>OY743218.1:2688609-3888609 GCA_963555745.1 Cardamine flexuosa
TCTGGGATCTTTTGGTACAAGGCAACCAAACTTGTTTCCCCAAAGTATATTCTCTTAAATCTTCTTCTTTGAGTTTGCTTTTACACTGTGATGTTTTGTCCATTTTCTTATGCAGCAACAGGTTTCATAGTCTAATGTAAGGTATCTCAGAAACCAAAGAATGTTATATGGGTTCGACCCAAACACTTAAACAAGGCAAATTACATGCACATCTACATCAATGCACACATACATACTGCATAGATACATACATGATATATGCATAAATGCATACATACTTTCATACTTGTTTACTGTCATTTATTCTCTTTATTTTTTAAACAGTATTAGATTTAATAGCCAATGTGTCTAACTCATTGACCAAAAAAGTTATACATAGGTACTACAGCCGGATTAAGCTATTGGCAGAAAGGAAGTGGTCTCTTGAATCTCTGATATTGTGTACATTCATGCATATATGCTTCTTTGATTATGTTCTATGTTCCTTTTTCCTCTTTGCATTCATGCTTAATTAATTTGTTTATTTGTTCCTTATTTTGCTCGTTTTTTGTTTCCTTGATTGCTTCCTTACATGCTTTACTTGTTCTTTTGCTTTCTTATTTGCTTCTATAGGTATTGCTTTTTCCTTTGTTTTAATTCCACTGCTTAGTAGGTTGCTTCTTTGCGTCGTTGATATCTCTGCTTTGTTCATTAATTACTTCTTTGCTTTGTTCATATCTTTCTTCTTTGCTTCTCTGTTTTCACTGCTTAAATCATGGTTTTTTATGTTTTCTGCATTTCTTGTCTTTCTTAGTTGATTTTATTATGTGCGAGTCTATATATGTGTCTGCTTAGATCTCGGTTGATCTCTTGAATATACTCTGAACATATCGCATGCATAAGCATATATGCTTCTTTGATTATGTGCTTTGCCTTTGAGCATTGCTTCTTTGCACACATGCTTAATTTGTTTCTCCTTTTGCTCACTTGTTGCTTTCTTGTTTCCTTGATTAAGTCTTTACATGCTTAACTTGTTCAATTTCTTCGTTATATGCTTCTATATAGGCTAAGCATTGCTTGCTTCTTTGCTTTGTTTATTTATATGTTTTGTTCATTTATTGCTTCTCTGCGTTGGTCATGGTTTATATGTTTTCAGCATTGCTTTGTCTTTTTTGCTACATGTTGAACTTGTATATACTCCTTTAACTTGTTTAGATCATGGTTTACTTCTTTATGCTTTCTGCATTTCTTGTCTTTTTAGTTGAGTTTATTATGTGAGAGTCTAGCTATATCAGTCTAACAAGGTTTTTTTTTTAATAATTGAAGGTTTTTTCAAGAATGTTTTATAGATTTTGAAAGAGTTTTTTTGTTTTTCAAAAACTCAATGAATGACCTAGTTTTTAGAAATTTGATTTTTCTATCATTTAGGAAACTATTTTGTTTATAATATCATTCAAATTCTTACGATTTTAAGTTTGCCTACAAAATAGAGAGAATCTAGTTTTTATTTCAATTTTGTTATTTTTCTTCTGTCTTTTCTTTAGATTTCTATTTCTTTCCTTAAAGCGATTTAAAATATATCATTTATAACAAATATTTATTTGAATAAAAAACTTAATTTTATTTTATTTTAAAATTTAGATCCCGCCCATCAGCAGGTTCTAGTCTAGTTTAATATGTAGAATTATATTTTGCTATTTATAATAATATATTTCATTTTAATTTATTTCTGTAAAGATTTAATATTTGTGATTTATTATTGTTATTTATATAAATAAATATAAAAAACAATACAACTGAATATATTATAAAATATAATTTGATATGTTTAAAAATATTGATGAAAAATTATGATAAGAAATTATAAAATTCAATAACATGAAATATATTAATATTGATGAGATACCAAGTCAAAAACGTGATCCCCAAGCTAGTGAATCAAGATTTTTTTTGCGTAAAGACCGACACAAACCTCGCGAAACATATCATTTTTGATATTCTCGTATCTTGGTAAATATAAATGAGTCGGTGGTAACAACTTTACGAAACCCTAGCTAGCTTAGTCAGTTCATACGCACTTGTATAAAATATTAGGTGCAGCCTCCTTGATTCAATATCGCTCTTTGTGCTATCTTCATCTTCGATCTCCTCATTTTGTTTACCGTTTCTTGTGCTTTCTCGTTTCTCTATTCATCACTTCTAAAAATAACCATGTCTTCTCTTTTGGTTGGTCCACCAGAGATCCGTGCTTCCAACGATGTCCTCACAGAACCCGTCACAGCTTCTGGTCCCAGCGACCCATTCATGGACGCAATGGTCTCAAACTTCAACAAATCAACTCATATCAACGTCAACTCTTCACCTCCGATGGGACACACCGAGAATGGATCCGCCACGTACCTCTCCTCAGGAAACCCTTGCCTCGACTTCTTCTTCCACGTTGTTCCCTCCACGCCCAAGGAATCTCTTGAGAAGAGGCTACAAGAGGCTTGGGGCCACGACGCCTTAACAACTCTCAAGCTTATCTGTAACCTTCGTGGAGTCCGTGGCACCGGAAAATCTGACAAGGAAGGGTTTTACACGGCCGCTTTGTGGCTTCATGATTACCATCCCAAAACCCTAGCTTGTAACCTCGACTCCCTCTCGAAATTTGGCTATTTCAAAGATTTTCCGGAGATTCTTTACCGGATTCTTCAAGGATCTGAAATTCGTAGCATCCAGAAGTCGGAATGGCTCGAGACCAAAGGCGGAGCATCTCGACTTAGAATAGCAGCTCGATTCTCTCGAGTCTTTAATGCTGGTCGTGGTCGTGGTCGCTGTGGTCGTGGAAGGGGTCGCCGTGGTGGTGAAAACAAACCGGCGGCAACGAGGGAGATGAGGGTAGCGAACGCAGAGAGGAAGAACCAAGAAGAGAAATTCAAAGCTAGCTTGGATCGCAAGCAAAAGAAGATATCATTAGGGAAAGAAGCATTTACAAGATACTCAAACGATGCAAACTATAGGTTTCTTCACGAACACGTCTCGGAACTATTTGCAGTTTATCTAAAGAGAGACGTAGAGTTTTTGACATCAGGCGAACAAAACAAAATCTCTCTAGCGGCTAAATGGTGTCCATCGCTTGATTCTTCGTTTGACAAAGCAACTCTTATCTGCGAGAGCATTGCTAGGAAGATTTTTCCAAGAGAATCATTCCCGGAATACCAAGGCGTGGAAGAAGCTCACTATGCGTACAGAGTTCGTGATCGGCTACGGAAACAAGTTCTTGTTCCTCTCCGGAGAAGTCTGCAACTCCCTGAAGTATACATGGGAGCGAAAGATTGGGAATCTCTTCCGTACAATAGAGTTGCATCAGTGGCGATGAAGACGTACAAGGAGACTTTCTTGAAACACGACACAGAGAGGTTTAACCAATATCTTGAAGATGCAAGGAATGGTAAAACGAAGGTAGCCGCCGGAGCTGTGTTACCTCACGAGATAATAAGAGAATTAGACGGCGGAGACGGTGGACAAGTGGCTGAGCTGCAGTGGAAACGAATGGTTGATGATCTCAAGAAGAAGGGTTCTTTGTCGAACTGTATGGCTATAAGTGACGTGTCTGGGTCTATGAATGGTGAACCAATGGAGGTTTCAGTGGCGCTTGGTTTGCTCGTCTCTGAGCTATCGGAAGAGCCATGGAGAGGAAAGCTTATAACTTTCAGCAAAAACCCTGAACTGCATCTGGTGGAAGGAGACGATTTGAGGTCAAAGACAGAGTTTGTGAGGAATATGCAATGGGATATGAACACTGATTTTCAGAAAGTGTTTGATTTGATTCTTAGAGTTGCCGTAGATGGGAAGCTAAAGCCGGAAGAGATGATCAAGAAGGTGTTTGTGTTCAGTGATATGGAGTTTGATGATGCCTCGTATCCGAGTGGTGGATACTATGGAGGTGGTGGTCTGTATCCAAGTGGTGGATACTCTGGAGGTGGTGGTCCGTATCCACCACTCGGTGATTCGTATTCGGAGGATTGGCAAACGGATTATAAGGTGATTGCGAGCAAGTTTAGAGAGAAAGGCTACGGAGAAGCTGTGCCGGAGATAGTGTTTTGGAATCTGAGGGATTCGAGCTCAACACCGGTGGTCGGAAATAAGAAAGGAGTGGCTTTGGTAAGTGGGTTTTCGAAGAACTTGCTCAAAGTGTTTTTGGAACGTGATGGAGACATGGATCCCATGATGATCATGGAAGCTGTAATATGTAGAGATGAGTATAAGTCGCTTGTTGTTGTTGATTGATAAAAAATATTTGTATGCCCTATTTGGGTGGCCTTGTTACATTTTTGTTAAATCTTTGAATAAAATGGTATTTGAATTACATTTATTTCAATATATTTCTGTTATTAACATTCAAAAGTTCAACTTGGTTCTCCACATTTCTCCAATAACTTTGCCAGGCTGTGGATTATCAGGTCCTCTATCGCGCTGCCCAGATGTGAAGTACAAATAACCATTCCAGAATCCGGCCATGGCTGTTTTGACACGGTAAGGTAACCGTCCAATCACAGACCAAGTCTGCAAAGATTTCACATTCAGTCTATAAGAAACAAATTACAAACAGAGCTATGATATGATATAGTGAACTACTGACCAAAGTATCTAACTGAAACCGGAAAATCTCTCCGACAAGAACAAGTCTATTGGTCACTGGATGCCAATCCGTGGTTCCACCAACGATAACAATCGAGTTATTGACGATGATCCACGCCGATTCAATGTGAGAATTATTCTTTGGCATTGCTGGTAACATTTTCCACTTCATCTCCTCGTCTAACATGTACACTTCACCATTAAAGATCTGCAATGCGACCAAAACATTAGAAACTCGGCTTGGTTCTTACAAATCCATTGAAATCAAAAGAGAAGTGTAAACCTCGCGTCTACGTGAGCATTTGAAGATAGGTGAGTTAGGTTTGGCCATGAAGTCACCTTCTTGGCCACCAATCACAAGTATTTTATCATTAGCAACTACACAAGCCCTACAAATTATCACAATGTCAGCAAGCTTAAGGACTCAAACCAAAAAAAGGCAAAACATTTAGTGACTAAAAACAATATTAAACCTGTGTGGTCCACCACGAGGGATAGGAACCTCTTCTCGCCATTTTTTGTCGATGGCTTTACCATCTTTTACAGCTATACTCCAATGATCAAAAGCAACCGCATTGCGATTCTCTTTACTTCCACCCATCACATGAAGCCTCCCTCTCCATATCTGAGTCGCATGAGCATACCTGAATCCAACAAACAGAACTCGATTATCTACACATTAACATAATGGATAATTTGATCTTAAAGTCTTTACCTTGGAGCTGGTAGTGAAGGAAACTCAAGCCAAGTCTTTGTTGTTGTGTCTAGAACAAAGGAACGAGAAGTAGGTTCTCTACATTGAGGACCATACTGCCCTGAAACAACATAAACATATCGTCCATCCGTCACAATCCCGAGGTGCGAATTCGCCATTTCTTTAGGAGTGTCGAATCTATCACACCATTTGTTGTCTGTGAAATTGAACACATCCACATGAGAATGAACCTGAGGCAAAATGATCAAAGTGATGTTACACATTTTTCGAAGAAATTTGAGTATATAAAGAAACAAGTTTCTTACGTAATCGAGACTTCCGTATCCGGAGAAAACGTATAAAAGGTTTTTGATTTGTACAGAGTATCCATCAAGACGAGGAACTGGAGCTGATTGCAATTGCTCCCATTGTAATTCCGGCGCCGGTAAATCGGCAAATGTAGCCGATAAGAACCGAACTTTAGTATCATTCGATTGTTTGCTTCTCTACAAATGCATATACAAAGGGAAATTCATCAGTTTACCACAAAATTCCAAAAAACTCAGAATAGCTAAAACCCTAAACACACAATCAATTGAAACGTAGAAAGGAAGTCAAAGCAAAACTAGCTAAACCCTAAAAACACAATTCATCATTTCCCTTCTCTGCAAATGTATGCATTTAAGTGTGAAATTCATCGTTTTTTCCACAAATTTCCTCTTAAGAAAATAATAACTAAACCTTAAAAACTTAGTCAATTGAAATGTAGGAGAAGAGATTTAAGCATACCTTTCGAACAATTCCGGAATCGACGATGTTCGGAATTTGAATCTCTGACCGGTTTAGAGTAACCAATATTGAAGAAACGTTGGAGAATGAGAAATTTGAAGAGGATAAGCAAAGGAAAGCTGTGAAGAATCCAATCACAAGAACACTAGTGAAATACAATACAAGCATCAATCTCCTTGAAGATTGGTGGTAGTTGCAATGAAGAAGATGATGATGATGATGATCGGGTTTATTCGCCATTTTTGTTCAGGTAAAGTTCGTGAAAGAGACATCTCATCCATTTATAAAGTTATATAAAGCTGAAGCAACACAAAAAGTTGGGATTTTCAAAGAGTGGAGATTTTCACGTCGGTGGAGAATCTTTGATTACCGGAAAAAAGATGTGCGCCGATGGTTTTCCCGAACCAGAAATCACTCCTCTCCTTGTTTCCAAATTTAAAAACCCTCTAAATGATTTGGAAAGTTTATTCTGGGCCGGATTTAAAGCTAAGCCCAGTATTTAAATAGCCCATGCAAGAGAATCAGATACATAGTCTCACTCACGTGTTGACTTGAGTCATGTCGGCGATTCATTTTTCACTCTTCACTCTTCAGTCTCGCTTCAGCTGAAATCAGTAAATCACGGTAAGCTCTAAATCTTTTTCATCAATTTTGATTTTGTTGTCTTCTTCGCAATTTCTGGTAGATCTGAGTAAATTGAAAAAATCGAAGTAATCTAGATTTTGACAAACCTTAGTTTCTTCTTCCGATTTCGTTAATTGATTACTGAAACGTGGATCCAATTACAGATGCAACAATGAAGATTCAAGCAATATTTGAGAATTTAGCTTGAGCTCTTCTCACTCTCACGTTTCATCATCGAAGATGGGATCTGTATCACTGAAGATCGGAGATGGAACCGCAAGATTCCGGCGAACAACGATTTGCTCTTCCGCCGTGAAC
The DNA here is from genome assembly GCA_963555745.1 of Cardamine flexuosa. Lineage (NCBI taxonomy): Eukaryota > Viridiplantae > Streptophyta > Magnoliopsida > Brassicales > Brassicaceae > Cardamine > Cardamine flexuosa. Next base: position 2,695,637 of record OY743218.1, read on the forward strand.
CTCCTCATGCTCTTCTCCGTAGTCACAACAAACCTCTTCGCCTTGTACGCTTTCTCATCTCATTCCCAAGCCAACTCGCCACTTCTTCACCATTCCCAAAATGTCTCACTCGTTTCTCAACATCTCTCACTAATCCTCCGAGAGATCGATTCATCACAACGCAAACTCGCTCAGATGGAGAAACAAATGCTTGGATACGAATCAATCGATATCTCTCGACCAAACATCGTTCCAGAGCTCAAATTATTCCTCCAGCGTCATCAGCTTCCATTGGGAAAAGATTCGCGTACTGGAATCACTGAAATGGTATCATCCGTTGGACATTCGTGTGAGAAATCTGCGGATTTGCTTTCTCAGTATATGTCATACAAAGAGTTTGATAAATGTCCTGATGATTGGAGTCTTGGCCAAAAGTTGATTCTTCGTGCTTGCGAGCCGTTGCCGAGAAGGCGATGTTTGGCTAAAACGGTGTATAAGCAAGATCTGAGTCGTTATCCTGATTCGTTATGGAGAAGTGTTAGTAACAAGAGTGTTAATTGGAGTGGAGTTGGTTGCAAGAGTTTTGATTGCTTGAAAGGTAAGAAACTTAGCAGGGACTGCGTTGGTTGTTTCGATTTAGGTAATGAGAAAGATAGGTTTGTGAAGGTTAAAGGGAAGAATGATTTCTTGATTGATGATGTGTTGGGATTAGGAAGTGGGAAATTACGAATCGGGTTTGATATTAGCGGTGGATCAGGGACTTTCGCAGCGAGAATGGCTGAGAAGAACGTGACTATAATCACTAATACGTTGAACAATGGTGCTCCGTTTAGTGAATTTATAGCTGCGAGAGGGCTTTTCCCGTTGTTCTTGAGTTTAGACCATAGATTCCCTTTTCTTGACAATGTGTTTGATCTCATCCATGCTTCTAGTGGATTAGATGTTGAAGGTAAACCTGAGAAGTTAGAGTTCTTGATGTTCGATCTTGATCGGGTTTTGAAACCTGGTGGATTGTTCTGGTTGGATAACTTCTATTGCGCTAGCGACGAAAAGAAGAAAGATCTTACACGTTTGATTGAGAGGTTTGGGTATAAGAAGCTAAAATGGGTTATCGGAGAGAAGGCTGATGCACAAGTGTATCTCTCAGCTGTTTTGCAGAAACCGGTAAGAGTTTGATCGGAAGGGGAAGGAAATATCATGATGGTAAGAGTAAGACTCTTGTTATAGTTACATTACATTGATCATAGGTTATAAAATTGGAGGAGGTTCATTATGTGATATTTATTCCAGAGAAGAAGAATAAGCAATTATTTTACCAGTTTGTAAAAGTTTTTCAGTATACATTGTTGTAATTTTGTCGATTATAATTTACTTTCATGCGATTATATTTCATTTCATATAAATTATAGAGATTTTTAGCATTATAGGCACATTTTTGTTTTTTATCAAAAGGAATATATCCCTTTCACAAATCCATTTCAAACATGCCATTTGTGTTGTTATGTAAAAACAGAAACACCGTTCTTCTTATTTTCTGTAAAAAAAATGCATAAGCATTCATATGCGATGAAAGGTTGAAAACGTCAAAGTTTTTTCTCTTTCCTATTAATCTATTGATTATTATTTGTCATCAGAAATTGTTTTTTTTCAATGATCAGAAATATATATGTAGGAAATTAAAAATGAAATACATTTTTAAAAACTATCATAGTAGCGACAAAACTCTCTTAACATTCATTTCATACATCATATATTTTGTTCATCATATATTTTAATTCATGGTATACCATCATGAATAATGTCACCAAATTCCGAATCCTTGTCCATGACATTACTCTTGTCCACACCTAATTCTGTCCTAATTCAACCACAAAAATCAGCAAAGGATAGAGAGTAATCCATTGGGAGACAAACTTTGCACTACATGTCCTCCTAATGTCTCTTGCACTTCAAATCCTGGGGAAGGAAATAATATCGTTGTGGACAATCCCAATTTTTATTTAACTCCACATTTATGTTTTTTTTTTTACCAAAGAGTCATAATTAGACTTTTGTGATTGTTATGTGATTATTAATTAATGGATATGCCATTAATATATGTTCTTTTTTACTCTTTTAAATTTCTTTGCATATTCATTATTCAGCTTCTATTTAACCCTTTTGAGCTCCATACACAAATTCGTTTTTCGTCCATCAACTTCTTCGTAGACAATATTTGATGGACAAAAATTAATGAAAAATAAATGATAGACAAAACAGATACATCTACTTTTGTCCATCCAAGTTGGTCTATCAATGCTTATCATCACAATTTGTCCATCATATCACTTGTCCATCAACAACATATATTATCCATCATATATTTTGTTCTTCAGATCATTTGTCCATCAGCAACATATATTGTCCATCATATCATTTGTCCATCAGCAACATATATTGTCCATCATATATTTTTCCCATCAAATTTTGGCCATCAAATATCGTCCATAACTTTTTTAACAAATTTGAATTTGGAGTCCTAGATTAATTCAACACCCCCCCCCCACGGTCCCACCTACCTGATAAAAGACTCCATCTCTCTCCAATAACAATATATTCTCTATTTCGTTCTTTGTGTCAACACTAAACTATTTTACGACATTACCAATAAAAATTCCGTAGAATAATAGTTGTCGCATTTTGTTCTTATCTGAAAACAACTCATTTTGTCTTTATTAAATGCTCAGTCATCTTCGTTCACATTCTCTCTCATATGTTGTCACAAAAGACACATAACTCCCACATGTGATAACGCATGCCTGATTTTCTTAAACACACAAAGGATAAATTGGATAAATCACATTTCCTATGCCATCAATAAATGGCATGGGCTGAAAACCCATCTAATAAATGGCAAAGTTAAAATCCAGTTGTGATTATGTGGCATAAACTTCAAGATTATACTCCCTTTGTCCCAATTTATTAGATGTTTAAGGTTTTTTTACTGGTTCTATTTTATTAGATGTTTTGCTTAAAGATTTACATTTGATTGGTTAAATTAATTTAAAACAAGATCTCTTATATATAACTAGATTAAGACCCACCTGATGGGTTGGGTTTTTTTATTTTAAAATTAATTAAATTTAAACAAAATTATTAATATATGTTTTTAAAAAATAGGGAAACAGTAGCAATCATGTTTTGTTAGAGAAAAAAGTTTGGTTATTAACATATTTTACAAGAATAAATTAATTTATATATTATAATTTTATTAATAATATATTAAAAATATATATCACATCTATTAATTTGGTTCCATCTTGTAATTTATTTTTTCGGTCACCATGTAAGATATATATTTTAAAAGTTTTAGAAACCAAAACACCAAACCGAATCAGACCCGACAAAAACCCGAAAGAATCCTAAATTTCTCTATCTAAATAGCCAAGCCCAAACTAAACTGAATGGATACCTGAAATATTCTAAATACAACTATATACCCAAAACCATTAATGATATATAAACTTGGTATAACTGAATTATGTAACCTACAATTATAAACCTATAAATATTAATTAATTTCAGATCGAAATAATCAACATACGCAAAATGCAAAAAGATTTGAAAGTTTTGAGTTATATTTGTGAAAATTTAACCAAACTTTATTCAAGTTTAACCAATTTTAATATTTGTTTTCTATTTTGTGTATCCGAATTTAACTCAAATACAGATGGAACCAAACCAAATCGAATGGATCGTAGGCCTCTAAATCCAAAAACCCGAGAGACATGAACCAACCCTAACGTCCAGACCTAGTATGAGATGTAAAAAAGATCTAGTGACCGGTGCCTATGTTCTCACTCATATCTAAGTGAGACATTGTTCTCACAAGATCTTAATTGTCCAATATGATTACCTCTTGTTGAGATTATATCTTGGTACCCAACATAATATTTTACCCCTCTCTCAGCTTCACTTTGCTGGAATCTTTCACTATTCCTTGTCTTATTACGTTTTCCGACAACATCTTCTAGCTCCACCTTTACGTCACCAGCTGTCATTTTATTCTTAACTCAGGTCTTGTATATTTTCAGATGTATGGTTATCACAGCTTTATTTCTTTTCCATTTTTGGATTCTTATCCACTATTATTTTCAATCTCAACAGAAATATCATTGATTTGCTCTCTCATCTAGCTAGATCTAGATAAGTGTATGAGAATTGGCTCCGCTTGAGTATCTTTCTCAAAATGTATTTCCGCCTTGTTTTCAACTGATTTCCTTTGCGAGAGAACAATTTTTGCTTTCTTCTTCTGGGAGAAATATTTTACACATATTTTCTCATCTATGGAGAAAACATTGACTTAAATTTGATGTCCAAAAGAGGTGTTGTTTATTTGTTTTGTAAACCAAGAATATCATGTATTTTTCTAACCAATTTCTTATCTAATGTCAATTATATGTAATTCTTGTTTGATAAACCCGACAAAATTGCATATTAGATTATAGGGATTTTTTGCAAACTACCATATTCATGTCTTTTTATTTGAAAAATACCCTCTTCATTTATTTATTTTAAATCAATATTTATAGATATGTAATATGACAATTTACCCTTCTTTAATTTACAACTCATTTATTTTTAATATATAAAAACGAATTTTATAAATAATAACAATTATTATTATTATTATTATTATTTAGAAAGTTTTGAGATAAAGATGCACCATTCTCCTCTCTAAAAAATTATCCTCTCTAAAAAGAGAAAAACATAACCATTTGAATCATAGAAAATTTTAAACATAAGCTGTTTGATAATTACTGTAATTAAAATTTTGCCTTCAACATTCATGTCCATCATAAAGCCAAAACAGAGCATTAACACCCATAAGCAACATGAATGAAATAGGTATTCATCAAATATGAATTCTTCAACAAAAGAAAAAAAAAATTTGTTTCAAGTCCATTTGATAAACAAAACAAAAAAATTATTTCTCACTTTAAAAGAGAATTGTTTAGAATTTTATTGAGTTTAGAAAATTGGTACAGGGAATTGTTTAGTCGAAGATGAAGATGTTATGATTTTTTCAGAATTTTTTTTTATTTTAGCCGATTATTGAAAGATATTCAAGAGATTTTCTTTGTGTTTTTCTCAAATAAAAATTTATTTTCTTTTAAAAAAATATAATCGATTTTCTTTTCTAAAATTGAATCTTTTTGAAATTATATTCACTTTTAAAAGGGTATTTTAGTAAAAAAAATAATGCTATTTTCATTTTAAAATATACTAAATAATGAGAATGTATTTTTCAAAAAAAAACTAAAAATAAGGTATTTTTCTAAATTTTGTCTTTATTATATCCTAAAATTTATTTGACACTTAACCAATTAGAATAATTAATTAGATTGGATTATACTAAATCAATTTTGTTCATTCTCCAACCAATGTTTATAGTCCTATTTGTTCATTATATAGATTTAGGCCATTAAAAAAAAGCCAATTAGAACAATGTTTTTCATTCCTATTTAATTTTCTGCTTATTATCTTCTACGTTCATTGTCCTCTTCATTCATTATATAGATTTAGGCCATTAAAAAAAAAGCCAACAACTTTTACAAATGGAAATTTACCAACGACTTTATGATACTTTTACATCATCATTTTTATTTTATTTTGGTAAAAATAATTGTTTATCGTTTAACATCTAATCATTAGCTTGAAATTAATTAATTTAAAATGTATAAACAATAAAATCAATGAGTTTCGTAGTTAATTTTAAAACGGAAAAGATATATAAAATAAATCTAAGAATAATATAACATCTAATTGAAAATTTTATAACTAATTTTATCAACATAATTTTAAGTTTATTTATATGGTTAATTTCTTTTAGCTATATAAAAAAGTGAATTGACAACAAATAGAAACAAGTAAAATGTAAATAAAAATATAAGCAATACATAAGTAAAATATAAGCAAAACAAAAGTAAATAATATAGATTTAAGCTATAGTTTTTTTTGGTTTTTGAAGTTTGTATACCATGATTTTTCTTTCTCTGTGGCTGATGAAGAGTTTACTGGTTTGTGGCAGTGTGCACTTCACCATAGAAAATCATTTTCATAAATAGAAAGAATTGGATTGTATAAGCCCGCATGTGGGCAATTTAAGTTAAAAGAGCCCTACAATTTCTAGATCCGTCCATTTTTTATAGCAGATTCGTGTTTTCTCTGTATATTTATCATGCTTATACAATATGTAGGGGCTGACTTAGTAGCATGTATAGCTCTCTTCCTTTATCTATTTAATCTTCTGGTTAATTTAACCATCGTTTGGTAACTCGTTTTCACTTAAGCTCTAACTAACTTATCAAGCCAACTCATCTTTTTTTCTTTTCTCTTTTTTGTTTGTTTGGTTTTGCGGTTAACTTAGAAGAGAAAACAAAGATCATAAATAGGCAAAATGTAATGGAAATGAGAAAAAAAAAATTAATGGAATGGAATGGAATCTCAAATTTCTCAGAAATAGCAGAACATTGGTGGTGGCTTTTTCAAGCAACAGGTGAACAATTTAAGGTTATAGCATAGCCCTACCATTTCTTTTCAAAGCAGAGGCTCTGGTTTTTTTTTGTTAAAATGATTATTCTATTGTCGTCGATTTTAGAATTCTCGTTATCTTATCAAAAATTGTATTGTTGGTGTTGTTAGAGCCCAACTTGAGAGTCTGAAACAATGTGGTATTCAGTGGCGGATCTAGAAAGTAAATTTATATATGTCACAATTCCAATAAACTAAATTTATATGGCGCATAATTTTAATAAATTTAAAATTTTTGGTAATTTTAATCAATATATTATAAATTTAACTAAATATTAAATTAATTTTAAAATAGAGTATAAGACACTTGTCTCTCCTCTCATAAGCGTGCGTCCGCCCCTACTGGTCATGGAAGAAGAAGGGAAAAAAAAAGAGTTAACAATGCCTAAGCAATGCCTAACCAATCTTCCCTTATTGGATCTCTCCCATGTGTACATGTCTCTCTAGTTATTATGTTCTCTCTTTCTTTAAGGCTATTATATTTATCATTTGAGGTAAACAGTTATTAATAAATAATAATTACTTATTAAATTATGTTATTTTCAAGAGTATGATAGCATTATTAGCATAATTCAGAAATGTTGTTGAAGCTAATTAGGCGCTTTTCATATGTGATTAAAAAAAGTCATTGCTTTTTTCTTTTCTTTAGTAGGTTTTTCTAAGTCTTGGATAAAAGAAATAGCAAATGTTTTTTGTTTTTGATAAAAGAAATAGTAAATGTGGGGTATCTTATTATATAACGATGATTGATTCAAAGTTAATAATTCACCTGATCGTGACACATGTCAATTTAAACGATCAGATTTTGACATATATTTAACTAAAAGAGGAAAAAGTAAAAATATCCTATTAATAAGGAAATTTTTAAAAAGGAACAAAATCCTAATAATAAAAATAAAGAAATTTTATATTTAATAAAAGAGGAAAAAGTAAAAATATCTATTTAAAAAAATAAAATAAACAAAAGCATAGATTATAAAAAATAAAAAAGAGGAAAATTTAAAAAGAAATACAATTATAAAAGGAAAAAGAATTTTACTTTATTTTACTTAACATACATACTAGAAAAAAGAAGTATAAATACAAAAGAAAATTATTATTAATATAATTTTATAAAAATAAAGTAAAATTTCATTTAATTTAAAAAAGTAAAAATACCTATTTAAGAAAATAAAATAAATAGAACCATAGATTATCAAAACAATAAAAGGAAATTTAAAAAATGGATACAATTATAAAAGGAAAAAGAATTCAACTTTTTTTTACTTAACATATATATAAGAAAAAGAAGTAAAAATACTTATTTAAAAATAAAATAATCAAAACTATAGATTATAAGAAAAGGAAAATTTAATAAAGAAATACAATTAAAAAAGAGAAAAAAATTCTATTTTCTCGACACATGTTTAACTAAATAAAACCATAAATTATCAATAAAAAAATTTGAAAAAGAATAAAATCTTAAAAGAAAAAAAAAAGAATTATAATTTTCCATCTCGATAGTTATTAAGTAGAAAAAATGTGTTTAAATAAATTAAAATTATATTTTGATAAATTTTCATTTGAAAAAGGGAAATTTAAAGTAAGTTCATAGGTCATGGAGCATGACGGTGGACTTCTGTTAGAGATTAAAGATTATGGTGGATGAGAATCTGATGACTGAAAAGAAAACAAACCACGAAAACAAAACTTCTCCAAGTATAAAACTCAAGATAAAAATAAAATCAAGAAATAGTAAGAGAACATTGTACAAAACAATGGTCATACACAGAAGAGTTATTAATTTAATCTTGGTTTACTTTTTTTCTCCTTAAGATAGGGGTTTAGGTTTTATTTTAAGTTTTATATTTGTTTTAAAATTATTTTTTATTTTTAATTATTGATAAGATAAATTAATAAATTCTTGTTTTTGTTTCTTTTAAAATTATTTCTTAATTTTGATTATTAATGAGATAAACTAAAAAATCTCTTGGTTTTATTTTTTCCTTTTAAAATTATTTGTATATTTTATTTAGTTATATTTTCTTTTTTTGGATTTATTTTAAAATTATTTATTAATTTAATTTATTGATTAGATAAATTAATAAAGTTTTGGTTTCCTTTTTTTCCTTTTTCTGTATTTTTAAAAAATTTAATATATTAATTTAACATGTGCTAAGATCTGAATGATTAGTGATACGTTTAAAGATCTCGTGAGTTGGAATTTAGATATGTGTCAACTTCTCGTGAGTGCAACCTAAGTTTATATAATAAGATAGCAAGCTTTTAGGGCTCTATAGATGTCACCTCATCAAAAAAAAATATTTCCTTCAAGTTATTTCTCACTTTGCCATGTATCTTACCAAAAAAATAAAAAAAAACTCTCACCGAGAATAGAAGCCCACTAATATAAGAGAATTCCAAGCTTCTCACATCATCGCATCTCCTCGTCTCCCCCAAACACCAGAAACGGAAATCTCTTCTCAATAATCACCATTAACCCTCCTAATTACATCTAGAGATTTCCCAATCATCTATTAGACGTTTCTCTCTTCAATGGGTATTGTTCAATCTGTTTTCTAATTGCTGCAAATCTGTTTCATATTTGGTGGTTTCTTTAAAAATATGGTGATTTCCAATTGGGTTCTCTAATCAAACCTCTCAACGTTTTGTTAACAATATATTGGCTCATGTTTTTCCCTGTAGAGAACAAAATTCTCTCAACGACATGGTATCTAACAAGGAAGAAGGAGCTACAAGAGCGGTGGATACTGCTTAGAAGGAATAGGAAGTGAAGAAATTCGCGTATAAGGCTCATGTTGTGTATCCAAAGGTCGACGGTTTTCAATGAATTTGTTTGATGATCAATTTGTACTTCCTAGACATCTTACCCTCGCCCCTCATATATCCAAGGTACACCTTTAATAATGTGTAAATCGGTATAATGTAAAACCGGTATAGATTACTTGTTTAAGACATTAGACCGAGACTCTCTACCTATAAAAGAGAGTCTGTTTGTAACAAAATTTCTCAAGAAGAATATATTCTTTTCTCTTTCATTATGCTTCTTCTTCATTGTTACATTATGAAACTATTATGGTATCAGAGCAATTGCTTCGTTTTCACTTGCGAAACTTCTTAATTCGTCGAGATCTTGCGTTTTCTGAGCTTGATTTTGTTTTCTCTTTCTTCTTTGAGCTTGATTTCAGCTCAACTTTGCTGATCTGTAGTTACGATTCTTTCAGGTGTTAGCGATGGTTTCCGTTAAGAAATTACGGCGTCGACCACTAAGATCGAGCTCACCGGCGCAATCACCACCTCCTCGTGAATCGGCTTCGCCGGTACATGTTTCCATCGCATGAAGCTTCAAATTCTTCATTCGGCTTCACAAATAGCATCCATTCACCGTTTTATCTCACAAATGGAGACAATCCAGGCAACGTGAGAGACTCCTCACTAAGATAGCCAGAAATTCACTTTACGTACCTTTCTCAAGATCCTTTTGGGTAGTCTTTAGACTCGAAGATTTCAACTTATGACCATTTGGTTTTGTGTGAAAAACTCTCTTTAATTATGGGTTATGGAATTTTGCAGGAACTATGTGGTGCATTACCTAATAGAGAATAAAGTATCTCCGGAGAAGTTACTGATTCAGTTTTGAGCACAGTACGCTGAGCTAGCAACTCATAAGTTTAGTAGCCATGTACTGAAAAAGTGTCTAAGGCAATATCGAGAGAGCAGAGCTGAGATTGTTCGTGATAATGTAAAATGATTTAGAATTGTGTAAATCAGATTTTATAAAATGATATAAATGATTGTTTGTTTTCTTTGCTAAACAAACAATCAAGATTTTTAGAGTATTAGTGTTTCTTTGGAGATTTAAATTATTTAAAAATACAATTAACTAAAAGAAATATGATATTAGATATATATATATATATATATATATATATATGTATATATAACTAAGTCAATTAATTAAAATTTATCATATTTAAATTTTAAATTGGGTAATTGCCGTACTGGAAGGTCTCTCGCCATCTAGGGTGCGGCACTCCACCGCTTCGCCTATACCCCGGACTTACCCTAGTACTTTTTTAAAGAAAAATATTTGTCTTAATATTAATATGTGTGTTTTTTTATTAAAAACATCTAATAATATGGGACAACGGGAGTACAAAACAAAAAAGAATTACAATGTTGCATCTGGCGTGAAGTATATTTGTTGGTCTGCTAGCTGTAATAATAATTTTCTCTTACCGGAAGGCGAAGTATAACTCGAAATCGAGTACGAAAATAATCTTTATTGAGACAAACCGGACCGGTATGGAAACAATAACCGAAACAAATTGATATAATCTCAAAATAATGTTGTGATTACGAAGCAAAAACGTTTTTCGTAATTATCTTCTCCCTAATGGTAATCAATAGAAAGATGAGGTCTTTACACCTTCCGGTGAGAACTGGTCCCATCAAAGATTTTTATGACACATAAAAATGGAGATACGTTATTACCCAGAGAAAGGCTCTTCTCTTTTTTTAACATCCATTGTTGGAAAAACAACTGTGGCCAACTGCAGGCGCTTTAGTTGACCACATCGAGAACCAGCTTGCGGGACTTGAGAACCGACCATTTCAGTCGCCTGTAGTATGCTGCTTGAAGCAGAGCGAGAGATAGTAGGAATATCCATTTGAAACCCATCTGCAAATAGTGAAACACATATTAACCGGCTAATATTAAATGTACACAAAAACTAATTATCGGTTTTCAGTTTTACTCTGGTTTAAGAAATCTAAAAAACGAGTCAAACCGTATTCGCAGCATATCTAGATGTCACCTAGTCGGATAATAAACTAAACATAGCAACTTTGACTGAAACATAGACTTACCAATTTCCTCTCTTCCATTTCTGGTTCAGCAGCCCAGGCCAAGAATGATACGATATCTTTACCCATCTGCGCCATAATTGAAAAAGTAAAGTTAACATCATGACACTGAGTAAGGACAGATCCATTAGGCTCAAAGATTAGTATATTTTAAGCAGAGGAAAACTAACCTGAGCCTCTGTGGCGGGGACACCATCCTCATACTCAACAGCTTCATCATTGAGCATTTTCGGCATAGCAATTGCTCCCCCAGGGAAATAAGGATTGTAGTGTAACCCTTCTCTTATCTGTACAGTTATCGTATGATTTTTTATAAACAAACACGTTGAATTCTAAAAAGGCCAATGTCGAAAATGAGATTAGAAATTTACCGAAATGCCAGCAGGAGGATCACGGTAACCAGTCAGAAGAGCAAAGACATAATTTGGACCGTTGTGACGTGCCTGGCAGGCAGAACAATAATACTGTTTAGAACACTGAACACAAGTTTGCAATAGATGTTCAGTTTAAGTGAAACAGCAGCAGACCTTGGTTATAAGACTTAGATCAGGTGGGTACGCTCCACCATTAGCAAACCTTGCAGCTGATTCATTCGAATACGGTTGAGGAAACCGGTCACTGAGTTTACCAGGACGAGAGAACATCTCACCCTCATCATTAGGTCCATCTACAACCTCGATTTCAGCTGCCATTGCCTTTGCCTCTTCCTCTGTGTAGGCAACACCCACCAAATCTCTGTATGAGATTAGAGACATCGAATGGCAAGATGCACACACTTGCTGATAAACTTGATGCCCACGACGGATCCTGCTCATACAACATCAAAAACCTTCATAAGTTAATAATATACATTATAAATCTTGTAGCTGTAGTTTCACAGTGTGACTATGAAAGGTCACATCAACTTATAAAATAAATAAAAATCAATGAAAGAATACTAGAAGATGAATATAAGCACTCACGAAGCATGATCATATGAGCTAAGAATGCCATCATGAGGCCAAGGGTAGTCTGGACACTCCAATCCGTGTTCAGCCTCATCAGCAGATGCTACTGTAGAAAAACTCAACAGTCCTGTAACACCAGCACCCAATAGAGCAAGTGCTCTTACACCAGAAGACCCAGCTTCTTCATGAGCTTTCTTCGAAGAAAACCACGACAAGACCGGAGTTGCCTGCCGGATAACACAAAAAACAATACTTAGTGCCATTAACCAAATCAATTATATGTTGACAAAAGATTTCTGTAAATCAGCATTCAACTTAGGTTATACACTGAAGCAGAAGCTAAACATAAATTAAAAGACCCATTCATGGTTTTAAAAAATCCATTTTTAACAGGAAGACAAATCTGTCTCATCTCAAATGTTCCAGAAAATGCGAATTTTCATTATAAATTCAATTTCAAGAGCTAATTCTTTATCTTTGATCAGCTTTACAACTCTCCCAAAACATGAATATTTTCCAAAGGTTATATCCTAAAACAGATCGCAAGCTGAAATCGAATATACACAAATCAAAACAGAATGCAAAGAAAACGAAAATTAAAGAGAGAAAATAAAAAAATTCTCACAACTGATTGGGAGTGAAGTTTCCTCCTAAGAATTTGCTGGATAACTCCTCCTCCAACCATTTGATTAAACGCTTTGTACCAAATCAACTCGCTGAAGAACAAAGAAATCGAATCAAAACAGAATACAAAAAAATCAGAGATAATGCAATTGCACAATAAACGAAAGCTAAATACAAGCCCTAGAAATCCGAGTCTACATACAGATCCGACGGATATAATAAACATATCAATCAATCAAATGTCAAAGAAGACATCGAAGGATTCCTATACGAGATATGTATATATATATATATACCGAGAGGGAGAGATTCTCACCGGAAAATGAAGTAACGAGATCGGCGACGGAGACGATCGAGGGAGAAGAGTTGGGAACGAAGAAGTAAAAGAGAGACGAGAGAAAATGAGAGTTCCACGATGACACAGCGGCTGCTAGACACACGACAGTTTTAGTTATTTGGGCCTTGATGAGCCAACTTCAAATAAATGAGCCCAATTTATTCTCAAGTAGGAAAATATAATCATACTTGAAGAGTCTCCATAACTCTTAGCGATATATTTCGAACTCATTTTCCCATTATTAACAACAAACAATTGTGGAAATAACTTTGGCCCATTGGTTTAAATTCTGCCAAATAAAATGCTGATGTGTAGATTCTCGAGTGTTAATTTGTTGCACAGTCGTGAAGTAGCTGGTGAAACCGTGTTGTTCTCTTCGAACTAGTGAAGTGCCTCATTTTTTTTTCATCACTAGTGAAGTGCTTCATAGATCTGCAAAAGTGGCATCATCATCCAACGCACATTTTATAATATACTCCCTATATTCCATAATAATAGATGTTTTGGTTAATAGCTCACAAATTAAGATGGTCACACTTTCTTTACAAAATTATCACTTATTTTTTTCATTTAAAATTCATTCAACCAACAAACACTTAACTTTTATGCAAAACATCTAATAAAATAGAACAAAAGTAAAAAATCTTAAACATTTACTAAAATGGAACAGAGGGAGTAATATATTAGGATTCGTCCGATAGACATGTTTTAAAATATTAAAATAAACTAATTTTAAGAAAAAATAAACAAACTTTTTTTATAAGTGATATATATATATATATATATATATATTGTTTTTTATATATGTCTTGAGCTATATACATGGAAATGATTGATTTCAAGGTTTTCTATATTCTCTATTAGTTGATTTTTATCCACCACACTATTTTCAATCTCCAATAGAAACTCCACCATCTGCCACACTCCTTCGAATCCATAATTGTACATGAAAAATGGTTATGATGTAATTAACTCTCTCATAGTGGATATATGTCTCTTGTTTCGATCTCTTCTCTTTGAGAAAAATCAATTATGATGTCTCTCCTTCAGAAGACATTATTTTCACATTATTTGTTCTTTATTCTCTTAGATTTTTTATCTAAATGTTTCCTAAACCTAAAAATACTATGCAATTTTTTAATCAATTTGTTATCTTGCGTATATTATATTAAAATTATCAAAGAATCACATATAATTTATTAGTATTTATCTTAAATCTCATTTCAGTACTCTTAATATTTCATACATGAGATTAGCTCTTGACATTCTTGCTCCCACTTACTTGTGTATTTAGCTTACTAAAATTGACGTTGATGCTCATTTTCTAACTCAACTAATTAGTATAATAAATTGAGTTTGATTATATTCAATCAGATTTTATTCGTTTAATTTATTAGAAGTTTTGAGAAAGATATATATTAGAAAGAAAAATTCAGATTTTATTGAAAGCTGAACAATAAGACTTAACATATATATTAGAAAAAGAGTAAAAAATACATATTTTATAATGTATTTAATTTTTAAAATTTAATTATTTTTATTAAAGGAAGATAATAATACAATTGTTTTTACACATGTTAGAATCTAATTGATCAACCGACATGTGTCATCATTATGTTATATTTATAATTTTAACAGGATATCAATTAATTATTAAATTTCCTTTTACTAATAATAAAAAGAATTTTACCTTTTCATAGAATTATATTCTTTTTAAAAAAAATTCCTTTATTTTCTCACTTATAATCTATGATTTAATTTAATTAGACACGTATCACGATCAGACGAATTACTAACTTTGAATCATTCATATTTATATAATAAGATTACCAGTGGGTGAACCGCGCTTCGCGCGATATTTATATTATCATTTATTTATATTAATATAGTTATAAAATTAACTTCAGTAATAAAAAGTATTAGTATATCTCGTTTTAACGACTATATATGTACTTTATAAAATAAAATATATCGATAACATAAATATATAAATATTACATTATATTTATCAAAAGTCAATTCCTAAAATATATTATAAATTCATAAAATTTTTGATGTTTAAATCACTTTATCCAAAAACACCATACAACTGATTATATACTAAACACAACTCAACCAATCCAACCATTTATAAATCCAGTCTCCAAATCTATATGCCTATTTAGGTATTCAATATCACATAATATAAATTGACAAAACTCTAAAAGTGATTCAAAATTTATGTTAGAAAAAAATCAATAGTTACATTTCTTTTTCAAAAATTGAGTTAAATGTATCAAATATTGATAAACATCTGATATATTTTCAAAATATATACATTTTAGTTCTCTCTCATTCTCTATTTATTGTCCTTATCAACACGATAAAATTAAACCATGCACCATGTTACATAGATCACCAACAATATTGAACTCTTTCCATAAATATCTTATATGTTTCTAAGTTCCACTTGTATAATCTCTATTTTTCTTGTCGTTACAAAATATTGAACCATAGATAATATGTTTGCTTATTTTAAACATAATATTTATTATTTTTTATCATGTTTCTCTTTTCTCTGTTTATATACAATGTATGGTTATTTTTTAAAAAGAAATGATTTTTCAAATTCTTTTAAAAATTATTATTTTAAAAAATATTAATTGTTACAAAATGATTAAAAAAATAAGTAACAAATTAAGTGATGTGAATTTGTCAGTTTTTTTGAATAAGAGATTGTTGAGATGGTTTGATGAGAAAAGAGTTTATTTTATTATATCTATATATATATAGATATATATCGCAATATTTTTCCTTTTAGATTTTCTTTACGTAGTTACGTTAGTATCAAAGGTGATTTTGCACCTTCTAAATTCTAATCACAAAACAATATGAAGACAATTAGCTCAACAGTCTCTACAGATAACCACGACAAAAATCACCATTTTTCGGGGAAATTGCTTTAAAATAATTGTAGATAACACAACTTTATGGCTTAAACAATTCGCATCTTAACTATTATACATAATGCATTTTGGTTGAATATTTCAATGCCATGTAAATGTGCTATCTACGATAATAGAGATGCCTCTTGGTTCAATAATTAAAATACCAAAAAGCATGTCATGTAGATTGTAGAGTACGAAAAACTCAGTATAATTTAGTTTCTTATTGATTTATTTGCTTCTAAGAGAAATTATTTTTCTCAATTTTGTGTTTCATTGCTTTGGAGAAAATGAAGATAAATAGATTTGTTTAGTCCGGTTCAAAAAATAAAAAGATTAGTTTAGTATGGGTGCAATAATAACATGATACAATATTATATTTTACAACTGATAATTTTGATTTCATAATTATATTTTTAATTACTGTTTTGATTGCCAACAGAAATACGTATATTCCTTTGTGTCAACGCGGTAGGCATGCATATGTAAGTATATATGAATATATACAAAGGCATATATTTTCAAATGTGCGATGAGTCATGACATAACAGCTTTTTCAACTAAGAAATGGAGGACACATAATGAAATCTGATTGGCCGGAGATTACGAGGACCAATAAGAGTCTCCAAGTAAGGTAAAACAGCATATTGTGTTTTAACATAGGACCCATTCATATAATATACAAATCTCAGATAAAAAGAAAAGAAAAATGGGGAATATAGCAAAATTATTGGAGGCCTTGGATAACCATACCAATAAATTTATCATATGGACCTATGTGTATGCATTTATGTGGGTAAAGATATATTCACATTGCTTCTATTCAAACAACGTGTATGTGTCTGCGTTTATAGTGGCCTGTCAAAATTATAATATTATGTGTTGGACCATACATTTTGCTAAAAAATTAAAAATATAAAAGTTAAGTGATCAGAATTTACATTCTAATGGTTATCTATAATCTAATAGTATGTACTTGCCATTGTATTATAATCCGGATCAAACCGTAAGTTTTGTATCGCATATGATATGCAACGTAAAAGGAGAATATGCTTTCGTTTTTTAGTTTACTGTAGAATTTAATTCAATCTACAACTAGTGAATATGATATATCTGAATGAGTTTTCTGTTCATTCTATAGTTTGGGATTTTTTACTCGTAGCAGTACTGTATAAAACTAATGCAACAAACATGGATATCGTTAGATTGAAAAAAAAATTGATTTAATAATTATTAGAAAATCTTTTAAAATATATGTATTTGTTGCAAAGGTTTTAGCTAGTTAAAAGTTTAACATTTAGATCTGAAATACACCCAAAAAATAAAATTACGTGCACACTCATATATATAGCCATAAGAATTGACGTACAAAAATATAGGTGTGTGGCGTTACATCGTACGATATGTATGATTGATTAACAATATGATGTTCTAGCTATAAAATCAGTAGTAATAGTAATAGATTGCACGAGAATTAACATATCATAACTTTTTCTCAAAAAAAAAAAAAAAAAAACAAAACATATTACTCTTTCTCTTAAGTCTGAAAAAAAAAATGAAAAAAGTTTGTCTGAAACCTGGAGTAGTATATAAAATAAAATAAAACTTGTTACTCTTCTCTTAAGTCTGAAAAAAAAACCCAACAAAAATATCTGGAAAAAAAAAGACATCTTGACCAAACAAAAACAAAAGAGACATAAATATGGTGCAAAAGATGACATATAGGAGATGCACAGAAACCATCCAATGATTTAACTGTATCTTACGCTAACCCTAAAGCCACGTGGCGAATTACCATTCCTGCTCATTTGACTCGAATGATAATCTTTTCGGCTCACCGGAGAGAGAGCCACAGAAAAACTATAGAGAGAGACAAAGAAAAAAGAGTGAGAGTGTTTTAAAAGAGAGAAGAAAAAAAAAAGATAATGGATCAAGATGAATGGTTAGGAACGCTAAGATACGCCGGTAAGGCGCAGGATAAAGTTTCCGTTGACACTCTCATGCTCCGGTACCGTCCGATCGCTCCCAAGCCAACGACTGGGGCTGGAGATAACAACAACAACAACAATTCATATGGTATGAGCAAACGAACCAAACGAAAGTACGTTAGGGTTTCGAAGAATAATAAAAGCACGTGTCGAGGAAAGAGCAGATCTGACGTGTCTGATGATCGGGAACAAAGTGGAGTCGTGACGCTTCAACTCTTGCCAGAAAAGTCAGATCTCTCCGGTGAATACACCTCGTTGGATCAGGATAATCTAGATCCGACGATAGAAACGATAATCCGAGAGGAAACACAAGAAAATAACACGTGGGCCACGTTTAACGGCGGCGTTACGGCGGAGGTGGAGACGTGGGTGACGGTGGAGACGGTCACAGGTGTATGTGAAGGTAGTTCGAGTTCCCATACGGACGTTGAGATAGTGGAGAATTTAGGGAAGGACACGTGTCCGGCGTTTGTGTCGGATGGCTTGAACCGTGTGGTGTGGGTTAACGAGGCTTACCGGAGGAATGTTTCCGGTGAGGATACGACTTCGTCGTTGCCGGAAGTTGTGGTGTGGTTGGTGGCGGAGGAAGCGACGTCGGCGATGTTTTGTAACTACCGAGCTTTCACGTGTAGGGTGAGGATGCAGTACACGTGGCAGGAAACAAAATATACCAAAACGGTGCCGTGTGATGTGTGGAAAATGGAGTTAGGTGGCTTTGCATGGAGGCTAGACACAACAGCTGCACTGACTCTCTGGCTTTGATGGTGATTGCTGCCTGAAACAAGATGGTAAGATTATAAGATTAAGCTATGTGATTTAATCACTTTAGCACCTTTGTTTAGGCTTATTATAAGAAGGGGTGAAGAAGGAAACAAATGAATGATAATGTTAAAGGTGTGGAGAAGCTAGGAAAGCTTAAATATATAGAACAAACCGTAATAATGTCATATATTATTGGCAAATGTTCAATAAAAAGATGCCATTGTATGGTTTCGTATCAATCTTGGCTTCTATTTTTACTTTTGATCAATAAATTTGCTAAAAATATAATATATACGTGTGTTTCAAGATATCAGATATAATTTCACAGTTATCCGATATTTTGTAAAAATAGTCGAAATCTGTTAAAATTTTATATTTATATGACAAAATTAAGGCATAACTTGATCTAGACTAGATAATTGTATGTTATAAGTTTCGATTTGATAGATATACACCAATATATATTGCTTGTGAGACAAAAACACATGAACTACATGGGGACCCTATATGCATAGTATATTAAATTTCTTTCACACCAAGCTTTTGCATTCCCCACATCACACACATGACACATACGCATATATACAAGGCTATATCATTTTAGATTTAAGCACAAAATGTTATATATTTCATGTGTCCTTATAAGTTATAATGTGTCCTTGGCTCTTCGCTATTGGAAGACTCATATATATAGTTCCCTATAAATATACTTATTGATTTGCTTGTCCCCCTTTTGATTATATATTTCTCTTAATGACTTGTAATTAGCATAATCTTAATTATGCATTCATACATCAACCATTTATGTATCCTACAAAGGTACTTGAACATATGATTCACAGTTACACCATCGTGTATACATGCAGATTATACAAACAAAATATATGTATATATACACTGTATACAAGCGCGCATATATGTGCAAATTTACGCATGTTAAACCTATAATTAACGATATTTTAAACTATATAAAATGGTTAATTGGTTATAACTTATATATAAAGCAACAGCTTCGTGGTCTCTGGTCATTCCTGCGTGTGGAGAAGCCTCATTGGTTGACAAAAAAAGAAAAGGAAAAGCCAAAAGTTATAGTGAGGAGGGAGAATAAATAAAGTTAACAACACTCACACAGATTAATCATACACGTGGCTTTCGGTAAGAGAACAACAGCAACCAATCAGCGTCTCCACATTTTCCCGTTTGATTTACTTCCCGACACGCTAATGTCATCATTATCTAGGATCCATTGATTGGTTCGGTCATTCACGTGTCGCAGTGAGGTTTAAATCGGGCCGTACGTTTGATGTTAAGTCTTTTGTGCTCGCGTGTAGTGGAATAGTCTTTTAAGTGCGATGGAATTTTTGTAGCAGAGAAAACGAATGAGAGCCTTTCACGTGTATCTTTTTTTGAAGCCACTCATTTTTTTTTCTTACCAGTAAATTCAAGTTTTAGTCTTCGCAACGGTGCTGTATTTGACCTTTGAAAAATGTTCTTGTTTAGGTGATAAATTATTTCATGCAGCACATCATCAATCAAAAACAATAAGCTTGTATAGAAATACTTATGGTTCGTCTAAATTTTAGCAAAATTTAAGTAAAAAAAACAAGTGAATTTTGGATTAATATAACATTATCTAACTCAGTGGTGGTATCTAGTGATTCTCATTGGATGAGAAGTTGTCATAATGGTTAAGTTATGGATTTATTCATTTCAAACATAAAATTATTTAATCACTTCTATGTGATAAGTTAAAATGATGTATGCTTTATGTCCATTAGAAAATTCGGTCAGTGAGCTACTCGATGATTACACTCATTTTATAAAAATTAGTCGAGTGCTAAATAGTCGGATCAACCTCTGGTTAGCAAAAAAATAGAGTATTATATTGATTATTCTAAAAACTATATTATTTAGGTATATGATTTAATTCTATATGAGAAAATAAATTTTAGTGTTGATAAAAAGATATACGGGTTTTCAATTTGGAACTGCTAAATTAACTATGACCAAAAAGAAACATAGATGAGTTTGTTGAAAATTGTTTTGGTAAAAAGTAATTTAAAGTATTTTCAACCTATTTAGTGGTGGCTTTATAATATACATATGATAGTTTAATTCGTATTGCACTAATTGATGTTTCAACTGAACTTAGAAGAGATAAAAAGAAGCTAATAAACTATACACAATCGTGTACGGAAGATTAAAAATAAAACATAAAACCAAACTAAAACGAGTGATAGCATCTTGAGAGAGTAGATATGAGTCAAAGATGATAAAGGATAAATATTTATAGTTTTATACAATTGATAAACTTGTAATACTATTTGTGTGGTTGAAGTAGGGTTCGTTGTCGTTAAGAGGCTCCACGTGTACTGTCGCTTTCGGTAGTGCTACAATAGATGGAGGCCTCTTATTGGTCCAGCAGATTGGTTGGACCATAATAATCTCGACGTTCCAATCACCATAGATACGCCAACTTCTATACTTATATATTGTGTTTTTTTCCAAATGTTTTTTACATCCTTTTCTTTTTTTTGATAAAAAGTTTTTTATGTTTTTTACGTCCTTGTTATTTTTGTTTAGAAATGTTGCCTTTAAAAAGATTATACTCATCAGTTTGATGTTCCAAACATGTTACCGAATCAAATTATGCCAATCTATTTGATCACCATATATAAATATATATTGATTTCGAACCAATTAGCAAATTTTGGCTAATTTCAATTTGGAAAAATCAGTTCAGAATTGATGTCCAGTCTTGAGATTATAATACATACATCATACATGACTTTATCTTGTTGTTTCTCACTGTTATTGGAGAATATGGTGAAAAAGGGTGTGTCAAAGCTTTTGTGTGTGCGTTTTTATATGTTTACTTTTAACACAATAAATCGTTTAATTTTATACTTTGTAAAAATGTTAGGATTTATTTTGTTCTTTTCCATCAAAAGGGGAAGGTTTTAAAACTCATGAAAATGTTAGGATTTTGTTAATGTTTTAAAATTGGTGAGGACATTTTAACCATTTCCCCAAAATAATTTATGATATATAAAAGTTGGGCTTATTTTATGATGAAAATTCAAACGGGCTTAGCCCATCCATATGAATCTCTTAGTCCAGCCGACTGGATTATACCACAGAGTAGTGTTTTTACAAATGAAACTGGAAGTAATCAACAGATTCCACACAAATCCTTAAAATCTCGTCGAACAATCATTAAACGGAACTTCTTCAACAAAAAAAAAATTCAATGAACGGCATGTCGTTTTACAATTTGACAACAAACTCCATGTCGTTTTCCTTATACACTGAACTCACTAATTGTTTCTAGAAGCTAAGATTGTCAGTTGCTTAAACGCTAACTCATATCACCAGTCAATTAAACACTACTAATAGAATAAGTCAACGGTCACTGACGTCACAAGCTCATGACGTTAACTTTCTACCGTTAAAATTATTGCCACGTAGGAGACGTGTATGAAACGCACGTTAATTACTCGTTAACCCCACGCAGACAAGATCACAGTGACCGTTAGATATGGATCTGGCGGCTAATTCTTCAATCAATATGGTCCGTCCGATCAGAAAATTGGAGGTAGGCTTTTGTCGGTGTAAGAAAAGCTAAGCCTTTGTTTTAAAACATTTTCTTAAAAAATTAGTGCGAGATTTTTTTTTTTCCTTTTTTTGTCTCTTTCTCTCTGTTTCTCTGAGTCTTCGACTTCGTTTTGTCTCCAGCTTTTTTCCTCACGCGAAAGCTCTGATTATTTCAATTTCAAAGGCTCGGCTACGATTTTACCTAGAGAGTTTCAGGTTTTTTTAATTCCAGATTTCAGGGTTTGTTTTTCAAGCTCTCTGCTTTGTGCGTTTTCTGGATTGGTCACGGGATTCCGAAATTGGGGGCGAGTTTTCATTCTAGGGTTTCGGTAAATTTGTTTCTGGGGTAATTCGTCCGTAGATCGCTTCTCACGTGACGAGCTCGTATCCGAGATTGAGATTTCAAGCTCTTTCTTCTCTGATTTGAAGTTAATTTACGTGGAGGAGGTTGAGATTTGGTTTTTGAAAATCTGTGCTGATTCAGCTATAGGAGATGCAAATGGTAAAATTTGATTTATTTTTGGTTTTGGGTTCTTCAGAATTCCAGTTATTTAGTTAGAAACATTGGTTTGATTTGAATTGGCATCAGGCTAGGGTTCGAGTTTTTGAAGTTCAAAAAATGAAATTGGACTGCCAAAGGTTTTGTGTTAGGGTTATATTCCAGCTTGTTCATTGAGAGTTTTTGGGTTTGTTTGTTTTGGTCATTCTTATTTCACATTGTTCAAGCGTTTTGTGTCATAAAAAGTTTCTTCCCCCTGTGGAAATTTTGTGAAAATGTTGCAAAGATTTTGACATTTTTAGCTGATAAAATGGGGAATAGAACCGTCTTTGTGGTTTTAATGGAGGCAGTATTAGTTTCTGTTGATTAAGTGGATATATGTGATGCAGGTCTCTTGTGAATTGTAGAAGCTAGTGAGGGTTATTTCTGTGGGTATTTCTTGCTAAAGCAATGGTTGAAAGTGCTACGTTCCCGGGAGGGTATTATCGGAATACGTTTGAAGCGCCCGAGGAATCAGAAGGATCTGGGAGCTCTGCACAGATTGATACTGAGGTCACTGCATCTGAGAATTCAAGCACTCCTGCTCGAAAGTGTATTATGTTGAATTCTAATGAGGAAGATCCTTATGGTGTCCAGAGACAAGTCATTTCCTTGTATAACATGTCAATATCTGAGAGGAGGGATTTGATTTATCGACTCAAACTGGAGCTGGAGCAGACAAAGATAGTTCTCAAGAATGCTGAGTTGCAGCTAATGAACCCAGCCTCTGTGTCGTCTACTAGTGATAGGGTGGGTTTTAGCACTGCTCATAAGCTATCATCTCGAGTCAACAATTCGAAGAAGCCATCTGATTTTGCAATGGGACCGGGGAAGAAAGTTCGGCAGCAGACTGGGACTTCTCGAGGATGGAACCGTGGTTCTTCGGGGAAGTTTGAGTCTTCAAAAGAGTCTAAGGCCAGCACTCCTAGCATTACATTGATGAAGCAATGTGACACGCTGCTGAAAAAACTCTGGGCCCATCCGCATTCTTGGGTTTTCCAGGCGCCAGTTGATGTAGTGAAACTAAACCTGCCTGACTATCTCACTATCATCAAACATCCCATGGACTTAGGGACAGTAAAGAAGAACTTAGCCTCTGGTGTATACTCAAGCCCACATGAGTTTGCTACTGATGTGAGGCTTACATTTACCAATGCAATGACATATAACCCTCCTGGACATGATGTTCACATTATGGGGGATATCCTCAGTAAATTATTTGAAGGGCGATGGAAGACTATAGAAAAAAAATTACCAGCGAGTAGCATGCACACGTTTTCTGCAATAACATTGGAACCCAATGATGAAAGGAAAGCTGCTATATCTATCCCTCCAGCAAAGAAGAGAAAGATGGCTTCACCCATTAGAGTGAGTGTTCCAGAACCCGTGAAGCCACTTATGACAGCAGAAGAGAGGCATAGATTGGGGAGACAACTCGAATCACTACTGGAAGAACTACCTGCGCAGATCATAGACTTCTTGAAGAAACACAGTTCAAATGGAGGAGAAATTGCAGAAGACGAAATTGAGATAGACATTGATGTTCTCAGTGATGAAGTACTGCTCACTCTTCGAGATCTTCTAGATGAATATGTACAAAATAAAGAAGCGAAGTCGAATGTTCAACCATGTGAAATAGAGGTAATCATCATTTCACCTGCTGGAATAGACTTTTAAGACAAATATACTGAGAAAAAAACAAATTTCTTTTTCTTTCAGCTTCTTAATGGATCAGGACCGAGCAATTCGTCGATTCAACGAGGTGAAACACAGATTCTGTTTGCAAATTATGTTCTGGATTTATACTGGTCGGTCTCTGTGTTCACCAATTTTCTTACACTTGCTCTGCTCCTGTGTTCTTCTTCTAGGAAATGATTTGGCTGATGAATATGTTGGTGGAAATGAACCTCCTATCTCAGGGAGCTCCAGTGGTTAGTTGCAACACATATATTTGTCAACTCTTTCATAACATTTTCTTTCCGGAGGTTGTCAATGGGTGTTATAATATGTCACTGGCTCATGTTTATATCAGAAGCTTTATAGATTTCCTTGCCTCCTATGTTCAAATCATGATACTTGTGTTGTTTTCCGTTTTTGCTTTACTATATGATTATTTGTTTTGCTCAAAATATCTTTCTTGTCTATCAATTTTCATATGGTGGCTATATGATCACTGAAAGTTTGTCTGGGAATTTAATTGAAGAGAGCCTGTTTTTCATATAATCTATTGTTTTCATGGAATAGGGGGTTTAGTGGGTTTCTGGAGCATCATGCTATTGTAACAGATTCTGTGTGTTACTGAATATAGTGTTGGTTTTCAGATTCGGAGTCTGGTAGCTCTGAAGATCAATCTGATGACGCTAAACCAATGGTTGAAGAAGATGCTTCCAAGGTATAATCTATAAATGTAATGTCACCACTTCAGGGCATGTAGTTTGTTATGAGTCTAAACAACAGTTACAACACAGTTGATAACTTTTCAGATGCCTGAAACTGCAAATTCTGAGGCGCAAAGAGACGAAGATGCAAGAATTAACGATCTTTTTGAAGGAAATCGTGAGTACTCATCTCCTTTGAATTCATTATTACGGTCTTAAAATTATTGTAGACCTTCATCTAAACCCTAATTCTTCTATCCTATTGTCAGTTTCCTCAATAAATATTCCATGAGTAATAGCTTACATATACTACTCTGCTAGAACCTATAAAGTTAGCCATAGTAGGAAAATGTAATAGAAGTTGGTGATCGCTGCTGGATGCAAAATCTACTGTTAAAGAAGTTTCTCTGGATACATATTTTACTGATTGTATCTCTGTTTTATTCACTACAGAATCTACTGGTGCGCTGGAGCAGATGGATATTTGTTCTCAGCAAAAACCTAGTTCTGATGAATCAGATGGTCAACATGAAGGTGAGATGCAGAGAAAAGGATTCTATCTATATATTTCAGCCGTAAAGTGAGTATCTCACAGTTTATTGACTTCAGGAAATGTATTGGAGACTCCGGCTTCATCTGAGAAGCGCTATAGAGCTGCTCTATTGAAGAGCCGGTTTGCAGATATTATTCTAAAAGCACGCGAAAAAACACTTCCGCAGGTTTGTACTTATCCTCAACCTCTGGCTAGAACTCCTATTGAAATTGTTTGACTCGAATAGCGGCTGATACATGTTTCAAGCATTTTGGAAACTGAGTTAACTATTTGGAGCCACGATTAACAAACCAAACCAAATCAACGATTAAACTCGGTTTCCAAAATGCTTGAAACAATATATCAGCCAAGTTAACCAAATTATTTCCATAGGCCAGGAAGAAAAGAAGTAGCTTTTCAAGTTTTATATTTTGTAGCAGAATATTTGGATTTAGTCTAACCAATCACAGAAATTTGGAGATATCGAGTAGGAATAAGTAATAACCAATCACAGAAATTTGGAGTCCTCAACCTCTGGCTAGAACTCCTATTGAAATTGTTTGGCTCGAATAACAGCAGTGGCTAATACATTTTTCAAGCATTTTGGAAACTGAGTTAACTATTTGGAGCCGCGATAAACAAACCAACCCAAATCAACAATTAAACTCGGTTTCCAAAATGCTTGAAACAAGATATCAGCCAAGTAATCAAATTATTTCCATAGGCCAGGAAGAATAGAAGTAGCTTTTTCAGCTTTTATATTTTGTAGCAGAATATTTGGATTTAGTCTAAACAATCACAGAAAATTGCATTGTGGTGCAACGGACCTAGATAACATTAGCAGAGTTGTTTTCACAACCAATACCAACGTTTGCATTTGCATTATTTGGTCCCTGAATCAAATACGAAGATCACATGCTCTACACTATTCCTGAAGCAGTCCTCTTAATCCTCGGAATTAATATGGCTTAAATTTGATTTCTTATGAGAGCAGAATGGTAATAAGGGCGATCCAGAAAGGCTGCGCAAGGAAAGAGAAGAACTTGAACTGCAGAAGAAGAAAGGTTATTCATTTATTAACTAACCCAATTTGTTAATTTTTGTTGTTTCTCCGGATCTTTCTTACAAGAACAATGTTTTAATTTTATGTTCTTTTGTTGTTGTCAGAGAGAGCGCGGCTACAAGCTGAAGCAAAGGCTGCTGAAGATGCTCGTCGCCAAGCTGAAGCAGAGGCCGCTGCAGAAGCTGCTGCTGAGGCTAAGCGCAAGAGAGAACTCGAAAGAGAAGCCGCTCGCCAAGCTTTATTGAAGGTAAATTTTAATAGTAAACACATGATTTACAATTACAGGTTCACTAACTCTAAAACACTAGATAAAGAGAAACATGTGTATAATATTGAAACTTTCTCTAATGATTTTAAATGTTCCTTCAATGCAGCGTATGTATTGTTTGTTTCTTGGATTTTACATGACACAGACTTGATTAATAATATATATCTTTGACTTCCACGCAGATGGAGAAAACTGTAGAGATCAATGAGAACTCACGGTTTCTCGAGGATCTAGAGATGTTGAGTTCTAGTGCACCTGAGCAATTACCAAGCTCAGCCGAGGAAACCAGCCCCGAGAGACCTTTAGATGCACTTGGAAGTTTCAACCTCAGAGGAAGTAACCCACTTGAGCAACTCGGGCTGTATATGAAACAAGATGATGATGAAGACGAACCCGAGGCTTCTGCGGTTCCTAAACCCGAGAGACCTTTAGACGCACTTGGAAGTTTCAACCTCGGAGGAAGTAACCCACTTGAGCAACTCGGACTGTATATGAAACAAGACGAAGACGACGATGATGAAGAAGAAACCGAGGCTCCTGCGGTTCCAAAACCAGATGAAACCAGCTCCGAGAGACCTTTAGATGCACTTGGAAGTTTCAACCTTAACGGAAGTAACCCGCTTGAGCAACTCGGACTGTACATGAAACAAGATGATGATGATGATGAAGAAGAACCCGAGGCTCCTGCTGTTCCAAACCTAGCCAACGATGTGGAAGAAGGTGAAATCGATTGAAAAATAACAAGTGTATATATATATACATGTATACAACAATAGCCAGGGAAGGTACCAAGTTAACACGTACCCAAGAAATGAAAGTCCAATCTTAAACTCATTGTTGAATGAGTTTTGGAAATGGATATTTCTTAAGCCAGTGTGGTCTTTAATTATGTAAAATTATAACAAGAAGCAAACGCTTAGAACGTTTTTGCCAACGAGACTTCATGAAGAGTAGTCCTTAGTGTATGATTAAAAAAAAAAAAAAAGTTTGTATAAGAATCTATAGTTTTTCATGAAAATGTTTCTCTTTGCTGATTCTACCTAAGCCACCTAACAATGGATAGTTGATACTATATTTGAATGACATTAATGAATAAGTAAAACTGTACGGTCCATATTTAATTTTCTAAAGATTCGAAGGTAGAAAAAGAGGAAAATACAATAATTATGATTGAAGTGTGCATTTAAAAATGCAATGCACGAAAGATGTGAATGACGCTACTAAATGAACAAATCTTTGGAAACGGCGACGTTTTAGCTTGTTTTCTTACCAACTCTTTCATCGTTTCTCAAAACTAACCTCAACCATCTCTATCTTCTCTTTTATATACTGGTCTCATCCATGTCTTTATATATATGTATGTATCTACGACTTCAAAGCTTCAAGGTATTTTGTAGTAATGGAGACAATAACGAGTTCTAGAGATTTACCATTCTTCTTCTCAATCTTCATCTTCGTTTATCTTCTCGGTTATTTATTCATTTTCCGGAGATGGAGTCCTGAGTCTCGTCCTTTAGCCTCCAGCTGTTTAATGTCCCTCCTCCACGGCGTCGCCGCCGTCGTGCTCTCCACGCGCGCCATAATCTCCGATCCTAACCGCGGATTCTCCTCCCAAAACAGCCAATCGCAAAACTCTGTTCTCGATTTAAGCTCTGCTTATTTCTTCGCCGATCTTATCCATCTCGCCGTTTTTCCTTCTCCCGCCGGCGGAGACTCGCTTTTCGCCGCTCATCACGCCGCCGTTCTATTCGTTTTTCTCACCTGCCGTTACCTCGTGGCTCACGGCGCTTGCGCTCTCCTCGCGCTCCTCATCATCGCCGAAGCGACCAGCGTGTGTCAGAACTCGTGGACGCTCGCGGATGCGCGTGGTCCTGACGCGCCTCTCGCGGTGAGCTTGCACCGTTTCGTGACGCTGCCTTTTTATGCGTCGTATAGCGTTTGTAGATGCGTTCTCGCGCCGCTGCTTATCGTTAAGATGACGTGGTTTTACGTCAGTGGAGGCGCTGATGACGTCATACCTAGATGGGTTTGGGTTTCGTGGACCGTCGTTATTTTCACCGCCGCTACCGTTAGTATTCTTTGGATTTGGAATTTATGGGTACTTTTCTTTCAGGAAAAATATTCCAAATTTGCGAAAAAAATTAAGTAAAAAATAAATAATATATTTAAATGTTGTATATTCGAGATTTGTTCTCGACAGCGTCAAATAATATCTCAATAATCAAAATCCTATCCGTGGATTTGGAGCTACGCTTATGTGATCAACACTAATTTACAAAATAGTTACAAAATAGTTAAATTCAAAATGAAGTATCAAAAATAATTAAAATATAGTCCAGGTTCATATTTCAAGTACTGAATAAGATTTGTATAATATTTTTTTAAGAAGAGAGATTTGTATTATACTTTTTATTTTTATTTTGAGTGGATTCCTATGTTAGTATGTTGTGAAGAAAATTATTATTAAGAATGTTTGTCATAAGTCATAACAACCAAGTCTGCTAGGCATAGGGAAAATATGCGTTTGACTTTGTCAACATAATATATCATATTAATGATAATAAAGTACAAATCTCAGTTTTATAACTCTATAAAATTTTAATTAAGAAGAGATGTCAACTTTGTGTAAAGTGTGGGTGGCTCAAGGCAAAGGCAAGACATAATCATATTTTGTTTCTATTATGACAACAACTCATAAGATTTACTGGAGTATATTGGAGTGAATATTTGGAGAAATGTGAGTTTTAATTAGTTTTGAAATGATTTTGTTAAATTTTAGTGAATTAGTAATTTTGTTATTAAATTTTTTGAAATCTCACATAAAAACCATAAGATTTGGTCTTTTTATTTAAAAAAAAAATATATTTTCAAATCTCACATAAAAATTTTAAAACAAATTCTAATAATGTTTTTAATAACAATGAATTTGAGTTTAAAATTTAAAATTATTAATTCAATAACTCTAGATTTTAAACTTCATGTTTTAATAATATATGATTTGTCATTAAACTCAAATCTTCTCAAATACTACTAATTCAATACATCTCCTAAGTTGGACTTTATTTAACCTCCATCAATAGCGGTAAATTTTCTATAGAGATGATTTCCTCGGACACTAATAAATTTCACTACAAATGTTCACGGCATTCAGCAGTTGTATTAAATGTTTGGTCCATATTCCACTACAAACCGATTAATTGAGATTGTTAATTGTGCACTCGTTGCTGTTTCAATTTTGGGATGTAGACCACTGAATGTGTTATCTATTTCCTTAGGCCTCGTCTCACCTTTCAGCTCTAACGGCATCAAATTTAGAGGACTGCTTTTTTGACATTAGTTGCTCAAATATTATGATTGTCGCTATCTATCTTTGTTGTCTTTCATCGCTTTCATATATTTGCTCCTTGTTTGATCTTGACGGTTTTATTCCAAGGTCTGTCAACTTTGCTTTATTCGAAAAAATTAAGTTTCTACAAAATAGGTTTGAC
This sequence comes from Cardamine flexuosa, assembly GCA_963555745.1. Taxonomy (NCBI): domain Eukaryota; kingdom Viridiplantae; phylum Streptophyta; class Magnoliopsida; order Brassicales; family Brassicaceae; genus Cardamine; species Cardamine flexuosa. Next base: position 2,726,498 of record OY743218.1, read on the forward strand.
AAAAAAAAAATATCATTAAAGATTAATTCATACATATTAAAAAAATATTTTCTATATTTTATTAATATATTATACAATTTTTTGTCAAATAGTTACTTTAAAAATCTAAAATCAAAATTTTAAGCTAAAACGATATTTATTTTTAAACGGATGTAGTAATACGCTAAAAATTAGGACTTGAACTCTTTCCCTCTAGAAGTTTATACAGGTTTAAAACCAACTAGACTAATAAACCTTTGGTCATCGAAATAGCTCCCACACAATACAAAATCTTCAATTATCAAACACAGTAGAAAACGCACATTACAATTTACATTGATGTAGTTTTGACTTGTAAAACAACTTTAAGCATTAATGGCTTATATAGATTTCATAGACAACATCACTGCTTTTAATATCAATTTTAAAATGATCCAAAATCTTCTTTGTCTTGTAATTTACGAGTAAAACTTGTAGTCCTTAGCTTGAATAATGATAGTCCTGAGCCCTCCGATCGGCGATAGCACCATCAATAAAACGCCAAACACAATACATATCTGTAAACAAAAACGGCAATATAATTTAACAAACAATAATTATATCTTAAGAAACGCAACCGCTAGCTGATAAGATATAGAAGAGAAGAGGAATTTTGGAGAATTTGTCTCATCTTATTAGGATTCATCGATCACATATATATATATATATATATATATATATATATATATATATATTACACAGTAATATCTTTGTGCCTAAATACTGAATATTGAGAATGAGAAATATATGCTAATGATATTAATCAAATAGCTGCCGATATTACGGAATCTAATTAGAGTGATTTGATATCTCATTATGATTTAATATCTCATCACTAGCTGCAAAAATTTATACACGATTTCAAAGGCAAATTCAAGAAATCGATGTTGTGTGGCTAGTACTTACCCAGTTAGTCCACCAAGACAAGCTGTATCTTCTTGGTCTGTAGATTTTAAGCCATATTACGCAAGGAAGCTTTTTGCAAATAAGAAAGAAAAATAAAATAAACATTAATTATAGTTAGTCCAATTTAAAAAATTCAAAAATTAAAATACAAGAAAAGCGTTTCTAAAACCAATCACAAACTTACGAAGTATGTTGTTGGAGCAAACGCAAATCCACCAAAAAACGCCAATAGGCCGCTGAAAAACGGAAATGTCATAGCTACGAACATTGTTGTGGCTGTAAAATCATAATCAAAATGATTAATTTATTATTTTACATATCAAGAAACTATAAATAATACGTACAAACTTAATACTTACCAACATAGAAATTGCGGACAACGAACCGGAGGATCCAACTCGGTCTGAAATTCATCTTCTTAACCAAAACTGTCTCCATCATATCAAAAACCGGCATCGCATATATCTAACAAAACCGGTTTAGTTAACCTCTGGTTCACTTTCTATACCAAAAAAAAAAAAAAAAAAACCGGTTTACCTGGTAGCTACCAATGACATGTACCACAACAAACATGTTTGCGGTTGCAATTAACCAAACAGGTTTCTCAAGTGTTACAAGAATGTTGTCGTCAACAGAGTTCCCGAACATCCAATAACCGACAAGTGCGACAGGAAAATAACAAAGTGCGACGATAATGTAAGCAACAATGACTCCTTTCCACATTGGTCCTTTTGAGGGCTTCTGAAGCGTCGAAGGGATCGTGGCTTGGATTTCTAAGACAACGTTATGGCCCGCGTAAGCAAATGCTACTTCACCTAACCCGCTGAAGAAGTTGAATACTGTTCCTGCTGCGGATTTTGATTTGTAATCGTACTCAATGTTTTCTTGAACGCCTTTAGCAGCTGAGGCTGACCATGCGATTGTGGAATAGCTAGATACACCAAAAAGAATTATTGAAGTTATCGGTTTGAGAAAACCAGTACCGATCTTGCTAATTTCGTAATTCGTATAGGGGTGGAACCGAACCGAATAAAATCGGCTTTTACTTTTGGTTTAATCAATTCGGTTTTGAAAACAAATTTCATATTCTTGTATGGATGAAATCAAGTTGCTGAACCATATACTGATTCTCAACCTGGTACCACATCGACACAGTCTAATATTTAGTTGAGTGAAAAAACCCTTAATATGTTTGGTTGGGTTTCAATTTGGTTAATCCCTTAATATGAACCGAACCAAAGTACGTTTGGTTTAGCCTTTTAGTTCAACTAATCCAAGAAAAAATAAAATCTAACCGGCATGTCCATCTCCTTATAAATGCTACTAATGTTCTATTTTATTATATGTTTGGTTCAAAGCATACAATAAAAAAAAAATTTCCTTACAAAAGTATTATTTAATGTTTTATTTTAAATCCATTCAACCAATAAAAAAATTAAGTTTTACATAAAAAATTGCAAAACATCTAATAAACAAAAATGGCTAAAACATACTTTCTTCGTTTAAAAAAAATTGCTGTTCTACATTTCAATTTTTGTTTCAAAAGAATGTAATTTTACATTCCAATATAATTTTTATAACAAAAGTTATAATTTACTCTTTATCCAAAACTAAAACTATTTGAATTTTAGTCAATATTTATTAAATAGTGACATATTAAATGGAGACAAAATTGTATAATTACATTTCTTTTAATTTGTGTGAAAATGTTAGAATGACATTCTTTTTAAAACAGAAAGAGTATTATAAAATGGAACATATAAAAAAATATGGTTTTATAATGCGTGTTGGAAGATGGTAAAATAGGTTAAAACCAAGTGGATGAATCATATCGCTATTAATTTAACCAATTAAAAGAACTGGTTTTAATTACCTTAGAGACATAACGGCAGCAACGAGAGAGACATGGGAGATAGAGTTGAAGTTAGGGAGATGAGAGAGGACGAAGTGTACGGATGCGAAGATCATGATGAAGTACGTAAGTTTAATTGATTTACAATTATCGCAGACGAGGTCATGAAATTTCTGTAGAGATTTGCCACCTGTGACCATATAAACGATGCAAACGCCAACTTCCACGATTAGCTGTTGTGGCACGAGTATGTAGAGTCCAAGCTTATCTCCAAACGCATGTTGTCCAAGTTCGTGGTAGCGGTCGAAACGTTTCCCTGGAACCATCTCGTGCATCTCCACCATTTGCCATAATGTGTATAGTGTTATTACCCATGACAGAACCAGAATTACCACACCCGGTCCCCTGCAAACCGGTAATTTGATTAGTTATTTATTTTTTCCGCCGGTAATTTGATTAATTTAAGATTAAATAGTCAAGAAATTTAGGAATTTGAGTTGATTTAACCGTTTTAGCCTTTCAAATAGTTAATGTTATTAAAAAAGTTCGTAGACATTTTCAATTTCCTTTTTAGATTTGGTTTGGTTCAGTTTGGTTCGAGTTTGTTAATATTTAGTTTACATTTATATGTTCAAGGTTCCTCCAACGTTTATGTTTTTGTTTTTTCCTCAAAAACATGGAATTAAATTTGAAGCTTTAAATATCATGTAAGGTTTTCACATGAGCCGGCTTGGTAAGCTCGTCATTCTGAAGGTTTCTACAATTATTCAATAAGATTTTTATAATTTCAAGTTATGTCGGAAATGTTTATTTTTGGTTGGTTTGGTGGCTTTTTACGTGGATACTTTATCCTCCAAGGTTTGGGATCTTTATAGTTAAGGCTCTTGCAGAAACTTTTAGGTTGATTGGATTGAACTCATGGCTTCACCGGATTTTCTGGAATGAGAGTTAAGTGAGAGATTTGATTTTGCCTTGTAATTAAATTTTTCCACTAGTTTTCTTCTTTTTATTAATTTATTGTTTAGTGAGATATGTTATTTCGAGCTTGTTAAGTTATTTAAAAAACATAATTTTTATGTTTCTTTTAATGATTCTTCAAATTGATGTCTCCATTGGGAATTGTTGTACCTTAAAAGTATTATAATAAAAGTTTAATCTTTGCCGGCAAAAAAAATCATAATTTTTTGATACCACAGATATGATTAACCAGACCGATTGACGATTTAAAGTAAACCAATTATGAACCAATCAAATCAAATCGAAATGACTTTTCTTAGAGTATATAGTTTTAGATTTATCTTAGTTAATGATGTCTTAATAGTTATCATTCAAGTTAATTTTGTTGTGACTTGTGTGCTTAGCTTTTCGATCCAATCCATCAATCAAAGTGATACGTACCAGCCAAGCTGAGACATGGCGTAAGGGAGGCTGAGAACACCGGCTCCGACCATGGCCGTGACATTGTGAAACGCAGAGTACCACCAGTTTGCATTTCTAGATGAAGTTATGGGAAGCCAATCGTCGATTTCCTTTTCTCTAGCTCTTTTCTCATCCATCTGTTATTTTATCAAATCATATACAACTTTTTTTAATTCAATTTCTATATTCTCTTCCTAATTTGGAAAAGTCATGAAATTAAGTACAGAACAAATCATAACACACCAAAGAAAAAAGGGAAAGAACAAATCAATTTTTTAAAAATAATTTCCAAATCATAATGATTCACTTATTTTGTTTGAGAAAATCATTCAAACTAAATAGCGTTACTTACAGTTTTTGTCTCTTTCTATTGTCTTGCAAATAATTATTAAAATATTTGAATTGAGTAATTTTAGTAGGACTCCAATATCAATCCCAAAAACAGAAAGTGAAAAAGAGAAACTAACGTCATTATTGTATGAATCTTCAGCAGGAGCTGGAGTTCCCATGGTGATACAGAAAGAGACAGAAGATACAAAAAGATCTTAACAAGTCTTCCCAAAGTGGAGACAACCTTAATTACACACACACACACGTTATATATATGTACATACACACACACACTATATATATATATATATACATAATATGAGTAAATAACGAAATATTATTGGAACCCCTATTATTACATTATTAGTTTATTACCCCCTTGTTGAGTTGATTATCCAACAAATATGATGTGAGAAAGACATATTTTTGTCTGACTTCAAAATTTACTTGTGGAGAAGTTTTATGAGCTGGATTATGTTCTATACGTCATTCCCAAAGTTTCATATTGGGTGGAAAGTTTCATAAAAGTGTACAAAATTAAAAATGGCACGAACGAAGGAATACTTTTCAATAAATGACCTGTTCAGAAGTGTGAATGCATTGCATGTTTGATGTTTCAAGTGAACTTTCATTACAAATTTACAATCATACATATATATATATATATATATATATATCCTAAATACCTAATATATACATGTACATTATAATATCTAAAAGTCTTTAGTTCGGTAATTTACAGAAACAGTGTTTATTAGAAAAATACATTTAATAAATGGTAAATAAGTTCAATAATTTGCTTAATCAGCTAAGACTTTTGAAGTGTCGCAACGATGCTCACTTTTGTATGTGTGACTCCATATCTAGTAACGAGAATTAGTCTGATGCATCCGATTAAACGTAGCTAACGAGGTAGATTATCAATCATCCATATTAATGCACAATAATGTCAAAGCATCCTCCAGCATTCAAAGATTCATTCATACTATACTCGTGCGACTATCAATATCTGTTTATATCTGTCTATGTCTATATTTGTAGATTATTTTTGGGTCAACATGTTCATGTTATATTTCTAGATTAAATTAACATATACATAGTTTTATTTAATTAGACTTAGACATATATAGTTTTATCTTCGAGTCAACCACTTTTCTAGATTAAATAGACATATACATAGTTTTATCTCCAACTATATTCTTATTTATTATTTAGTATTCATTTTTTGAAAACCCATTTTATTTTCCAGTGGTCCCACTTTTATAAAAATAACATAAAAATAAGGGAATACCTTCTCCAATAATACATCATTTTGGGAGAAAATTTTGAGTTTTATGAATATTCCTCAAAATGAAGCATTTCTAATGGTTAACTTCATTTTTACTTCAAAATGATGTAATCTTAAAATGAGTTTAAGGTTTTCTCCAATAGTTAAAATCATTTTTCACCTCAAAAAAATATATCCCAAATATCTTATTATTTATTTTTAAAACTCATTTTATTTTCTAATAGTCCCACTTTTTAAAGAAAAAACATAAAAAAATAGGGAAAACTTTATACAATGGCACATCATTTTGAGAGAAGAAATGAGGTTTATGACTAGTGTTCCTTCAAATATGAGGGGATACTATTCATATTCTCATTTCCCCTCAAAATGATATCCACTGGAGAAGCATTTCCTTTATTTTTTAATGTTTTCCCTCAAAATAAACAATCATTGAAAATGGATCTAAAGAATAATTTCCCCTATTTTGTTATTTTTTTCCTTCAAAATAAAGGACCATTAGAGTGGTCTTAAAATGTTATGCCTATTTATACTTATTCATTAGTTATTTTGGAACTTATGCATTTTACATTTTCGTAACTTGAAAACTCTATTTGTTTTCTAAACGTGCTTAGGTCACTGTATGAAAACTCTATTTTAATATGTATGTAAATTATTCGACCATTTCCTAGGTGTTGGTTATAGTTTGATTGTATATGATATTTTGCTTCGATATATAATTGTTCATCAATTTCCTATAAACTTTTGTTTCTCCAACATATGGATTGAAATTTAGTATTTCAAAAATTTATGATTACAAATTTTTCAATATGAACTTGTGCACTATAGTTTAAATATTGTATAGTTTCAATATTGTTTTCACCAATGCTTTTGGACCAACCAATTGTGTCTTTAGGTGAACATGGAATCACAATATGACCATTTAATAGTTTTGCTGCTTTGAATTTGTCTTGCAAATAATCCGCAAACGCAATCATGACTATAGAAAATTATAAGTGTAATTAAAAATCATGGTTGATAAAAAACTTTTTAAAATGAGTTAAAATATACTTCACGTATATATATTAGTTGACGAGCTCATGAATAATCATGTTCTATCGTAACTGGTAACATAAAGTGGTGTAATTATTTAGCAGAAAGAAAAAAGGTAAACAATAACAAATGATTATAAGAAAAAACGATATAAAAAATGAAAATCCCATTTTAATAACATTTTAGTAATATTTTTCTGATTGCTATTTGTTAAATCGGTAAATCCAGTATTACAGTGGTGTATCTCATACCAAAATGGTACATGGTTACTAATAAGAAAACTGTACTCTGAATTTGTTCCTAATTTTTACTGGGATTAAACCTTTGTTTGATGATCGTTATCGATAATGTTTACAGAGGAAGAAACAAGCTTAAATACAAACAACATACTAAGTGAAATGGGCTTAAACATTAAGCCTTAAAGATATCCACATTGGTCCATTAACTCCATCTTGGGTCCATCATCCTTCACCATCATCGGAGACTTTGACTTTCCGGTGAGAAAAACAGTAGAACTATATCAAGAAAGATATTGTAATTTTAAAAGACCTTCTCAAAACACTATGGTATAATTAAAAACCACTGAACAAATTTACCTCTTAGAAAGTTGATCCAAGAAAGTTGATCCAAGAATGTCACGCTTAGTTGAAGCTTCTTGGATCAAATATTTTATACATATTAAAAGAAATCATCATAAACAAAATTTATCACATGGTTGTTCGTTGTAGGTGAGTATTACCAAGACCTAGATGAATCTTTTTACTTTACTCCAGTATATATTCATATGAAGATAGTGTGCATATCTTTCTACATCGAAGAGGTTAATTTGTTACATAACTTTTTTCTCTTACATCAAATTACTTCAAATGTTTATCCGGAAATGAAACAAAATTAATTGTTTCCAAGTGATAAGTGATGTAGCGTCACTTCATAATTTTTTAGATAAATTATATTGTTTTATGGACTTTTAAACTTTTTAATGTTGTTCTCAATTAGGGTTTTGAGTTATTAATTAGGTCGGCTAAGACTATCTCTGCTTTGTAATTCTTTCTTTGATATTTGGTTTTTGATTTATAAAGAAGATATTTTCTTCACTTGAAACCTTTGAATTCTCTATAGATCCTTGAAACCTTGTTTTGTTATTACCCGCTGCAACAGTTAGTATCAGAGACAAAGATCCTTATCATGCCTCCGAAAAAGAGCCTTCAAAAAAAGCTGGAAGATCACAACGAAGCGTTTCGAGCGATGATGACCGAATTTCAACAGGGTTTGAGTAATACGATGCGTACTACCAAGGAAATTGCTGTTCGAACTTTCGTTCAAGCTCAACAAAATGCCGCTCTTGTGTTACCGCAATGAGAAGAACCACTTTTTGCGGACGATGAAGAGGAAGAGGAGAAAGATAACGTCTTCGCTAATCAGTTCGCACCGGAGGATGAACAGAACCGATGTGGTGGTCACAACCACCAGGACATCATTGAAGCTCCACGAGTTGATAATCGCATATGGGAGATGGGTTTTAAACTTGACTTGCCTGAATTTTCAGGTGGACTACAACCAGAATAATTTCTCGATTGGTTGAACACGACAGAGGAGCTGCTGCAATTTAAAGAAGTTCCAAATCATCTGCGTGTGTCTCTTGTGGCTACACATTTTCGAGGAAGAGCTTCGGCGTGGTGGAAACAATTGAGGATTCTCGGGTTAGAGCTGGTAAGGAAAAGATAGTTTCATGGGAAAAGAATATGAAGTTGATGAGGAAAGCTTTTCTACCATACAATTACACTCGTACACTGTACACAAAGCTGCAAAATTTAAGACAAGAAACAAAATCGGTGGATGATTATGCTGCATAATTTTTTTTTTCTCTGATGGCGCAGATTGTTTTAACAGAGACAGAAGAACAGAGGGTTTCACGTTTCATTGGTGGATTGAGGTCTCAAATTCAAAGTACTTTACTTCAGTTTGATCCTCTCTCAGTTTTAGAAGCTCATCAACGAGCACTTTTGATCGAAAAACACACATGTACTCAGTCGAGTTCTTGGAACTCTCAGCGTACTGGCATCGCCTCGGCAATGGAAACAGGACTTATCAACATTGGAACACTCAAAGATCTCGGAAAGTACAGAAGGAAATTCGTCTATAGGACAACAATGGACTGCAACTTTCAAGTGTTTTAAGTGTGGAGAAACATGACATCGTCAAGCTGCTTGTCCCAACATTCAACGACGTGGGTTGTTACTGTGTTTGATGAACCTGTGTTTGATGAATATGAGGATGATGAGGAGGCTGTTACTGATACAGATGAAACGTGTGGTTGGGGATTCGGGTCCTTGTTGATGTTACGCAGGAATTATCTCATCCCAAAGAGTATTAAAGAATCATGGCTGCGTACGAATATTTTTCAGTCAACTTTTACGATAAAAGGGAAAGTATGTCGTTTGGTTGTTGATCCAAGGAGCTGTACAAACGCAGTTTCAGAAGAAGCAGTCTCAAAACTTGGCTTATTTACGGAACCTCCCCCTTCACCGTACAACGTTGCTTGGCTAACATCGAACACGGACCTACGCATATCAAAGCGTTGCCGGGTTCCATTTTCTATAGGCCAACATTACAAAGATTTGATTTGCTGCGATGTAGTACCTATGGATGCATGTCACCTTCTTTTGGGGCGTCCTTGGGAGTATGATAGACGTAGTATGCATGATGGATTTGTAAACACATACAGCTTTATGTATGAAGGCCGATGTATTACCTTGCTTCCAACACAAGAGTCTTTGGAGCCACTTATTAGGAGTAAGCCTGTGGAGCCTCCTACTCAGATAGTCGAAAGTGCAAAACCAGTTTTGTTAATGACCAAGTCACAGATTCTAGAGGAGTGCCAGTCAACCAATGTAGTGTTCTTTCTACTACTTAAACCACAAATTTTGTCATTGATTTCGGATGCACCAACAGATTTCCATCCACTTCTGAGTGAATTTCAAGACGTGTTCCCCACGGAATTACCCGAGGGTTTACCACCATTACGAGGTATTCAACATTATATTGATTTAGCCTCTAATGCCTTCTTGCCAAATCGACCTCACTACCGTATGAACCCTAAAGAACACGATGAACTTCAGAGACAAGTCGAAGACCTTTTAGCTAAAGGATATATTCGAAAAAGTTTGAGTCCTTGTGCTGTTCCGGTATTGCGTATCCCGAAGAAAGATGGGTGTTGGCGTATGTGTGTCGATAGCAGAGCCATTAACAAGATCACTATTCGCTACAGATTCCCAATTCCGCGTCTTGATGACCTTTTGGACCAAATCGGGTTGGCTTCTATTTTTACGAAATTAGATCTCTGGAGTGGATATCATCAAATCTGTATCCAACCTGGGGATGAGTGGAAAACAGCCTTTAAGATGCGAGAAGGACTGTTTGAGTGGCTTGTAATGTCTTTTGGATTGTCAAATGCACAAAGTACGTTAATGAGAGTAATGAATGAAGCTCTTAGACTGTTTATTGGACGTTTTGTGGTGGTGTATTTTGATGATATACTGATCTTTAGTGCGTCCTTGTCCGAGCATATGGGTCATCTACGTGATGTTTTACTCGTGCTTCGTCGAGAGAAATTGTTTGCTGCAAATAAAAAGTGTGTATTTGGCGTGGAACAAGTACTTTTTCTAGGGTACATTGTGTCTTCCCGTGGATTAGAGGTTGATCTCGACAAGATCTCAGCAATACATTAATGGCCTACTCCGAGTACAGTGACTGATGTACGTAGTTTCCATGGACTTGCATCGTTCTATCGACGTTTTGTTCAACATTTTAGCAGCATCATGGCACCGATAACAGATTGCATGAAGTCAGTCTCGTTTTGTTAGACGGAGGAAGCCAAACAAGCATTTGAAATGATCAAAACTAAGCTCACCACAGCCTCGATTCTTATCCTTCCCATTTTTAATATTGCTTTTGAATTACATTCTGATGCATCTAAGGCAGGCATTGGAGCAGCACTTAGACAATCTGGGCGTCCTATCGCATTTTATAGTGAAAAGATTGCAGGATCTCGGGCGCGTTATAGTACTTATGATGTCGAGCTTTATGCGGTGGTACAAGCTGTTAAACATTGGAGGCACTACCTTTTCCATTGTGAGTTTGTACTCTACACTGACCATGATGCACTTAAACACATGGGTTCTCAAGATAAGGTCTCCGCACCACATGCATCGTGGTTTTCATATTTGCAATAATTCTCCTTTGTTATTAAACATACGGATGGGACACTTAATAAGGTTGCTGACGCATTGAGTCGTCGACACTCTCTTTTGACAACATTACATATCTCGGTCACTGGATTTGATGCGCCTCCAGACCTCTATCCGCATGATCCTTTCTTTGGGAAAATTTGGCGAGATACGAAGATAGGGATTGGAACAGTTTATATGATTTTTGAAGGCTTTTTGTTTCATGGTGCTCAGTTATGCATTCCAGAGTGTAGTTTAAGGCTACAAATAATTTGTGAACTTCATGGAGCAGGCCATATCGGCAGAGATCGCACACAAAAGTTGGTTAGTTCTTCATATTTTTGGCCAACACTACGACGTGATGTTGAGCGGTTCATTGTGTGTTGTGGGATTTGTCATGCAGCTAAAGGAAAAGCCAACAATTCGGGGTTGTATCTTCCACTGCATATTCCCACCCAGCCATGGACAGACGTGAGTATGGATTTTGTGCTTCGTTTACCTCGCACTCAAAAAGGTAATGACTCTATTTTTGTTGTCGTTGATTGTTTCTCGAAGATGGTTCATTTTGTTCCGTGTAAAAAGACCACTGATGATGTACAAGTGGCTGGATTATTTTTTTGAGAAGTTTATAAGCTTCATGGTTTGCCGTTGTGTATTGTCTCGGATCAAGATTTGCGGTTTCTGAGTCATTTTTGGCGTTCACTTTGGCGTCTTTTGCGCACAAAGTTAGACATGTGTTCTGCGTATCACCCACAGACGGATGGACAAACAGAAGTTACTAACAGAGCATTAGGGGACTTGTTACGGTGCTTGGGCGGAGATAACATCAAATCTTGGGATTCGGTACTTTTTCAGGCTGAGTTCGCTCATAATCGAGCTGTTAACCGCAGTACGGGGTTCAGTCCATTTCAGGTAGTATGTGGATACTTGCCTCGCTGTCCAGCAGATCTTACCATTAGCCCTGATCAAACTCGTTTTCATGGACGAGCGTGTGACTTTGTTGAAGACTTTGCTGCGATTCATGAAAATGTTCGTTCTAATTTGGAAACAGCAACATCAAAGTATAAATCTGCTGTGGACATTCATCGCCGCGATGTCCAGTTCGAAGTTGGTGATCTTGTCTGGGCGGTACTCACTAAAGAGCGTTTCAAGCCAGGGACCTATAAGAAGCTTAAATCGCGAAAGATTGGTCCTCTTGAGATTGTGGAGAAGATTATACAATGCATATCGCCTTAAGCTACCGCCACATATGAAGACAGCTAATGTTTTCAATGTTAAGCATTTGGTTCCCTTTGTTGCTGAGGATACCGTTGATGATACTCAAAATTCGAGGTTGAATTTTCTTCTCACTCCGGGAGACCTGATGTAGCGTCACTTCATAATTTGTCAGACAAGTTATATTGTTTTATGGGCTTTTAAGCCTTTTGGTGTTGTTTTTTTTTTTGTGTTTTATTTCTATTTTGCAACTAAGATTTTAAGTTATTAATTAGGTCGGCTAAGACCATGCCTATATAAGGCTTTGTAATTCTTTCTTTGATATTTGGTTTTTGATTTATAAAAAAGATATTTTCTTCGAAACTTCAGAATTTGAAACCTTTGAATTCTCTCTGTTTTAACAAAGAATTCTGAGCACAAAGCATGGTTTCTTGATCCATTGCTCCTTGAAACCTTGTTTTGTTATTACCCGCTGCAACAATAACTCACTAAAAAAAAGTTATAATGCATTATTTAATTAGTATCACAAACATAATTGATATTATTTTAAATTATTTATTAGTAAATGGCAAAAAAAATAAAAATTTACCATCAATTGTTACCATTTCTTGAACAAGAACATCGGTTAATAAAAATGATGCAAATTTATCTTAGTTTGCATCGATTGAAAAAACACTATTACAAAAGTGATGCAAATATATCCTTCACTGCTCAAAGAGGGTTTAAACTTTAAGTTAACACATAACAATCGTCGACATACATGATAAATCCGTATAAAAAACCTTTATCATGTATTACTGTCCAAATTTCTTATAATATTGGGCCTAATTTCTTATACTATTGGGGTTTTAAAAGCCCTTATCCTATAATTGTTGTCCACGTAAATCGGCCTTACTTAAAAAAATAGCCGTCAATCATCATTTAATAAACCCTAACAAACCCCTAAATCCCTCTTTCACGATTCTCCTAAGCTTTTTGGTGTCAAACAAAAATGGGAACCAAAAAAGCGGTTTCGATTCTGACGAATATTGCGAAGGTGGCGTTCGGTTTAGGAACGGCGGCGACGGTGCTGAACTCGTCGCTTTACACCGTTGATGGCGGAGAAAGAGCTGTGATCTTCGATCGGTTCAGAGGAGTTCTGGATGAGACTGTCGGTGAAGGGACTCATTTCTTGTTTCCATTTCTCCAGAGGCCTCACATCTTCGATATCCGCACGAAGCCTCACACTTTCTCTTCAATCTCCGGTACCAAAGATCTCCAGATGGTTAATCTCACCCTTCGTATTCTCTCCCGCCCTGAGGTATTTTCAATCTTATCGATTTCTCGATCCTGTGTTTGATTTCGTTTTATTTCTTGAGGATGATTTAGTTTTACCCAAAATGATACAAGATCTAGGGTTTAGGATGATGATCCGTTTGTATTGATTTTAGAAAGGTAGAATAATCAATTGCTGAAAAAAGCTCACTTCTTTGATTTGGAAATTTAATTAGGTTTCGCATCTGCCCTATATTTTCCAAACATTGGGTCATGAATACGATGAGAAAGTTCTTCCTTCGATTGGAAACGAGGTTTTGAAAGCTGTGGTTGCGAATTTCAACGCTGATCAGCTTCTCACTGAGCGTCCTCAAGTATCAGCACTTGTTCGTCAATCTCTTATCAGTCGTGCTAGGGATTTCAACATTGAGCTTGATGATGTAGCAATCACGCATTTGTCTTACGGTACTGAGTTCTCGAGGGCTGTTGAGGCGAAGCAAGTTGCTCAACAGGAAGCTGAAAGGTCTAAGTTTGTTGTGATGAAGGCTGATCAAGAGAGGAGAGCTGCGGTTATCAGAGCTGAAGGTGAGAGTGAAGCTGCTCAGTTGATTTCTGATGCAACGGCTAAAGCGGGAATGGGTTTGATCGAGCTTAGGAGGATTGAAGCTTCGAGGGAGGTTGCATCTACATTGGCTAGGTCTCCAAATGTGGCTTACTTACCTGGTGGACAAAGCATGCTCTTTTCTCTAAACCCTGGTCGTTGAGCTCAACATTGTATGCTCTTTTGTCAACTCTTTACTTCTCTGAATACTGAAAGATAATGAATTTGGACACTTACATGGTTTAGAGTCCCATTCCGTTTGGTTGAAGAACTATAGTTTAGTTTGATAGTAAAGTTTGGTTTCGGTTTTTGGCATTTGAGTCAAGGTTCACTTCAGAGGATTTTTCTGATTACTTTTCAACTCTTCAAGTATCAGACACTTATAGGGTTTACAGTCTCATTCGGTTTGGTTGAACTAAGAGTGGTTATGGTTTGGTATAAACTGTTTGGCTTGATTTGGTATTTGTGGTCTACCTTGATCTTCTAGGTTCGTTCCAGGATCTATCTGATTACTTGTTTGGGCTTGTTGTATTTACAGGTGGGAGAGAGGAGCTTAAGTGACAAAGAAAAATCGATATGGAGTTGTGAAGTTTGATAACGTTGATGCACTTCTGTTTCTGATGAACAATGTGAAAAGAAGAGTATTGGTAGTTTGGTATTGAAGCCGTTAAGATTAAGTTCTTTTCTGACTCTTAACTTTTTACATTTTCCACTCTCTCCTTTACGAAGACCTTATTTAGGCACGCGTTTTTTTTTGTTCATCCTATTGCCCTATTCCATATGATAGTTTAGTTGATACTTTATAGTAGGTAATATAAAAATATGAAAACTAATTGTTCCGAAGATTAAATTCGAAAGATATATGAAGTTGAATATGTATAAAAACATTATTAATGTTGTTTACACCAAAAACACCCATATTTTAGTTTGTTTAGAAAATCATTTAGAGTTGAAAAATGTTCTATGTTATTAATTTTGTCTTAGTTTTGTTACATTATGGTTTCTTTTAAACATGGTAATGCTATAAAATGAGATGACAAAAACAAAGAACATTATTAATGTTGACTGCTATTTAAGACACATCCAATAAAAATGCCCATGTATATGAGAGCGTTAAACTTCTTTCACCTTGTAATTTAATTAAATAAACTAAGAAACATGAGAAAATCAAATAATTTGAAACGAGAAAAAAACAACCTATTATATTCTGAAACAGAGGGAATAATTGTTAAGAATAAATTTAGGTAATGTACTTTACACATTTTACTCTCTCCGTACTTTCTTTTATCTAATTTTATAGATAAAAATGCAGGAGTTGCACAGTATATTTACATTTAAAATATTATTATTTAATAGTATTAGTTAAAAACTTTACTGCAAAAAATATAAAATAACGATAAATTGTATTTTTTTTGTAAAGCAAAAAGTTCAAATAAATTGAAACAAATAAATTTTATAACAATGGAGTATAAGAAGTTAAGAACTAATAAAATGAGAGAAAGATGAAATCACATTGATTGGTTAATATTTTGCAGAAATTTATGTGACGACTTGGTCAGAAAACTTTGGAGACAAGGTCCGAAAACTTCCAAGAAACGGTGGAGCCAACAAATCTGACTGGGGCAACGATATAATATTTCGATTGCAAAAGTTTCCTTACTCATTAAATATCTTTTGGTGATAAGAAACATACACGAAGTTAGATATTCTTTATCAATGGAGTCCACGTTCTCTGTCAATATATGTTGGAACTATTTTGTCAACAAATCTTCCCTATAGGATAGGATCTTTAATTAACATCTCTCTCCATAACACTAATGGATTTTTCCCTTTTCCTTACCATTATTGTTGCTGCAATAGGCTTCCTCGTGCTTTATGGAAAATTAAGATTTCATCAAGTTAACGATCATATTGATTCTTCTTCTTCTTCTTCATTATGTCTTTCATCACCTCAACCTTCTTTGTCTCGAAACTGGGAGGCGCATGATGTTTTTCCAAGCTTCCGTGGGGAAGATGTCCGTAAAGACTTTTTAAGTCACATTCAAAAGGGTTTTGAGAGAAAAGGAATCAGACAATTCAATGACTATGAGATCGAGAGAGGAGAATATATTTCTTTTCAACTTATTAAAGCGATTAGAGGATCTAAAATCGCGGTCGTCTTGTTCTCGAAGAACTACGCTTCTTCGAAATGGTGTCTTGATGAATTGGTGGAGATTATGAAATGCAGGCGAGAGTTTGGTCAAATAGTGATAGCTATTTTTTACAAAGTGGATCCATCTGATGTACGTAAGCAAACCGGAGAGTTTGGGAAGATATTCAAGAAAACTTGTGCCGGTAAAACAAAAGATGAAATTAGGAGATGGAGATTAGCTTTGGCAACAGTAGCTGCAATTGCTGGTTATCATTCAAGCAACTGGTTAGTCTTTTTTTTTTAGAATACAAAATTAATCACAATAAATGAATTGGTTCATGCATACCAATACCATCCGGAACTTCTTTCAAGATTTGCTTTGACCTTTGAGATAGTACTATATTATAATTGTTATTAATCATAGGATGGTATATGAGATACTATTCCTACAAATCTTTCTAACGTATATACATATATGATTAAGTAGCTTAATTTAATTAAAACAGTATCAAACCAAAGAAAACAAATAGTGTCTTGCATGCATGTGAACGTGATTATTATTTTCTTTTGATGAATGCATAATTCATTGATTCAGGGATAATGAAGCAGCCATGATCGAGAATATCGCCACTGATGTTTCCAAAAGACTGACTCTTTTCATGAGATCTATTGATTTCAATGACTTAGTTGGGATGAGAGCTCATATGGAAAAGATGAGACAATTGTTAAGCCTCGATTTGGATGAAGTAAGGATGATAGGGATTTGGGGTCTTCCTGGGGTTGGTAAGAGCACAGTTACCAGATTTTTATTTCAACAAATTTCTAAAAGATTCCAAGTGAGTGTCTTTATCAAGAATATCAAAGCACTTTATACAAGACCAAATGCCGAGTTTATGTCTCTACTAACGTACCAGAATGATAGCGAAGTTCTAAATCTAGACGTTGAACGAGAGAGGTTGAAACGCAAGAAAGTGCTTGTTGTTATTGATAACGTTGACGGGTCGATAAAATTAGATGATTTACTGCAAGAAACTCAATGGTTTGGTCCTGGAAGTCGGGTTATCCTTGCGGTCCAAGATAGAAATCTTTTGGAGGAACTAAGTATCGATTATAGTTATAGAGTGGATTTGCCATCAGATTATGAAGCTTTGCAAATATTTTGCATGGCTGCTTTTGGTCAAAAGTTCCCTAAAGATGGTTTCAAAGATCTTGCAGGGAAAGTTTTGAATATTTCTGCAAAACTTCCTTTGACACTCAAGATTATGGGTTCTTATTTCCGTGGAAAGACCAAGCAGGAGTGGGTTGATACCATTGATGCATATCCATTTTGAAAATGAATTCAAAGAACACAAGTTATGCAATCTGATGTATTCTTTAATTATTCACGAGGTTAGCGATATATATATACACACATACACTTATAAATGTCTAGATTTATTATAACATAACTAAGAATTGTTATAATATTGTGAATGTTGATGTTGTCATAGCATTTTAACGTTGTTGTATAAGAAATTGCTATATAATTTAAAAATATCCAAAATATAACTGAAATTGCATAAATCATTCAAAACCATCATCATCATACATTACAAAACCTTGTTCCATGTCTCAAGCTAATCTAAAACATTCAACAATAATCCCAACAAACACTTAATTATCAACTCTATTACCTCAGTCTAAAAGAGATCCACTTTGTCTTCTGGCCATGCAATAGAAGTACCAATTACATCATCCAAAACCTCGATTTCAGAATACAGCCTCCAAACTTTTGCATCTTTAACCTTCACACTATCTACCCAAAATTGAACTACGTTAGGCTCCAAGGGAACAAAATGGACAGGTTTTTCCGGATTGTTTGAAGCTCAACGCCCTTCACCAACTACCCGCTTCTTTTCAGAAATATCCATCAACTTGCACTTTTTATTTTCCTTGGTAACTTTTTCTGGATTGTTACACTGCCACATTGAGAAGATAAACCATTGATTAGATTAAAACAAAAACATAACCAACACTAATAAACATATATGAAACAAACTTAAATAAAATAGATTAAGATAAGGAACTTACCTGAGATTTTCTTAGATGTGATTGTGGAGTTGTATATTTCTCAACATCACTGGAGTATCTGTAGTTGTCTCAAACACAACTCTATTGAGAGGCCATGCTACAAAAGATTTCAAAGACTGCTTAAGGTTTATCATGCTACGTGTAGGCCTCCATAGAAAAGTATGAGGTTGTAGAACAATATTCACACATATTTTAACTGCATTATGTCCGAGAGGAAATCCATTAACCAATGTATTTTTTTCTTTAGACTGCCACCGCCCTTCAGCAACAACAGTGTTGTCATTTGTACCCCAACCCATTAGTTTGCATTTGTTCATATAATCTGTACTTGATCTTTGTTAAACACATGCATAAAAAATCTGACTAATTTTTTTGTGTATTAAAATTTAATCTTAACCATAAAGATGATAATAAGTTATATTACCTTTGGGGAAATGTCTTCTTCTTCTTCTTCTTCTTTTTCTTCCTCCTGATCTGAAAGAACACATTTACTAGCAGACCAAGCAATCATTTCTCCAACAGCTTACTCAATAGTACTCATGTTAATTGCAGGTCTCCACAGAAATGCATCTGGTTTGGTGGTAGTTTCAACCAATACTTTAACAGAGTTAGGCCCTAACGGAATGTCGTTCACAAACTCATTACGATCAGAAGAAAAAAACCGTCCTTTAGCAATGATTTCATCAGCACCAAACCAATTTAACAAAACACACTTCGGTTGAGACATTTTGTTCACACTCTACAAGGTATTGATAAAAAAATAGTGAGTTCAAAATTCCACACTTAACACAATTTATTAGACATATGAAACAATAACAAATCTGATCTTGATTACTTACTCTCTGACCTGAATTCTCACCTTCTTGATCAACTTTTTGTGTCTGTTTACATAATAACCAGATTAATCAGTTAGTAACTCATCAGCTTGATATAACCCACAATCTTCATTGTTCCACTAACTTACTTTGCTTCCACATTTAGACACTGAGTTGAGTACTTCTCCATGATGATACCAATCCTTACCCATCTTGTAACCTTCATCCATTCCCCTTATTACAAGATGTTCAACTACATCACTGCTTAAATGACGATCTAAATTGGGACAGTCAATACATGGACATATTATCATGTCAATATCTCCTAAAGCCGCAGCAACCGCTTGAACAAAATTCTAAGCACCTCTCTCGTAAGCATGATCAGCTCTTCAGTGGAATAGAATGAAAGGAAAACATAAAAAAAAAACTCTTAAATTCTCTGGTTCTCTGTTTGATACCCTGCCTATGTAATTAAATTTCATACCTGCTGCTAAGATGCACCCATGCCTTGTCCAGCATATTATGTTCTAACCTTAATTAAACACATGACCACAATAGTTCAAACCATAAGTAAGAATGAGTCAAGCAGAATCATACATTAAAATATCCATTTAATTTAGCTTCAAGAAAGAACACTTATAATTTATATACAAATCAATGATAATCACATTAAAACAATTATTTTACAGTAAGTTATAATGTATAACAATCCATAAGCTAAGATTAGATCTAATCATTTTCTTGCAAAATCTTAATTAATCAATTCTTTTGTAATTTAACAAATTTCTAACCATAATTAAAACCTTAAGCCCAACAGTTCAAACCCATAAACATGACTCTCACATCACCAGAAACAAACTTGCACAGAAATTAGCTCCAACAAAGAACACTTATTATTTATCCACAAAACAGTCACAACCACATGCACTAAAGTACTAAACCAATCATATTTTATAGATGGACTAACCTGCAGAAAATACAGCAGATTGATATTGAGATATCAATTCTCTCTTTCAACCCAAAATAATGTTCAATTCTCTATATCGTACACCTGCAAACCAAGAAGTGAAATTACTATGTTAATGCTCTCCAATTGTTACTAATTCAGTAACAATTAGTCAGATTTCAAACACTCAAGCTTGATGATGACTATAAGCTCACAATATATTGAGACTCAAGCAATCAATGTCTCAGTTAAACATCAGATTTCAGGTCCATTAAACAAGATTACAAGATGAACGACATTCTACTAGTTTCAAAATCGAGCAGCAGAAATCTAACAACAAAATCTAGCAGCAGAAATCTAACAACAAAATCTAGCAGCAGAAATCTACTGCAAACAAATTCTTTCCATAAGAGATTCACAAACAATAATCTTTTAGGGAAGGTGAATCTATACATACCACTGATTCGTGATTTCGTTCATGTGGCCTTAAGTATTGGCGCTGAAGTTAAAATTTTTACCCGGTTAATCTTTTTTCTCGTTAGCGTTTATTAAATGTTATTATAGAGTAACTAATCCAAAATTGGAATTTTAATAGCAGTTACAAAACAAAAAACGAGCTATGGCCAAGTGAGTCTCTTTATCAAGAATATGAAAGAGCTTTATACAAAACCAGCTTGCTCTGATCTAAGATATCATCAGAATTATAACAAAGTTGTTGATTTAGTAGTTGAACAAGAGAGGTTGAAAGGCAAGGATTGATAACATTGATCCATATCCAATGTAATCTTTATTCATGAGGTTAACAATATATTACATAGACATCATCACATTGCATTATTTTTTGAGCATCAAAGTCAAATGGGTGGTTTTGACAATCAAATACACTCTTGAAACTGGTGAGACCTCTTCTTAACGCAAACCCCACAGCTGAATGGAAAACAGAATGGCATAAACTCACAGTCATTATTTAAGCAACTCCCACAGTCATGGCAACGTTCTACGCAGACAACGCAACCTCTGCACAATGATTTCGAACAAGGATGATCTTTCAACGGACAATCAAATACTAGACTTGGTTTCTCACATCTCGGACATAGCTCTAAATCAGTAACTTCACCATCTCCTAAAGAGAACTCTGATCTATACGATGTATATAACCTCTGCTTCTTGGTTTTTGGAACTTCTTTAACATCTCCTCCAAGTAATAATAAGCTCAGCTCTTTGAATTGCTCCTTTGTGAAATACATTGTCCCACCAGTGATTAACCCTTTGACTCCAAGATGGTTCGAAGATTTCAAGTCACTTAAAGTTGATAGCAGTCCTGCTGTGCTTAGTCTAAGACAACCTGATACACTCAGCTGCAAAAAACATTGCTTTAACAAACAATTGCCTTAAGATTGATTCTAACATAATGACATGAAAATCTAACCTTTGTGAGAAAAGGATTGGTTGCAAGAACTTGTTTCAAGCCATAATCAGTGATACTCACACATCCAGCAAGATTCAAAGATTGAAGTTTGCCTTGAGCACGACGAGTTAACTTCAAAAGAGAATCATCACTTACTACACATCTAAGAAACGAACCACCTAAATCAATGGTTTTCCAGAAGAAAGACTCGTTTCTAACAGAGTCACGCAATGATCTGCAAACACTTTCAACAGCAAGAATCTCTTTCATCTCTAGATAAGGAAGAACAAACTCAAAAGCTCCATGAGGTTCATCACCAGAAACATCATCAACCTCACTGCTAAAGCTCTGATCAACAACACCAACACCAATTGGTTCATCTACTAAATCAGAGATTGTATTCTTCATACAAAATGGATCATCAGGCAAATTAATAACTTCTTCTTCACCAAATCCATCAAAAGCATTAAACTTGAAGCTTCTGACATGAGATTGTGATGATACATTCTCATAAAACGAATCTGAGTTTGTATTCAAACTCATAGAAAAAGGATCATCAGGTAAATTATTCACAGTGATGGATTCACCAAAACCCAGAAAATTCTCAGAAAAACACAATCTCTTGAGAAATTCGTCTTCGTCGTCAAATCCAAAACAGCGTTTTGAATTTTCGTAATCGCAAACGTTCTTCTTCATACCAAAAGCGGTATAAGAAAATCCAGTCTCCATCTTCATACTGTAAAGCTCAATGACGCAATCTGATCCAAGAAAACAAAATTAAGATTCGTTGAAGAATCTATCAAAATTGATGAAATCTAAAATAGATCCAACAAAAAAAAAGATTATTACCAAAAAAAAAAAAAACGGCGAGAGACTGAAACGAACCAATGCGGAATGAATAATCTAAACGAATGGGATCGCAAAATCAGCGGAGATGAAAAATATATAAAATGAAAATTTATGAAAGAGAAAGAATCGAGCGGAAGAAGAAGATCGAAATCAGATTGTGAGGAGAGAAGAAGAAGAGTTTAAATAGGGAGAAGAAAAAAATCAGAAGAAGAAGAAGAAGAATGGTTTCCAATGAAAGGACATTTTAGGGCTTTTGTGTTATTGTGGATGGTGAGATTTTGGCGCGTGTCTAACTATAACTTTCTTACTATATAATAAATAAAATATTTAATTATTTTCCCTTCTTCTTTAAATTCTAATAAATGATTATTGATTACGTCTCTAAAATTAGATATTTTTCATTCAATCTTTTTAATGCACTAACGGCAATTTTCTTTGCTTAAGCAATGTTTTCATTAATTAATCTACTAATTTTAGTTAATGTTTTCGTCAAGTTTCTAGAAAAAGTAAACTCTTATTGACTTTCACCATTTTTGGTAATAAAGAAAGAAAGTAATTATGTTATTCATCTCTTTAGGCTCTTAATGGAAAATATAGCTGATTTTTCCAAAACCTAGGAAATTAATTTAAGAGATTATATTAAATATTTTATATGATTTAACACATAAATAAATGACTGTTTATTTTGGGATCATTCTAAATCAAAATTTTGACTTTTAAAATGTAGTAGTAACTGCTAATCTACATATTTGGCATAAATTTTAATACTTGTCCATATTGAGTCAATATTATTGACTACTATTTATTAAGCTATTTAAATTAATCTACTAATTGTTCCTTTTTAATAGGTTTGGCATTAAATTTACTACTTGTCCATAACATTGACTAACTATACAAAACTTTCTTAAAAAAAAAAGAACAAGGTACTGACCCATCATCATAGATTTTGCACATCATCATCATAAACATTAGTAATTGGTATATATTGAATACCCTTTATAAAAAAGAACAATATTGGTATATAAATAATTAAACAACAGACAACAACCAAAAACACAAGACAATAAACAATTGTACCTAGTGAAGACCACTAGTATATATAAGATTCACTTACAAAAACATCAAACTCTTGATGAGATTTTTATTCAACAAGGAAACAAAAAAAAAACTCTTATTTGTGTTTGTTTACTCATCATCATCTCCTCCATATTGATATTATACCAATTACAATGTAGGAGGGATCCAAATGTAGCCATGAGTCTGCTTATAACCAGCTTTCTTAAGTAGCTGATCTGCTTCATTAGGTCCTCTGCTTCCTTGTTTGTATGGTATCGATTTCACTTCTCCATTATCAATCCTGTGAAGCAGTGGAGTGAAGATTTCCCATGCTGCCTGTTTTTTTATTGGTCACAAAACATATATCTAAGATCTTCTGAATAGGAAAAATATCAAATACTTGACACCAAGTTATTTTGGTTATTGAAATGATGTCAAGAATCAAAATTTTACCTTCAATTCGTCTCTACGAACAAAGTGTTGTTGGTCACCTCTGATTCTGCATATATATACATATAATATGGTCAATGGATGGAGATGCCTAAAGGTTTTGATAATACAGAACCATTGTTACTAATTACTAAATGATTTTAAGATTCATACGTGTCAAGAATTAAGCGCTCGTAAGCCTCTGGAATCGAGACATCTTGGTAACGTTGCTTATACGATAGGTCTAGTTCACTCTGCACAGTTTGCATCTCTAGACCTGGTTGCTTCACCTACACAGCAAAAGCCAAAAAAAATTCAGAATGAACAAAAAGTAAATTTGTGATTGGTTTTCATCAGGAACTTACAGTTAGCTTCATGTACATGGCCTCTGAAGGTTGCAAGCGTATAATAAACTCGTTCCTACCTTGGTTATGACCTGTTACATTGTATAAAGGTTTAGAAAAAATCTAAGAATATTTGATTTGGTTTGGTTTCGATGGCTTACATTTGAATATGTCACCAGGAACATCCTTAAACTGAATGCGAATATCTGCCTTCTTTGAACTCATTGCCTTTCCAGCCTTCAGTATAAATGGAACACCTGAAAGATGAATCATCAATCAAGAAATCATTAAGTAGTAATAGAAAAATGAAAGATGAAAAGATTGAGTGTGACACACGGTACCTTCCCATCTTTCGTTGTCTATGCGAAGAATAGTTGTGGCAAAAGTTGGAGTGTTTGAGTCATCTGGAACAGTTGGATCATCTCTATACCCTTCATATTGTCCAAGAACTACCTCTTCATCTTTTATAGGAATCACTGATTGTAGAACCTGAAGTTCATTTAAAAAAAATCAGTCAATTCGTAATCTTGGCTATAAAGTAAAACACAGAGAGCTCGTAAGAAAAGCGAAAAGATGTGATCAAGAAAAATAATACTCGCCTTCACTTTCTCATCACGGATGTGCTCGGGTTTAAGAGAGATTGGTTTCTCCATGGCGATAAGGCAAAGAATCTGCACTACACTAAACTTTGTTATCATATGAAACTCCTGCTGAAATTTTCATGTTTTTATACACAGTAGTAGACACTTGCCTGGAGCAAGTGGTTTTGAATAATATCACGAATGATTCTGAAATAGAAAATTTTAGAACAAGTCGTTAGAATGCAATGATATATTTTGCCTCATGTGTACATCATATTCAAAAGAAACATAGAAAAGCTTACCCGTATTCATCAAAATATCCACCACGGCCTTCGGTTCCAAAATCTTCCCTGAAAACAATCTGCAAAAGCAAAAAGAAATTAGGGTATAATGCGTTTTCTAATGCAATTATGAAGTTTTTTATTCTGTATTTATGCAAGTGTTATCAATCAGAGCCTAGATATTTCTGTGGAATATGATCATTCAACTCTAAGAAAACTGCTAACAAGCTCTTACCTGAACGTTGGCAATATTGTCGCGGTTCCATAGTGGCAAAAAGAATCGATTAGCAAACCGAAGAACCAACTGCATTAATGATGCATTCTGTTAGATAATCTTTGTACATCTAAATTAAAAAAATTCTTGACTAGAAAGCAAATAAGTGTTACCATGTTTTGGACTAACTCCTTTCCCAAATAGTGATCAATACGATAAATCTGTGATTCATCAAACAACGCTCCAATCTGAGAACTAAGTTGCTCTGCAGATTCCAAGTCTTTTCCAAATGGCTTCTCAACAACAATCCGAGTCCATCCACCAAGATCAGCTAAAAAGATTTCATATGTTAGTTAATCTTTTGTATCTAATGATAATTAATGTTGGTCATATTTTATAACAGTAAGTAACTCACATTTGTTAGTACACCATGCTTTGATCATTTTGCTAACAGGAGGGTATACAGAAGGAGGAAGTGCAAAGTAAAACAATCTCCTTGAAGATCCTTCAGAACTCTTTTTAGAAACCTCATGTTCTGAAATTTCCTTGTCTAATTTCTTAAACCCTTCCTCAGAATCATAAGGACCATTCACATACTTAATCTATACACAAGACATTCCAATTTCAGTAATCAAGAATTGAAATCGTGTAAATTCGATAACATATGGAACTAACTAACCAGCTTAAGAAACTTAGACAAATCTTCAGCTTTATCAGATGCATTCTTCTCATCAACAAGATATCTAACATTATAATATCAAAATCATATATAAGCTTTTTATCTCAGATGTAACAAAAAAAAACAAAACAAGAATAAAAAAATCTAACCCGCGGATTCGATCTCTAAGCTCTTCATCAGAAATCTTAGTTCTTGCATATCCAAATATATGAACTTCATCTGGATTAAGAAATCCCTACTCATATAAACAACAAAAAAAAACATTAAAAAGATGGCATTGAAACAATAAGAACATAGTGAATAAATTATGAGTCTAAGAACCTGATGGTATAGATTGAAAAGTGCAGGAAAAGTTTTCTTCTTAGCAAGATCACCAGAAGCACCAAGAACGATGATTGAGAGGCTTCCAGTTTCTGAGACTGGACCATACTCTTTTACAAACGAATCATTTCTTAAACTTGACCTTTTCTCAACGTGCCATAGACCAGAATCCATCTTCCACAACACTCCAAGTATAACGATACCCCAAAACAGAACAAGAACAGACAAACCTGTAATATTCAAGTCGAGTTGAATTGGAATCATTGTTACGATTGAGATTATGAATCAAAAAAATATTATGAAAATATAATATTCAATAATTCGGAATCATTAGAAGAAGAAGATTCTTAGCTTTAGCTTATACAGTCGTGAGAAAAAAAAACAGAATCGATACGAAAATTGGATAAGAAGTAATTTGTATGGATCAGATTTCGTAGAGAAACAGAACATAAATAAACAAACCACAGATCATAGAAGAAAGATTTGGCTCAATTTTTACAATTGGAAAAACGGAGAAAGCGAGAAGAGATCTTACTTAATCTGCGAAGGAGGCGACAAAATTCGAGAAATTTGTGTTTGGTGTTATTGAGTTTTATAGTTCAATAGTGTAGACAGACATATTGGAATGTTGTCTAATAAAACGTGGCTAAGTAGAATCGTTTATCGAAAGAAGATATAATCATTACGTGAAACCACTAATTTAAGGGAAACAAATATTTAATTAGAAAGGGTAAAAGATTTGAGAATCGAATTTTATAAAAAAAAAAAAAATTTGAGAATCGAGAGTGGTAGTGGTTGAGCTTGAGCAGCCCATGATCTTCTTTTTCATCTTCTCTTTTGGAAATGAAAAGTCAACAAGATTAAATGTGACGTTTTTGGTTTTCAATAATTGATATACAGTTTTTTACTGTTAGATTTTTCACCTACCCAACAAGTAGTATCATGTTTTCGATTAGCATTTGCTTAGTTTTCGATCTTCCCTATTGTTATTTACTGTACTTGACTACTTGATCCATCTGAATCATATGAGTATTTCCCCCAAAAAATCTGACTTGAAAACAAAATTTTCATTTACTTGTAGTTTTCTACTTTAGCACGAGACAGGTAAAATCAGAAAATAACTGCTGTAAGTTTATGGATAGAAATCACTTCATAAAATCTACATGAGCCGAGACATTAAGGCCCATACCGACACAATAAGATTGCTATTGTGACACTAACAGACTGGGACCGTTACATTTCTAAGGCAATATGCTTCTTCTCCTGTGGGTAACGATGTTCCAATCACATTTTAAACCACTTAGGCTTTGTGGTCTTCTTCTCCGTGGGTTTAGGCTCATGTTCAACCGGTACAGGACCATCTTCAACAATGGCTGGCTCCGTAGAAGGAGCAACTGATTCTTCTGCATTGGCAATGACCCCTAAATCTTTCAATGACAAGATCTCTTCCTTAAGGTAAGACGTTGAACTAGCACCTTCATCTGCAAAGACCATTAAGAGTTATAATGAGCTCGGTCCTCTTCCCAAAAAATTCTTTTCCAGTAGTATGTAAAGCTCTTTTTTCAGGAAATCAAGTATAGTTCAACATCAAATCTATCTTACACACCAGACTTAACCATCCTTGTAAGATTAGTTTTCACTATGTATTCACATGATTCTTAACTTCTTATTGATATATTTCTTTCCTAACTTTGCCAGTTTTTTGGATAACTTCACAGGGGTAAGTTTTCAGTACCTAAAACAGATCCCACTTACTAACTCTATAATCCAATACATATTGCAATGCAAGAAAGAGGAAGTCTATTAGTAGGGCAGTATCATATGAAATCAAGATTCCTACAGTTCAACATCAAATCTATCTTACACATCAAACTTAACCAGCCTTGTAAAATTATTGTTCCCTATGTATTCACATGATTCTAAACTTCTTATTGAGCTATCTCTTTCCAAACTTCACAGGGGTGAGTTTTCAGACCTTAAAACAGATCCCACAAACCAAATCCATAATCCAATATCATATGAAACCAAGATTCGTATAGTTCAACATCAAATCTATCTAACAGCAGACTTAACAGATCCCACTTACTAACTCTATAATCCAATGTATATATATTGCAATGCAAGAAAGAGGAAGTCTATAGTATCATAAGAAACAGAAACAAACCTTTAGGTTGATCGTTTGCAAAGTAAACGATAGCTCCAGGAACAAACCCAGCAGAGTAGAAGTCTTGTGAGAAATCTTTTATCTGCTTCTTGGGAGGAGTAGTGTCTGCCAAAAAAAAATACTAAGCTGTAGGGTTTCTTGTTTTTCAAAACGTAAAAGAAAATGAAATCTGAGTAATGAAAACATACACAAGTAGAAAGGAACATCTGGGTTGGCAACTACTCTTTTGAGAAGATCAATCAAACATTGGATCGTTTCTGAAGGATGAAATGTTGCCTCCAACGTATGGTTATCGGGAAAACGAATCCGGATTACAGCCTAGAAAGTATCAGTGGGATAAACACTCCTTTCAACTTTCAAGCATGAAACAAAGCGAAACGATTTAAGGAAATAAGAACCTTAGTAAGCTTGGATCGACGAGCAGCTTCTTCTGCTTCACGGAGTTTTCTTGTCTTCAAAGATTTATCTTTTGTATATGTAAAAGTTTATATATGTTAGCAGAATTATAACTAAGATACTGATTTCACCAAATTCCAGTGAAATTTTTATCAGATTCTTCAGAAATATGTTGTTACCTTCTTTCTTAGTTGATAAAAGACGATAATAATCTGCAGCTGTGAACTCGTAGAAATCTTCAGATTCATCTTCTGTTGAATTTCATAAAGAAGATAAAGACAAATTCAACCACAAAGACTTCTTCAAATTCAGATCAAATTGAGATACTAGCAAGAATGCGAAATTTTCTTAACTTACCAGATTTAGAAGCTTGACTTGGCTTCTGAGAATTACTCGAAGTCTCGAAAACACGAACCTCTCGCCCTAATTTTTCTCGCATATCAGCAATTTTAGCCTGAATTTATGAAAATTAATCAGATAAACAATCGAATTCGACACAAAGGAAACGAAAAACCCTAGCGCGTGAACTCAAATTGAAGATCGAGTCAAATCGAAACGGAACTAGAAATCAAATGGTGATCAATTGAGGGAAGAAGAAGAAGAAGAGGCAAGTGAGACCTGAGCTGAAGAAGCTTCCATGGGATTGATGATATCGAGTCGTCTTCGTTTGGAGGTGAGTAGAGATGGGTCATCAACAAACATCAGAGAGACGGTTCAAGTTATTATTCTTTGCTTGTGTTCGCTGCAAATCACCGTCTATACACGGAGGCGCATATTAGCATTATCGGAGCATTCTCTTAGGAGATTTCATCAGTATTGGAACCCCATATCTGGGCTTTGATAAAGCTAAGGCATGTTCCATATTAGCAGGCTCTAAGCCCAATAAAACCCTTTTTTTTTCATTGTCAAGACGTGTGATTTGTCGGACAAATTTTATTTTGCTAACTGTATTGATTTGGCACTTAATTACGGTGAATAAAAATATTTTTAGTGGTGGTCTCGCACCTCTCAAAAATATATATAAAAAAATTAACAAAATTTTATGAGTTATTTTCTAAAAAGATGAGAACCTCATGGATCTCTCCTATATGAAAAACATTTGGTGAGAGAATAGCAAGGTTTAAGAAAGCGTTAGGCGTTAAGTGGGTGGTGACCTTCCGTCTAGCGCCTAAAACGCCTAATTAGGACCTAGGTGAATTTAGATGGTTTAAACGGTTTTGAGATAAACTTCTACATATACATTATATATTAATAAAATATAGTTTCATAATTATTTTTGTTTTAGAAAAATAAGAATCATATATTTATTTTAGAATTTCTATGTTTATGTTTCTAGATTATATGTTTCTAAAAATATATAGTTTAAATAGTTTAAGTAACATTATAATCGTCAATACTACATAGAAAACTAATTTGGTGTAGTGGTTATAATAACCGGATTGAGTATCTTTATCCCGAATTTGACTCCTATTAAATACATGTTTTATTTTTAACTTATTTAAAAAGTAAAATTGTAATTTCCAAAGATTTTCTTTTTCCCTAAAAAAACCCTAATGGCCACCATTTATATTCAGCTTATGTTTCTATATTTTTTCTACATATACTTTTTCATCACTTTTTCACATATCTTAAACAAAAAAAATACAAATTTATCACTAATAAATCGATTTCTAACCAAAAAGTTAAGAATAACGTATTTTTAATTTTTGACCAATTTTTTTCATCGATTTTCATCAAATCGCTGCGGTTAACCTCTGCCCAGTGCCTCCTCGCCGCCTAAACGGCCGCCCAGTCCAACTTTTAAAACATTGGAGAATAGTAATAATGATGTTCTAATGTTTTTTTTTTTGTTGTTGTAAAAAATGATGTTCTAATGTTTGTTGAGCGACTCGAGTTGCGTGGAAACTCTGCTAAATGTTCGTTTTCTATTTTTTAGACATTTGAAGTTAGAAATGGGTCGAATTTTTTTGTTTTTATTTTCAAAATACAATGAAAATTTGTTTTTATTTTCTTGGAAACAAATAAAAAAATATAAGTCGCGAGTAACAAGAGCATGACGGTGAGCAATAGTGGGGGCAGAGCTTGCACGGTGAGCAACGAAGGCGGGAGGTCAGGAGGTTCAGAGTCCTGGTCCGGCGAGCCGTCAGTGGTCATCATCGGACGAACAAATGACTGGCAAAAGAGGCAAAAGTGACGAAGAAAACAGCCTCGGATCTCGTGTCAGATAGAAAACTAGATCTACTTTTTAAAACGGTATAATGGAGACACCCATACAAATTAATCTTTTCATTGAATGATCAAAAGTCTACATCAACGTGATCAACTATGGTATGAAATTTAAGGAGTACTTCCTCTAGTTGTCTCGCATAGACCTTGTCTGGATCTCATCATCTATCATTCTATTTCTTCAACATCAATTTTAAATTAATTTTTTTTTTTTAAATCACATTTTTCGAAATCAAAACGATGCACTAAACTCTTGAACTTATGACTGTGGTCTATCTCAGTGATCCAATCCCATGATGATATTGCACTTTTAAACAAATCTTCAATTACGATTATACATTTGTTTCACTACATCTTGTTTTGGCTTTGAACTTTATTGTTTATGTAGTTTTATACAATAGAATCCGGTACTTTATTGCTACTTTTCTTGTTGAACTTTGAGTCCATCGATGGAGCTTAAAAACAGCTCGAATTATGGTTTTAATGAAAAGTTCTATCTAAAAATTGAATAAAATTAATTTGAAACAACAAAAACTAGATAGAACTGGTTCCAAAATTAAAACTTTTAGAAACCTTTCTCTGATGACGTATTAGTACATTGATTGAAGGAATTTTTTTCTAAACTTTTTAAAATCTTATTTGTACATTTTATACTAGATTTAAACTATTTTTTTTACGATAGATTAAACTATTTTTTTATACTAAATTAAACCATTTTTTTAAACTATATTAAACCATTCTTAATTTTTTACAATTTTATTTCTATTTTTTATAATTTTTTTCCCAAAATCTTTTACACTACATTAACCATTCTCAGTTTTTTTTTTTTAAAACTTTGTTCAAAATTCATTCTCAGATTGAATTTTTTATGAATTTCAATCATATTATTAAGGTGAAAATATTTATATATATTTTTAAAAGATAATTATTTTTTTGAGAGTCCCACTTGGGATTCTATCATTAGACTTTCGCATTTTTAAAATTTTTTAATGAGTATTTAAATTTCAAAATTTATAAAATTTATATTAAAATATATAGATAGAATCTCATATATTTCAAAATTTTCATGAGTTTTACTATTGGAGATGCTCTAACTATCTATAAAATCAGATTTGAAAAAAAAAAA
This sequence comes from Cardamine flexuosa, assembly GCA_963555745.1. NCBI lineage: Eukaryota > Viridiplantae > Streptophyta > Magnoliopsida > Brassicales > Brassicaceae > Cardamine > Cardamine flexuosa. The sequence goes on from OY743218.1 coordinate 2,758,672, forward strand.
AAGTAGGAATATTTTCTACATATATTTTTAATAAAATTTTATCACCTGAAATTAATGAATAGCTACGACCATTAAAAGGAAAAATAAAGCTCTCAAAAAGAAATAAAAGTGAACATTTCCATTTGTTAATCTGATAGTCTCTTCCCACCTAAGCTTCGTTCCTTTTTTTAATTTTTTTTGGTTCTATCTACCTTGTCTCTATTATGCTCATCTTTCACCTCAATCGAAGCTCCACATTGAAGCAATCGTCACTCTCCCACAAAACCTAATTCCATGTAATTGCAATTTCCCACCTTAATCTCTCTTCATCTTCCTCCTCTATCCATGGATCCATCATCTCTGTAAACTCACAAAAGCCAAAATGCCGAGCGTTGGTGTGAAGCTCTACAGTGTCTTCTTCAAGTTCCTATTGAAACACCGTTTACAAAACCGGATTCAATCCGCCGCTGATGACTCATCCTCGGATCCATTTGGTGTCACGACCCGACCCGAAGAATCCGTAGCTGCTCCGAATCCGTTATTCACCGACGGTGTCGCAACCAAAGATATTCACATCGATCCGTTAACTTCTTTAACCGTACGTATTTTTCTACCGGAATCTGCACTTACGCCGCTCGAACCGAGCACCTCCGGTGTTAATTCCGGTAAGGCTCGAAATCTCAACAACCTCGCCGGATCGGATCTTCTTATTAGGAGAAATAGCTTAGGCTCGTCTAATTCGTTGTTATCTCATAAGCTAGAATCTAGAAGGAGCAGTTACGGTTACTCCACTGGTTCATCCTCGCCTGAAGCAGGATCCTCCGACGTGTATAGAGGATACGCACCGTCGTCGTCTTCAACTGGAAACTCTAGAAAGCTTCCTGTGATGTTGCAGTTTCATGGTGGTGGATGGGTGAGTGGAAGTAATGACTCAGTAGCTAATGATTCCTTCTGTAGAAGGATGGCTAAGCACTGTGACATTATAGTTTTGGCCGTCGGGTATCGGCTTGCGCCTGAGAATCGGTATCCAGCGGCGTATGAGGATGGATTCAAGGTGTTGAAATGGTTGGGGAAGCAGGCGAATTTAGCGGAATGTAATAAGTCGATGGGGAATTCGCGGAGACCTGGAGGAGAAGTGAAGAAATCAGAAGTGAATAAGCATATAGTTGATGCTTTTGGTGCTTCTATGGTTGAGCCATGGCTTGCAACTCATGCTGATCCCTCCAGGTAAAAAAACAATCTCTTTCTGTTTGCGTTGCGTATGTAATTAAGGGAAATTTCGACTTGTATTTAGGTAGTGAAACTAGTGAAAGAGCCAAAAATTTGTTAGAAACAAATGTGTGTGTATACCTGTCTGCTTATATATAGATTTATACAGATGAAAATTTAAGCTTTAGTGTCACCTCTTTTGCTATGCAATATGATCTGTGATCTAGTTGCGGAAGTATTTGGTTAACTATAGTGTTGTTTCTTGCTACTGGTGCTAAGTTAAGCTATTCTCTTTACCTTCATAGTCTTTATAGGTCCTTATCATGTATTAAGATTTGTCAAAAGACACATGCTTTCGTACAGACTTTTGTTGCTGCTTTTCCTTTTATCCATTGGCATGAAGTGTGGATTTGTTTAGTCTTCATTGATTTTTGTGGGCCTAATACATGCTGGATATGTAAATTTTGATCATTTGGATTTCGCGATTCTTCTTGGAATTGGATTAGCAAGCTTGTTTTTTGATTGAAAAATGGTTTCTGTGTCCTGAAATATGCGCTTTCATATGTCTAATGTGATTTTCATATCATATACCACGCCAAAACCTCTTATTTTTCAGAGTTGAATAATCACTGGTTTCAAGTAATTCAAGGACTTTTGTTTCCATAGGTGTAATCCTTTTGGTTTTAAGAACTAAATAGATCTAAGCAGAGTATTCAGTGCACGAATTTCTGTTTTATACTTTTATAAATTAGTGTAGATCATTTATTTCGTGTGATTCAGGTGAAAAACAAAAATCTTACTGAGTTGTGTGACTTCTCAAAATTTGAAACTTCAGATGTGTGCTTCTTGGTGTGAGCTGTGGTGCAAACATAGCAGACTACGTATCCCGCAAAGCAATTGAAGCTGGTCAAAATCTAGATCCTGTCAAGGTTGTGGCTCAAGTCCTAATGTACCCGTTCTTCATCGGTAGCGTTCCCACACAATCCGAGATCAGACAAGCAAACTCATATTTCTACGACAAACCTATGTGCATTCTCGCTTGGAAACTTTTCTTACCAGAAGAAGAATTCAGCTTGGACCACCCGGCAGCAAACCCGCTAGTTCCAGGCCGAGGTCCACCGCTCAAATTTATGCCACCGACACTAACGATTGTCGCAGAGCATGACTGGATGAGAGACCGAGCCATTGCGTACTCAGAAGAGTTAAGAAAGGTCAATGTAGATGCTCCCGTGCTAGAGTACAAAGACGCGGTTCATGAGTTTGCAACCCTCGACATGCTTCTTAGAACTCCACAAGCTCAGGCTTGTGCAGAAGATATTGCAATTTGGGTCAAGAAATACATCTCTCTTCGTGGCCACGAGTTCTCATACTAGGGTTCACCAAAAGTTAACCGGGTTTTTTGGGTTTTGTTGTTTCTACCAGGAAGCCAAAAACAGCAAGCGAGAGGTTCTTTTGTCTCTGTGAGTAGAGTTTAGTTTAGAGAGGTGTTACTTTGTGAGATGGGTCGAGTGGAGACTCTGTTGTCTCGGGGTATTTCCCGTATATTATAAACTATATATATTATACGTTCTTCTCTTTTATTAAGAGTTCATGATTTTGTATATCATTGTATCGACGAACGTTCATTTTGGGTTAACCAAACCAAATGCAGACAGAAAATTTGTTATAACATCCACAAAGCATCAAAAGAAAATGAAAAACAGAAACAAGAATTCAGTAGATGCAACCACCAGAGCCACAGTGGTACGACTAAGCAGGTGAAGATATTTATTGACGGTCACAGATAATTCCAAACAGATGTTAAAATACCCAATCCTATTGTCTTGCGAAGCCCAGCTTTGAGAAGAGTGCGTGCACTCAAACCCAGTAATCGACCCTATTGTAATTTGTAAAATGAATATGTATTTGTACCATTTACAGTAGTTTACCATTTTAATGCATCTTTACAATAATTTAACATGATATACACTTTGAGTAAGTTTTAATTATGAAGTGAAAACACACAAACTTTATAAACTTTAATCAGAGACATATATACCATGTTAACACAATATGATCATATATTTTAATTTATTATGTTATTTATGTAGGTTAATAGATAATAAATTGTTTCATATGTATCATAAAAATTGCGCATAATCTTTTTTTTTCTTAGAAAAGAACAATATTTCTCATTTGCTATCAAATTGTTCTGAGACTGCTAGTCTTTTTAACTATAATCCCCCAATCGCCAAGAAAATACTGCAAGGAGAGAACCACCAATTATAATTTAGTAAAACATCAAATCACAAAATTACTATCACAAAGTAATTCAATTTTAGCCTACCTTTCAGGGGTCTGTGCGAGAAGTTCAGAGTATGAACAAAATATATTTCCATCACTTTTGAACACTATATTGTATTGACAACGTCTTTTGCAGTGATCACATATGGGGCGATTTAGACTATTGTTTTGAACAATAGCAATCGTCTTTCCCCAGGTTCTGATTTTTTGTCCTGGCTTCATATAAGGATCATTACCTAGTACACATTGAATATGAAGTGTGGTTCCGCATTCACTGCATGTATAGTATCCTTTTTTTGTGTCCATCTTTTCCTCACATGCTTCGCACCAGTATTGCGAAATTACATCTTTTTCATAAGATAGAGTGAGCAAATGTTCATCATCCTCGTGCTTAACTTTGTACGGTAGAGTGGCACAACGAAAACACAAAGCAAAGATACATTTAACACAGTTTAAAAGTTGAGAGGATAGTTTTCCACATACCGAACAAGTATTTGAAGTTCTGGCATAGAGTAGGAACAAAGGATGTGGATGAGATAGATAATGGAGAGGTTCAGATAAAGAAGCACACCTTACATCCAAATTAATGCACCCTTCGTAACACTTATATACGAAACCACAAGTGTAACGACGGCAAGATATACAAAGGAAATATGCTCTAGAATTACCCGGTTGTAGAATAAACTGATGGGCATGTACCATACTTTGTTTTATGCGGGGAAGATTTGCACATGCTTCATGGAGAACAAACTCACATTGTGTACATATATACATATTACCATCGTAAAAAGGAAGAAAGCATGCCTTACAATGCTTTTTTCATAATAAACTTTGCTGATATCTTCATCAAACCTCATGTTGTGATGTGGATGACTAAAATGTTGTATAATCCCATTACTTATCTCCTCGTATGGCTTAATATTATCGTCTTTGTTTTCTGGTTCATCTTCCAATTCTTTCCCATCACATACATCACGTTGTAGCGCACATTTACAATGCACTGCATAAACACAACCCTTAGAGCAAGAGTATTCCCCATAGTTTCCATCAATATTTTGACGACAAACTCCACATGAAATATTTTCAGAAGAAAGAAAAGAAGTAAAAAAGAGACGATGGCTGTGGCGAGATATTTGTATGACTCTCGGTAAGTGGACACACGTTATATGGACAACGAAATCGCATTGGTGACAAATGTAGAAGCAAATCTTGTTATCATCTGTTCCACAAACATCACAAATAATTGAGACTTTTCTAGGGAAATAGTGGAGGGTATGCTCGTGTCTTTTTCTATTGTTTATGGTAGGGAATTCTTTTTTGTTTGCGCAAACAGGATCTAAAAAGAGATCACAAATAGAAGAATAATAAACTAAACCTCCAAGTTGTTTTCCACAAGAATGGCAGTCTCCTGCGCTATACCAATAGAGAAGCTGGAGATGATATTTTGGATGATAAGGGGATATGAAGACTGCGGGAGACTCAACACACTCTTTGTGGTAACCTTTGTCACATCCGTTACAATAATAATATATTGTACCGATTGTATTTTGCGAACAAGCCGCACAGTAGAAGTCATTTTGTTTACCTTCTTTATTATTGCACCAGAGAAGAAGGTTAAGATGGTGAAGATGTGAAGAGTTTTCGTCTTCTCTTGCATCCGAGAGGTAACAAGAATTGTTGATTATGTAATAAATTTTACCACCAACGTATTTCCTACGGAATGGATCTTTTATGATTTTGTATCGTATCTCAGGGCATAGGAGTTGAGAAGGAGGAGGAGGGTAGTCGATGGAATCCATGGCTTCTACTTCAAAAAAATGGTGTTGCTTTGATAATTTTTTATTTGTGGTTAAGGTTTTATCATTATAAGTTGTGTAACTTCTTAATTTATGTAGAGAACCAACATCTGAGATTGTTTTATTTTATTTATGAAGCCTTCACGCTAAGTATTGATACTATGCTTATCTTTCTTCTACATTCTACTTACCTTTTCTTGTTGTCACTTTTTGAAATGGAAATATCATACGTTCGGGAACATCATATTCTAAATTCTTTTCTTAGATGTCAATGCACCAAAAGAATATTATTTCACACTTCCCTAGTTTCTATGAGCCAAAAGTTTAACGTGCAATTCTTCCTTTGGTTATACATTACTATATATGAAGTAAGATAGTTGTGGATATGAGATCCGGCGTAGTGATTTAGAATCAAGATAAAAGTATTCAAGCTCTTAAATTTTCATTTAGAATAACAAGAAAATAAACTGAACATAACACAAACTTATTGTAGAAAGAATGTTATTGGTTTTTGAAATGCATCATGAATTACATAATTGATAAAAGAAAGGAAAACTCTCGATTTCATGGCTCTCTCTCTTTTTTTCTCTCTTTATGCTTTGCTGTTACTGCCGAAATATTTATAGATTTATTGTCCTTGTCTACAGATTTCATGGTTTCTTTCTCTTTTTAAACTTTTGCTAGTACTAGTAAGTACAATATTATGAAAGTAATTAATCAAGATAATAATAGTTAAAATGCAAATGATTCATTTTCAAAACGTTGTACGTGTACTTCAGTGGAAAAAAAAAAACTCTTTTTCAAGTAATAAAATAATCATCTTTTTGTTTTATAACGAACTTTAACAAATACATCACATGATATTTTTTATTATTATTTAACAATTTTCAACACACACAAAACTTTTGTGAGAAACAACACATGACAAAAGGTTAAAATGAACAAATTAAGCAAGAAACAAATGTGGCAACAATAAAAGTAGATAGATAGAAAAAGAATCACAACTCACAAAAGACAGATAAACCCGAAACAACGAGTTAAGAACTCAGTAGATGTAGGCAGCCACAATGGCTGCAGCTAAGCCGGTGAACATATCGGCGGAAATGATGACAGCTGCGTTGGGTGCTTTAGCCGGTGCATGGTCCTCGTGATCATCGTGACCTTCATGATCGTCATGTCCCTGAGCTGAGACCATCGCAATCATCAACGCTAACACTAGACAAGCTACAGTGATCTGAACAAATATCTTCTTCATCATTTTTAGTTGGACGTTTTGTTTTGAGAATGCTGTGTCTTGATTTAGTACGATGAATGTGAGATAATTAAGATTCGAATGTGTTTTTGTTATGAGAATGAGATTGTAAAAAATCGGTTAATATAGATCATTAAAGATTTTTTAAAATTATATTAAAAAATCTTATCAAGGCAGCAATTCTTTATAGTATTTGATGGTTGACTTTGACGTTTATTTCGTTTTTTAATAGGACATGTGGAAGGCTTGAACATAATTTGGGGAGGGGGAAATGTCGTTATGATGGAAATTCAAGTATTTTGTACCATTATGAAATTTCAAATTTCCCTAATACAAACGACCCCAAACTGCCATAATTAATATTATAAAATTTTCCCTGCCATTATGACGACATTCAATATACAGGTATGCCAGTGATGTTGTATTTGGTCAAACAAATATGTCAAAGTTTGGTTTAAGAACTAAACAAAAAAAAAGTGATCTAGAAAAAGAAGGACGTGGAGCCAAATTATTATTAATAGTTCTAAAGCGTACTAGCTAGTACGTACGACTAGGGATGTCAAAATATATTAGCTAATGAGCTATTTCAGCTATTGGAAAGTAAGTTAATGTTCAACATCAAAAAATTAATATATGTATATATATATATATAATATAAATCAAATTAATCATTAATTAATATAAAGTCTTTAAGAAAGAACTGAAAAATAAATCCATGTCAACTTTATCATTTGAGCCTAAAACAGATAATATTATATTAATTAGATAATTGATTTGGGCTTTTAAAAACTGAACAAATGATATTATGCTTAGGTCAAAAATATTAAACCTAGGAAAGTGGATATGAACTGCATGCTTATTGTAAAAAAAGTTATCAATATAATACAATTAGAAGAATGGCTCTACATAATCTCGTGAAAGGTGGCCGTGAATAGATGACAAAGTTTTACTCGAGTAAGTAAAAGTTAAGGTTCATGGTCCATTGTTTAAGAGGAGTTTTTTCAGAGACGAGCCAATGTAAAGATTAAATATATCTTATTATAATAATATATAAGTTAAATCAATCATTAAATATGAAGTTTTTTGGGAAGGAACTCAAAAACAAATTCATGCGGGCTTCGCTATTTGAACCTAAAACGAACAATATCATATTAATGAGATAATTTACTTGGATTTGCAGAAGCCCAATATCAACTTCAACATCAACATCAGGTAGGACTCTGATTGGTAACATGTGGTATCAAATTTGAGTTGCAATTGATATTATAATCTGATATAATTTGCAGTAAAAATTATTGGTATCAAAACTGAATTGCAATAGATTTTTACGGTAAGTTTACAGTAAAAATATGAATTACATTTTGTCAAAACAACTGATTGGTAACTTTTATGATATTTAGTTGTAGTATATATTATTTAAAATACTTATAATTTTAACTAATGATAATAATATATTAAAATACAAAATAAATGAAACAATCAAAAGATGGCTAAGAATTACAAGTAGATTTCTTTTTTGAGTTTAAATGACACATTCACATTCATATATATACATTAAAAATTTATAATAGTTAAAACATTTAACAAATAAAATCAATAATTAAGATAATATAGTAACAAATTTTCAATTTTGTTAATTCCTAAAATAACAAAAAAAACTTTGACCAAAATCCTTGATTACTAATAACTTTTTTTTTAGTTACCAATAAAATCTTTCATTTGTTTATTTTATTTTTTGTAACAAAAAAATAATATTGGCTCTGAATGGAGATTTAGCATAACAAGTAAATTGTTATGTTAAATTTTTGTTTTTAAAAGGTTTTGTTGGAGATATTTAAGAAACAAAATAGCAAAAAAATAAAACAAAACAAAAAAGAGAAACAAAAGTTAGAGTTTTGATAACTCAAATTTACCACATGAGATATTGGTGAAAGTGTAAGCTTTATGTGGATCGTCTGTGGGAACAAGAGTCAAGTTGTTTGGCTTTAAATCAACATATCAAATTAGAAGAAACTGACGAGGAATGTTGATGACGTGGAATTGGCGGGATAAGTCAGCTGACATGGATCAGCTAATAACTTCGCATATGCTGGAGATTCAGAAGATCGGTCAGCTTTGGAAGTGAAGTTATAGTGACGATATGGAGAAGATATCGTGAAGATTTGGAGGCTTCCGAATCAAGACAGCTGACCTAGAATCAGACTTGATCCAAGATGTATAAAAGGGAGTCAAGGTCTGAGTTTTAGGGTTAGCCGTTTTCTGAGAGAAAAATCGCAAGAGCTAAGAAAAAGGTCTTGTGAGTTTTTGTGAGTTGAGTGAACTCTGTAACTGTAACGGGTTAGAAATCTTAGGGTTAGATTAAGACGGGCAGATCTTAAGTGTATAACCATTCAAGAGTGTGTGATCATCTTGAGAGATTTCTAATAAATAAGAGAAACAAAAAGAAGTGTTGTTTCATTGTATATCTTGCGTGAACTCAAAGATGAAATTCCTGTTGACTCTTTACGTTCATGCAAGATATACGTTGAAACAACACTTCTTCTGTTTCACTTATTTATTAGAAATCTCTCAAGATGATCACACACTCTTGAATGGTTATACACTTAAGATCTACCCGTCTTAATCTAACCCTAAGATTTCTAACCTGTTACAAAGTTCATTCAACTCACAAAAACTCACAAGACCTTTTTCTTAGCTCTTGTGATTTTTCTCGCAGAAAACGGCTAACCCTAAAACTCAGACCTTGACTCCCTTTTATACATCTAGGGTCAAGTCTGATTTTAGGTCAGCTGCCTGGATTCGGAAGCCTCCAAATATTCACGATATCTTTTCCATATCGTCACTATAACTTCACTTCCAAAGCTGACCGATCTTCTGAATCTCCAGCCTATGCGAAGTTATTAGCTGATCCACGTCAGCTGACTTATCCCGCCAATTCCACGTCATCAACAATCCGCGTTAGTTTGTTCTAACTTGATATGTTGATTTAGATCCAAACAACTTGGCTCTTGTTCCTATAGACGATTCACAGAAAACTTACACTTTCAATCTCCCCCTTTTTGATTGATCTTGTCACTTTGAGCATAACCTGTCTAAATAGACCAACATACACTTCCAGACAGGTAAACATTATCACAGTGGGATCACATCAACCATACTTAAGTTTAATAAATCAAAATCATCTTCAACATAGAAGCAAGTAGATTAAGACCATTCAAATGTTGTAAACACATTATCCTTAAAACACCACACCTAAATTAGATTCAACATAAATACTAAAAACAACGTACTAGAAATCTCCCCCATAAATCTAACTCCCCCTTAATCCCACAGTTCTTGCTACTCCTCGGAGTCATTGTCCTCCTCACTCGCTTCCTCATCACTATCCTCATATCCTTCTGAGTGATAGACTAGAGGAGGATTATGTTCGCTATCAGATGATGAGGACTCCTGAGAGGACAACACATCAGAAACAGGATTAATTCCAGCTTTTTCTTCCGCTTCTGGTATAGTACCATCAGCATCAGTATCCGCATTCACTTCTCCCTGAGCATGAGCAACAGGAGGCACATCCGTATAATCTCCCCCTGCTCGAGTGACACAGATAAATTAAAAACCTAACACAACCCCAGACCCAACAAGTACGGATCCTAACTAAGAGCATAGATACTTACTTGCAGCCATATCAACAATATATGTGAAGAGGAAGCCAATGAAACGCAGATCACTCACAATGCTGGTGCCAAACACATGATCACCAAAACGTCGCTTAGGGTGCCTAGTCCAACTCTGTCAGTGGGGTGAAACTCGTCTAGATGTGGCTCATATACTTCAAACGGATCCAGATGAATCTCCCGGTGAAAGTGCAGAACTCGGTAGATGAGGTTTGCAAATGGAAGAGATCGAGTTGTGGATTGATTGGAATTAGCAACTTTCTGAACCTGATCATAGGCCAGCTTGCCAAAATTAAACGGAATTCCTTCTTCCAGCATATAAAGTAATTTACACCGCTCGATCGTTGCATTCGTGTTGTTCAAAGACGGAATCCAACTGTAGCAGCACATCAGATGAAGATTACCCAGCAAATTCGTTATCAGAGATGGCCTGAAATCACACCAGAGATATGCTTGACCCTTGGATAGATGCTTTGTAAGAGCGTAATTGGTTAGCGTTACACGCGCCGTCTCTGAATTGGAGTGCCATTTCACCGGAGAAGTCCTGAAGATACTGTGATCATCATTGGAGAGAACTCATACATCTTACCATGGATGTAGACCCGTGCCTTCTTTGACTTAGGGAAGATGTGAAGATTGGCATAAAATTCCAGCACGACAGCACGCACATACGGTTCTAAATCCTTGACAGAGAGAAGCAGCTCGTTGTCCTCAAGAATCTTCATCAAGGATTCGGATTCCTTCATGTGTTTCAGAATCCGCTGAGGAAGAATCGTCTTAGTTTGCAGCCATTTGAATCAAATTTCTCCGAGAGAGTGTAGAAACCAGAGATTGAATGGAGGCATCGGAGGCTGCCATAGGCGTGGATCAGCTTCATCGCGATGAGCCTTTTGTTGCATGTAGACGCTCGCTCGATCAAACGGATCATGATAAATAGGGTCACGCTCACCAAAAATTTGACTAAGTAGAACCGACGCCGGATTCTGAATAGGGTATCACGAGAACCAAGATGGACCTGCCGCGTCAGTCGGGGCTGGTGGTTGAGTAAGCGAGGTTGTTGGCACCGGAGGTGAATGAGCTGGTGCATCGGGATCAGTGGGAGACTCAGTTGGTTAAGCATCCGGTGTAACCACCTTGCGTTGTGCAGCTCGAGTAGATCTAGCCACCCCAAAAGTTACCTTCGTCTGCGTCTTCTTCAATTTCGGTGGCACCGTATGAACAGAGGAGTTGCCGTCTTGAGGTTGCAATTTAGCAGATTCGGTTGAGGAATCGGAAGAGACAGATGACAGCGAAACCACCGTCGCCTTTCCCTTCTTCGTAGACGTGCCAGTCGTCGCTGGAGCAGTTGACTTCGTTGATCGGTGCTCATTGGTGGAAGTGTTGGAGTCAATCAGTTGGAGACGGTTGCGCTTGGGGGCCGCAAACTTGGGCTTTGTTGATGGACGAGCCGCCGTGGCGGAGCGAGTACGAGACGTAACCGTCAGAGCTTTGCCACCACGAGTTTTGACCATGATTAGGGTTTTGGTGGAAGACAAATCGACGGTTTCGCGGCAAGAGGAAGGAAAGAAAAAAAATGGAGCTCAAAATTTGTTTTAAAAAAAAAAATTGCAAGAAAGCTATGTAAAAAATGAGAGACTTCCCCGAATGTGGGCCGCATAGTGAAGCCCATTCCGCCTAAGTAGTCCAATTCTCTCATTCAATCATGAAGCCCATTACTCATAGATAGTCCAATTATCACATTCAATCCATTATGATGTCTTTGAATCAACAATACAGCTATGTTGCAAACTCAGCATACTCAGACATTAGTACGTTAGTGAAAACATAACATAAAAGCTAGCACGAGCAGATATAACATTCAGCAAAAAAAAAATGCATATTCAGCAGATTTCAGTATTCAGCATATACTTATTCCTGGATTGAATTAAGGTCATCAGTAATAATCAAGAATATGGATACCTTGAAAGAGCAACTAAAATTTTTAAAACCCTCAAACCACAATTAACATGACCATACCTTTAGCGTAAGACTCATCGCTCATCATGGTTTGCATCAGAGATCTGACATAGGGGCTAACCAAAGCACGAAGCACATTGTATATTTCAGGTTGAGTAAGGAGCTGTGGAAACACGCACCTTGCTGTTCCAACATGGTAGCTATTTCTCATTTCTGAGGAGCTTTCACACTAGTTGATCTACTGAGAGTAGTCTACACACCTGCATACCTTCCAAAAACCCAGCGAGTCCCATCAATAGACTTAGATAAGCGCTGCTTCATCTTATGAGATAAGGTGTATCTATCTGCTCCTTTCTGAACCCTATCCCTTCCTTCCTCTTCTCACACATCCGAACTGATACACACTTTACTGACTTGATTTTGTGAAGGCATGAAGGGCAGCTCTTTCTCCGAGTAAACTTAACAGCAAGGAGTTTTGTTAAACTCATTTTTTCAGCTCCTATGATTGACAGAAAAAACGTTTTTGAAAGTGTAGATCTTTACACTGTACCTCAGCTCCTGCCTTATGTTGTCACTCACAGCTGATGAACATTAGAGAGCACAAACACCCAAGGACTTTTGCAAGTTAACAAACGTGCTGTGGTCCAAGGGCTTAGTGAAAATATCAGCAATTTGCTTCTCTGTTGGTACATGTTCTATAATTACTTGTTTCTCTTCAACTAATTCACGCACAAAATGATGTCTAATAGCAATATGTTTAGTTTTAGAGTGTTGAAAAGGATTTTTTGAAATGTCAATTGCACTTTTATTGTCACACATAACAAGCATAGGGTCAGAATGAATTGAACCGTAATCGGATGCCATTTGCTTCATGCAGAGTAGTTGAGTGCAACAGCTTCCAAGGGCTATATACTCAGCTTCCAAGGGCTATATACTCAGCTTCCGCGGTAGATAGAGATGTGCAGTTTTGTTTTTTGATGTGCCATGAGATCAGGTTATTCTCCAGATAGAAACATCCTCCCATGGTACTTTTCTTGTCATCCAAGTTTCCTGCCCAATCTGAGTCACTGTAACCCACGAAATTTTAATTTGTGTCAATGGTGTATGTGAGTCCATAGTTTGCTGTCCCCTTAACGTATTTAATAATCCTTTTAACTGCAGGAAGATGTGATTCTCGTGGACTCGCTTGGTATCGTGCACAAATCCCCACACTTAGACATAAATCCAGTCTACTTGCGGTTAAGTAAAGAAGACTCCCAATCATCCCTCTACAGATCTTTTCTTCCACTTTGGCTCCTTGTTCGTCTTTTGACAGCTTTAAGGTTGTGCTCATTGGAGTTCTAGCAATCGTACTGTCACGTATTCCGAAGCATTCCACAAGTTTTGATGCATAAGTGCTTTGAGAGATCGTGATTCCTCCATCAGTTTGACTGATTTGCAATCCCAAAAAGTAGTTAAGCTCACCAACCATACTCATTTCAAACTCGGACGTCATTCACAAAATCTTCAACCAGCTGATTTGAGGTTACTCCAAAAACTATATCATCAACATAAATTTGCACGATCAGCATACCTTTGTTGTCTTCTTTGATGAATAGTGTTATGTCTATGCTTCCTCGTATGTACTGATTCTCAACTAAGAAGGCAGTGAAACGATCAAACCAAGGTCTGGGAGCTTGTTTCATGCCATATAATGCTTTGTGTAGCCTGTAAACATGATCTGGGAATTTTGGATCCTCAAATCCCTTGTGCTGTTCCATAAATACCTCTTCTTGTATGTACCCATTTAAAAATGCACTTTTCACATCCATTTGTTGTAGCTTAAATCCCAGTTCACATGCTTTGCCTAGTCTAAAATGAATAGACTCCAGTCGTGCCACCAGAGCAAAAGTTTCATCAAAGTCAACTCCTTTTATTTGTGCGTATCATTGAGCTACCAGTCTTGCCTTATTACGAACCACATTCACACTTTCATCGCTTTTGTTTTTGTAAATCCATTTGGTTCGTATGATGTTCACATCCTTAGGTCTTGGTACCAACGTCCATACTTGATTGTGCACAAATTGCTCCAGCTCTTCTTCCATTGATATGATCCAGAAATCATCTAGAATAGCTTCGTTTACACTCTTGGGCTCAAGAACAGATACAAAACACGCCCATCTGATCATTTTCTTGTAATTGGTTTGGATTCCTCTTGTAACTCGTTCATTGAGATCACCAATCACATCTCCTGCTGAATGATTTTTATGCACTTGAATCGTTTGACTTGGTTGAGCATCGTGATTTTTCTCTTGTGTTTTCTCCTCTACATCTTCTGCTGTAGGAACAAGCTGAGAATTGTTTCCTCTGTTTTGTCATGTTTCCTCATCGTCTAAGTCTTGAATGATCATTCCTGATTTGTAACTATACTCATCGAACACAATATTCACTGATAATTCGATCATCTTGGTCCTCTTGTTGTACACTCTGTAGGCAACACTATTAACTGAGTAACCCAAAAACATTCCCTCATCACTCTGTGCATCGAACTTTCCCAACTGGTCTTTGTCGTTCAAAATGTAACACGTGCATCCAAACACATGAAAATACCCCAGATTTTGTTTCTTTCCCTTCCAAATCTCATATGGAGTCTTGTTTATCCCTGACCAAATATACACCCGATTTATCACATAGCACGCCTTACTGATGGCCTCAGTCCAAAAGTTTTCTGGAACCTCATTTGCATGTATCATAACATGCGCCAAGTTCTGTAGCGTTCTGTTCTTGCGTTCCACGACACCGTTTTGTTGTGGAGTTCTTGGTGCATAGAACTGATACATTATCCCATGAGTCTGACAGATTCTCTCGAATATAGCATTTTCAAATTCTCCACCATGATCACTTCTGATGTATTTGATAGGTGCTTTCACATTCTGGAAGTACAGAGCAAGCGTCCTGAAGCTTTCAAAGGTTTCGGATTTTTTCCTGAGAAACCGCACCCAGGTAAATCTTGAAAAATCATTCACAAGTACAAAAACATATATTTTCCAAGCGTAGCTATCAACTCTCACTGGATCCATCTAGTTCATGCATGTGAATGAGCTCTAGTACTTGCTTTGTCTGAACTTCTTGAACCTTTTTGTGTTGAACCTTGGTTTGTTTTCCCTTGCTGCAGGCTACACATACAAAGTTCTCCAATCTTTTCAGCTCAGGAACTCCTCGAACTAGCTCTTTATTCACCACTTGTGAAATGCTCCTGACATTCATATGACCCAATCGTTGATGCCATAGATGAGATACATCCTTTTCAGCCCGAAAACATACCTTCGGTTCTTCCCATAAATAGCAGTTGTTGTCCGTTCTAACTCCAGACATGACTACTTGATTTTCTTCATTGTAAGCCCAACACTTTGTCTTGTTGAACATCACGGTCAACCGTTCATCATAGAGTTGACTAACACTTATAAGATTTGCCTCAAGTCCTTGCACATAGTACACATTCATCAGCTGTGGAATGTTCTGTCCACCCATTTTTTCTTTTCCCATGATACTGCCCTGAGCTCCTCCACCAAAAGTAACCTTGCTTTCCTTTACCTTGGTATATTTGTTCAGTACTCCTTGATTTCCAGTCATGTGCCTTGAACAACCACTATCAAAGTACCAAGCTGCACCTGGATCTCCTCTATGGGATGCCAATCCCAAAGATTCGCATTCCTCAGTGAGAGACTCTTCATCTAAAAATTCCACGATTTTACCCATTGCAGAATATGATACAACTTTGGATTGTTGATTATTGGTGTTCCGTGGATAGAGATCCTGTTTTTTCATCCACACACGTGAGAAAGTGTTGTGATGCTGAAAGTACGTCCTTTGTGCTAAGAGTCTTCTCACTCTGTTGATAAACCTGTAGCAGTACTTCTTAATGTGTCCATCCTTTCCATAGTAGTAACAGCTTCTCACACTATAAGCTTTATCTTCTTGCATTCTTGGTTTTGTAGGAACAGAATCAACTTTGTTTCCTCTGACAAATGTTGTGACGTCCGACGATGTTTTACCTTGAAATCCCAAACCATGATTCGATTTTCCCACTCTTCCTATTGTCAAGATCTTATTCAGATCCCTGGTTCCAGTATTCAGCATGAAGATCTTCTTGTGTGTTTCCGCTGCTTCCTTTTCCAAAACCTCTCTCTTAGAAATTTCTTCTTTTAATTCTGCTTTGAGTTTATCATTCATTTCCTTCAGCATCATCTTCTCTTTTATGAGCATGACATTTTCTTGACTTGTCTTCTTCCAGTTCTCATATAGCAACTTGAAATCTTCTTGTATGTCATAGACTTCTTCTTCATCTTCAGATTCAACTTCAACCTTTTCTTCAATGAGACTCTTATCTTTTAATTCTTCTTCATCTTCTGACTCACTTTCTGATGAGTCATGATCGTTGAGAATGATAGCTGGAAATGCACAGTAGCCTGTCACAAAGTTATCTTCCTCAGATTCACTATCAGATTCGCTATCACTCATCCCCAAATAGGATTTGTGATTTGTTCCTTTGCTGCTTACACATTTGTCTTTAGAATGGCCATATCCTTTGCATCCAAAGCATTGTGTCCCTTTCTTCTTGAGCGTAGGACAATCAGCTTTGAAATGTCCGCTTCTTTGGCACTCGTGACATTTCTGTTCTGTCCTTCGAGTTCCTCTATCAGATTCAGTTACTGTAGATTTCCCAAAAAGTCTTTCACTCCCACTATCAAATCTCCTCATGGTTCTATCAAACTTCTTAACCATCAAACTCATGGAATTTTCTAATTCTTGAATCTTTAATTTATCATCTGACACAGTAAGCGCAATACCTCTTGCCATGCTTGAGGAAGGTGTTCTTCTTTCCAAATCTATTTCATGAGCTTTGATCATTCCAACTACTTCTCCAAACGTCATGGTGTCTGTATTCAGTGCAACATTCATAGCAGACATATGACTTTCATACTTCTTAGGTAGACATCTCAGAAATTTCTTGACCAATTTCTTATCCTTATACTTCTTGCCAAGTATGTGAGACTCACTTGCTATTGCACTTAGTTTAGAGCTGAACACAGTCACCTGCTCATTTTCATCCATGCGTAGGTTTTCAAACTTTGATGCCAATGCATCCAGCCGACTTCTACGAACATTAGATGTGCCTTCATAGTAAAGTTGTAAAGTATCCCAGATTTGTTTTGCATTTGTGCAATCCTAGATTTGTTTGAACTGATCATTGTTGAGTGAGTTATGAATTGCAGCGACCGCTCGAGAGTTCATCTTTGACATCTTTTTCTCATCGTCCGTCCACATGTTCTTTTTCTTAGGGACCATCTCTCCATCCTCTCCTTTAGCAACTGGTTCATCCCATCCTTCTTCAACAGCAGTCCAAGCATCCTCGTCAATTCTTTGAATGGCGTATCTCATCTTTACATTCCAGTGTTTGTAGTTTGAATCGTCCAACATTAGTTGACGAGGCACAGATACCAGCTCACGTGCCGAGTCCATCCTTTGTCACAGGATCTTCACATGTTGTTGAGTAACAACTCGGTTCAAATGCCAGCTCTGATACCAAATGAAATTTATGTGGACTCTTTATAATCACGCAAGATATACGTTGAAACAACACTTCTTCTGTTACATTTATTTATTAGAAATCTCTCAAGATGATCACACACTCTTGAATATTTATACATTTAAGATCTACCCGTCTTAGTATAACCCTAAGATTTCTAACCCGTTACAGAGTTCACTCAACTCACAAAAACTCACAAGACTTTTTTCTTAGATCTTGCGATTTTTCTCTCAGAAAACGGCTAACCCTAAAACTCAGACCTTGACTCCCTTTTATACATCTAGGGTCAAGTCTGATTTTAGGTCAGCTGCCTTGATTCGGAAGCCTCCAAATCTTCACGATATCTTCTCCATATCGTCTCTATAACTTCACTTCCAAAGCTGACCGATCTTCTGAATCTCCAGCCTATGCGAAGTTATTAGCTGATCCACGTCAGCTGACTTATCCTGCCAATTCCATGTCATCAACAATCCGCGTCAGTTTTTTCTAACTTGAATTGTTGATTTAGAGTCAAACAACTTGACTCTTGTTCTCACATACGATTCACAGAAAACTTACACTTTCAAAAGAGTCCATAGAAATTTCAATTGGTTGATGTTGAGAAATTTTTGGAGTTAACACTTTTACAAAGAACATATCTCAAAATTATACATCATCATAATTCAAATTACTCAACTTATTTTGGTTTAAACATTATGATTGGTAACATTTTTGAGTTATGGTTGATTCATATCATAACTCAAAAAACATCAATGATACAACATGTTTCCACAACATGCTTCCAATCAGAACTTTTTACATTACTGACCAACCATGCTTCATATCGTGGTGAATTGAATATATCACAAAGAAATCTAATCAAATCATACGTTATTACATTACTACCGCGAGTGTTAAATGGAAATTAAAGTGAAATGTTACAAGCCTTCGGATATTTTCATATTGATTTCAACTTGGCAGACTTGTACACTTTCTAAAGAAGTATTATATGGTGATCAGTTCTAATCTCCTTAATTATTGAGATCTACCTACCAAAAATGGATGCATTCGACTTTTCTTTTTTTAACGGCCACATTTTCGACTTTTCTTATAATACAAACAATAATCCTCATTTCTAAGTATATATACTACAAAACAACTAAATTTGAACCAAAATTTTCAACACTCCTACGTAAACAATATTTTTATCACTGAATACAATTCAATCATTTTTACAGAAACGATCAAAACGAACAAATCCAAAAGAAAATGCTTTAAAATCAACGAGAAGACCAGCTCACACAGTCACACCCCAAAGAAAACACGCGCTTTAATTTAGAAGTTTTAAATTTCTCACAACGTTGTCGTTTTATCTAAGCCCCACAAACACTGGAGCCGGCTTCGTTGAATCACACCCACTCTTTGATTTGGCAGTCTCCTCTTATAGTCCTCTATAAATACTACTCCAAAACGAACAAACTATACTCACTAAACCAAAAATCCCACTTGATCTCCTCTAAGACCCTAAATATAAATCCAAGATGGGTTTTGTTAGACCATTATGCGTATTCATAACCTTCCTTAGTTGCCTCATCAGTTCGGTCCATGGTCAAGCCGCTGCAGGCACGAGGGTAGGGTTTTACTTGACAACATGCCCAACCGCTGAAACCATTGTACTTACCGCTGTGACAGCTGGTTTCCTTTCTGACCCGAGAATCGCACCCGGAATATTGAGAATGCATTTCCATGACTGCTTCGTTCAAGGTTGCGACGGTTCAATCCTTATCTCAGGAAGTAACACCGAGAGAACCGCCGTTCCAAACCGTAGCCTCCGTGGATTTGAAGTCATAGACAACGCCAAAACGCTGCTCGAAGCCGCATGCCCAGGAGTTGTCTCTTGTGCTGATATTTTAGCCTTAGCTGCTCGTGACACTGTCGTCCTTGTAAGTCCTAATCCATAAGCACAATTGCATTAATACTACTTCTATTGCTAAATATGTGAATAACGTTTTACGTGCATGGATTGATTTGCATGCATGCAGACGAGAGGAACAGGCTGGCAAGTACCAACGGGACGTAGAGATGGTCGAGTTTCTCTGGACACGAACGCTAACAATCTTCCTGGTCCCTTTGACTCCGTCGCCGTTCAACAACAGAAATTCTCCGATTTTGATCTCAATACTCGCGATCTCGTCGTCCTCGCTGGTCAGTAGTTTACACTTTACATAAAAAAAAAAACAAATTTGATAAAGACTTTTACATAAAATATTACTCCTTGTGTTTCTAAGAGATTGGTGTGTATGAATTTTTTACACAAACTAATGATTGATATTTCTAAATACTAACAACATACATACTGAATTATTTTCTAAATATTTTCTAAATTTGATAAAAAAATTTCGCCTTAAAACTTCTTCGAAAATATAGAAATGTTAATAATAACAACATACATACTGAATTAACAGGAGGACACACGATCGGAACAGCGGGATGCGGTGCATTCAGAAGCAGGCTAGTCAATAACACGGATACAACTGTCGACCAGACATTTTTGGCGCAGCTTCAAACACAATGTCCCCAAAACGGAGATGCTTCAGTGCGCGTGGATCTCGACACCGGGAGTGGAACTACTTTCGACAATTCCTACTTCGACAACCTAAGCCGTGGCCGTGGAGTCCTCCAATCCGATCATGTTCTTTGGACCGATCCAGCCACTAGACCCATCGTTCAACAGTTGATGAGTGCTACAGGCAACTTCAACGCTGAGTTTGCGAGGTCAATGGTCAGGATGAGTAATATTGGTGTGCTTACGGGGGCTAATGGGGAAATTCGTAGGGTTTGCTCTGCGGTTAATTAATTAACCGATTTAAATCAGTACTGGTGATAAACTTTCATGGGGACAAATACTTGTTTCGAGTGTGATTTTAGTTTCGAGAATAATAAATAAACCAATGAAAAACACCAAAAGTGCGTTGATGAAAATTCTATCTATATGTTGTATTCGGTTTTGTTTTCGTCTTATTAATAAATCTAGATTAGACCCGTCCATAAATATTTAAATAAATTAAATTTATGAAAAATTAAATTAAAATTTGTTATAAATGATGTATTATAATACATATTTTTATGCATGTTTTGAGTTATATAGCTGACATGATTGATTTTTACGATTATTTTCATTCTTTATTATTTATTCTTATACATCACATCATTTTCAGTCTCTAATAAAAATTTCATCATTTTCCTTATTCCGTCGGATTCATATTTGTACATAAGAAATGATTATGATGTAATCAACTCTCTCAAAGTGTATCTATGTCTCTTATTTCAATCTCCTCTCTTTGGAAGAAATTAATTATAATGTTTTTCATTTGGAAAAAAACATTTACACACTATTTATCCTCTATTCTCTTAGATTTTCTTCTCTAAATATTTTATAAACCAAAAATATTATGCAATGTTTTGAACCAATTTATTATCTTATATCTATTATTATGAAAATTGTCAAGAAAGCATAAATAATTATTTAGTATTTATCTTAAATCTTATTTTAGTATTCCTAATATTTCATAGATCATATCAGCTTTTGATATTCTTTTTGCCACTGTTTTTGTGCACTTAGCTCATTAAATTGACATTGAAACTTCTTCTCTAACTCAACAAATTACTATAACAAATTTGGTTTGATTATAGTCAGTCAATTTTTCTCTATTTGATAAATTAGAAGTTTTGTAAAAATATATATTAAAAAGAAAAGTTTAAATTTTATTAAAAGCTAAACAATAAAACTTAACATATACACTAAAAAAAAAGGTACCTATTATCGTGTTTAATACTTTTCTTAAAATATATATTTGTATTATTAGAAGCTCTTTATTTAAATAGAATAGATCGATGAAACTATTTATTATAAAAGATTTTATAGACTAGGTTGGATAGCAATCATTATTAAAAGCATGTTAAATAAGTTTATTTTCCCAAAATATTTATTCTAAGAAATCAAACAAATATTCGTAACATGCAAACTTGATAGTAAATAAAGGCCTAAAAAATCGCAAAGCTTTAATAATGTTTGATGTCGAACCAATAATACGGTTCACACAACTAAGCTTCACAAAAACATAAAACGAAGTGACCAGCGAATAATGGCACCGCCCTGCATTCGTTCATTTTAAAGAAAATTCATTTTCATTTTTTTAAAAAGAAAATCCGATAATGAAAAATAAAATGAAGCTGCTAAAATTAAATATAATCATGTATAGAACTCGAGATATAAATAAAATTAAGAAATGAAGACAGAAGGGCTGAAGTAAAGGATGTTGTTGGAAAATATTTGTTAAATTTTTATAAATATAATTTAGAACTTTCACATATTTTGCTTATTTTGGTTATTTTTGTTTAAACAAAATTGACATTTTAGGGTTAATAATTATAAGGTAATTGGATTGTATAAATTCTAATTATAATTAATACTTTTGGGTATATGATTGTATTTCGAATATTTTAGGTATCCATTCGGTTTTTGATTCGATTCAGATTTAGTTCTTGAGATATAGGAGTCTAGAATCCATTCAAAAAATTTTCAATTTCGATTCGAGTTATGTACCTCTTTTCAGGTTGGATTCGATTTAATTTTTGGTTATGGATATTTTGTCATACGGTGATAAAAAAAACAATCAATAAGAAAAAAACTAAAAGTTACGGGCCGTGGTATAGATTTAAGAATGTTAATAATAAAATTGTAATATTAAAAACTAAATGATTTAATGTAAAATTTAAATTATATCGTTAATATCACATATGTTATTATATCAGTAACACCGTAATTGTGTTTCGTTAGTGATTGAACGATGTGTCTAATTTGACTCGGTCAATACAACTTAGTTTTTTCTTAAAAAATCAACCTAAAATTTTAGCATTAAAATGACTTTTTGTAAGTTCGGGATCTAAACTACCCAAAATTGTAAGTTTGCATTTTGTTTTGACATTTTCCCATATTTATTTACCTAAAAACTGCAGTAAAGTTATTTTATGATAGATTTAAATCAAATGTAGATTGTCTTGGCTTGGGAATAGGTTTCATGATAGAAATGATTAAGTAAATTTACATAGAGAACACCCCCACCTTCAAGAGCTTATCCAGCATAACCCAAAAACTCAAATTGAATACAACCATTCTAATAACCAACTGAGTTATCCACTTCGGCGTCTTCTTATAATTTGAACATCAAATCCACCTGGAAACATATGCATAAACCTTCGAAGTACTATAGTCTAGGTCTTCATTGACCACCTTTAAACCATAGGTAATAAATATATGTTAGTGAAAACTTTTGAATGCAGTTAAGGTTTAATTGAACTTTGGAGCCATCAAGTGACAAAAATGAACTTTGGAGTATCTAAACAAGTGATTGATAAAAATGGCCATATGAAGCTTAGCGAACTCAGCTCCTATACATAGTATAGAACCAATGCCAAAGGGAAGGTAAGTCCTCGAGATGATCACGGTAGTATCTATAAGGGGTTGGTTTCTTTCCACCTCGGGTTCAACCCTCCTTCGATATTAGATATTATTATTTAAATCAAAATATATAAATTCTAGTTATACGTATAGGGGAGATAAAAAGCGAAAGTCCATAACTTTGACAGTCTAAAAATTACATTCATTGATAATGAATAGAGTGAAACTTATCTTCTTATTATATAAAAGGGAATAATTCAAAAATTAGTAACTATCCTGAGACATGTTAGTTAAAGTGATCAAATTTTGACATGTGATTAATTAAATAAAATCATAGATAATCAGGAAAAAATAATTAAGATTGAAATAGAATCTTAAAAAAAAAATAGAATTATAATTTTTCATCTCTATAGTTATCAAATTTAAAAAAAATGTGCTCAAGTAAACTAAAATTATATCTTGACTAATTTTTATTTGAAAAGGGAAATTTTAAAGTTTGTTCATAACCCAAAAAAGTTTTTAAAAAATGAGAGTAAAATCATAGATTATATATAAAAACAAGAAATTTATAAGAGAAATATAATTCTAAAAAGAAAAAAATTATAATTTTCCAAAATAAAATATAAGCTTTTCTTTGAATGGTTAAGATTATTGGTCACTATAAATAGACTATTCTAATTAGACGAGAAAAAAAAACCTGCATATGCAAAATACCGCTGAGTGGTCACTACGTGTGTGTGTGGTTTTGTAATTGGATTTGCTCCGAACCCAATATTCAATCCCCACCCACGGCGCCAAGTTTTGAATAGTATATATATATACATATACACACATATACGCTTTTAAATTCTAGTTATTTGAACAAATAAAATTGTTTTTTATAATCCAACCTAATTTACTATTCTAATTGGTTAAGTGTCAAATTTGTAAACATAAGTTACATATAATTGGTACAAAGTAGTAAATTGGTTAGAAAATTCATAATATTCTTGGTTTAAGAAACAAAATCTCTTAAACATTAAAATTTAAAAAATTATTCTCCATAGAAAAGAAAAAATGTGTAAAGAATCTATCACAAAGGAAAGATGTTATAATAGTTCTTTCTCAAAAGGAATTAAAACAAAAAAAACGAGGAAAAAATCCACTCAAAGAATGTACTTATGCAGAGCTAAGTCTCATAAACTAATATAGATCTAGATGATGGAGCAAGACGGTGGACTTCTGCTAGAGATTAAAGACATGAACCAACCCTAACGCCCGAACCTATTATGAGATGTAAAAAAATATCCAGTGACCGCCGGTAATACTTTCACTCATATATAGGTGAAACATTGTTCTTGCAAAATCTTCATTGTCCAATCCGACATCTTCTTGTTGAGATCGTATCTCAGTTTCCAACATAATATTTTTTTTCTCTTACAGTTTCACTTTGCTGGAATCTTTCACTATTCTTTGTCTCACGGTGTTTTCTGACAACATCTTCTAGCTCCACCCATCCGTCACTAGTTCTGAATTTTATTCTTACTTTGGGTCTTATATACCTTAAGATATTTAGCTTTTACGGCTTTCTTCTTTTTCGTTTACGGATTTTTATCCACCATCATTTCAATCTCAACAGAAGTCTCACCGACTTGTCCTCTCCTCTAGCTAGATCCACATAAGTGAATGAGAATTGGCTCCACATGATCATCTCTCTCAAAATGTACTTCTACCTCATTTTCGACTTATTTTCTTTTCAAGAGAATAATTTTTGCTTTCTTCCTTTGGAAGAAACCATTTACACACATTTTCTCCTCTATGGAGAAAATATTCCTTCAATTTTCATGTCCAAAAGAGGTGTTGTTTCTTCGTTTTTAAATCAAGAATATCATGTATTGTTTAACCAATTATTTTTATCTTATGTCAATTATGTAACTCTTGTTTGATAAATCCCACAAAAATGTTTAACGGTCGGTCTTGAATATCATCTAGTACTTCTAACATTCTGCATATTATATCATCTCTTAAAATTTATTTTACACTTAATCAAATAGAATAATAACTTAGATTGGATTATACTAAATCAATTTTGTTCATTCTATAACCAAGGTTTATATAATAAGATTATATAAATAAACAATTTTCTGGTTTTCTTTTTTTCCTTTTAAAATTATTTCTTAATTTTAATTATTGATTAAATAAAATGAAAAAATTCTTGTTTAACATTTTGTTTCCTTAAGATAGGGGTTTAGGTTTTATTTTTAGTTTTGTATTTGTTTTAAAATTATTTTGATAAGATAAATTAAAACTTTTCTTAATTTTAATTATCAAACTTTTGTTTGGTTTTTCATTTATATTTTGAATATTTTGATAAGATTATTTTGATAAGTATTTGTTTGGTTTTTCATTTATCAAACTTTTCTTAATTTTAATTATTTATTAGATAAATTAACAAATTGTTGGTTTCTTTTTTCCCTTTTAAATTATTTCCATATTTTAGTTAGTTTTATTTTCCTTTTTTTGGATTTGTTTTAAAATGAATTCATTAGATAAATTAACAAATTCTTAGTTTTTTTTTTGGTATTTATTTTAAATTTAATTATGGAATAGATAAATCAACCAATTCTTGGTTTCTTTATTTCCTTTTGTATTTTATAATAGTAATTTTTTTTATTTTGATATGTTGCTAGAATTGAATTATTTGTGATATGTGTCATGATTTTGTGAGTTATAGTTTTGATACATGTTAACTAGATTAAAATTTCATCAAAAATTAAGTAAAATTACTATTAACTACTGTCGTTGTAACTAAAAATAAGGATGCGGAGCCAATTTAGTTTTTGTATGGTCAAAACAGTTTTTTATACATTCATAAAGGATCTTTTTCAATTTTTTTGTCCAACTATACCTTTATTTGATTTTTTTTGTGATATAATATTTTTATAATATGAAATTCCAATTTACCCTCCAATCTCTCAAAAATCGAATAAAAGTTGGAAAAAGCAAATACTATAGTTCATATAGAGTGTTTACTTAATTTAATTAATTAGATATCTTGATTTTAATTATATTCATTTATTTGTTTAATATAAAAAAAACCCTCATTCCCAAATCGGGTAAACTAAAAATCCCTAATTCCCAAAACTCATTACATCACACACAAATCGGATAAATTTGTCTCTCAAATCTCCGGCGCCGGCAAGCCTCGCCGCCGCTGCTATCGGTGTCGTTGATACCACCGTAGTTTATCAGCTCCTCCAACATCTTTGATCTACTCTTCCGTGGCTATCTTTTTTTTCTTTGTTCTCAAGCATCTTTGTACCGTAGTTTATAAGTTTTTAATCTTCTCTTCGTGAATCTATTATCTTCTTCAACCTCTTATATGATTCAATCTATTCTATGGTTCAATTTATACAGATTTGATAGCTTGAGAAGATTAAACCAGGTAAAAGGGAATCTGAAATCTCCGGCGCCGGCAAGCCTCGCCGCCGTTGCTATTGGCGTCGTTGATACAACCGTAGTTTAACAGCTCCTCCGGCGTCTTTGATCTACTCTTCCGTGGCTATCTTTTCCTTCTTTGTTCTCAAGCATCAATTGACTTCACTCTATTTGTAAGTTTTTAGTATTATCTTCTTCAACCTCTTGCATGCTTTAATCTATTCTATGGTTCAATTTCTAGGAAGTTGATAGCTACAATTGAGGAATTTGGTAGAAAATTTATCAATTTCTTTTAGGGTTTCGATAAATGAAATTGGGGATTTTTGTTGTTGTTATTGCTCTCGCCATTGTTTGAAGGGACCTTGTTTGAATTCATCAACACAGTTGAATATTTTGACTAATATTGTTATTGGTACTACATCCCGTTTTTCTTTTCATAATTTTATACTTGCTTTATGTATCATTTCATAATTTTCTACTTGATTTTCCTCTTGAATTTTTAATTCTTTCATGGTTTTGTTTCAACCAAGTGATCGATCTCTATATTAGTCAAATTGAGATATTTGTATTAGAATTGTTTCTCTCCTATATCGTTTTATTTTTGTTTATTATGTACCCATAAAATGTAATTCACTCTCTTTTATTTGTGATTAACTTGTTTTTTATTTACTTGTGCAGCCATGGATAAGCAATATCCAAAGCGTCTTTTTAGACAAGGACATGAACCAAATACCTTACAGATCAACAATTCATGCAAAATTCAAGTCCTCGACCATATGAAAGAAACATTGCCTATAGCGTACAACAAAGTGAAGAAACATGAAGTCTTTGGACCGATATTGGAGTTATATGAAAACAATGTTGGATTTTCAGGTCGATTGGTCCATTCCATGTTAGCTAGGCAGTTGGTGAAAAACACTCAACATGAGATGTGGTTTACCTTAGGGAAGAAGCCACTCAGATTTTCGTTGCAAGAGTTTCATGCAGTTACTGGCCTCAAGTGCATTGATGATTTCAAAGATACTTTAGATGACTGGATAGATGATGGGGGTTTCTGGAGTAAAGTTTTGAAGACTCGTCAGAAGGTCACAATTTTCAAGATGAAGAAACTTTACTTGAAGGAAGCTGACGGCTGGCATAAACGTGACAAGAAAAGATTGGTGTATCTTGCTGTGATTGCTGGGATTTTATTTGGTTACAATGAGGGTAAAGTCATCCCAACGGAATACATCAAGTTAGTGATGGATAAAGAGAAGGTTTGTGCTTCTCACTTCATACATATGTTACACTTATATCCCATTCTTATAATTCTGAATATTATTAACTTTTGAATTATTGCAATAGGTTCGCAAGTATCCTTAGGGTGCTGCATCTTTTGATTATCTACTCAGCTACATCAGAAAAAGAAAAAACGGAATTGAGCAACCCAAAGAACTATTCTCTTGAAGGTTTCAGTTATGCACTTCAAATATGGGCAATGGAAACTATTCCTCTACTTGGAGCTTTGATTGGAGTGAAGATTAGTCAAGAATTTAAATTTCATCGGTGTTCTAATTGGGCAGGCAATTCGAGACCTGGGTTTGATGACATTGTTACTATAGAAAAGTCATTTCGAGCAAAGGTTAGTTTAACATCTAATATTTCTCATGTCCTCAATA
Source organism: Cardamine flexuosa (assembly GCA_963555745.1). Taxonomy (NCBI): domain Eukaryota; kingdom Viridiplantae; phylum Streptophyta; class Magnoliopsida; order Brassicales; family Brassicaceae; genus Cardamine; species Cardamine flexuosa. The sequence continues at coordinate 2,786,905 of OY743218.1, forward strand.
TTTTAACTCTTGTTTTTTTTGTATGTAATCCATTTTTTTTAATGCAGACAATAGTGTATCCATACATTTCATCGACGGGAAATTTTGACATATGTGAGTCTGTAGAGTTTTCTCGGCCAGAAGATATAGGAGATGATGAGTTGGATAATTTGAAATTTTTGATTAGGAGTCGATATGATTTTCAAGACTTTGTTTGGACAAGTGTTCCAGAAGATGATGAGATGAATGAATCAAGAGAGGCTGAAGAAAAGCACGATGATGGTGGTGTTTATAAAGATAGTACTCAAGATAGGAATGATGGTTTTGATGTAACTGAGAAGAACGAAGCTGCCACTGTAGTTGGTTCAGAGAGCATTGAGAAGAAGGAAAATGAGAATGTTGAAGTGTCAAGTTCTAAGAACAAAAGGAAGAAACAATCAGATGTTGGTGCAGAGTCACGAAAAAGAAGTTATTGTGTCAGCGAGCAGCAGCAATAAGTCAAGAAGCACAAGAGTGCTCTAATGAAGTCATTCTTTAAAGGGTTGTTTGAATCTTCTTTCAAGACCTTTTTGGACTAGGCTGACATGCGTTTGGATACATTTAAGGGGGAGGTTATGATGCGCTTGGATTAACTAGAGGGAGACGTATCAGGAGTCAAAAATTGGACATCAACAAGTGTTGTTCCAATTCAAACAAAGACAGCCACTAGTTCTCCATCACATGTGCATCATAACTCAGGGGTATATAATAAATAGATGTGTAAAACCCTTTCTCTTTATGTATTTGATGTGTAATATGATTTCTATGTAACTTGGTTGATGTGTAATATGAATTATAAAGTTTAAAGTTGTTGAATTTGTTCTTTTATCTTACGTGTTGAATTTATTTACATTTACAGGTTGATAACGATTCATTTGCTGATATGTTCTCCCAGCCTCGTGAGATAGATCTAAATATGGGTACACAAGAATTCTTCGATGAAAAGATATGACACTTATTTCCCAACAAAGATGTACCCAAGATTGATAGAGTGAAGGTCGAGACTGGTACCCAAGGTTCATACAGTGACGGTCGAGGAACAAAAGTAAATGATGTATGTGATGAGTGGAGAACAGAATATGCGAAACACCCTGGTAAGTCAGATGAAGATGCTACATTGGTGTCCGTTTCAGACGAAAATGGGATCTTTTTGAACAGTGGTTCACGAATAATTCGTAAGTAATATCAAAACGCTGATTGTCAAATTTATACTATTGCATCCTTTAATAGTTATATTCCTGATTTGTTTTTGTTTTTTCAGGAGCATTCAGTTGGATCTAACGTTAATAGATTTTGAGTTGCTACAACGTGTCAATGGTCAGAGTGTGCGGCTCAAAAACTATGTAAGTTATACGCATTTATATTATAAATTTGTGAAATTACACATATTAATGTATATACTGAAATTTTTTTACATTGTTTCAGGAAATTGATGCAGTTATGTATAGATTTTGGGAGCTAACTTCATTAGGCCGGATGGAATGCGAACGTGTTGGTTTCATGGATTGTCAGTTTAGCATGAACGTACACCAGGAAAGCGATAAGATCAGGAGTAAAAAAAAGGTCATTTGTGGGATTCGCAGCTGATAGCTTATGCTAACGGGGATTTACCATGTCATGGGAAGACGAGGAAAAAGTGGGTTACAGATTTTTACAGGATTTATGCTCCGGTTAATATAAGTGACAGTAATTGGATTGCTATATGTGTCAACTTCAAGCTACAATCAGTTGGAGTGTTCAATTTTTATGGACACCACTGCAAAAGACATGCGGAGCCATTCGCTATGATCATCCCTCGTATTGTCAAGGAGGTTCATCGTAAGATTGATGGAAAAGTTCCACATGTGACATCTTACAAGATCGTTGAAGTCCCTATGCTTCGTGGGTTAAATAAATCAAACAATGATTGTGGAGTTTATACAGTCAAACACATTGAGTGTCATTTGCATAATCTATCATTAGATTTGGTAAATGATGAGAACATAATGGAAGCGCGGTACAAGCTAGCTACTGATATTTGGGAAGCAGCCACCGATCAAGAGTTTATTGAGAGAATGAAGTTGTTTGAGCTTCATTAATCTTCTTCGAAGATTTTAACCTTGATTTATATGTTTTAGTAGTTTCTTTTTTGACAATGTCCTTATCATTTTAGTAGAAGTAATTTGTTTAACCATATTTAATTTTGGTGTTTAACCTCTTTAATTTGGTGTTTATGTCATAAGAATTACATTATTAGGTTTTATGTCATGAGAGTTACAATATTTTATGTCATGAGAATGAGAATAAGGCTTATGATCGATCATTGAATGAGATATTATCGATCGATCAAACAATTTATGTTGAACAAAATTCACAGACAGTGACCGATCGATCGATCTTCAATTTAGATTGATCGATCACTTTCTGTTGGTTTTGATCAAATATCACAGATGCTGACTGATCGATCGATCACAAAGTGAATCACTCGATCACATAGTGGATCGATCAATCACACAATTTTGTATTCGATCACAATTTTCCAGATCGTGTGTGATCGAGCGATCTGTCAACGTGATCGGTCGATCGTTTTGTGTTGTTTTTGATTCAAAATTACAGATGCTGACAGATCGATCGATGACATTAGTAGATCGATCAGTCACTTATTATTTATTTTAGTTCAATTTTCCAGATCGTGTGTGATCGATCGGGCAAGAGTATGCATCGATCGATCAATCCAATTTTTGTTAACTGGAAATTAGGAGAAAACCGAGTAAACCGTTGTGAATTATAGTATAAACCGAATAAATAAATTATTTTGAACCACATGTAAACCATTTTGCCCCAAATCGATTTTAATTGGGAAAGTTCTTCTTCTTCATCTTCTTCTTCATCCACAAAACCTCTCTACAACGTAAAACTCCCAATTTTTCTAACACCCAATTCTTCATCACTTTCCTCTAAATAATACTAGTAGTTTCATCCACTTTCAATTCCTAGTGTGTGGGTTTCAGATCTGCAACAAAAACCTAAAAATCACAAATTTTCAACACTCAAATCTTCACAAGTGTGTGCGTTTAAGATCTGCAAATAAGGTAACGATTCATAATCTATAATAGATACTTGTTATTTATGTTATCTATTGAAATTATCCTAAACTTATTGTGGTCTATGGTCAAATTCTTTTGTATTGCTTGATTGATTGATGTTTTCTCTTGTATAGGCAATGGGAAAAAAGGGAAAAGAAGTTGTTGACGATAATGAAGAAGTAGAAGAGGGACCAAGAACCAAAATCAAAACCATTTGTTCGAACATACTATTACAACAATATGAAGAGCCGAGCATGTGATATTCACTTGAGACCAATCTCTAAAAAGTTAGATAAACACGACATTGACTTCATTGAAGCAATGACAAAGGTGAAAATTGAACCTACTCGATTTGCTTGTGAGGATTTATTGGATCGACTAGAAATGCTTAACGATGTGGAATTAGTGTTTAAGAACATGGGGTTTGGAAAACTTTATCACCTTTGTCATCATACACATCCTGCGTTGGTTCGGGAGTTTGTGGCATCATGTCGTCTCACTTATGGAAACCCACAACATCCGGTAGCGAGCCAAGGAAAACTCACATTCTTCCTCAATAAGAAATTCTGATCATTATCTCTATATGAGTTTTGTGACATATATGGGTTTGCTCGAGTAGAAGAAGTTGTTTTCCGAGATTTGAAAACCCGACTCAATTCTGGAAATTGATTGAGACTGGTCCTTACACATCAAAAGAGGCTAAAATAAGTAAGATTCGCAATCCCGTGTTGAGATTAGTGGCGAAGATCATCAGCAATACCTTATTCTTTAAAGCTGAGTCTGGTTCCGTTCGTGATAATGAGCTTTGGATGATTTTTAATGGTGTGAAGCATCTTTTGGAAGAGTATGAACACAAGCTGACAACAATGTTAACTGCGGCGCTCATGGCTACTATCTTTGTCAACTTCAAGAAAACAGCACCTAATTCTAAAAAGCCATCGCATATGGGTACGATACTTACCCCTCTTTTTCTCTTTTTTGAAGACATACAGCTCTCCACCCAAGAAACTGTTAAGGAGAAACCCATCATCAACATCAAATATTTAGAGAACTGTCAGATTCTGAAGATTATACCTAAATTAAGCGAACCACTTACATACCGTTACATGGATCGAGATGGTAATACATTGTTCTGTGAGTTGCCACAACCAGATATCACATCACTTGTGTCTCGTCAGAACATTGAGTTTCTCCCAGGAAGCACTTATCACACCACATATCCAACCGACTATTCAGAGGACGTTGAGATGGCAAAGCAGACAACACACCCGCATTCACCACAACCGCACCACCTCTTGCCATCTGATTCGAGCCAATACAACTTGCCACCACTACCACCATATGATTCTGAAGCAGAAAGACAACAATGGATCATTGACTCAAAAGTTAAAAACAACGCAATGCTTCATCAGATATGGGGAGCAATATCCAAGATTAGACCATGTCTTTGTTGCTCTCGTCCGCAGGTCCAAGAGAAGGAGAGGCACAGTAAGCATGCAGAAGATGGCACACAATCTTCTCATAGTGGTGATACCCAACTCAGCAGACGCAAAAGGACAGCAGGACGAAGCCGTAGCTCCAGCGAGAGCCCAACCAACCGCGAATGATTTTTAGTTTATTGTTCAGACCTTTGTTTTACTTTGCTTCAGACCTTTGTTTACATTGCTTGCAGTTAGACCTTTGTTTTACTTTGCTTCAGACCTTTGATTTATTTTGCTTGTAGTTACACTTTTCTTTTAGATACACTTTTATGGCTTTATTAGATCTTTGTTTGACATCCCTTTAACATTTCTTGTCACAAACATTCATCGCTTTCAACATGAATAAAAACTCCATTGTAAATTGATCTTAAACATTCAACATGAATACCAAAAGGAACTTCAAAACTCTATCAGAATTAAAAAAAAAACTATTTTGAAATACATCATATTAGTAAGATGCATCCAAGAACAACAACAAACCACATTAGCTTTATCAAACTTGCATTCGCCTTTGTTATTGCTAATTCTGTCTTTTCCATTATCTTCTCTTCTAGTTCAATTTTCATCTTCTCAAACATCTGGTCTAAGCATGACATTTTCATGGTTTCACCTCATCTTCAATTCTTACGGCTTTGACAGCAACAATCTCGATCTCATCATGAAGCGCCTCATCAACCCATTTGAATACATGGTTGTCCTTGGTGAGCTACAACATATCATACGAACACTGTTGGAATACACCTACAACTAATACAATTATAAGTGCATTAGAATTTGAATACCTTCTTATTTGCAGCAAATTCACAACGAAAGAATCTACGATACGGATTTGCAGTGGTTGTAGATGTTAAAACAACTGATGGTTTACCACACCAACACATCTTTGGAACACCAACGACACGTTCAACTCGTCCTCCATATGCTTTTCCAGTAGAACTTGATGATGAGTAACTCATGTTTCTTCATTATGATGGATTTCTATGTAAATCCTATGTGTTATCACGTTATACCTCTGAAACTTCTTTAGATCTGTGTTATCACGTTATACCTCTGAAACGGAATGTAAGTTATTTAGGTTAAAATGACTATAACCCTCTGAGTCCATCCAAGTCTCTTATGAAAATAGGCAGATCGATCGATCCAACAAAGAGATTGATCGATCACACACGCTTTGGTTAATTCGTCATATTCATTGCCGTTTTAGATTGATCGATCGAATATAGTGATCGATCGATCACACACGTTCTGGTTAATTCGTCATATTCCTTGCCGTTTTAGATCGATAGATCGGATATAGTGATCGATTGATCACATACGTTCTGTTTTTTTTTTCCTTGCCGTTGTAGATTGATCGATAGATTATAGTGATCGATCAATAACACACGTTCTGATAAAAATTTGTAATTCCAACATTCAAAATCGAAAGTGCATCATGATAAAAATTCAAAATTCCAACATTCAAATGGAAATACATTATAAAAACTTAAACAAACTTAAGAAAATGAAGAATAAACTTTGTAAAATAATCCTTCTGCAGAACATGATGATAGTACCAACACAATCCTGAAAATGAAAAAAGAAAATCAATAAACAAAAGTGGGAAGAATAGTTAACCAAACCAAACAAAAATAATTGCATTAACCATGCTATATTGGTAACTCACATGTAGTCTTGTTATGTCCTTCTTTAGAACGACGACTACACTTGTGCTTCTTTGGTACTTGTGATCCTTGTGATGATCATATCTTTTCTTCAATTGTTTCATGTCTTCTTTTTTGGGTCTTCCAGGTTATTTTCTTGTCTTAGGTGCTACAACTTTTGCAGATTCAACCTCTTCTGGGACGCGCCATTCGTCTTCAGCAACACCTATTGGATTAATAGATTCCTCGTACAATGATCTCCATGCAGTAGTGGTATACACATCATCAGCGTATCTATATAGATCCTTACCAGTATCTAATGCACCTTTTATAGCATGTCGACAAGGAATTTTTGCTATCTCAAACTTCCCACAAGAACATGTTTTTTCTTTTAAGTCAACAACGCAGTCGTCTTTTCCTCCTTTTATCTGTAAACGGGTTCTGCTAAAATGAAACCCTTTATAGATTTTACCTTTAACTATTCTTCTAGAAATCTTATTCTCCACCACAATAGTTAAAGGATACAAGTGCTTCAAACTTTTTTCGCTTCTCTCGTAAAACCATATTGTTAACATTTCTCTGATGTCGTCTAACAAAGGAATTACTGGATACTCTTTAGGTTCTCTTAAAGCATAATTGATATATTCAGCTGGATTGTTGGTGTTAATGTCGAATCTATATCCTGGGAAATGACATCGAGCCCACTGTTTCACATTAGCTTCTTGTAGATAGCATGCAATAGCAGGACTGATGTTGTAAATTTGCTTGAAACGGTTCTGAAATTCAACAACTCTATATGCTTTTGAAACTTTTGCAACCAAACCAGCTACACCTTTTCCCTTGTAAAACGTAATCACGTTATTAATCAGGTGGTGGATGCAGATACCGTAATTAGACAGTGGGTATACTTTTCCAACGGCCTTAGATATCGACAGATGTCTATCTGAAATAAATGACAAACCAGCATCATCCTCTATAACAATCTTTAGCTGCTTGAAAAACCACTCCCATGAACTATAATTCTCAGAATCAGCAATTCCAAATGCAATTGGATACAAATTAGAGTTACCATCTACAGTTGTAGCTACTAGTATAACTTCTTTATATTTGTTCTTCAAAAATGTTCCATCAACTACAATCACTTTCTGAATTGACTTGTGGAATCCTTTTATTGATTGCCCAAAAGAAATAAATAGATATTTAAATCTACCATCGCTCTCAGTTTCATAATTAGTAAACGTACCAGCATTCGCTTGTTGAACCATATGCAAGTACTTTGGGATCTTAGCATAAATTTTCTCCGGAATACCTCTAACTTCATTAACTACATACTCACGAGACTCCCAAGCTTGGGAATAAGTTAGTTTGCATCCCCACTCTGACCGAATTAAAGTAATGATATCATGCGGTCTAGGTCCTAACTTGACACCCTCATAATTATGTATAATGAGATGTCCAACTGTTCTTGCAGAAGGTGTCCTACAGAATTTAGTCTTCTTAGAAGGAGCACATGTATGCTCACCCACATACTTGTTGATTTTCAAATATGTTGACTGGTCTAAACATTGATTAAAACCTTGAACCAGTTCAGAGGCTAGCGACACATTTTCCATTAGGAGCCTTCCTTTCACAAAAGCAGACTGGGAATTTGATATCATTTCAGGCAGAAGCGTTTCCAGTCTCTGAGCAAGGATCTTTGAAACCACCTTGTAGACCACATTGCAGCAGGAAATAGGACGAAAATCACTGATTTTCTCTGCACCTGTCTTTTTAGGCACAAGAGTAATAGCTGTGTAGTTCCATTGCTTTAGTATCTTGCCAGAGCTAAAGAATTCCAAAACCGCAGCTATAAAATCTTCCCCAACAATACTCCATGCCTTCCTGAAAAATTCTCCAGTGTAACCATCAGGTCCTGGAGACTTGTTAGTTGGCAAAGCAAATACTTCCCTTTTGATTTCCTCAGGTGTTATCAATCGTTGAAGTTGTTGTGCAGTTATCCCACTACACTTGTATGGAGAGAAAGCGCTTATCTTAACCTTCTGTTCTGGAGACAAGAATATAGGTTCACCTCCTAACAACTCTGAGTAGTAGTTAACACAGTGCGCCTGAATGTCAATCAATGGGTCAATTCTCTCCCCAGATATATCCAGGAGATAGTGAATCTGGTTACTAGAGCGCCTAGCAGCCACGACTCTGTGGAAAAAAGAGGAGTTGTTGTCTCCACTCTCCATCCACTGGACCCTTGCTCGTTGGAGAAGAAACCTCTCTTCAGCCTCAGCAAGATGGAGCCAAACTCTGTGTTTAAGCTTCTCAAGTTCTGCCAATTGCATTGATGGATTGAGTAATAGATCATTCTGGCACCTAGACAAAGCCTCTTGTGCCTCTTTGACTCTCTTTTCAATCCCTGAAAAATGTTCTCTGTTTATATCTTGCAGTACTCCTTTAAGAGCTTTCAGCTTTTTCGACAATATAAACATACAAGATCCAGCAATGTTGTGTCCTTGCCAGTGATAAGAAACCCTGGGTAGGAAGTTTTCATGGTGAAGCAGAAAGTGAAAAACCATAAAAAAGTCTCTTAGAACGATGTCCTTGACCTAATATAATACTGGCAGGACAATGATCTGATGGTCCAAGGTCGCCAAAGTGCTCATAAGAGAAAGGATGTGTTAGCTGCCAATTATCGTTTATCAGGATCCGATCAAGTTTCTTGGCAATTGGGTTCAGATCTTACTTATTCCACCAAGTGTAAACCTTGCCTCTAGAAGAGATATCGAAAAGTCATGCTGTGTTTACACAATCTCTGAACTGTGTCATACCTTGAGTAATTCTGGAGCTAGCTGTGGACTGTTCGAAAGGGTTGATAACCTGGTTAAAGTCACCTAATACTGCCCATGGTTTAGAAGAGATGATCGGGTTGTAGGCGATTGTAGAGAGCTCTGCCCATAATTCCATGGGCAGTATTAGGTGATTTTTCCCTCTCTCATCGCTTTTTTCTTTTGGTTTTGTTTGTTTACTACTTGGAAGGGTCCCACTTGTCCGTCTATCCGTAGTTCCATACTACGGTTTGTTAAAATTATCGATTTGATTAGGCTCTGTGATTGTTGGATGTAAGACGTATAATCCCCATCTTAAATAAGTTTAGGTTGCTTTAGTTATAATCTCCACCAGAATAAATACGTCTAGTTCTTGAAATTCTGAAATCCCCTATCCAATATCTATTGTGTGTGTATGATATTATCAATCTCAGCTTTATAAAACGCACTTTGTCCTGTTATTGACTGCATACACAAAGTAAATAGCCATTTCTACAACAGAGTGAGGCATGGTAATGATACAAGTGATCATTTGGCTTGATTTAGAATGAACAGACAGCTTTACTCTGGGATCCCATACAACCCAAATTCTTCCTAGCTCAGTATACTCATAACTTCCTGCAAAATTTCAACCCGGAAAAGAAGACTGTATGTACTTTTGAGACTTATTAACCTTCAACTTAGTCTCTATTAAACTATCAAAATAGGGCTTATTAAGCCTAAACCATTTCCTAAAGCTCATGCGTTTAACGCGATCATTAAAGCCGCGAATGTTCCAACAAAAAATGTCTACCATACTTATTTACTTACGGTAGTACTTTGGGCCTTTCCGAGAGCCTCTTTGCTTTTTCAAAACCCTTTTCTGCTTTTTGGTCAGTACCGGTGTGAAGCCCAACTTTTCTTGCTTGTTATTGTCCTTAGCTGCAGAGCTTTCTGATGATAATTCTTTATGCTGGTCTGATTCATAATGAGATGAGGATTCACAAGATGAGTCCGAATCAGAAGCTGAGATCACAGAGGACGAAGAAGTCTTAGAGGAGGTTGCAGGTGGAGGAGTTTTTTTCCTGTTAGAAGAGGAAGCCCGAAGCTCCTCCAAACCTATGTCTACCACTAAAAACCCTCCCTTCTTTGGTTTAGGACTTAAAGAGGCTCCTGGAGCCTCTATTGCCTTACCCTTGTCTTTGCTTAACTCTCTTGTCAATGGAGGCTGGTTAGATGATTTTTTCCCTGCCTCCAAAGGAGCATCCACGCTCTTAGGCTTAAGAGCCTTCTTCTTCTTTTTAGGTTTGTTCTTTGTCTTCTCTGGCCTTGTCTCAGTGACAACAACTTTTCCAGCCAGACCCACGGTCTTCTTTTTCCTTGGGCACTCCTCCAAGCTGTGAGCAGAAGATTTACATGGTACACAAGTAATCGGTGCCGAAGGACACCTCCTAATGCTATGCTCCATTTCGCAACAATGCTTACAGATAGGCGGCAGCCAAGGGCAAGACACCTTAATCCGACTAATCTCTCCCGTAGTGAACTCACTACAAGGAAACAGCTCAATTTCTGACTATTATTTTTGATCATTTTGATAGTCAAAAAGTTATTGACTAAATTATGACCAATTTCTGATAAACTTTTGAAATAGACAAAAATTAGTCAATATATTTTGACCAATTAATTAGTTAAAATATAGTCAGAAATTTGTGACCATTTATTGTCCATTTCAAACTGTAGTCGAAAAATGGTCATAAAGTTTTGGCGAATGATTTTAGTCAGAAAGTATTGACCGTTAACTGACCGAAATTATAGCAGTTTTTAACCCTTTTCATCTATTGACTAATTTTTGACCAAAATTATAGCCGTTTAAAATTTGTAACAAAATTATGACCAAAATTATAGCCGTTTGAAAATGCTGACCAATTTGTGACCAAATTTATAACGCCAGAGTAGGTTTCAGTTAACTAGCTCGTCGTGCAATGAGTTAAAGGAATTACAGAAGAACGGAAAAGTTTCGTTTGTTCTCAAAATGGACTTGCCTTTTAAGTTTAAGATTGGCTTCGTGCCGACGTTGTTTCAATAAGTAATACATTTTTCATCATCTCATGTTATTTTATTGTCAATTTAGCTTCATTAGAGCATCTCCAATAGGTGAACCCCTAATGGGGTTCATAACAAATATTTTATTATAAATTTTGAGTATTCCAAAGTTAAGAACTTCACTAAACTTCTTTAATTAATTTATGCTCCAATAGTGAACCCCATTAGGGGTTTTAAATAAAAAATTATTTATGTAATATTTATTTTGTTACAATTTATAAACAATCACTATAAGAAAATAACTCATAATTGTGTAATTCATAATTTATTTATTATGTAGAATGATATATAAATTAAGCTGATTTTGAATAATGATTATATATAGATCCGTCTGGTTGGTATTGAATTCCGTCTAGTTACAGTTGAACTTCAGATGGTTCAATGAATGAATTAATTAAACATAATATTAGTTGGTATTGAAGTCCGTCTGGTTATAGTTGAACTCCAGATGGTTCAATAAATGAATTAGTTAAACATAATATTGAACTTCGATTAAAACAGACGGAGTTATATTGAACCATCTGGAGTTTAACTAAAACCAGACGGAGTTCAAAGTATTGGGCATGTTGTTTATATTAGCCCATGTGTGTTGATTTATTATAATCTGTAGTTAATAAATATTATATTTTATTCCCAGATTCTCTTTTCGTAAACCTAATCTAACACTTAGTCTTTTTTTTTCCTCATCTGCCTCTTCACGTTCCAAGGTCGAAAAGCTCCAAAACAGAAATTCTACTTTAATCCAAGTAACACACGTTTCTCTCTATCGATTCAAGAGATTTCCTTATTCTACTTGCTATTTAATTGTGTTGATTTATTCAAAAGCGTCACCTGTTTTATTTGGTTTCTTATTTTGTTTGATTTTGTAGTGTTTGTATATACTATTTTTGTTGGGTTTAGGTTTCTGTGTGATGTTTGTCTGGTCTGATTTGCATTCGAATTAGAGATTAGGAAGTAACTTTTAGTAGTGTTACAAGATAGTCACTTCGAAATTGTTGGAGCTTTACGAAGCAATAATCTTGTGTTCTACTCTAAGGCACATTCGTAGTTACTGAAACCATAGGTAAAATCTGATTCTATCAGTAAATAAAAATGTAAATCATTTTTTATGTTTGTTCTGGCTAGAATGGATGCAGCTGATTTTACTGAATCGCAAGACTGGCGAGAATACCAGCAATGGAAAGCTACTCAAGGGAATACACAGTTTATACCAAGGGCGTCTCCTTCAACACCGGTTCAAAGACCCAGCAACATTCCAGGACCAGCCAATAATTCAGAAACCACCAATATTCCGGACACCCAAGGATCAACGCCATCTGAGCAAATGTCAATCAATGACTTGTTGATGACTTCGGGCCGGCAAGACATGGCAGAGCTGAATCCTAAACGTCCGGGCAAGACAACATGGTATGATACTTTGGACCTTTTCAATATATTTGGTTTATTAACATTTAGCTTTAATAAATAGGAGAATTTTTTTTTTCTTATGTGTAGGTTTAAATATGATCCTAAAATCACTAAGTCTGTGTTGCAACAAATTAAGTCGGATCTACGAATCTTCTGCCCTAAATATAAAAGTCTTCCTGAAGAAATAAACAATGTTGGTTTAAATCTTTTGCGGTAAGTAATCCATATATATGTTTATTGTGGTTTATAAATGTGTTAAAGTTTGAGTAAATTCTTTTTATTGGTTTATTGCAGCAAGAATTCAACTGGAATCCCACATATACCCAGCTTATGCGTAGAGATTATGATAAAGTTGCAAGAAAGGTATATTCTAGCCAAGTGTACGGGTGGAAAAACAAATGGAAGAAAAGGAAGAAGCAGCCTGAATGGATAATTAGCAATAGCGTGTGGAATGAATACATTCAACACTGGAAAGAAACTGAAGTGGAGATTACAGCTGAGAATAACAAAACCAATCGAAATAGCCTACGGGAAGGTGACGGTCCGGCCAAACACAACACTGGTGCCAAGTCATATGAAAGGTGTTTTGAGGAAATGGTAATATTTCACATGTCATCTTATCAATAATTTCATTTGCCATCTTATTTATAATATACTAATAACTTACATATTTGTTACTTATTTTGGTAATTTTCTAATCAATATAAGACTCAAGAAGCTGGCCGACCACCAAACATGGTGGAATTCATGGTTGACACACATACAAACAAAAAGACAAAGGAAATTATTGACAAGAAGGTGGAGCGGATCATACAGAGTGTGAGGGAGAAGGAGCAGTATATGCTTTCTCAAGAGACACAAGATGGATCAGAACAACCTCAACTTTCAAATCTTGACATTAACAACCTTTGTCTCCAGGTAAATAAAATATTACTTACCCTTCTTTGTTGAAAGTTGAATCTATTTTTTTTTTTTTAATTCTGTGTATTTTCAGGAGATGGAAGTTTCTAAAAGTTGTCTTTACACTTTGGCAATTCTTCTCCTCACTTATCTAACCCAGATTTGGAAGAACAACTGCAGACTGCACATCACAAGATTGAAGAAATGGGGAAGATTCAAGCTGAGCAGGCAAAAGACATTGAGTATTTTAAGAATGTGATACTCAAGCAATTTCCAACTATTATTCCTCCACTGAGATGAGTATGAGCATGAGTTGAACTTGAGTTGTGTTTTTATTTTAGTTTTCTGTATTTTAATTTAATTTTATAACTTATGTAGGAAATACTTTTATTTAAAAATTAAAACATTAAACCTATATTCCATTTGTTATTACTTAATTATATAGTAAATTATATATGAATATAATATTTTTGGTTTCAATATAATTTTAAAAACTGGTTGGAATATATGGTCAAAAATTGGACATGAAACATTTTGACCATCTTCGTTAGTCATAATATTTCGACCATTTTAATTGGTCACAACATTTTGACGCAAGTAATTGGTCATAATGTGTTCTGATCATTTTATTTCGTCAGAAAATTTTGACTTTGTGTTTGGTCACAATGTTTTGACCACTTATTTTCATCAGTAATTTTTGACCATTTTTTGACCACGCGCCCATTTCTGTCCACCGCTTCCTGACCACTTGTTTTGGTCGAGTAGTTGTCAAAAATACATGTTTATGACCATTTTATGACCGGATTCATGGTCAGAATTTGACTGTTTCCTAGTAGTGACTGTGCATTGACTGCCTCAGGTATCTCCTTCGTTGGATCGATGATGGTCAACACTTTCGCAACCTCAAGGTTGGTTATGTTTGCAGTAGATGGATGTAAGTGAACAGGGTGTCCCACTAGCCCTTGCAATGTGTTCTAGTCCTTCCTCAGAGAAGAAGTGGGGTGGAACTTCTCTGAACTCCATCCAAACCAGAACCGCAGTCAATTCTGGTAGCATTGGAGTCAGGCCAGGCGCCCAAGCTGCAACAAACATAGTTTGCCCCTCAATTTGCCACATTCCTTGACTGAGAACACGAGTCCTAGTCGCTGCATTTGGGATTCGAATCAGAACTGTTCGTTCTCCAAGCTTTGAGACAGTGATATCTCTGTTCTTGTTACTCCAAATTCCATTGAAAATAGCATGTAGAGCACCGTGTGTTGGGAGATTTCCATGAAATTGTCCCATTACAAAAGAGTCCCACCTACGGTGGTTTCTTTTAATCACATCGTTGGGAATCTGTACACACACTTCCCCAGATTCGAGGACAAAGGGAGTACCTTTCTTTCTCATTTTTGTTGAAGGGCTCTTAACCAAGTCAACCCACTGAGGCTTGGCATGAGCAGCTATAGCTTCTGACGTTGATGGAGCTAAAGATGCTTCAATAGGAGAGGAAGACTGAGCTAAGACTATCAAACTTGTTTCCTTCTGTATTGAAGAGTTTCCAGCTCCAAAATTTGAAACAAGAGCTTGAGACTTCGAATTTGGGTTGGGCTTACTACTGCTGGAGGACGCCTAAGGGTGCTTGTAGAGATGGGATCTCCACCCACAGGCTCAGAATTTGCTGGATCTGGAGAAGACACATCTCCCGAGGTGCTTGAGATCACAGAGTTAGCAACAGGAGCAGAGGAGGAAGGTTTCACTTTGAGGTTTGGAGGAGGGAGCTTCGGAGGAGATTTTTTGGGCTTACCCATTTGTGCGTGAGGTGGTGGTCGCCGCCGGAGACGACGACGACGGTCGAGAAAAGGAATGGTTGATTTTTTGCACTTTACGGGAGAGAGAAAAACTCTATTTAAAAAAAAAATAAAAAAAATTCCTGTGATGGCTTGTTGATATGCACACCCGTGTAATGGTCAAATCAAATGGATCAAAACTACCAGCAACAAAAGTTATATTCATGACTTTGTGTTTGGATACTACCAAGACAACAAATCTTGCGATAAGAGCTACAAGATATTGGATTATAAATCGTACAACTATGAATTCAAGCTTTATGACTTAAACTCTAATTCATGGAGGAATCTTGGTGTTCATCTGGACTACCAAATTAGGTGTACTTATGACAGAAACAGTGTGTCTTTGAAAAGGGAAAGACTTACTGGTTTCCTTATGATTGGAAAGAAGGCCTATTCGTTTTAATCAGTTTTGATTATACAAGAGAGATTTGAACGTCTACGTCTTCCCTATCAATGTGATAGTTATGAATATATGTCTCTATCAGTTGTTGGAGAAGATAAACTTTCAAGGTGTTATTAGGGCTTAAAATATATCAAGGAAAGAGATTTGGATGACAATAAGATTGATGATGAGACTAAGGAGTTGTCATGGAGCAAGCTTTCAGAACTGAAAAACAATCATTGGTATGGCATATATTTCTTGGTCGAGGAAGAGAAGAAAATCGTAGTGTGTTGTGATCCGAAATCCAAATCGATTATAAGAGTATACATTGTTGGGGAGGGTATGCAACACCATGGTCTTTGCCAGTAAAGAATATGTCTTCAGATAGGCCATTTATGGTTGATTATGTTCCAAGTTTGATTCAGTTCCAGCCACCTATTTGCAAAAGAAAAAGAGTCCAATTACCTTTTTGTGATTTTGTTAATTCATTAAGAACTGATATTATTAAATGTTTATACACCCCAGTTTATATACCACTAGATTAGTACCCGTTCGATGAGCAGATTTTAAATTTTGAAATAAATTAAAATTAAACATTTTTATACAACTACATATTTGTTATCAATGGTGTATCTTAAATTGGTTAAGGGAAAGAAATAAAAATTATTTTTATTAAAGATATAGTTACTTATAAAATTTTAGATTTCTACAAAAATAAATTAAATAACTTTCTATATAAAAAAACTTTTATAAAAATATTAAAAATCTATATAATGTCCAAAAGTTTTTGGTTCATACTATTTGTTTCTTTTTCTGACTACCATATTAGATAGCGTGGACAAAATATCTGAAACCCGAAAAACTAAACCGAATTTAACCCAAAAAGGGGTAATAACAAAAAAAAATCAAATGGATCCTAGATTCCTATATCCAAAAGACCAAACCGAGAACCAAATGAATACTTGAAATACTCGAAATACTATAATATACCCAAAAATATTAATACTATTTAGCTTGATATAACTCCATTAACCAATAATTATAAACCCAAAAATATAAATTATTTTTATATCAAATAACTAAAATACCCAAAATTAACCAAATATCTGAAAGTTCTAGGTTATTAACTCTTTGTTAAATCAGGTTTTCTTCATACACACTTGATTTTACCATAAAATTTAACTCAATTTTCAATCGTATTAAAATATTACTCTAACCTCACATATACTTGATATAAATTAATAGAAATCAAAACATTTTCTCAAAATAATATGCATAATATATGCATATATCAAACAAATATTCACATATCAAACAAATATCCATATATAGTAAATATTATAAAATAAGTAAAAATAAATAACAACAGTATTAGTAATTTAGTAGAAAACCATGAAACTTGGAAAACTAATACTGCAAATAAACTAAATTTAGTTTAAAACATATAAATAAACCTGAAAACTAAACCAAATTTGACCCGAAAATATGTACTAGCCCCAAAAAAATTCAAATGGATCATAAACTCCTATATCCGAAAAACCAAACATAAAATGAACCGAACCAAAAACCGAAGAGATACCTGAAATACTCAAAATATAATTATATACCCAAACTATTAATACTATTTATACTTGATATAACTCAATTACCCAAAAATATCAATTATTTTTATATCAAATAATTAAAATACCAAAAATTAACCAAAATATCTGAAAGTTTCAATTTTCAGAAATTGAGTTAAATTAACCAAAATATCTAAAAGTTCCAAGTTAAAATCTTACTCTAACTTCATGTATACTCCATATAGATTAATCGAAGTCAAAACTTTTTTATCAAAATAATATGCATTATATCAAATAAATATCTATATATCAATAATTAATATTATAAAATAATGAAAAAATAAATAACAACAATATTAGTAATTTAGTTAAAAACCATGAAACTTGAAAAACTAATGTTGCAAATAACTAAATTTAGTTAAAATGTATAAATTGTTATCGGATTCTAAATAATATTAGAATATAAATATCTAAACTTGTATAAGAATATCTAAGATGAAGTGAGGAGAAAATAATAACAATGGTGAATTTGCTCATACCAAAATGAGGAAGTCGTACAAGTGAGTCTCCACATGTACAAGGCATGTTCATTTTCTTTTAATAAAATGGTTTCCTCATCCGATCAACAAACAGAAGAAATAGAAGATCTAGTGATATTCTCATCATTGAGAGACTTGATAGAAAGGGGGTTTTATAATGTGATATCTTCTACTAATGAAGATGTTGATTGGAGACTGAAAAATGTATCAAAGACCAATGATAAAATGTGTAAACACATGGAAAGATTGAAAGGAATAAGAAAGATACAAATATGAGTTAAGGAAAGACAAGTGAAACACATAGAATCCAAAATTATGGGAATCAAACACAAGAAAGAAAGGAAGAAACCTGTTTGACGTCTTTACAGACCAGAGAATGATCGTCATGTGAAGCCTCCTGAAACAAGTGGAAGAAAGCATTTTCTCTCAGCAAAAGAAAGGGAGAGAAAACAAGAGAGCAACAACAATTGGCAAAGGAACCGCTGACTGATCATAGCACAAGCAGCATGAGATGATGAGATTGCAGCAAGGAGCTCTGATTTTGCAGCGTCTATTATAGTGTTCACAGCCAAATGAGTACTGGACGACAAGCAATAGTACCCTCGTGTTTAGATCGTGCAAACCACAAGTATAATTATAATTCAATTTTGATAAAAGACATTCTCTTCTAGTTTCTAAATTTTTAAATAAATTAAGTTTAAAATAGCAAAACTATTAAATTAAATGCATGTTGTTAATGATTTTTTTTTTGGGAAAAATGTCAAAAAAACTCTGAACTTTCAAAATGAGGACGTTTTAATCCTCAACTTTAAAAATGTTATTTAAATGCTAAATTTTTTTTGACTTTCAAATTAAATAAGAAACTTTCTTTGATCGGGCTGTTTAAAACACGTCGTTAAATCCATAGACGGAAAAAACTAATGGGGTTACATTTTCCGTTAACTTTCAGAACGACGTCGTTTTGGTCAATTTGAATTTCTGATCCCTTTCCGTTAACTTTCAGAACTACTATCAGGATTTGAACCCTCCACCTCTTTGATGAAATATAGACACACTACTATCAGAGCTAACACATTATATTGATTCTTTAACAAACATACATCATAAATACCCATAATCTCTGGTTTTCATTGGTTAATTGTTCACCAACAAATATTTAATAACTTTATTTTAACTTTAAATAAAACTTCACCCGATTTCATATAACTAAACCAGAAAATACCCAATTTTATTTTAAAAATTAAATTATATTTATTTACAGAGCTTATTTATTAAAACTGAAATAAAACAAATATAAAAATATGTAATATAAAAATGAGATTTTATATACAGAAAATAATATATAAAATATGTAACATCATTTTTCATTCTAGATAACTAAACCAGAAAATATCTAATTTTATTAAAAACAAAAAGTGAATTATATATATTTATTGAATTAATTAATTAAAAATGAAATTAAACAAATATGTAATACAGAAAATGATGTTACATATTTTATATATTATTTTCTTTATATAAAATCTCGTTTTCTATGTTACATATTTTTATATATTATTTTCTGTATATAAAATCTCATTTTCAATATTACATATTTTTATATTAGTTTTATTTCATTTTTAATAACTAAATTCAATAAACAAATATAATTCACTTATTAAATAAAATGTGTTAGCTCTGATGGTAGTGTGTCTATGTTTCATCAAAGAGGTGGAGGGTTCAAATCCTGGTAGGAGCAATTGTTTTTAATTTACAAAACGACGTCGTTCTGAAAGTTAACAAAAAATTTAACCATGTTAGTTTTTTCCGTCTGTGGATTTAACGACATGTTTTAAATAGCCCGATCAAAGAAAGTTTCTTATTTAATTTGAATGTAAACAAAAAGTTTGGTGTTTAAATGATATTTTCAAAGTTGAGGATTAAAACGTCCTCATTTTGAAAGTTCAGGGTTTTTTTGACATTTTTCCCTTTTTTTTTAAAGAGAAAGAAGTTTAAAAAAAACAATTTGTTAAAGAATAGAGTTATTTACATAAATTTATTTTTCTAAATGAATAATTAATTTAACTTTCTATATAACAACTTTATCATTAACATATTAAAAACATATACCATGCCTAATAGCTATTTGTTCCATCTTATTGTTTATTTTTTCCGACCATATACCCAGAACCAAAAACCAAACTGAATCAAATCCAAAAAAAGAGATACCAAACTCGAATTGAACCGATAAAGTTTTAAATAGCTGAAGGACTAATCCCAAACTGAAAATATTCAAAATATAATTATATACCCAAAAATATTAATTATATATAAACTTGATATAGCATAATTACCCTACAATTCTCAACCTAAAAATATCGATTATTTTTAAATCAAAATAACCAAAATAATAAAAATATTTGAAAGTTCTTAGTTATATTTGTGAAAGTTTACCTAAATTTTACTCAAAAATACCAAGACATGTATTGATTTTCATGCAACTAATTAATTCTTATTATTTTATGATGATAAAGTTCTTGCAGAACAAAATTATGTGTTCATGGGTTGATCTATTTTACCATTTGATCAATGCAATTAAATAGATTTATGTGTTAGTTAATCCGATTAGTTACTCTAAGAATTATATATTTATCCAATTAAAATAATTAATTATGTTAGATTATACTCAATCAAATGTTTTTTTGTTCAAATAATTAGAAGTATGTAAGAAAAAAGTTATTAGATCTTAAATAATGTAAAAATCTAAATTTGCAAAAGTAAATTTTAAAAGTTACTAAAATAGTAAGATTTAAAATATATTAGAAAAATGGAAGGCAAAAATGTATCCATTTTATTCTTTTTTTTTCTTTTTTTCTTTTTTTTGTTGGTTTTCTTTTTCTGTTAAGGAAAACAAAAATAATATATATATATATATATATTCTATAAATGTCAAAATCTAAACGATTGACCTCGTGATCTTGTTAGTTAGAATTTTGTCATATGTCGGGTGCAATCAAATTTTATATAATAAGATATACTAGAGTCGCATCCGCGGTACACCGCAGGATAATATTTTTTTAATCATTGTAAATAATATATTATATTTCATCAACTATATACAATTATTAGTTTTTATATATAATTTATTTATTTTTACTAAAATTAGGTACTTTGCGGCCGATCTATCAATTTGAGGACAAACTCTAATATATTTGCCGTCCACTATGCCCTTATTCATGATATCTGCTTTTTAATGTGCATAAAAGTTTATGTATATACTTGCCATATGTCGGATTTACTTGTACCTATTTCGCAGGTCACTGATCCGATTGAAATCTCTACCGATGTTAGATATTGAACACACACTTTTTTCTATTGATTGAGTTAATATATGTCTGTTTATAAAATTTTAAAACACAACATATGCATTAAAAATCTATAATTTTATTAACTGTATGTATTATATAATAATTTAAAATAATATGAAAATAATATCAAACAAAAATGATAGGAGAATCATAATTTCATACTATTAAAATCACAATATTAGATAAGGAAAAGATTTTAGAAAAATATTAGATAATGAAGGGATTGTAGAGAACTAATTGATTATTTATTTAGAAAAAAAATAGTTAATATTAATATTAATTAATAATTATTTTAAATTTGTTTGGATGTAAGTATAAAATAGAAAATGTTTGATACTTCTTTTTTAATAGTATAAGATGATCGAATTGGTCATAAATATATATCATATCATCATATGATTATACAAAACAGGTTTGATAATCGAAAAAATATTGAATTATACCAACCGACACCGACAAGTAAAAGCCCCAAATAACTAATACAGAACCAAATCAAACAGCCACAAGAGATGTATACAAAGGACTCAGAACTGGCGCTTTGAGAGGAAATTGAGAGAGCCTCCTTTATTAGCCAAAGGACTTAAAAGTTAAAAGTTCATTTTGCTTCATATCTTGAAAAGCATATGATCTGTAAAATTATTCAGGAGGTTGAAGCCATCCTTGGATTGCGGATCGAATAGCAAAAGGATATGGAACCAGTCTCGTGTGAGAAAGCCTTTTATTTGTCATCGTGTACTCTCTCAAACAACCCACTTATCGCTTCTCTTTTATAGGTAAAACCATCTACTGCTGCTACATGTGCGGATTCTCCACTATATCCTACAAACTTCACAACAAGTAACAGTTTTTCTCTTATAATTATTAACATTTTGATCATTTAGTTTTTCATTGATCTTACAACGTTTTTGGATCGGTTGATGAACATGGACGATGCAAAACTCTTTTCCTCTAGTGTTCTTTATCGCCCAAACAAGACTAGACTTGCTCTCTAGATCTCTCCCTGTAATCCACCAGCTACATCGACTCTGCCACAAAATCTTAAAGAGCAAACCATTTTCACCATTTCTTGGATCCGTCATTGTGACTCCAGTCCATATAAAAGAAACAAAGAACAAACCATATATTTTGACAAAGATTTTATTCAACTCTCAGAGAATATATATATATAGAGAGTACTTTAGAAGGACGAAGAAGAGAAGAGTGCTATGAGGATTTAAACTTGCAACAGAAGCAATGGATAGATGATAATTGCCTATAAACATTAGTCTCATTTGTTAAATGATTGTGTGATACATTAGTCCAGTTGTTATGTGAATGCTAAAGAAATGACTTAGGAAATCTAATTCTCAGTTTTTAGTTTTGTAATAATAGGCATATTTATGGAATTGCCTAGCTAGATCCGACGCAGGTTTATTGAAACAATTCTGTTTCTCTGTTTCTGCTTCTTAGCCTTTGATTAGGGTTTCTAGGACTCGGCATTTCCTTGTCTCTCAAGTTAGCAAAGGCAGCTCTTTGTGCTCCGACTTCTTTAGGGAATAAAAGCTGGATCGTTTCCATATTTTCCGTTTCTGCAAAGATTATATCAATTTTGAAGCTTTTGATTCCACAAACTCATCAAATTTTATTCTGTTTACTCTATTAGTGGCCTGAGTTAGGACAATTCCTTCCATATACTTATTATCTACCGAAGATCACAAACACTTTTTGCAGAAGTATTTCATATTAATGTATATGAATATGATATCAATTTTCAGAGAAGTTCTTAACTCTAAATGGATCTACTACTAGACAATTAGTTAAACAAATTATTTTCCATTATTTCTCGTTAGACTTATATTTTCATATTACATATATTCTACTAATTTTATATATCTACTACACTATTAAAAAATAGTCAATCTAAAAGGTGTTTCCAAACATCCATTTAAAAATAAAATAAACCAGCATTAATATTATAATTGTATCCAAACAGATTGAAATATCAATATTATGGAAACAAACATTGATATTAGTTTGCCTAAAATATATCTAGCTAACTTAAATCAATATATTAGAAAAATAATTATGATTCTCATTTAAGTTTTATTTTATCTTATTTTCATAGTATTTTTAATTATTATATAATGTATACAAGTTATAAAAATTAAACTTTTTTTTTACATATGTTGTGTTTAGAATCGATTTTTTGTTGGGAAAATAACTTATCCATTTTTGCTAGGAAAATGACATATCCATTTTTCAAATTATATTAAATTTATTATATGATATAATGCATATTATTAATAAATATATTTGTTTTTTACATATGTTGTGATTTGAATACATATTTTGGCAGAAAATTACATATCTGTTTTGGTAAAACTTCTGCAAATTATTTATTTTGGTAAAATATTATGGATATGAAGTTTGTCAATAAAGTTATAGAGTCAAATTTTAATTGGCGAGAAAAAGATAATATTTTGGAAGAAAATTGTAAATTTTTCATTTTGGCAAAATGGATTTGTAATTTGTAAGAAAATTACGAGAAGAAGTTTTTTGGTGGGAAACATATATGTTTTTTGCAGAAATTTTTCAAATTATTCAATTTGATAAACAATTATAAATTTACAGTTTGTCAAGTTTTTTTGGCTGAAATCAGATCAGTTTTAACAGAAAAAACTAATTATACATAACATTGACAATTGTATTGGTTTTTATTTAGTTATGATTTTCAAACTCTTTTTTGATAATTTAATATCTGGTTTGATAGGATTTGCTCTAAATTGTTTCAATCAAAATAAATAACATCATTCAAATAACACAAATTTGCTATTGTTACATAAAAATAAAACAACTTCACGTTTAAAACACAATAAAAATATTATAAACATTAAATAACTACACAAAACTAAAAACTATATTAAATAAATAAAAATTATTTACAAACATCAAAAATAAACTAAAATTATAATAACAAAAGAAAAATATTGTTAAACATTATAATTTATACTAAAATAGTTTACCCGCGGTAAACCACCCTACCCTTATATGATTTAAATTTTGGGTATTGAGAATTGTCCAATGTTTCTTCATTTTAGTATCTTTGCATAGTATCATAGTTGTACACAACTGTACCAAAGCAATCACTATTTAGAGAATTCCATGAACCCATATCTCACTACCAATTGACAATTAAATAGACCTTGTTATACCTTTATATATTACATTACATCATTGTTATTTACCGATGTGGGATATAGTCATTATTTCATATTTTTGACCCTCGCTTTATTACAAGAACACAAGTAAACCTAATTTAGTTTGTCTTTCTCTGTTTTGACGATGGTGCTACTTGTCAAGGAGATTATAGAAATTTCAGGAATAAACTTGAATAATAATATAGTTTTACAACGTGTTAAACCAATAGAGTTGTTGTAATATGAATATTCATAGAAAGATAAAAAGCCTAGATCCGAGGCAGGTTTAGGCTAATAATGATGATGATGAATGATGTAAACATTCAAGATGATGATGCCATATCATCCTTACCTACGAACAGCTCTTGACGCCATAGCTCGCAAGTTAGCCCTAGCTAGCGACAGATTAGAAGCAGATGAAGAAGAAGTTGCCGTTATTGTTGCGCCAAACGCAGACGCGAACTCCTGTCTCTGCAACCGCAACCCAAATGCAGCATCCCTATCTTGATCCAACCTCATACTCGTGCTTCTCCTCCTTCTCTCGCTTCTCTCTTCAGATACAAGCAATCTCGAAAGATCCTCTCTTTGTACCCTAAACGAAGCCTCTTCTCTGTTTCTGCTTCTTAGCCTTTGATTAGGGTTTCTAGGACTTGGTGTTTCCTTGCCTTTCAAGTTGACAGAAGCAGCTCTTTGTGCTTCGACTTCTTTAGGGAACAAAAGCTGGATCGTGTTCCAAAGAACAGTATTAACAGTACAATATCTTCCATTTCTGCATAGATAAATAACTTTGTTAGATAAATCTCAAAGATTTCGATCCAAAACTCATCAAATTTGATTATATTATACCCTATTAGCTGCCTGCATTTAGGGCATTTCCTTCCACACTTATCCGCAGCAGATCGTAAACACTTTTTGCAGAAGCTACACAAACCCAAAATTGAACAACTTAGTAACAAATCCCCCATATAAAAAACAACTCTGTGTTGTAGTTAAATGTACCTGTGTCCACAAGTTGTAGTGCTAGGTTCAAAACAAATCTCAAGACAAATCTGCAGAGTCACAAACCAAATCTCAAGTTTTAAAGAACCCAAAATCAAGAAATCACTCAAAAGCAAAACATTTTATACTCAAGATTTAGATTTATACCGCGCAAGACAATTCATCTCGAAGCTTATCAATACAAGGAAGCACAACAGAATCTGAGTTCTGCTCTGACGATTTCTTCTCATCGTGTCCTATTCTCTTCTCTTCTATCTCTCTTGCTTTTTTCTTCTTCTCTGCAGATCTTTCTTCTACAAACCACAACACATCAGAAACTTCAACGAAAGCTATCCTAGTGTCTCCAAAAAACTCAATATTGTATTCGATCAATAAAGAAACTACCTTCATGTCTGATTACTTTATCAAGATCAACAACAGGTAGCCGAATTGAACTTTGCTTAACTCGTTGCTTTCTAAAATCCAAAAAAAAATACAAAATTTAACGAATTTACAAAATACCCATTTCCCAGATTTCACAGTTTCTCAAGATCTGAAAGAACCCAAAAGAAAAAGAAAAACATAATCAAATTTTGATTTTACCTTCTTGAAGAACCTGAAGAAGGTGGGGTTGATGATTTAAACAACAAATTGGAACGTCTCCTTCGCTTTGAAGAAATTATTTCAGGAGTATCTTCTACTACGAAGCTAGCGATTAACAGATCCTCTTCGTCCCAACCAGCCAAAGCCGCCGCTGATTTGAATCTCGGACTGATGAAAATCTCTGCGTTCTCACCATTCTTCTCCCTTACGATTGACGCTTCCTTTGATCCATCTCCTGATCGATTCATAACTCTGGATGGTGTTTCACTCACCATTCTCTAGATCTAGGGTTCTGAGATTTCAGAGAACGCTCCGAAAAAGAGGAAAAAAAAAATGGGAAAAGATAATATTTCTCACAACGGTCAGATTCTCTTTTTGAAAATCTTGATTTTCTCACAACGGCTAATGTTGAACTGGGCCTTTGGGCCTGTTGACTTATTTGGAAATAACATTTGATTTGAATCATTGATCTTCCTTATTTACTTCACTAATCGACCAAAATTACAGAGAAAAATCCGCCACGTGTCGAAAATATTCTACTGTGGAAACTAATGTTCAAAAACAAAATTATTGCTACAGAGCTTTATTAAACTGTGTTTTAATCTTTCGAGCTATTCTATTATGGGCCGTAAAGCCCATTTTAAGGCTAACTTCGTCGTCTTCCGTTTTTTCCCACACTAAACGCTGTGTTTTATTGTCTTTGAACTTCTGAAACACCTGATCTCTAAGCCCCGTATCATTCACCTCACAGAATCTCTCAGGCCAATCGGGTGGTTCAACGGGTCGGGTTCCCAAACCGGGTGCACGATCTCTCGATCCGACATTCTCATCGTTTTGCCAATCCGCCACGTAAGTCGCGACTCTTCTGTAAAACTTATCCTTGAAAACATCCCAAACCTGGTATTTGTAATGGTTAATTACCATAAAATCCTTGTCCACGTCAGCAAATGTGAATCCATCTTTGAGGTGAAAATGGTGCACTACGTTGATTAACGTCGCGTTCATTGATTCTGGCCGGAGTATGCTCTTGTGTCTCTCCGGTAAGATCACACGGCATGTGTATCCTGCAGTGACTCCATCCCGAGGCCGATTTCTCAACCCCGATGGCCCGAAACTGTGACACGGCGTTCGAATTTCGCCAATTTCATCGGAGGTAGTGTAGTTTTTGATTACTGAAGTAAGAGATTGACCGGAGGGGATATAGAAGAACTCGTCAACGTCGATAAACGCGATCCAATCGCAATCACTCTTCGCACGGATCGCACAATTGGAGAATCCAGCTTCTTGAGTTTTAATCCACGGCCAGAAATGTCTAGAGATATTGTAACCGCGACTTTCGAGATCTTTGATCTCAGCGATTATGTCGTCGTCACTATTGTTATCGTAGATGAACCACCGTTGAACGCCGATTCCGGCGTGGTACATCACCCACTCTCTCAAAACCGTGGCTGCGTTTCGCGTCATAGTGCAAACGCACATTTGAAACGGTTTCTTTCTTGGCGGTTTAATGATCCGAACCGGTTGAGCTATCGAAGGAAGCATACCGGTTCCTCCTTTGATTCTAACCGAGACTTTAACAGGCCCATGAGCTGCTTTTGGGCCGTCTAACACAGCTAATGGTGTTCTGCACCGTACGATCTCTTGAGCCGCTGAGATAACATCTGATCTTATTAACCGATTATGTTTCGCGAAATCCCAACCGTACACGCATTCATATCTCGACACGTCAGCAGCTCTTCCTGGCCGTAGATTAAGCCCCTTGACAAAAACCACCGTGGAGTTATCGTAGTCGATCACGGCGTCGTAAACAAGCCAATCCCACCGGTGAGTTGGCCCAGCCGGGATGTGATCATCCGTAGTCCATCTCGAAACGGCAAGCGATATGGCGAAGCCACGTGGCGTTTCAGGACACCGTACGATTTGACCGCCGAATTTGTCGCTGTCCACAGCCGTCGGATACTCTTTCCGTAGCTTCGACGATTCTCCGCCGGTGGAGAAAACGCAAATGAGATCCTCTTTGGTTAATAACCGACGAGACTGAGGGTATTTTAGGAAAACCAGTGTTTGCTCAGGTAATTTCACCGCTTCACGAATCGAAACCGCCGGAGAAGACGATACAGACTCGACGAAAACCGCTCTTGCCGTTGAGAAGCTTATCGTCGAACGCACCACCGGACGAAACTTCCCTGCAATAAGTTTAGTTACAATTTATGATAAAATCGTTCTAATTTGAAAAAAAATCAAAATCGTAATTTTACCTTTAAAGATGAACATGGTAGAGAACAGAACGAAGGAGAAGACAAACAGAATCACGAACCAGAAGAACATCCTCCACGAAACGACGACGTCGCCGCCGCAAACACCGCCGAATTTCCTACGATTTTTCATTTTCTACGTCGCCGATACTTGCCGGCGCCGTGAGGTATATTTGACCGGTAACTAAAAAGCAAGGTTTCTTCTGTTCACGTCAAAGTTCTGATATGGAGGTGATGATGATTAGCAGAAGAAAAGAATTTTGAATTTTGTAAAAACAAAATCCGTTTTGTTCAACAATTACGAAGAAGAAAAAGGTAAAATAAGGAAATTTACTTTCAATTTTTTCCTGACATATGAAGAATAATAATATCAAAGAAAGAACTTGGAGAAGGAGAAAAAAAAGACGGCTCAATAAAACGTCTGGTCTCCGATCAACATTTATTTTCTTTTTTAAGTAAATGAAGTTTCAAATCTTTTGACGGTTTTTTTTCTTTCTTTCACTTCACTTTCTTTAACGTTTCAGAAAATCTTTTACCATTTACTTCCTTTGACTAACGTTGACCCAATCTGCACTTATCTTCTATCTTACGTCGTCGTTTTTCATCTTTAGTTAAAGCTTGATATATAGCTAAGCCCAAAGAGTCTTTTAATTAGGCCCAGTAAAACGTTTAGGGCTTTTTAGCAGGCACATGAATGGGAGGTAGAATCGTCGTCTCCGGCGGTCGCCGGTACAAGAAATGTTAGCGATTACGAGAGTAATAACCCGGCGAATCCATGGATCAAGTGACGTTACTGTTCCCAAACTCTCAGGATTCTCTATTGTATCTCCCAAACACGTAAGCTTCGATGTTTCTTCTGATTTTTGGAAATTGAATTCTAAGTTTCTCTTTTCTGGAAATTGAACTCGGATGGATTCAATCTTTTGTTTTAAAATCTGATTTTTTTTTCAAATACCCTTTTGAAGGTTGAGGTAGAGTATGGAGATGGAACAAAGTTCAAATTTTCATCAGAGTTTCTGAGGATTCATAGTCCAGCTGCTGATGGAAAAGTCAGATCAATCGGTGGTGAAAAGGTAATTATTCAAAGATCGGTCTAAGCCTCATAATGTTTTTGTGAGGTTATAGCTTTTGATATCTTATCTTAGCTCATCTTTAGACATTTCCCCCCATTGCAATAATGTGATATCTACCTATAACTATGAGACTATATTAGCATTGGATGCTGCTTTTGTTCATTTTTGGCTTATTGTTTTTGGACCAGCTAAATTATGGCCAATTAGCTTGTTGTTCTAGGTGGATTTTGGTTAAAAGCAAGTCTAGCTTGGTGGCTCCTTTTTGCTTTTGTATAACCCCTATGAAATTATTGATAACTACTCGTTGTCCTTCTCACAACATATACTTGAAACGTAAGATGAGATTTTGTAATTTATGTAGATAAGGCTATACCATTGCGTAGTTTGTTGTTCTAGTGGCTGATCGTTTGTAGATACTTGGTGGGTTTTGACAAAGATTCAATCTTTAAGTATAAGTATAACCATTTTCAATGATAGAAAATTACAGTGGATGGGGACATGGTTTAGCATTGAGCTGTGGTGTTGTTTCTTTATGACTTTGCATTTGGTTAATACTTTTCCATTATAATTGACAAGATTCTACAAAGATCATGTTGAAAAATGCAATCTTTTCAAGTATCCTAGCAATGAACCTTGTTATTGTTCTTTCATCTTATTGTTAATAGTCAATTAATTTCATGACTATTCAACGTGTAGATTCTAGACAAAAATTCATTCTTTAAGCTTTAGTCTTTGCGCATAGCTAAACAATTTTTTTTTCTGAATCAGGTTATATCTGGAAGGCGGTATGTAGGAATCATGTCTGCAGAACCGGTTGGAAACTACGGGGTAAGGTATTTACAAATCCTGCAAGTTAGCCATCATAAAGATACGCAAACTTGTTTTTTTTTGGTGTGATTAATGCGGTTGGGGTTACTCTGTTTGATGATTCAGGTTAGTGTTTGATGACTTGCATAGAACAGGGATATATCCATGGGATTATTTCTACGAGCTTGGTAGCAATAAGTTTGGTCTAATGAGAAACTATATCAAGACTCTTCAAAAGCATAATCTCAGCCGTGAACCTACTCCGAGAAAGAGATGATTATGAATTTATGATGATGATCAAAATGTTTGATAGATGCTTCTTGTGCAGAAACATGGAATCTTCTTGTCTTGTTTCGGAGTTACTGTTGTTACTTTTTTACTGTTGTTTGTTTGCCTTTATTCAGTTTGCTTTCAAACCTGATATTTGTAAAGAAAATATTATCCCTACTAGTATCATCATATTTGTATTTTATTGTAAACAATGTAAATTGCAATCAAAATAGAAAAACAAAATTAGAATTTTTTTCATTTAGAAAATATGTGAATATTTTAGAAAATGTGATTTAAAATATTTTATTTGTTGTTGTAGAACATGAAAAACTATTATCAGCGTTATTTATTTCTTTTGGTGGGTATCAGTTTAAATTTAAATTTATTCAATTAGTTTTTCGTGATATATTGTTTTTTTAAAGTTAGTTAAACTGTCGATTTTAATGAGAAATTAATTAACAAACTCCCAAAAATATATGACAAAACATAGGGCAAATTAATTGGTACATGAAAACATTTAGCGAATGGAGTTTCGCATCTCATCACATGTTTCAACTTTACTGGTTTGCACTGGCACATGCGAGACATTCCTACCGTATGAGGCGTGAGTCACGTGATTATGTCATTAACAATGGGCTCAATTAAAATCCACTCAGTAGACGTGATTATAAAACCACGAATATTCTGCATAACGTCACATAAACTAAAATAAAAAATGATTTTTTTAATCTTGAAGTCTCCTAGCATGTATTTTAAAAATAAATTTCTCAGTAATTTTTTATATTAATAGTGTGCATCAAACGCTATATAATATATTTTTTGCTTTCAATTTCAAAAGCTTCATTGTCAAATCGTTTTCGTATGTAAAACTATTTTTATATTTGAGCTATCAGACATTTTCTACACATAACCTTAAAATATTAAATGTTTCTTGCGATATTTTACATTTTTAGTCAACGCATATCATCTTTATTGTTTTGTGGACATTAACTATTTTGTTTTCATTTTCAAATTAATAAAATAAAATACTATTTTGTTCTGAAATAAATTTGATATCCAAAAGTTAAAATTACAATGAGCTTTGATAAGCAAACCGGGTGTATAGACTTAGACATAAATAAACTATAAAAAAAAAATTGGACATAAATATTACGTATTGTTTTCTATCAAATGAAGGTAAATTTTATTTTCTTTTATTTTTCATATGTAGGAACTAGGAAGAAATAGTGTTGCTTTCTTTGATGGTTGAGTTGTATTGTATAACTACTTTGAGAAAGATTACTTGCAATTTAAAGCTGTTTTGTGTGTGTTACAAAATACTCTTAAACGGTTATAAACACCAACGTTGATACCTCTTGCTTCATCTACTTATTACAACCAACTCACCAACGAACAGTAGTATTTAAATTGTTTTTGGCGCAGTATGCATAGATTTTAGAACAAAATTTTCATTATCATTTTAACAATTCCACTACATCAATTTCGAAGAAGAAAACAAACGATTGTTCGCTTAAACTGTCTTAAATTTTAGTTTAATTAGTGAATGTTTTCACCTTTCCAATACAAAATGGAATTACTGTGATTCATCTTCCCTCGTTGAGATACAAAATCGTTGAAAATAATTCTTCTTGGAAACCACCATTTCTAAATCGCTTTGTCCAAAGCATTTTTACCAGATATCAAGAAATCTAAAAATTAATCAAATTGACCTAATTCGTCTTGATACAATCCTATTCTTTGTATCGATACAAAATTTTACTAAACGTTTACTATATATATATATATATATATATATATTTATTTTTTTGTCGTCAACATTTACTATAATTTATAATAAAAACATTGTTGAAACATATTAAACGTTAATTATATGGTGGTAAAAGTTTGGTGTAATCGTATTTTTATACAGGTAGGTCAAGTATTTGATAAGCTGATACCGATATATACTCTCTCCAATTTTTAAAGAATACAATCATTTTACATTTGAATTTTTGTTTAAGAAGAATGTCACTTTATATTTTCAATTTGATTTATTTTTAAAAATTCTAATTTACTCTCTGTTCCAAGCTAAGACTATTTAAATTTGAATCCCTACCAATTAAATAGTGACATTTAATTATTAAATAAAGATAAAAATGTATAATTGCAGATTTTTTTAATTTGTGTAAAGAAAATCAAAATAACACTTTTTTAAAAAATGACACTCTTAAAAAAAACAATACTTGAATTCACTCCTAATGGTGGAGCCTTTTGTTTACTCTTTCTTTTTCTAACAAATCAAAATATGACATGTCATATTATCATTAAGTACTCTTTCTAAATCTAATAATCATTAATCATTTTTTATAAATATAATCAATATAAATATATCAATTAAAATTATATTTAAACAAAAGTAACAAACTAAAATTATAATTAAACAAATGGACTAAATTAAATAAATTAAAAATTTATCCAATAAGATTATTCACGTAATATTATATTTAACGAAAATAATAAATTAGAACTAAATAAATAAAACATATAAAACTATACCCTAAGGGATACAACTCAGCAAATTCAAGGATAAAAAAACTTAAATTTTTAATTTGTTTTATTTATTATTTAAATAAAATAATAAATTAAAACAAAATATTTAAAACATACAAAACTATACCCTAAATGATACAACTCAGCGAACCCAAGAGTTAAAACTTTTAAAATATTTTTTTAATTTTATTTTTATATATTTTAAGGTATATAGTTTTATATGTTTTATTTATTTAGTTTTAGTTATTATTTTAGTAATTAGTGATTAATTGATTATATTTTAAAAAAATAATTAATAATAATATTACATAATAAATTTTGATTGGTTAGAAAAAGTGGAGGTGAACAAATGGATTCACCACCCAAGTACTTTCTCTTTAAAACCAGATGGAAACAACTTGGTGTAAAATATATTCATAAATTTTAACTAATGTGTGTTTTTTTTCTTTGCATTGTTGTTGCCAAACTTGAGAGAACAACTTGGTGTAGTTTCTTGTGACGTGACAGAAAAAAAATCATAAATTCCTCAAAGTGTAAAATCAATAAACATAATAACCTAACTTTTTTAACACATAATAACCTAAATTTATAACTCTTTTTTTAAAACATAAATTTATAACTCTATCTTAACATACTTTCTACGTATTAAAATAAAAATAAGCTGTCCAAAACAAATAGTATACAAAAACATGTAAAGGTATATATTGTCTTAAAGACATTCTAATAAGTAATAAGTAATAACCTTATCTCGTTACAAACGTACACATAAAAGCAAAAAATAACGTTTTCATTTATAACTACAAGAAAATTCCCCTAATTTATCAAAACAAGTAAATTATATCCCTTTAGCTAAATAACATTCCAAAATTAGCTTAAAATAAACGTTTCATAATTTTAAAATTATATTTAAATCTTATAGAACTCAAAATCAGTTGCAAAGACCGAGTTTCCGGAATTTCTCAGTTTTTTCCTCTCCCACAAGAAAAAAATAAATCAAAAAATTTCTTTCACCAGAAAAACATTTTCTTCTTTTCCTTTCACTTCAATTCTCAACGACCACATCATAAAATCATTTCTCACAAATTTTATAATCAGTAATCCAATTTTGATTCCTATCCTCAAAAAAAAAAACAAACTAATTTTCATTAATTTTGTATTTTATCTGTTTGATTCTATCTTCTTTATTGTTTGTGGGACCAGATCGAAATATATTCTTCAGATCTTTCCCCCACCATATGTTTTAAGCTTGTGAGAAAAAAAAATCTGAGTTTCTTTCAACGACACAGAAACTATTTTCCTTTCGAATTTTGAATTCAGAGAGACGTTTTTTTGACGAGAATACACTATCCATTGAAAAATATTTGTGGAGCTGAATTAAAATACACAACAAAAACTAAAACTAAAAAGCTTCTAGCTTTATCTTCATTTTTCCATTTTCTGGGTTTTCTTCTTCTTCTTCTTCTTAGAATTTGATCTGAGGTTGAAGAATGGGTGAATCTGCTGTTCTGGTTCATTCGTATTCGTTCGCAGCTCCTATTACTCGTAACGATTCTCATGAGGTTAGATTTTTTATCTGTTTCTACGATTTATTGATTCCTCTGATTCTTAAAGCTCTCCTTTTTTCTGATTATAACGAGAAAGAGAAATTTTCCGGGAAAATCTGACCTTTATGAAAATTTTCTCTCGTCGTTTGAATTTTCCCAGAAAATTGAACATAAAGTTTCGTTTTTTAATGACAGAAGAGATTAGCTTCTGGATTTGTTAAATCGAACAGGAAAATATAAAATTAGCTTTGGATTCATGTGGAAAAGTTTGTAACTTTGTTTGGATTTTGAATCTCAAAGCTTTTCTCTGATTGTTGTTGTGTTGGATTGTTGCAGGATAATACGATCCATGCGCTAAGCCAATCAATATCGTTTGGGAAATTCATGACAGAGAATCTAGAATGGGGGAAATGGTCAAGCTTTTCACATAAGAAGTATGTTGAAGAAGCAGAGAAATACTCTCGTCCTGGATCTGTTGCTCAGAAGAAAGCTTTCTTCGAAGCTCATTACAAGAGAATTGCTGAAGCCAAGAAAGCTGCTACTCAAGAACAACCTACCGTTACCCCTGCTGAAGTTTTGCTTCACACTTTGGAATCTCAGCCTCCTCCTCCTCCTCCTCCCTTGTATAAGCTGCATCAAGAAGATGATGTTAAGGATGATGAAGAAGAAGAAGAAGAAGAAGAAGAAACAGAAAGAAACAGTTTTCAGATTGATGATGATCATGTTGTTTTTGATAGCAAACCTGTGACAGATGAATTGGGAGATAAAGAGATGATTGGTGATGATGATGATGACAAGAAGAAGCAAGAGGAAGAGTTTTTGAAAGAAGATTGGTCTATTGGTGAAAAGGAGAAACAGAGGAAATCGATAACCAAGAAGAACAGACCGGTGTTTAGATTGTCTTTGGAGAAAACTATTCCTCATCCAAAATCTCTTGATGAGATCACTTTAACAGAGAAAAGAAGGTAATTTTAGTTTGTGATTGATTTTTTCACTAATCTTTGTGTTGGAAATAAGAGTCTTTTTCTGATTGTTTTTGTTATGTAACACAAATGCAGCGAAAGGCCAATAACTCAGAGTTTAGAGAAGAATGAAGTTAAACCAGTTCATCGTCAGAGATTCAGTTTCTTGAAGTAAGTCTAAGATTATTTGTTCTGTTTCTTTCTTGTGTTATATTGATTTTCTGGTTTTGATTATATGTTTGTTTCATTGTTAGCTGCTTCAAGGGTAATACTAAAACTCAAGATCAGAATCAGAGCAGGAAAAAGGTAAGATTTTTTAGTTGTCTATTGAAATATCATCAAAAGAAGATGTTTCTCATTTCTCATTTATCGGTTGTTGTTGCGTGTTCGTGCAGAGAAAGACGGAGAAGAAGAAGCAGTCTTTGTGTCTTTGTTTGAAGGCAAAGAATGTAAGAGAATAATCATAAGAGAGAGCTTAAAGAACACAGCTTTGGAAACGTCTGCAAATGGCAAATGGGAGAATAAAAAAGATCGATTTCGGGTTGGTCGATCAAAGGTTTTTAGTTGATAAAAATGGTTATGTAGATGGCACCGATTAAGCTCTTTCTTCACCAGTTTTAAGGGAGAGTCTGAGTGCAAATAGGTAAACAAAAAAACTGGAAATAGCTTCATCTTTTTGTTTCTTCTCTTCAAAAATCTTTTGTTATCTGTCTTTACTATATGTAATGAAGAACAACATAATCTTGATCTTGATCTGATCTTAATCTTGAATTTGATAAAGCTGTTAGCTTTACATAAAAGATAACATAAATAAATCAAATGAGAACACATTCACAAAAGAAAAAGCAAAAGCTGATCCCACATGAGAGACATTATTATGATAATAATTTTGCCTTTTGTTTCAGACCAAACACCAACCATCTTCTTCTTCATCGTCATCTAACACATGTTCCATCATCATCATCCCCACATCATAAAAACTCATACTTTCATCATCATCATGAGACCCACCACCATCTTCTTTCTCACTTTTATCTCCATTATCATTCTCTGTCTTCACCGTTTCATCTCTAGCTTCTCCTCCATTGTCTTCAGGATCTAAGATTCTAGTAGTTGAGAAACCAGGGAGATTCAAAACAGGTCCGGATCCGGGTCCAGTCTTGACCCGCCACGTCAGCATTTTGTAGTTTGATGAAGCAATGTCGTTTGATCTAACCCAATGCACCTGGCCAGGCCACACTTTCCGGTGAGCTTTGGTATGTTTGGTAAATAACTCACCGGTTTGAGGTGAAGTCAATGAGTTGACCAGCCTTGGATTAAGCGGTGGTGGAAGAATCCGATAAGTTCTGACTACACCATGTTGCCGACCTTGTCTTCTCATCTCAACCGTTGATTTCACAGAAAGATAGAGAAAGGATTTTGGAATTGGAAGTTTAGCTTGAATGATATATAAACCAAGAAGAAGAGCTTTATTAATGGAAGTCAAAACGTAACATCATCCTCAAACCTAGAGTAGTTTGTGTGTCAAGTCAATGAGTTGGTTGTTATAGATAACGTGCCAATGTTAAATCATTTGAGAATTTCTTTATCTTGCAACAATTACAATAAACAGAACACAAGAGTCATGAATTAAGATTTAGAAGATTTTAGAAGATTTGGATAGTTTCGTCTTTGGATAAAACAAGTCAATGAAGATAATGTTTTATTTTGTCCCACATCGCCTATCTAATAAATATTGGTAATTTTCTCTCGAGTATAAAATGAGGTCGAGGCGTATTTTCCAAATCATACCTTTCTCGGCCTTTTGGCTAAGATCAAGTGTAGTATCTGTTCTTATCAGTTTAATATCTGATATGTGGGCCATCGGTCCACACGATATTAACTCTATTTTTTAAGGGGAAGGGCCCATCAAGATAGCTTGCTATCTGGGTTCTTACGAGTCGCCCATGCGTTGCACTACTGCACGGGCCTGGCTCACCCCATCAAACAATTAGTCCAATTATTAAACATAATTTAGTTAATAAACCTTACAACATAGTAAAAAATATCGATTTGTCCATTTAAATTTTAAACTCTAATGTAATGAATCTGTTTTACCACTTGTATAGCCCATTAATGGGCCTTTTCACTTAATTAAAATTGAATAAGAGTTGCCAACAAAAAAAATAACCTTTAATAAAACTCACTCTTGTCCCACATCGGTGGTTACGAAAATATTGTTTTTGTATATATACTTCTGCCAACGAATTAAGTTCACACTTGTCATTGAACGAAGTGATTTGGTTAATGGGCTTGTCTAAGTTCTAACCAAGGAAAGTCCCCGGGCCACTTATCCGCAGAGATGCGGCCTCGGGAACGAGAGTATCGTACGGTGGAGAGACCCAATCAGCTGAGACGCGAGTGTGGAGCTTCTGTGGTCTCTCCGCCGATGAAATGTTGGCCGTTTGTTACACGACAGTAATTCACCTGGTCCTTTACTCGGACTAACAGAACGGGGCTTACGTTTCAATGACAAGCAACTTTTTTCTTTATCCTAATAAAAGGCAAAACATTTTACATCTTGACTTGTGTTTAATTCTTTTAGATTCTCTTTGTCAAATTTACATGAAGATAATGGAGTTTCAAGGCTCAAATCCGGCAACACTGAACACAAATCGGAGGTTGTTGCTCTATGTTGCAGTCACAACAAGCTGTTTCGCAATCGTTGTTGCATCCTACACAAGAAGAAACGAACATCAAAAAGCATTTTTGCAAGTTGCCTCGACTTATCTTTGTTTCTTCTTTCTAGAACTTGTATTCAAAGCTATGGTACCTTCGACAGTAAAAATCAGAGACTTCTCATCATGTTCTTGAGAAGTCGGAAAAGACTGAAACTTTTTTGTTGCTGGATCAACATCAGTTGCTGTGCCAATAATGATCAAAGAGACAAAGAACAGAGCTACTGTTGTCGGTGTCATTTTTCTTTTTGTTTCATACTTGCAGTTATGGAGTCAAATCTTATATGTCAAGGAAGCTGAACAACCAAATTGGTGATGTTATATTTTCTATGGTAAAGCTATGTTTAATATATCACGTTGTGTTCATGTGTAACAAACAAGGCACAGAGACACAAGTAACATGAAATGTTTTTATAAAAAGACAATGCAGATGGAACATAAAAGAGTAGATGATAAGTAGATGAGGTTTAAGTTCTCGAGTTTTATTACTTAAATGGAGAATTTTTTCAGCAGGATAAAACCACAAAGCTCATCTAAATGGGAAGACTTGCAAAAGAGGTTATTCAGGTGCTAATATTTGGCAACAACAATACAAGAAATAAATCGAAAAATCTGGAGGTTTTGTGAAGTTTATTAGCTTCAAACGTTAAAGGGTGATGATGAATTTCCCAACGAGCACCACACCACACGCAAACTTAGCTGTATCAACGCTGAAGTTGCTTGATGTGTGTGATCTGTTTCCCTGGGTTCAAACCCTTTGGACAAGCACGAGCACAGTTCAAGATCGTATGACAACGGTAAAGCTTGAACTCATCATTAATAGCCTCAAGTCTTTCCTCAGTGTACTCATCACGACTGTCGCTTATCCACCTGCACATGTCAACAAGCAAGTCTCTTGTTACAAACACATCGAAAGATCAAAACTTTAATCTCATCACTTAGTTAGAATCAGCTTCCTAAACCAAAACAAGTCTCTGCTTACAAATTTACATAGCATCAACAGATCAAAACTTTATCTAGTCACCTAGTTGGAATCAGCTTCCTAGACCAAAACAAGTCTCTGCTTACAAATTTACATAGCTTCAAAAGATCAAAACTTTTTATCTAATACCCCGGTTATAGATAAGCTTCCCAAACCAAAACACTGAACATACGGTTACTACAAAAAGATTCAGCTTCCTAAACAGCTAAACCAAAACAAGTCTCTAGTTACAATTTACAAACACATAGAAAGATAAAAAAATTATCTACTCACCAATTTAGAATCAGCTTCCTAAACCAAAACAAGTCTCTTTTTACAATTTACAAACACATTGAAGGATTAAAACTTTATCTAATGCCCTGGATATATATCAGCTTCCCAAAGCAAAACACTGAACATACCGTTTCTACAAATAGATACGTTGGAACTTGGAAACACCAATTCAGGCAACAAAATAGACTTGAATAAACCAACACAATTGGAATCAATGCAGCTAACGACAATATTAACAAATCTTCCCTAAGCAAATTCCAAGATTGAACGTAACTAATCGTACAATATGAATCCACAACCCAACTTCTATATCCATCATCAACAAGCCAAATCTCAAAACTATAGTTTTCAACTTACCTATTAGCATGTAGCAAAGCAGCAGGGCCAAGGTAAGACTCAGGATTCCACCAGTAACTAGGACAAGATGTGCTACAACAAGCACAAAGAATACACTCATACATCCCATCAAGCTTAGCTCTATCTTTCTTACTCTGTAAAATCTCTTTCCCAGGAACAGTTGGTGGATTCTTCCTCTTCAACCATGGCTCAATACTCTTATACTGATTATAAAAATTGGTCATGTCAACAACCAAATCCTTAATCACAAACATATGAGGCAAAGGTGTGATCGTTGTATCCGATGATCCATCTTGAATTTTCGTTAAACAAGCAAGTCCGTTACATCCATCAATGTTCATAGCACATGAACCACAGATCCCTTCACGGCATGATCTACGGAAGGTGAGTGACGGATCCATCTCGTTTTTGATCTTAATCAAAGCATCTAAAACCATTGGACCACAATCCTTGAGATCGATCTGGTAATTTTGAAGCTCTGGCTTCCCTGGATTATCTGGATTCCATCGATAGATCTGAAAATTCTTCAAATTCGATCCTCCTCCGCCGCCGCCACCTGACGAAGCTTTTGTTTCCGTTTCCGCTGCCGAGGACGTAAATCTCGCCGGGATTAACCTCGCCGCCGCGGTTAATCTCGACGGCTTTGTTCCAACCATTCTTCCGATCAAACCAGACGCCATTTTTCACGGAGAGACACTAAAGAGATTGAAAATGGCTGAAAATTAATTTGAAGTATTTATATTTGTTTTCCACTGAAATTAGCCAAATTTGACAATTAGGGGAATATTAAATATAAATATATAGAGAGACGCACGAGATTAGCTACGTGTGCATATTTGTAGATGTGAGGCTTAGCTTCATCTACGTAGAAGAGCCGTAGATCTTTTGTACAAGTAACGCTTCGAATGATTTTCACCGTTCATTATGGATACTGAGTTTGGCTAATCGTGGCGGACACACTACTGGATATTTTCAAAGGCGCGTGCTCGTCTCGAGAAGTGTATTGAAATATCTGACACGTGGTTTTATTTTATTGGATGTCTTCGACTAATGAAAAAAGAGGAGGAGCACACGAGAGAACCTAAGATGAACTGCGTCCCGTTTCGAAGGAGAGCATGAACACTTGCAGTTTTATTATGAGTCCTTTTCAGTAATGCTACGGAAATGTTGGGGGCCAAAATGCAAAAAAAATTTAAAAAACTTAATGAATAAGGACGTGTCCTCCAACTTAAGATTTAACCAGCCAAAGCTGTGATGATTACATTGGCGTATGAGTCGACCAGGTTGATGAGGTCCGTTGTAGCCTGAGGGTTGGAGGATAGAAAAACTGCAGCAACGGCTCCTGCAGCAGCTACAAGCACAGCAGTAATGGCTGTACCTTTGAGGAGAGTCTCCCCGAGATCACGTTGTCAGCTTCTTTTGTAAAGAGAAGCATTGGCTACTTCTTCTGTGATGACTTTTTCGTTCTACAAAACATCACGCATACTAGGTCAGAGATTGTAAATTCATCATCATCTAAAAGACAGAGATCAATGATCCTCACCTGATGATCTTTACTAGTCTGTTCTGGTGGGGTTATAGATGTTGCAGCACACATAATATCAAACTTAAGATCCTCCACATGGTCTACAAATGCGAAAACTCTGCTCTTGTTTTCAAGCACTTGATGGTTACCATGGATTTCAACAGGTTGGAGAGTGTTCCTTTCGGGACTGAAGTAGAAAACATAAAACGGTATACTTGTAAACTGCTTGCACAAAACAATTTCACCTGAAGCGGTCACTCCAGCAACGGATAAACCGCAGGAATCAACGACTTCATTCTCAGGCAAAGTGTAGACAAAATTCGACCATTCTTGTGTCTCCAGATCCTCTAGAACCCACATACACAACTTAAGGCTCCACATTTTTGCCTCAGAACGAATCACACCTAATTTACCCTTATAGTTAACCAATTTCGTTTCCCCATGACCATACATTTCAGTGTGAATAAACTTGAATTCCTCAGACCTAACATCAAAGCAAACGATGATATAAGGCCTTGGAAAACCATCAGGCTGAGCTAAGTAATACAAAACGCCATTGATGCATATCCTTTCATGAAAAGGCTCATGAGTGAAAGGACATTGAACATTTCTCCACTTGATATTTCCACTTCCTAGTGTCAAAATATGATGAACTGAGTCAGAATAAGCTATATATTGACGAGTGTTCATCGCCAATAACTTGATTTGCTTGTCAATTGGATCAAACCCTAAGTAGCTATACCCAGCTAGGCTCTCTCTCAACTCAGGTAAGACCGTATACTGTCCCGTGATTGGATTACATATAACACGCTCAGCTTTCTTTTTCTCCTTTTCGATCAACATATTACGCAAATAGATCAAACCACAGCCATAGCTAAACATGTATTCGCTTACGAATTTCGTATGAAAATCAAGAGACGATGAATTTGGCTGAGGTGAAGAGAAGAAAAAGCATTCACCGATTCGTTCGACTCCATATAAGAGACGTGGCCGGGCTGAGGACTTGGTGAAGAACAAGTCCGTGAAATCTCGATTGTGAAGCATGGAGTTCCATTGCTTCGACACGCAACGAAATCTTCCGATGGACTTTGCAGGTAATCTGGAGGATATATCGAAAAAGATATCTCTTGGGAATGGGATGGAATCCGAGTTTTGTTCTCTCTTCATCATCCTTGTTGTTGTATTTGCTTCTCGGAAAGGAGAAAGATGAACAAATCGCAGAACAGAATTCTCTAAGTGAGTCAAGTTGGACCTTTAAACCCTAATTTAGAAGGCCCAATAAGCATGGGCTTTAAGCCTTTAACCACCCTTTTTTTATATGCTTCAAGAGTTTTCTAGTTCCGATTTAAAAAAACAAATATGCTTCAGAGTTTCAGTAGTGTTCACCTAAATTATACGGATTGAATAAAATACTATACGTGTGATGTATTCAAAATTGTTATTTCAGGTTTATATATGATGATATAATCTTCCCTTTACAAGAATTTTGTTTCAGATGCTTTGATTGTTGTTTTGTGAAGCAGAGGTGATTGATGACTCTGTTAGTTACTATCATTATGAGATCACAAAGTGTGGACTTTGTTTTGATTAATAAAAAATTGATAACTACCAAAATATATTGAATACTCACTTTTACCATAAGTACATTGACTGTATAGAGTGACAGAACTTCGCTTAAGGCGCTCATACTCGATGAAACAAAGAATCATACTGTTAGCTAACATAACATTTAAGCATATTTATGTTTTTGACCAAATCAACTGTTGAGTGTAAGGTCAGACCTTATTATTCTTTGACCATGATACGTGAGACAATTCTGAATGTACATACTGCTGTAGTGCTGTCACAAAATGGTTGACCTATTGCCTGGCACATAGAAGAAAGACTCCATGATCTGAATTTTGCATTTTTTATCATACAAAGCACAGTGATGAAGAAAGTATACAAATGTCTATCAAAAGACATTTCACAATTTTCTGTTACTCTTATAAACGGCCTATGCCAGAAGAAATATGATCACCGTAACTAATCACACAGTCGCATTGACTAATAGATACTTAGCCAAATGAGTCACCCAGAATTTACCTTAGTTTCATCAAGATGTAGCTCTTGCTTCGCTATCTTCTCTTTATTCTCATGCATCTTATGTCTTACATCCTAATATCATTGTGCCATCAGAATATCAGAAGATAAAATAGTACCATGAGTCATGTGAATCAACAGAGTTGAACCTTTACCTTCAGTGAACACCAGACATCAGTTAATGCATAGGCTGCTACTTTCACTTGAACCAGAAAACTAAATACACGAGCATATGCTTTCAGCGCATCACATGTTAAAACTATACTGATTGGCCAGTCAACCCTATAACCCAACCCTAGGAAATCAAACGAACGCACTCCTGCAATTTTTCACACCTCAGTATCAGGTTAAGAATTCACCACCGCACAGTAGTAATTAATTTGCTAACTGAAAGACCATACCAATGGTTAATGGCGGAGATTCATTGTTCCTTGTCTTTTGTACAAATATAACCTGTCTTTACAAGTGTCTCGTTCACATGATGAGCGCTGAATTGATGACTCTAGAAACCCTTGGATTTCTGAAATTCTCTTATCTGCCTCTGTAACAAGCCATGACATGTTAGCATAACAAAAACATGAAAGCATCGAGAAGGATACTGAAGATATGAATAATTGAATACTCATGACATGTTAGCATAACAAAAACATCCCTGAAAAGGAAATGATAGCCAAATGTCAAATTATAAACCTAACTATAGCAAATGAAAGCATCGAGAAGGATACTGAAGATGTATTTCCTCAGTAGACACTTTTCAATAACAAAATCAAGTGGCAATTCAAATGTGCCAGAGGAGTTCTGTCTGCAATCACTAAACGCACTACTTTCAGCGTTATTTGATCTACGAAGCATACCCTCCCATCTACTTCCACCAAATGCATTTGATTTGTCTTCTTTAGCACAGACCTTTAAACCCGAAGATAAATTACTGCAAGAAAGTTATCTGTATGAGATTTATGCGGCGTGTGTATGTAGTTTTGCATAACATCCATATATCTCTTATTTTGTAATGTCCCTTCACCAAGGTAGTGAATTATAATGTGTGTTTAACACTATATATACTAGTGTGAAACTTTTCCTATGAGCAATATAGGATAATTTTGTTATTTTCATTGTTTACAAGTTTTCCAAGCTACTCACTTCACATGTTTATTTTTCATTCAAATTCCGATTTTTACAAGTAAATACACTAAATCAGAGTGCTCATTACAAGGATTATAATGACCCCAAAATCC
This sequence comes from Cardamine flexuosa, assembly GCA_963555745.1. NCBI lineage: Eukaryota > Viridiplantae > Streptophyta > Magnoliopsida > Brassicales > Brassicaceae > Cardamine > Cardamine flexuosa. Next base: position 2,831,341 of record OY743218.1, read on the forward strand.
AATTATTCCGGTGATGAACTTCATTGGAAAACTCGCCGGAAGTTTGGCCAAAATACATTTCTAAAAATTGAGTTCCAACATGCAATTCCAACTCGGTTCACTCCAACTTCGCAAACAAGCCTCTCTAAACCAACTCGGCTAGTTAATACTTTGTATCGACCAGCCATAACTTTCAGATCGTAAACCGAACCAAGAACTCTCGCCATAACTTTCAGATCGTAAGTCTTGTGAGTTGACCGTTGGGAGACTGTTAATTTAATTATCAACAAAAAGCAAATAAAGTAAACGGTAATATTTGGGAAAAAAAAAAAGGAAAAAGGAAATTTCCATGCAAACATGTGGGTGGAAGAAATTGGTATAGTTTCAAACAAAGAATCAAATTTTACTATCATTCGGGTGGGAGATATATCTATTTACTACACTATTAAAAAAGAGTCAATTTAATAAATATTTCTAAACACTTATTTAAAAATAAAATAAACCAGCATTGATATTATAAGTGTATTCAAAAATATTAAAATATCAATATTAATTAAACTAACATTAATTTTAATTATCCTATAAAAATATCTACCAAATTTAAATCAATATATTAAAAAAATAATATGTTTCTCATTTAAGGTTTATTTGATCTATTTTCAAATTATTTTGAGTTATTATATAATATATTTAATTAATAAAACTTTAATCATTTTTTCTATATATGTTGTAATTAGAATCGATTTTTGAAGCTGGAAAAATAATATATGTTTTTGCTGGGAAAATGACATAGCTGTTTTCATGTTATTTTGAATTAGTATATAATATAATGCATATTATTAATAAATATATTTGTTTTTACATATGTTGTGATTTGAATATTTATTTTGGTCGAAAATTATGGATATGAAGTTTCTCAAATTATAGATCCATTTTGGTGGAAGTTTTGCAAATTATTTATTTTGGTAGAAAATTATGGATATGAAGTTTCTCAACAAAATTACATAGTCAAATTTTAATTGGCGGAAAAAAGATTATTTTTTGGAAAAAAATTGAAATTTTTTTATTTTAGTAAAATTAATTTGCAATTTATTAAGAAAATTACGAGATTAATTTTTTTGGTGGGAAACATATAGGTTTTTGCAGAAAATTTTCAAATTATTCAATTTGATGAATAATTACAAATTTACAGTTTGTCAAAAATATTTTGGAGGGAAGTAGATCAGTTTTATCAGAAAAACTAATTATACATAACAATGACAATTGTAGTGGTTTTTATTTAGTTATGAGTTTTTTTAAAAAATAGATTAATTTAATATATGATTCGATAGGATTTGTTCTAAATTGTTTCAATGAGAGTAAATAACATCATTTATTTGGTGTAAGTTTGATTCAAATAACACAAATTTGCTATTGCTACATAAAAATAAAACAATTTCATGTTTAAAACAAATTAAATATTATAAATATTAAATAAATATAAAAAAACTACAAAATGTATTAAAAAAAGAAAAATATTTATAAACATCAAAAATAAACTAAAATTATAAGAACAAAAGAAAAATATTGTCAAACACATTAAAGTATTAAAATTATAATTTATATTTAAATAATTGATCCGTGGTATACCGTAGGTACTAATCTAATATACTTAATATAAACAAACTAGATTCAAACCCGCGGTACACCGCGAGTCAATTGTTTTCATATAAAACTATAGTATTTTATTAACTAATTTACTGTTTGTAAATACTGATATTTTAAATTTATTATAACTTTCTATATATGAATTTAACATATTAATTTGTTTAGAATACTTTTATTTTTATTTTGTTTGTTTAATATATTTTTGTTTACTTTTTGTTTGTTTGGAAACATGAATAATCCCAATTCTATAACATGCATAATTATATATCTGTTTATAAAAATTTTGTTCACAACATATGCATAAAAAATATAAAATTTTATTAATATGAATTATATAATAATTTAAAATAATTTGAAAATAATATCAAACAAAGACGATAGAAGAATCATAATTCAAACTATTAAAATCACAATATTAGATAAGAAAAAACTGTAGAGAAATATTATATAAAGAAATAATTCTACAGATTTAATTAGTTAAGAAATGTTTGGATGTAAGAATAAGATAGAAAGTGTTTGGTAACAGAAAATCCCAAATTTGTATTTCAATTTTAATAGTATAAGATTAAAGAGACAAAAAAAGAAAATATCCACAACGACAACAATTAGTGTCAAGAACGATAGCTATTGCAACAATGAAAAAAGAAAAAGTAAAGCACTGGAAACAAATCACAATACAAGAGGATGAAGTTGAATTTACAAAATCGTCCTTATCATTGTTACTTAATGTGGCTTACCTATGAAAAAACAAACAAACAAATTATGAAGAGTTTCATAAACGAAAACATACACTATTCTACAAATCAAACACAATCTATCTGAAAAATCTTTACAAGGAATGACATTTTTCATGGAGCAAAGAAGAAGATAAGCTTTTTTAAACGATCTCCTTTTGTGATTCTTGATCGGATTCATTAACACTTCCTTTTCTTCTGAACGATCTCTGACTAAATATCCGAGAAAATATCTTAACCGGAGCTGGTGCTTCACTTATAGAATCATCATTGCTCAGGTCCAAATCCTCTGATAGTTTCTTCACTAATCCCACAAAATGTCTACGAAATGTTGGATACCTTGATACTGTTTTTGTTAGCCCTTGAATCCTAACAAACACACAAGTTTTTCAAATAAAGAAAAATGCAAGACCAAAATTGTTCGAAAGATTAAAACTTTTAGGTGGTTTTCTATACCTGCGAGCAAAAGCGTCAAGTTCAGCTCTTTTATGCTCGGTGAGCGGAGGAGAAACAGAACTGGCATTGGAGATTTTTAGCCTCTCGGAATCTCCAAACAGCAAAACCAATCTTCCAAGATACTCTTCTTCTTCATCAGACAAGTTTGAAGATTTCATTTGCTCCTTTAGTATCAAAAACGGATGCAGAAACCAATCAAAGAAGGCATCTTTTGGTCGGTTCATGGTAGTTAATTCAGTTACACCATCACCTACACCAAAATGCACACAAATAAAATAAAAAATCTGTCTTTAACTCGGTTTCTTGATGAAAGTTAGAAAAAAGACTGAAACTTTACTTAGTAACAAGCCAGAAGAATTGGCTTTGACAGAGCGAAGAATCTCGTAAAGAAGTGCATAAGCTGGTAAACCAATACTGATCACTTGACTGCCTCTAATAGATCTCGCCTCTTCGATATCTTTCGAATTTATCAATCCTTTTGTAGCCAAATCTTCTCCAAACCTCCTACATTCCACAAAGAGAGCTTCCAAAAGCTGCAAAGAATTTCAATAGACAGAATAAAAAAAAAGTTTCGAATTTTTCCAATGAATATATATAAGTGTGTGTTGCTTAATTACTTCAAGAGGCTTAATATCAATCATAGGGATTCTAACTGATCCTGCTCTTATTGAAGATGTGTTCTTGACAGAGCCTAGTCTTGGTATAGGACCAGAAAAAGCCGTTGGTTCCTCTTCCTTTCTTCTATACTTTGGTCTTGGAAAGCAAGATCCTTCAGGCATGTCAAGTATATCGTTGCTATACTCATCATAAATGGATACAGAGGCAACTACGAAGGAGAGTCCATAGTAAAAAGATGATTCTTGATACGAGACTACTCCTGCATAAGCACCGAGGAAGACACTAGCGATAACTGATCCAATCACCGCACCAGTGACAGCCAAAGGCCAGAGTAAGATCACGAGTCCTGCTATGGGAACACACATTGTCTCCAAGAATGGACCTTCACGTCCAATAAGGTCTTGAAACAAACGGTGCCATCCTTTGAACAACATGTAAGGGCTTTTGCAAATGGCTACAAGTGAGATCATGAAAAAATCAACAAGAACCCCAATAGATGAAGCTACCAAAGCCCCTGGAAGTTGAAGTAGCCTGAGAAATAGATAAGAGTAATGTAAGGAGCTATCAAATTATAAGTTTCACAAGGTAGCTCAAGAATAAATTATATTACCTTATTTCATAATAGTTTCGATCAGGGCAAGCTTGTTTAAGCTCATCCATTAGTGAGAAGTAGGAGTGAAAGCAAACATCTTTAAAATCACGGACAACGATGAAGCTGCGTTCAATGCTACTCCAAGTTCCATCGTAAAAGCAATGGAAAAATGGGTAAGACTTGCCTTCACCGACAGCATCAAACGTGGCGAAGATTGGAGAGAAGAAGCCATATAAAGCTCCTCCCAAAACACTCCCTAAAATACCAAGAATTGGCCAGAGAATGATGGCAACAGGTAGACATAAGCATAGAAAGAGCTTCAAGATTGGTCCTACTTGTTTGGCGCTGCGTGTTAAGAGGAACCAAACTTAAGCATCATCCAGAGAGATATAGCAAATGGATTAAGGAGTTAGTTACCTCAAGATTGAATAGAACGTCCAAACGATGTGAACAGGCAAAAGACTAAGTATGACTGCAGAGTTGCCTATAGTTACAATGAGGCATACGAGTGGGCACAAAACGATACCTAAGGCAAGAAAGAGTCTTTTGGATTAGAAAACCATTCCAAGGCATTGAACTAGTGAATTTGATTAGAAACAACTTCATGGATTATACTGACAAGAAAAACACTAGACAGTATTGATGAACCTTTAACTACTAAAAGATGAAAACAGAACTCCTAGTTTTAAACATTTGTAATTAATAATTACTCTTTTTTGGTGAAACCTAATGGAGCCTACACAGAATCAAAATGCACGATTTTTAACTTTTAGGAACTTAATATGCTCTTTAGTTTCCATATATTAATCAATGTAACTGAAAGAGGCTTTGCATTAGAAAACGACCAACTCAAGTCAACATCCATGTAAAGAAGTCAAATCCTCTGCTGAGTTATGTTGTTCTAACCAGAAGAAAGTTAATGACAGAATAAATTGAAAGAATGGGGATTTAAAGAAGTAGAAATTCATTTAAAAGTTCACACCTTTAATGACACCCAATACAGCAATCATCAGATCTAAGTAGGAACACACATAAACAATGGTATAAATGAAGTAAAGATTCACTATAAAGTTCGTACCTTTGATGACACCCAGAAATAGCAATCCAATGAAATAAGGAAGAAATAGTAAGAATTGAAACAAAGAAGATCTAATTCCCGTTGGAGGCTCCATTTGAATTGAAATCTTTCAACTATACTGACGAATTCAACACAAACCCATCTTCAAGAATCAGCCAACACCTTCCTGAGATAGATTAAAAATCCCAACTTTGACGTCCTGGAAGCAGAGAAACAGACTTAACTAAACTCAAAATGAAGTAATTAAACAGAGTTTGAAGTCTAAAAACAAACAAAATTAAATCTTTTTTTTCTGATAGAGAGAGCTTTAAAAGTCTCACATGGGTTTCATAGATTTTAGTGGAGGGATTTGCGGTTAAGAAACCGTTGATAAACACCAGAAATTAGTAAAAAATCAAAGCACGAGAACCAAAGAAACAAAATAAAACTGACCTCTTTCTCTGATTAGTCGTATGAAGAAGAAGAATGGTTTTGTAGTTATCTTCTGTGATTGAATGCTGCTGAAGCTTAACACGTTAGAGAAATATCTAAAACTTACAGATAGAGAGAGGTCAAACGATATAGATCATCCAAGACGCTATGAAAATTAAATGCCGAAATTTGTTAATTTTTTATTATTCACATCAGATAATAAATGAATTAATTCGTATATAAATAATTTTAAAACACTGTAGTGGCGGCTAGCTTACCTATTTTGTTTGGAATGATAATTTTTTTAAATTAAAAAAATAATAATAATAATTTCTTAGTAAAATATTCCTGGGAATAATATTAGGATTTGGGTTAGGTTATGTAATTGATGTGATTTATTTCCACTAAATAATAATCATGCAATTTAGGGTAACAAATGGCACTTTACAAGAAGAAAAAAAACACTCATTCCAACATAATTAAGTGAGATATTAAATTATTTTAAATCATATCATTCTTAATTTTAAATCATATCATTCTTAATTTTAAAATAATAAGTTATTCATGGTTATCTTTGCAAATGATTCTAATATTAGTACGTCTTAGATTAGTTTTAACTTTAAGTGACGTAAAGAAAAGAGCATTATTCATTGTTAAACTTAAAATAGTAAGTTATTCATTGTTATCTTTGCAAATGATTCTAATAACTACTACATTAATTAATTGCGTTTTTGAAATACGCTAATTAAAAAAATTGAAGACTTGAGAACCTTACCTCACTTTGACTTTTGAGAATGGACTAGTCCTTGAATAATCAATTGATCATTCACATTATGGTTCATATATTAGTCAATTTTATTTTGACAAATAGCTCTAAATACTAAGTCAAATATACTTCATTCGTTTCAATTTATTTATTTGTAATTTAATATTTTTAAATTTGTTTTATTTTAAACGTTGTTTTAGATATCTAATGCAAATGTTTGATAAAAAATTTATTTTTACTTTTATTATTTTAATATTATTGTGACGATTATATTTTTCTTTTTTTTTAACATGAAAATAATAAACTAATGCCCATACATTAAACATTCAAAACCATATAATAGCAACTGTTTACATAAACGACCACGAAGGTCAACAATTCTACCGGTTCTAGCAATCCTTCGAAAGCTAACAAAAATCACAAAATTACTGGGTCCTAATTATCTCCTCTTCACTGTCTCGATTCCACGATCACGCCTTATCTTTACCTGCATCAACAAAAGTGATGCATCAACATTTGGTAAACCAAACGCTGAGTGAGATTGATCCTCCCAACAACAGGTTATATGAAAGCCACAAACAATTTCAAACAACCACAACAACAAGAAATCAAACACACCACGCGTTAATTTCTACTCGATCAAATTCACGCATGAAAATAATCCACAACCACAGCCCTATCAATTCCTAATCATCAACCCATGAAAAGAAAATCAATAGCATATATGACTAACCACTTAGCAATTCAAAACCCATGAAAAGCTAAAACTCACAAACTTAGTAAACACACACTAAAATTCCACAATGACCCATGAAATTCATCAAGAACCCACAAAAATCACCATCAACAAGCCAAGCAATAATACAAAATTAAAGCTTAACAAGGCACAACAAGCAACAATCCATGCTTCTCTAACTATCCCACAAACCCCCACACAAGGTTAATTGTTAACCTTTGGTCACAAACTCACCTTGAAAACAAAGATGATTTTTTGAACCAAAAACAACAATCACCCAACCAGCAGTGACTTCCCACTCGCCAACAGTAGCTCAACTCACCCTACAGCCAACCACAACTTTTGAACCAATTTATGACACCCCCGGAACAAATCCAAATTAATTATTTCAACCCCATAGTTAATTTCTCGAGACTTGTCTAAGGTTCATAAACTCGAAAGAGTTTCTAAATTAATTAAATTACTTAATTTCCAGAACACGGGCGTTACAATTCTCCCCCACTAACATAGATTTATCCTCGAATCTTACGTTACCGTTCATCTCCAATGAACCCTAATCGTCGCAACGATTACTTCAGCCTTGGCCAACCTGACCAACTCAACACACACATGAGGTTTACTACCAACCTCCAAGGCTTTCCCACTCAGTCATTATGCTTATGAAACCGCAGCATCATATGTGCTTATTGCTCACACGCAGACCAAATCCCATCACTCAAGACACCGCAGCATCTCCGAGTTCCGGGCATCTGCCATACCCCGCAGGATATCAACCATACCTCGCAAGGTATTACCCATACCACAGGACCCAAGAGTCCGCAGCATCTTCGAGTTCTGGGTATCTGCCATACCACTCCACTCGGGGTAATATAACCTACATAAGTCTTGATATCCCATACCCCTTAATTCTGGGAAATATATCCTACGTCTAGGATATACACCTTACGAATCCACGGTATCACATATCACTCTAGGCTATACACCTTACGAGTTTGGGTACATCGCCAGTCACACTCTCAAGACACGCGGTCCTTCGAGCTATCGGCACTAGAGGAACTAGTCCTCTCATCGAGCAATAAGTCACACATCTATAAGCACCTCGACTGAACTACCTCCCATGATCGGTGTAAATCCTCGCAAGGTAACACCGGCATCACCCATATTCTGCATCCGGAATATCTGCCGTGCATAACCAATACCAAGGCTATCGCACCTATACCCAGTCACTTCAGGTACACCATAATCTCTTCCCGATTATGAACCAAACTTTTTTAAAAAATTCTCATAAAAACTTCCCATGACACTCGTGCCATCAGCAATAAGAAGTACCATCTTATTACTCCCATGCATTATCGCTTTTTAACACCAAAACGAAATGCATAATCATGACTCCCAAAGTCATCAATAATAAGAAATACTCATCTTATTAAACACTCATAATGTAACATCGTTATACACAACGAAAATACAAAATGAAAACACATAGCATACAGCTACACCCCGAAACTGGAACCTCTCGATGGAACTCAAGCCGCAGCTTGCTTTTGGAACCACTTCCGAAACCTCGTTTCCATCCTAGCCTCTGGCTCCCAAGTTTCCTCCTAAGCCCCATCACAGTCCCACAGAACTTGCATCATCGGAATCTTCTTCCGACGAAGCTCCTTGACCTTCCGCTCGAGAACTCTCAAAGGTCTTGCCTCAACGGTCATATTGAGCTGGAGATCTGACGGAATCTCAGCCAATACCTCGTCAACCCTATGCAAACACTTCTTCAGCATCGACACATGAAAGACCTTATAAAATGCCTGCATAATCTCGGGTAACTCCAACCGATACGCTACCGGTCCAACACGCTCTACAATCTGGAACGACCCCATATACCTCGGACTGAACTTAGTCACAGTAATGGACCTGTTCGGACCTCTCAGCAAAGCCATCTTGAGATACACTATATCTCCCACCTCAAACACAAGCTCTTTCCGCCTCTTATCGGCATAACTCTTTTGCCGATCCTGGGCTTCTTTCATGTTCAGCTTCAAAACCCGGATCTTCTCCGTGGTTTCCTGAATAAAACTCGCACCCAATGTGCTCCTCTCCCCCACTTAAGTCCAACACAAAGGTGTACGACATGGCCTCCCATACAGAGCCTCGTATGGAGCCATCCCAATATTCGCATGGTAGCTATTGTTATACGCAAACTCTACCAAGCTCAAGTGATCCACCCAATGACCATCCCAATCCAGCACGCACATCCTCAATAAATCCTCTAGAGTCTGGATAGTCCTCTCGGACTGCCCATCAGTCTGAGGATGATAAGTCGTACTCATGTGCATCCTCGTGCCCATCTCCGCCTGAAACACATTCCAGAACTCAGATGTGAATTTAGGATCCCGGTCCGAGACAATGCTCACCGGTACTCCATACAGTCTCACAATCTCCTGCACGTACTTCCTAACCAATACCGCAGACCCATTTGTCTTCTTAATGATAAGCTAATTCCTGTAGAAAACGCGCACACTTGGTCAATCGATCAACGATGACCCAAATAGCATCCTTGGTCCGATAAATTGGAAAGCCTATCACGAAATCCATTGTGATCATATCCCACTTCCACTCTAGAATGGGTAAACTCCGCAACAAACCACTCGGGACCTGGTGCTCTGCCTTCACTAACTGGCACACGTTGCACGCCGCAACCCAGTTAGCAACATCCTTCTTCATCCCGACCCAATGATAATACCGCTTAAGATCATGGTACATCTTAGTCGCTCCTGGATGAATCGAGAACATACTTGCATGAGCTTCACTCATGATCTCGCACCTCAAATCCTCGTCCAAAGGTATGCATACCCTCCCACTCACAAGGATAGTGCCATTCGCAGATACCTGATACTCAGAACCCGCTTCTCTCGAAGCCTTAACCAAGCCCTCATCTTTTTCCTGAGCCAGCTGAACTCTGCTCAAAAGATCCACCTGATTAGCTGCCTCTAAGCCCAAAGGTTCCTGAGATACAACACACAACCGCAATGTGCTAATCTCGCTCACCAAAGACTCAACCTCATGCTTCCGAACTAAAGCCACCCGCTTCCGAACTAAAGCCATCCGCTTCCGACTCAACGCATCCGCAACCAGATTAGCCTTACCAGGATGGTAAGCTATCTCCAGATCATAATCGGCCACTAGCTCCATCCAGCGCCTCTGCCTTAAATTCAACTCAGACTGAGTGAAAATGTACTTCAGGCTCTTATGATCTGTGAACACCTGCACCTTTCCGCCATAAAGATAAGATCTCCAAATCTTTAAAGCGAAAACCACCGCAGCCATCTCAAGATCGTGGGTAGGGTAGTTGCTCTCATGCTTCCGCAGCTGCCGCGAAGCATAGGCAATAATCTTTCCCTGCTGCATCAACACACAGCCAATACCAACCCCCGACGCATCGATATACACCACGTAAGGCTCGCCCAGATCAGGCAACGCCAATACTGGAGTACTAGTCAACAAGGCCTTCAGTTTCGCAAAACTCTCCTCACACTCCGAGGACCACACGAAAGGAACATCCTTTCCTGTCAGCTTCGTCATAGATTTAGCCAAACTCACGAAACCCTTAATAAACTGCCGATAATAACCTGTCAACCCGAGAAAACTCCTAATCTCCGTGGCATTCCCCGGCCTCGGCCAAGCACTAATGGCCCGAACCTTCTCTAGATCCACCGAAACCCCCTCCGCAGAGATAACATAACCCAAAAAACCAATCTCATGCTGCCAAAAGTTACACTTGCTCAACTTAGCAAAAAACTTCTGTTCTCGCAGCTTCGCAAGAACCACACTAAGATGCACGTCATGCTCCAATAGGCTCTTCGAATACACCAAGATATCATCAATAAAGATAATTACAAACTCATCCATATACTCTTGGAAAATGCTGTTCATCAATCTCATAAATGCAGCTGGTGCATTTGTCAACCCAAATGGCATCACCACAAACTCATAGTGGCCATAACGAGATCCGAAAGCCTACTTCCGGATATCTACCTCATTGATAGGAATCTGATGATATCCCGATGCTAAGTCAATCTTGGAGAACCAAGTAGCCCCTCTCAACTGATCCAACAACTCATCGATCCGAGGAAGAGGATACCCGGTAGTCAATGCACAACCGAAAACTCTCGCCTTTCTTCTTCACAAACAACACTGGTGCTCTCCACGGTGAAGTACTCGGGCGAATAAATCCCTTACTCAGCAACTCCTCCAGCAGCCTCTTCAGCTCTGTCAACTCTGCTGGAGCCATCATATAAAGAGCTTTGGATATCGGTGTCGTCCCCGGTTCCAACTTAATCGTGAAAGGATCCGATCTAGACGGTGGTAATCCTTGCAACAACTAGAACACATCCTGGAACTCTCGAACCACTCGAATATCCTGAACCTTAGCCTCTCCAATAGCCTCTGGCAAGGAAATGGTAGCGAAATACGCCTCACAACCCCTCTCGATCATACGCTCGGCTTGCATAACCGAGATCGTGAGACTCCCGGAAGTCGGTCTTACCCCCTGATACACTAACTTCCCCTTGCCTCTGTCGAACTCGACACGATCTCGGTGATAATCCAGATGCGCTCTGAACTTCCCGAGCCAATCTATGCCGAAAATGACATCGTACAGCTCCACGGAGCAAATAATCAAATCAGCAGGCATAGACTCTCCCGCTACCTGAACATCCACGTCTCTAACCCGACCGTGAATCATCAGGAGCTTCCCTCCAGCAACCTCCACGAAACCCAAACTCACACCGGGCTCGCTTCGAACATTAGCCTTCTCAGCTAATTCTGGAGTAACAAAGCAATGCGATGCTCCCGTGTCAAACAACACATGACACTCAACACCCCCAATACACAAAGTCCCTGTGATCGGCCTGGAACTTGGCTCTCCGGACTCAACGATGGAATACACTCGAGGTGCTGCTGCCACCTGCCTAACGGGCTGCACCACAGTGGCCTCACTCTGCCGCAGCTTGGGACACTGAGGTCTAATATGCCCTGCCTCCTTGCAGTGAAAGCACACCACTCTGTGATCCACTTGTACCCCAGCCTTCTTAGGACAGCTCGCCACTCTGTGATCCATGCTCCCACACCCGAAGCAACCCTGACCACCTCGCCTGCCACTCGAACCGTCATCCCGCTTTTGTTTCTGTCCTTGCATCGGCTTACCACCTCTACTCAGACCGGACTGCTGCGGCATGGATCTCGCCTGAAGACTTGGTGTAACCGCTACAACCTCGTCTTTTTAGACCCTCCTCAAGCAATGCCGCAGTCTCCACCAACTCATCAACCGTGCAAAAAGCCCTAACCATGCAACGGTTCCGCAAGTCAACCCTGAGACCCATCAGGAATCTCTGCACACAGGCCGACTCACTCTCAACTGCCCGTCTAACATAAGACCCGAGCCGGTTGAACTCCACCTCATACTCGCGTACCGACCAATCTCCCTGAGTCAATCTCGCAAGCCTCGACTCTAACCGGTTGAACGCCTCCTGAGGGAAAAACTTGGAGTTAAACTCCCCCACAAAATCTGCCCAAGCCATCTCGGCCTGAACTCTCCGGGCTGCCACACCCTTCCACTAGAGATGCGCATCACCCTCCAGATAATGAACCGTAATGTCCACTTGGTATCCTGCGGGACACCTACTCGAGAGGAAGTTCCTCTCTATCCTCCTCAACCACGCAGATGCGTCCGCAGGATTAGCACCTCCAGGGAAAAACCTCGTGCCTATCCTCTGCATCTGCTCCATCATCCTGAGGTAGGATGGGAGCTCCTCAGCAACTGCAGCTGCAACCTTAGGCTGAACCTCAACAACCACCGGAATCGTAGGAGCCTGAGCTGGTATCCTCTCTGAAAACCGCTCCAATAACCTCGTCAAAAGATCCGCAATGCGGTCATTTCCAGCATGAGCATCACCCGCTGCTAAACCCGCAGCACCCGCTGGAACACCAGCCACACTGGCACTCACACCGGCCACACCCTAAGACCCCACCTGACTCGCATGCAACTCCTCGACCCGCTCATCCGGCACACGGCCACGACCTCTACCCCTGCCACGATCTCTACCACGCCCTCTAACCATCTGCATATGCAGAAGCAAGGACTAAGAAACACTAAAACACAATCATTACAATAAAGATAACTAACTGTGGAATCCCACAAGGCTCGAAGAGGATGATTCTATGACCCCATGTAACACCCAAACTATCCTAGAACCATATATGCTCCTAGAACCATATATGCTCCTAGAACCGTATGGGCTCTGATACCAAAATGTGACGACCGCATTTTTTTTTTTTTTGAACATGGAAATAATGAACTAATGCCCATACATTAAACATTCAAAACCATACAATATCAACCATTTACATAAACGACCACGAAGGTCAACAGTTCTACCGGTTCTTGCAATCCTTCGAAAGCTAACAAAAACCACAAAACTACCGGGTCCTAATCATCCCCTCTTCACTGCCTCGATTCCACGATCACGCCTTATCTTTACCTGCATCAACAAAAGTGATGCATCAACATTTGGTAAACCAAACGCTGAGTGAGATTGATCCTCCCAACAACAGGTTATATGAAAGCCACAAACAATTTCAAACAACCACAACAACAAGAAATCAAACACACCACGCGTTAATTTCTACTCGATCAAATTCACGCATGAAAATAATCCACAACCACAGCCCTATCAATTCCTAATCATCAACCCATGAAAAGAAAATCAATAACATATATGATTAACCACTTAGCAATTCAAAACCCATGAAAAGCTAAAACTCACAAGCTTAGTAAACACACACTAAAATTCCACAATGACCCATGGAATTCACCAAGAACCCACGAAAATCACCATCAACAAGCCAAGCAATAATACAAAATTAAAGCTTAACAAGGCACAACAAGCAACAATCAATGCTTCTCTAACTACCCCACAAACCCCCACACAAGGTTTAATGTTAACTTTTGGTCACAAACTCACCTTGAAAACAAAGATGATTTTCTGAACCAAAAACAACAATCACCCAACCAGCAGTGACTTCCCACTCGCCAACAGTAGCTTAACTCATTCTACACCCAATCACAACTTTCGAACCAATTTATGACACCCTTGGAACAAATCCAAATTAATTATTTCAACTCCATAGTTAATTTTTCGAGACTTGTCTAAAGTTCATAAACTCGAAAGAGTTTTTAAATTAATTAAATTACTTAATTTCTAAAATACGGGCGTTACAATTATAATCAATAAAATCAAATCAAACATAAATTAAACAAGGATAGAAAAAAAAGTTAATTAATTTTTTAATATGTGTAAAATACTTAAAATTACATATAAAAAATATGGAAGAAGTATTTGATACAAAAAGTCTTAATCTTCCTTTGCAATATCCAAACAAATTTATAAAGAGCTGTTTTGTTTCAACACAAGTACTACAACTGGCAACTATGGGACTTTAATGATGGCACACTTGTTTATTTTGTTTGTATGAAAATAATGATTCGAATGATTCGATCATCAATGATTATTCTTCTTTTTTTATATCAATTTTATAATATTTAAAACGAGGGAAGAATTGGTAGTTTTTAAAATGTTTATAATCCTTATGGCAGATTAATTCGTTTAATATACAAGTGGCAGAGAGTTATTACAAAGAGCTGTCTCTCGTGTTGTCTAGCAAAATTCCGCTGTGAGATTCGTCTTTTTCTATCAACCATGCACGGTTTTATAACTTTTAATTGATGATGATCAAAGGAAAAGACAAAATTGCATTTTTAAAAATGTTAGGAATGATTGTAAACTTTATTAATTAACCCGTTACACATCAAAACTCATCTTAATTAGTATATTTGAATACTGAAGTCAGTGTCATTGTATCTTTTTTTTTTTTTTTAATACTGAAGTGTCACAATAGTACCCTTTTTTCTTTTAATTTACCACAGTCGTACTTGATCACATATGTAATTTGCAGCAATACCTATAATAACCAACCCAAACAAAATGAATGCCGTATAAGTATATGTTATTTTTGTAAGAGTATACTTTATTTTCCAAAATTAAATTCAATCATTTAAGTCTTTTTTTGGGTCAACAATTCAATCATTAAGTCGTAGACAATATTTTTCTAAAACTCTCGATCATCGTATTAACTAGTTAACCAGCAGATTTAGAAGAAATCACATGCCAAGACTGTACAAAGATTTTAGAGCAATTAAGAAATGTTTTCCCCATACTTGGTGGAGGCCCGGCTCATATTTTATTTTGGGTTTGTACTAAACTAAACATAAGCCCATACTTGAATAATTTCATTTAAAAAATCATGTGATAAATGGCTAAAACCCTATAATCGACTAAACCATCCATCTATACACAGTACGCAATGTCATATTGTTATTGTTATCTATCTTATTTCCTCCTCTGCTTCTCTTACAGCTTTTTTCTTTTTTCGTATACGTTACACAGATTTACTCATTTTGGTAAAACCAGTGTCAACAGCAGATAAATTTACTACCTTCCGCAGATTTTCTTTCTTTTAAGTAATGGTTTTCAGTTTCCTTGATCCACCATCATTAACTAGTAGTTAAACACTTAAACTGATTGGACATTTAAAACATTTATGAAGACCGTGATATTAGAGGTAACTTTACATGTAACTTTATGATTTATTTTTATGTGTTTTATTATTATATTTATGTAACTTTTTTACCATCGGTTAAACGTTTTATTTACTACTATTGTAAATAATATATGTTATCTATTTACTTTTGAAAGTTTTGTCATCATTTTAAATTATTGTTTATATTGAAGGCTATAATACAAAATACCATTTCTTTAGAGAGAGATTTAAGATTGTACAAGTGGAATGGTTTAAAATATTTCGGTCTTGTTAGAGATGTTCTTACTTAGACCATCTCCAATAGTGAATTTTAAGCATAGGGTTTCACACTATTTAAAAATTAAAATATTAATAAACATTCAAGAAATTCTACACTATTCACATATATTGGTTCTAAAATCTCTTAATTAAAAGCCTTTTATAAGAGGTTTTTAAACTTTTCACACATCTTTACAATTATTTATTAATATTATTTTTTTCTTTTTTTTTAGAACCTTATATTTATAACTCTCCATTGGATGTGCTCTTAGTCCTATCTTTAATTTCCTTGTTACTAACCAGCACGTTATATTCTCCCACAATCAACACTCATGGCCTATCTCTACCAATTTCAATCGGCATGATCATTTCTCAAACTTTCTCTCGTCAGAGCTCGGACTAGGTCATAGAACTTTGAGTTGTGAGTCTTGTGATTCACTCTACCTTGAATAGGAATTGAAAGTTCTTTTATTTTTCCATCACTGCTTGGAAGGACCGTGCAGTTTGGGACTTTTCTAGCTAAGTGTGCTTTAAACTTGCACTTGATTTTCATTTGAAGGTTTCCAATCCAAGAATGACCCTTTTTGGAGTTAAACATGTGATGTAATCACAAAACATAATGATGTCATAAAGAAATTGTTCTTTGAAAATGTAATGCAGGGAAAAACAAAAAAAAAAGATAGGAAAACGGCATCGTTCTCAATGTCAAAAGGTTGACTTTTAAGCAATTACTTTTGACTACCGTCCTCAATTAATGGTTAGTAGGTTTTTACTTTCACAATCACGACATCATTTCGTTTAAACATACACAAATTATGCTTTGATTTTGTTTATTTGAATGCAAATGTGAAGGAGGCCAAACCAAAAAATTATAAAACGACATCGTTTGTAGGGTCAAAAAGGTTGACTTTAAGCAAATACTTTTGACAACCAATTCAATTAACGGTTTCACGACATTAACCGTTTGTTATCCTCACCTGAAATTACGATCACGTAGGTCCCCAATCAATAGTGAATTTAATAAAAACTTTATATTATATCTCATAATAATAAAAGAAAATAAAAATCACGCCTTCACTCCCGGAACTCTCGTCTAGTCATCCTCTTTATATACTTTTCCAACAAGAACAAGCTTCAACACAAACACAAATCGAAAAATACTTCTCTCTTCTATAATATTATTCTCTCATTTATGTTTAGAATAATGTTGTCGAGTTCTAGTAATCTCTTTGCTTACGTTTTTTTCTTCCTTCTGTCAATTGGTAACACGACTGCATTTTCTTCGAGTTCGTTGCCGCATGTTCAAGATCCGAATCTAGTAGTTGACGAAGTTAACAGGTACGTAAATGAACAAATGTTGATAAATTCAATATAACAATGTTGTTTTTGTTAAAGTTAAATGTAGCAATTACAGTTTCATAAAATTCTTTCATTATTTGTAATGGGATTTACAGTGGCTCACATTACAGGTTCAGTTTCCCATAAATGAACTAAACTTTAAATTTAAGAAAACCCTTTACGGAACTAAACTTAATTATGGTTTCACATTATAGTTTCCTCTTTTGTTTTAGTTTATATTATAGTTTCCTATAATATAACCCATCAAAGGACTTTATGTAAAACTTATACTGTATTTGTAATTTCATTTAGTTCATTTCAAATAAAGAAAAGTTTACAACAGAAATAAGTTTTTCCCAACCAACAGAGCATGTTCACATTTAATTTTTTTACCGTCAACTATACACTTTTTACCCACACATTTAATGTTCACATTAAATATAGAATGTATTTTAATATTATTAAGAATTTTTGTAGAAGTGTATTCAATGCATCACGGAGGAGCTTGGCCTACCTATCCTGCAGAACCGGTAACCCTATAGATGATTGTTGGCGGTGCGACCCAAATTGGGAAAATAACCGTCAACGGTTAGCCGACTGTGCCATTGGGTTTGGTAAAAATGCTATCGGAGGCCGCAATGGTCGAATCTACGTAGTTACTGATCCGGGCAATGATGATCCTGTAAGCCCTAGACCAGGAACTCTAAGATACGCTGTCACACAAGAAGAACCATTATGGATCATTTTCAAGAGAGATATGGTCATTAGACTTAAAAAAGAACTTATCGTTACATCTTTCAAAACCATTGATGGTAGAGGCTCGAGTGTTCACATAACCGATGGACCATGCATAAAGATCCATTATTCAACTAACATCATCATCCATGGCATTAACATCCATGACTGCAAACCAGGACCAGGTAAATACAAAATTTAAGACTAAAATGTTTAATATAATGGATCTATAAAACGATTTTTATATGGTAAAATATTTTATGTTTATAGGTGGCATGATTAAAGATGGTCCACGTCACACGGGATGGTGGATCCCATCCGATGGAGATGCGGTGGCGATATTTGGAGGGAAACACGTGTGGATTGACCATTGCTCGTTTTCGAACTGCGATGATGGGCTCATAGACGCTATACATGGTTCGACGGCTATAACTATATCGAACAACCACATGACTCACCATGACAAGGTCATGCTTTTAGGGCATAGCGATAGTTACACGCAGGACAAGAACATGCAAGTCACCATTGCGTTTAACCATTTCGGGGAAGGGCTTGTTCAAAGGATGCCAAGGTATGCAAATTTCTCTTTTACCCCTAGTTGCGCACACATACAAATACATCAATAGTTCTGTAGATACATATGTATATTAGGCTAGCTTGCGTGCGATTTGCTAAGCACGCGCATAAAGAGTAGTCTAAATGGGAAAAATTGACTTTAGAGAGTATGGAAGAGAAGTCAACAAAAGCAGAATGTGAGACTTTTTAAACCACGATATCGATGGATCAGTCACATCGCGATATATAAAAGATTTTTTCCCATTTATGAGATGCGAATTGAAATGAATGATACCAATTACAAGAATAAAAACAACAAGTGTCGGCCTTTTTTTTATGTGCATTCAGGCATACATCAAACTGTTTCCATATAATATAAGTGGGTTAGAAAAATTATATGGCAGATTTGGGGGTAGTGTACGTAAACATTAGTATACTTGGAAAGTTATTAATTATATATTGACGCTTTGGAGATTCGTGCATTGGATCTAGAGATGCATGAATGAAAAGTAAACGACCTTTAATATATATGGGAGAGTTAAAATACTTCTAAAAGACCATTAAAAAAAAACTATAAAATTGAAGGAAACTGTTAAGGAAAACATACTAATATTAGGGTTTTGGTTATAATAATTAAACAGGTGCAGACATGGATATTTCCATGTTGTGAACAATGATTATACTCACTGGGAAATGTATGCAATCGGTGGAAGTGCTTCTCCGACGATATACAGCCAAGGCAATAGATTTCTCGCTCCCAACACTCGATTTAATAAAGAGGTATATATATATGCATGTACATTTTTGTGAATGTGGACTGATAGATTATAGATTTCATAAATGTTTAATTGATGATATTTAAAATGTTACATTTTTGTGTATAGGTTACGAAACATGAAGATGCACCGGAAAGCAAATGGAGAAATTGGAATTGGAGATCAGAAGGTGATATGTTTTTGAACGGAGCTTATTTCCGGCAGTCCGGTGCCGGAGCTCCGTCTAGTTATGCAAGAGCTTCTAGCCTGAGTGCAAGGCCATCGTCACTTGTGGGTTCCATCACGACAACAGCTGGCACTTTGAACTGTCGGCGAGGCCGTCGCTGTTAATGTAATCAAATATAACGATGAACTGAAATCATTAAGAGTACTATGAAATTAATGGACCATTGTTTATGCAATGGTGCATATGTTTAACGAATGGTAAGTCTCTTTTTATATGTTTTAAGTTTTAATGTAATGTTATAAGTGTAATGCGTCTGCTATGTCAATCTAGACATTTGCGAGAGATGGTTTTCAAAATTCATATCAATCAAAACCTTTTCTTCGTTTTTTGGAATATATCTTAACATTAAACCAAAAAAAAAAAAATCATATCAATATAATTTTCATTCAAGTAAACCATTTCAAATTTATTTTGTGACATATATTTTGGGATAAATTTTAATTAAAGTTTTCATTCCACCTGATAAATTACCGTAAGGTGGAATTGTTTTTAGTGATTTGAGGAAGAAAAATTCTATACAAACATGAACGCCATTATAGATAATTGTCTGTTGATCGATTAAGTTGACATGAAAAAACGGGCCAACGCCATGAAGTTGTCGGCGCGACACGTTCAGACGCAAACAGGATGTTTTCCACGTCCACTTTTCTCGGACTAGTACACATTCTTTTTGTCTTGTGGACTCAACAATGAGCCTAAACCATGATTTTGAGTTCCAATAAGCATGGACCACTTGGCAAAATCTAGATACTTTATGTTAAATCTAAAATAAATTTGAATTTAATATACAGAATAAAGAGTCATAAAATACTATTTTTAATAATATACCTTTTTATCAATGGCTATTTTAGCAATACTATTAAAATAAAGAAAAAGTACCCATTTGAATGCCTAAAAATAGTATACTAAAAATTAGTTAGAGGCTAATGTGTAGATCTCAAATCTAATGTACATCACACACATTCCACTATCAAATAAATGGCTTTAGAAAGAGTCCCTATTATTTCAAAGCAAAAAAAAGAAGTATGGGCTAGAAGATACATGAAGATGTTGTTTAGAGGGGATTGTCAAAACTTTGTGAATCTGATAGAACAACAATGGTTTGAAGTTGAACTTCCAAGTCTTTAACAATGATGCATCCGGAAAGCACCTATTTGGGGGAAACACGTTTTGAAAACGCAACAAACCTATTTTTCTTCCATTTTTATTTACCATGATTATGTTCCCTTTTTTTTTGTTTTCATGTGTTACAATCAGATGATGATATCTCAGGATTTTATAATGTAGTTTCCGAACTAACATTAAAAAAAAATTGATTTAAAAAAGTCCATTGAATAATCAAATTTGACATTACATAAACAAAGAAATATCTCATGTTTCACATTCTATAGGATTGATCAAACAACACCATTTATCTTCTCCGTTTCAAAATAAAAATAAGCTGGCTCCTGCCACCGTAGCAACACCAACTAAAACACTCGAAGATGATCTAAAGGCAGAACTAGATTTCGAGTTTATGACAGTATCCTCTTCAGGTTGTGCAAGCGAATCAGCATTCTCTTTTATACCACTGGTGGGGCTAATGGGCACGTAATCATCCACCACCGCAACACCATCTGGTGCAAGTTCTTTAGGAATTTCGTAATCCGGATAATCTTGAGATGGACCAAGACTATCTATCAAACTCTTTGTAGAATTATCTACTGTTGTTTTGTTGCCAGCAATAGTTTGTGTTAATGATGTCGGTGGAGATTTTTCATTATCTTCTGCTGCTGAAATGCCATTAACAATTGATAGAACTACGAGGAGAAAGACGAGGAAGAAATGTTTCGACATGGTATATATATGTATAGTTTATGAAATGTGTTTGATATTGATCTTCTAGGATCTTTTATTGAATGGAACTTGTTTGGGTTATGATGATATTTAGTTGTTTATAGGATGATTCTCTTGGAGATTTAACGAGCAGATTCGTTAAATTACTCCAAGGAGAATTGAAGAGAAGAGGAAATGGAGATTGGAAATTTAAACTTGTAAAGGAGATGGTCGTATTTGGTTTAGTCTATATTTGGTGAGTTGCTATATATATATGGTTTACGTTTTTTGTTTTGTTTCTAACCATATTTGACTTCATGCATGAGCTGTTTTTGTTGTTGTTGTTCCTCTATATAAAAAATGGTTTTAGTTATTTTTAGAATATGGTTAATTGGGTATTTTAACTAGTTGTTGCTTTTCATATGCATGTGTCTATCTGATAAGTGAAAACTAAATATAAACTATATATATTAAACGTTAAAACTGAAAACTAAATATAAACTATATATATTCAACGCCCTTATGATTCTAGGAACTTCTTAGAAAAATCGAGTCATTACAATCTAATTAGTAAATTATTGGATATTTTACTTTATCCTATAAATAGTTGATTTACTTATTTATCTTTTAGTCTATAGTTTGTACATTTTCTAGTCTATATAGTTAAACTTAATTTATCATTTATTTTTTAGTCTATACTTTGTACACTCTCTACTTTATAGTCTATATAGTAGCTTAATTATTCATTTATTTTTAGTCTATAGTTTGTACATTCTCTAGTCTATATAGTTAACTTAATTAATCATTTATTTATTTCTTGTTTAGTCTATAGTTTGTGCTTTTGTTATATTTGATATAGTTTAATATTACGTTGCTGCATGCGCATTAATTGTTCCCTTTATGAGATGAAAAATACTAGCCAAAGGCTATTATTAGAAATGAAAGTAATTAAATTACAAATACACCATGAGAATCTCATGGTTAAACGTACGACTAAGATTACATAAACAATTAATCAAAAAAATAACACAAACTAAAACATTTATAACAACATCAAATCCTAAACCTCCGTACTATGCACGAATTTAACTTGTTGAAAATCGGATCGGATTACAAACTTTTTTAAAAGACCAAAAAATTTAAATATCAAACGTATAATATAATCTTAAATGTAATTGATATGAAACCACCAAAAAGTACTAATAATCTTCAATCATATGAAGAAGAACCATGCAACGGCGGCTATAACAGAACCGGAGATAGAGATTACGAGTGATGATGCTCTTGCAGCCGGAGGTGAAGCTTCAGGACCGTCACTTGCGGTGGGTCCTTCGTCGGCGGAAGGAGACATGTCTGGAGTTGGAGATGGCGGCGACGAGCCGGTGGGTGCGTCGGAGGAGCTTGGACCTTCGGAGGAATCGTCGGAGCTTGAGTCAGGGCTTGAAGCCGGAGTTTCGGCAGGTGATGAATTTGGAGGCTTTGCGGTGGCCCCGCCTTTTGAAGATGGGGAAGGGCTTGGAGAGGCGGTGGAGTTTTTCTTGGACATGGTTGGAGCGGCCGTAGGCGGTGAAGTTGGGGCGGAGGCTGATGCTTTTGGGGATGCTGTGGCGGCGGGAGAAGGAGAGGTTGAGTTTTTATCGCCGGTCGATTTTGGCGCGCCGGCTGGTGTGGGAGGATCGGCGGCGAACACGGCGGTTACGGCCAAGGCGGCGACGGCGAGAGATAGAAGCTTAAGGGTCATTGTCATTTTTGTTTGTAATGTGTGACTTGTGAGTGAATGTGAGTTTTTTTTGTGGTAATTAGTTAAATAATTTTCGTATGGTGTTTGTGTATTGAGTGGTTGGTTTATGGTAAAGGTGAAAAAAATATTAAAGGGAAGAAAATAGTGATTTTGGAGAAATTAAGGAGTAAGTAAATTTTAATTTATAGGGAGTTTTACAGATTTGACCGACGTTTTGGTTGACCGGGTCCATCGGAACTTGTCTTAAAATTTTATTGGTTTTATCTTTTGTTAGTAAAAGAGAGAACGTGTGGTGATGGTAATTTCAACTTTCAAGAGATTAATTGAAAACACGTGACTCTTGTAATATTCTAGTTCAATGCACGAAGAGAGTGATTTTGTGGTCACGCTAATTAGTATAGTTTCATTAAAAAATTAAGCTAAAAACTAAAGATTGAAAACTTATTTTTACTAATCGCTAAAGTGACATGGGACATTGTAAGTTCATAACCATGATCAGACAATACAATTGGAGATAAAAATAAAAATATGACCAAATAATTTTTAACTAAACGGGCCCAAAACTGAGGCCCATATAATTGTTTCATTTGAAAGGCCCATATAGTTTTTGCTTAATACGTCCAAGTGAAATGTTCTGAACTGTATTCATCACGTTTTATCATTTTCGCCTTTTCGGCTTCTCCCGGCAGTTACAGCTTCAACAATCTCCGGCGGCGAAATTTTCTCGGTGAGTTTCTCCATATTTTTTTTTGTCATCCTAAACTGTGCAATTTCTGAATTTTTATTTCTTTAGCGTTACAGTGAACACAAAAAAAAAATCACAAATCCCTCAATTTTGTGAAATTTTGGATCTTTTGAAGACGAGTCTGAATAATAGAATGTACTATTATCTCTATATGTTTCTCTGAATTTTGATGTATCTGCTTTGCCTTTGGACTTGTGTTATGATGCGGAAGAAGAAGAGAGAGTTTGTTGAATTTCTGTATATTACTAAAACTTATCTTTACAGGAATGTACATTTCTACTTATATACTATCGATATACAATTGGTTTAACTTAACCAGCTTCTAACAGAATATTAAACTAATCTAATCAGGAGATAACCGGTGTGATATCTCAACATTCCCCCTCAAGATGAGAATATGTTAAGTAGACTCATCTTGGACTTTAGAAAATGAAATTGATTGGGAAACAGTGGCTTTGTAAGTATGTCTGCCAACTGGTTCTCAGTCCTGATATGAAGCATCTTGAGTAAGCCTTGATCCAACTTCTCATGGACTGTGTGACAATCAATTTCAATGTGTTTCGTGCGTTCATGAAACACGGGATTAGTAGCGATGTATATAGCTGCAGTACTGTCAGAATAAAGAACAGGAACTGCATTTGAATGTACCCTTAAATCCCTCAGCAGTTGATTAAGCCAAGATAACTCACAAGAAGCTAGAGCTAGAGCGCGATACTCAGCTTCTGCAGAGGATCTTATAGAGGCTGTTTCTTAAACCGCCAAGAAATTAAAGAATCGCCAACAAACATGCAAAATCCAGTTGTAGATCGTCTACTATCTGGACAAGCTCCCCAATCTGAATCGGCAAAACCTGAAAGTGTTAAATCATCTTGTGCAGAGTAGAACAATCCTTCCCCAATGGTTCCCTTTATGAATTGGAGAACTTTATAAACTGCAGTCAAGTGATCTGTTCTAGGCGCAGAAGAAAATTGACAAAGCTTGTTAACTGCAAATATAATTTCTGGTCTTGTGATTGTTAAGTACATTAAGCGACCAACAAGACTTCGATACATCTCAGGATTTGGAAGTAACTCTCCATCGGTTTTAGATAACTTCAGATTAGGCTCCATAGGCACCGAAGAAGGTTTACATGCCAATAAACCAGTAGAACTAAGCAGCTCAAGTGCATATTTCCTTTGACAAATTGAAATACCAGCTGAAGCTCGAGAAATCTCCAGCCCCAAGAAATACTTCAATGAGCCAAGGTCTCTTAGTTTGAAATTTTGCTTAAGTTCTGCTGTCAACTGGGTTGCTCCATGATCACTCGTACTAGCAATGACTATGTCATCTACATAGACCAATACTGCCAAGTAATCATTGTCACAACCCTTTACAAATAGAGTGTGATCACCAGACGCCTTTGAGAAACCCAAACTCAACAAAACATCTTTGAACTTCTTGAACCATTGCTGTGAAGCCTGTTTTAGCCCATATATCGACTTTTTAAGCTTGCAAACTGCATTACGTGGCAAAGGTTCCCCCTGTCTCTCTGCATATCCCAATGGTAAAGTCATATATATTTCTTCATCTAGATCTCCATTCAAGAATGCATTAGAGACATCTAATTGAGTAAGAATCCATTTCTTCGATGCAGAAACCTTTAAAAGAAGCTTTACTGTAGCCATTTTGGCAACAGGAGAAAATGTCTCATTATAATCTAATCCTTCCTTTTGAGTATATCCCTTCGCAACCAACCGTGCCTTATATCTCTCAAGACTACCATCAGCATGATACTTTACTGTGTAAACCCATTTGCAACCTACTTTCTTCTTTCCTTTAGGCAGAGAAACAATATCCCATGTCTTATTCAACTCCATAGCTCCGAATTCAGCATTCATAGCATCACAAAACTCTCTGGATTCCTTAGCCTCATAATAAGATTGTGGAACAGGGATTTTTGTGATAGTGTTTATATATGAAAGGTGTGATGGTGAAATGTTAGAGTATGAAAGAAAAGAAGTAAGCGGATATGAAATAGAAGACTGCAAAGAATTACAATGATAATCTTGCAAGTATGTTGGTGGTTTTCTCTGTCTTTGAGATGAATCAGGTGGTATAGGTAGAGGAATAGAAATGGAAGTTTTAGAAATGGGAGGTGATGAATCAGGAGAGACCGAATTTAAACAATCTAGAGAGCCAAAGATATCAGGAATTACCTCAGAGTTCTTATCTTGAATGAGAGGAAATATTTCTTCATGAAACTCAACATTGCGAGAGATTGAGATATTGTTACTCTCCAAATCCAACAAACGATACCCCTTATAACCAATCGGATAACCCAAAAATATGCAGGCTCTTGATCTTGGCGCAAATTTATGTCTCTGTTTTGGTGATGATGAACCATAACAAAGACATCCAAATGTCTTTATCTGACTGTAAGCCGGAGCTTTATTAGTAAGCATCTCATAAGGAGAATGAATCAGAGCTGAATCTGTCTCAGGATTTGATTTCCGAGCTGGAACATGCGGAGAACTTGAAGAGGAAGCGATTCGAGTGGATCTCCGTGGAATTCTCTTGAGTGGAGCCATCGGAGAAGAAATTGAAGAAGATCAAAGCTCAATAATGGCAGAAATAGGTCAGAATCGAGCAAATCAGCTCTGATACCATGTTATGATGCGGAAGAAGAAGAGAGAGTTTGTTGAATTTCTGTATATTACTAAAACTTATCTTTACAGGAATGTACATTTCTACTTATATACTATCGATATACAATTGGTTTAACTTAACCAGCTTCTAACATAATATTAAACTAATCTAATCAGGAGATAACCGGTGTGATATCTCAACAACTTGAGTTGTCACTTTGTAAATTTGTAATCTTTCGTTGGTTCATGTTCCTCATGGAGATCATAAGCTTATAATTTGTATTGTTATCTCCATATGTTACTCTGAATTTTATATTTATATATCCTCTGCCTTGGACTTGAGATATCACTTTGTTAGAATCCCTTGGTCCATGGAGATTATAAGCTTTATAATATGTCTAATTAACATAGTAGCTTTTAGTTTCGGAATCTTGTGTGCTCAAGGTTTGATTATTGTGTGTACAGTGAAGCTATGCGTAAAAGAGCAGCAGATGTGTATTCATCTCCTGGAATCCACAGAAACAAACCAGACTCTTTTAGTAATTACAGATCTCAAGTAGCTGAGTTTTTGTCTCAAAGTGAGAAGATCTCATTACATCATGATCAAGAAGCTAGCGAGAGTGATTCTTCTAAGAGTGTGATAGGAGCTGGGATGTCTAATATTGAGAAAGAGAATTTGAATGTCTTGTTAAGGCAGTGTGTGACGAATCTAACTCCAGAAGATTGATGAGGTAAAATTCAAAATATCTACTTTTTTGATATTGTTTTATTACTTTAGTAAAAAGAGTTGAGTATTCAATATGTGATGTTCGTTCGCAGATGCAGCAACGTGTAGACTCCATGTCCGTAATTTCACAGCTTGGTAACAAATGTATGCCATCTTCACCTGAAGAATTCGAAGTGGCGAGAGTATGTCTTTTACTTATATGTTTTGTATCATCTTACTTCAAATTATGTGTATACGTTTTGTGATTTTCTTCTTCTTATTCTCTCACATTTGTTCCTATAGGAAGATGATATAGAACTACTTCTGAACTCTGAGCCTGATCTTGTCAAGAAAATAACGTCCCAGTATTCAAATATTATGCTTTCCAAAGTAATGAGCTTCCTCCTTTTAATTTACAGAATAGTATTGGGCCTTAAGCGAAATGCTAAAATGTTTTTTTTTTGGGTTTGTGGTGTGCTTTTGAAAGCTGGACAATATGCAGCAGCAGCTTGAGAATCTCCTTGACGATGTGGTGACCACTTGCAGGTATAGTGTGGTCTAATAAATATCTGCTTCCATATAAAATTAGCTCATTCTTTGTTAGTTTTTATTTATGTGTTGTTGTTAACTCCTTTTCAAACAGACCTATGACTCGAGATGAAATTCGGGAGCTTCAGAAATCTATCAAGGAGCTGCCTGAAAGAAATCTTAACCGCGTTGTTCAAATAGTAGGAAACAGTAACAAAACATCTAGCAAAGATAACAACAGTGAGGTTGTAGTCAATCTAGATCATGCGGTAAGACTCAATGCGTAGTTGATTGATTCTCTGGTCTCAATATAAGTTTTAAATGGAACACTTGACAATATTTTTAACCTCACTGTGTTTGTTTTCTTCAGGAAAACATCATGTTATGGAGATTGCATTTCTATGTAAGAGCAGTCAAGAGTGCTCAGAAGCTAGCTCTCGCTAGCTAGCTTAGGGCTGTTGTATATATATGGTTAAGGATGTTAAGATGGTGTGATATATTTATTTTTTCATAATCAGTCTGGTTAGGCCATGTCTTTGTTGGTCTTATTACATGGACGAGTTTATAAATCGGTTCTGATTTTGAGTGACTTTATTTTATAAAAGATTGAGTTGACTAATCTTCATATTTGTTTTGGTCTAGTATACAATCTCTGATTCTCTATGCATGGTATAATACAATGTACAGGTTCTTCATTGTCTTGTCTAGTCTCCTTGACTACAAGAACACTGACTTAGCATAGCTTTGTTCTCTAATTTTCTGTTGGACTCGATCAAGTGTTGGTCGGTCCAATGAATCCTTAAAATTGGAGATTGTATCTTATAACATTGTATGTGCCAAAGATGATTGTTCTAACCAATTGTTTTTTAACTTATAACATTGTAAGTTAAAATCAATTTGAAGACATCGAACAATCCTTTACTCGATAACATCAACAGCCAAAACATTGTTGAAATGTTGCATTTGGCCCAAATAAAAGATTGAAACCTTGGAATTTTAGTCTGAAGTGTCCCTTTACTGTATAGTCATCATGTTTCTAGTCATGAGTGTTTCAAAAGCATTTTTTCCTAAGAACATGTGCAGTGGAGAGAATCCCTATAAATCTTTTAAATATAATATTTTAATATATATAATATAATTTAATTATTTATTTAAAAATAATAATTAAAAAACAAAAAATCAATTATATGTTGACATGTGTTAATACAGTATCTTAAGGAGTTTTTCAAAAGTTTTCATTTGAGAATTTTTGTGAAAATCTTTCTATGTGTCTCTTCTCTTTTTTATTATTTTTCATTTTTATAATTGTAAAAACTTTTGTCTGATAAAATCTCCACTGCACATGCTTTAATAGCACTCTGTCACTGCATTTGAGAAATTCGCAGACTTGGTCTCCGTCGCTGGCCGTCAGGTAATTTCACCTTCTTCTCTCCTTTCTGATTTAAAAATCTTTTCTTTGTACTTTTATAGTTTTTGATTTGTCTAAATGCAATCTCATACTTTTAGATTCTTCGGATCTCTGCAAAATCTTGGGTTCAATTTTGCGATGGAGGAAAGAAAAGCGCAAGTAATATGCTACGAACAGTCTGCAAAAAGAGATATGATAAGCAAATTACCTGATTCTTTGATATCTCAGATACTATTGTATCTTCCGACAAAAGAAGTTGTTAGGACAAGTGTTTTGTCCAAAAGTTGGAGAAGTGCCTGGCTTTTGATTCCCGAGTTGGATTTATACTCTTTTGAGTTTCCAGATTACAATGTCTTTGTGGGTTTTATGGACAAGTTCTTAGATTTCTATAGGGAACAAAAGTCATGCTTAGACAAGCTTAAGCTAAGTATTCGTGACGATGAGGAAGATCAGTCTTGTGTCACTCGTTGGATAGACTTTGCTGCTACTTGTAAACTTAAGCATCTTGATGTTAAGTTTATATATCCTAAGTACTTGCAAGTGATGCCTGTAAGCCTCTATACCTGTGAGACGCTTGTTTACTTAAGACTCCATAGAGTAATGTTGGGTAGTTTTGAGTCTGTTTCTCTACCTTGTCTCAAGACTATGTGTTTAGAACAAAATGTTTATGCCAAAGCTACGGATATGGAGTCACTTATCTCGTCTTGCCCAGATCTTGAAGATCTGAGCATTGTCAGAAGGTTAAATGATAATGTATTGGTTTTACGAGTTTATTCTCAGACTATAACCAGTCTTAGGATTGCATTTGGTAGTGTTTATAATGGGTATTTCGATTTTAGTAGAGATATCTTAG
This sequence comes from Cardamine flexuosa, assembly GCA_963555745.1. Classification (NCBI taxonomy): domain Eukaryota; kingdom Viridiplantae; phylum Streptophyta; class Magnoliopsida; order Brassicales; family Brassicaceae; genus Cardamine; species Cardamine flexuosa. The sequence goes on from OY743218.1 coordinate 2,861,321, forward strand.
AGCTTTTGATTGATGCCCCTAGACTTAAGTATTTGAGTTTGGAATATGACATTTCGCCGACTAAAATCTTAAGCAACTTGAGTTCCTTAGTTAAGGTCAATCTTGTTGGTAATTTATTTGTTTATTCTGAATATGACTTCGCATTATCAAAGCATCAAATGATCCGTAATTTTTTCACCGGTCTCTCGAAAGTTAGAGATATGACCCTCTCCTCTATGCAGGTATCTTTCTATGAGGTTTATATAAATTTATATAATGTTATTTAACGAAAACATTTCTCACCGGTACTCTTGTCTTCTTTTCTTTTCTGTTAACAGTTAATCAATTCCTACTTGAAAGGAGAACCATTACCTCAGTTTTGCAACCTGTCTCGTTTCGAAGCAGAAGTCAGTTTCAGAGAAGGAGAAATTTTGGAAATCCTGCCAACAGTTCTTCAAAGCTTTCCGAATCTAAATTCCATCGTCTTGGTGATGACTTGCACCACCATTGAGTGTTACTTAATGATGCATTAACAGAAGTGTCTTGTTGTCTTATCTTAGTGTATTCATTCATCTTATGTATTTTGTAGGATTTAACTGCGTCTATGGTCAAAACGAAACAAATAACAGTTTCGTCCATGCCTCAGTGTTTGTTGTCTTCGCTAGAGTTTGTAGAGATAAAAAGCACCAGCTCTGGTGCAGTACATGTTGCAATGGAACTAGCAAGGTTCTTTGCAGAAAACACTGTAATCCTCAAGAAACTTGTTCTGAGCTGGAAAGGTTCTCTTCTAGAAGAAGATTCTGTCCTAAGGGACCTCCTTGCAGTGCTGAGGCAACCTAGCATGTGTCAAATTGAAGTTCGTGGACCAATAAAAAGACTTGCAAGTGGTTCCTAGAGATTCCTAGAGGTTGGACTTGGATTTTGATTTTCTTGAATTCTCTGTTATCATGTCACTGTGAGCTTTGGTCACGATGTTTTAGGATTCCAAGCTGTTTTTTATGTAATAAGTGATTCTGCCTCTGAATGCTTTGGTTTAAAACTCTTCACCCGGGTCTTGTGATAGGGATAGGTATAGAGCGTTGTCTAATAGATGTCTGTTTTGTGTCATTTTATGGGAAGCTAAAGAGTCTTCAATATAAAACTAAAACACTGTTTGTTAGTGGTTACTTGTGTGTTGTTGTTAACTCCTTTCACACAGACTTAGGAGCTTTAGAAATTTAACATATGGCAAAGATTTCAGCAATGAGCTTATTAGTTAACTTACATCATGTGTTAAGACTCAGTGCGTAGTTGATTGATTCTCTGGTCCTAATAAGTTTGTTTAAATAGAACACTAACAGCATATTAAACCTAACTGTGTTTGCCGGTTCTGATTTTGAAAGACTTTTAATATATGAAACTATGAAAGATTGAGTTGGCCGGTCTGGAGATTTGTTTGGTCTAGTACAATCGCTATGCATGGTATACATGTTCTTCAATGTCTTACACTGATTTAATATAGTTTTGTTTTCGAATTTTCTGCGATTGAGGACCTGATCAAGTGATGTTGGTCCAGTGAAGGAGTAAAATAGGACCTAAACTAGAGGACTTTGTTTGTCTAAAGAACAAACTGTCACCACGGTATATCAATCTCACTTTTGGTAACAAGTACTTGCTCATGGCGATGTTTTTCTTTTCCACAGCGTGGAGCCAAGCAGAGCCAATACATGCTTCTTTATAAAAATGAGGTGTCTTGACAGAAAATGGGGACCAAACCTACCCGAAAAGGCGGTTAGGTTCAATTTTGGTTAGCCATATCCTTAGTAAATTTGTTTCGGTTAGATTTGAATATGAACCAAAATCTGATCGGATACCCAAGAAACCAAAAACAATAAATACACAATTATAAAACATGATTTATTATTACATAGGAGGGTTTTATAGAGGTTTTCATATAATTCAGATTTTTATTGAGATTTTCTATTTTTTTCCAGATATTTTGAATTTAAATTCAAAAACTAAATTTAAATATGTTTGGATTCTATGTCGAATTTCAACTAAATATTGATAACCGTCCCAAACCTGATTAAATCTAAATGGTATATAATCTGATCCGACTCAAATCAAAATCCCAAAATCATGGCCTAGTCGAAACATTGTTGAAATGTTAATGAGTCAATTGGCTCAAATTTGAAAAATTAAGGGGAAAATGGGTAAAAAACCTCTCTCCTTTTCCAAAAACATTTTTAAAATATTATTTTTATTGTGGAATTTTAAACCTTGGGTGATTTTGTTAGAAATACACAAATAACTTTTTAATTAATAAAAATGTATGTATTTATTTTTAATTAATTATTTTTCATGCTCTGTTGTCGAAAATAGTGATATTTAAAGGAATTTCTCTATTTAAAATGTTAATTTTATTGTTAACAGGGAAACTTTAACAACTACTTAGTTATCAGTAAAATCAGAAAGAAACATTAAACACATATTGTGTTAACGTGAATGAGATGAGCTAACAAATAGAAAATATTAAAATTGATGAGAAAATTATAAATATGTTAACATTCTAACTTCAACAGCTACTTAAGTATCCTGATAATCATAAACAAAGAATCGGAACATAGACATATGCTAATGTGAAATGTGAGAGTTAGAGCATCCTCATCCTTCATTTTGTTATATGTGTCTTTTATATTAATTAATACTAAAATTAAAGACACTATCTATTTGAGGGGTCTTAAATGTCTTTCCAAAGACATTCTCTCTCTTTTTCAAGACACTTTCTCTTTTTTTCTTTTTCTTTTTTTTATTAAATATATGTTTAAAGACATTCATCTAAAGATGAGAGATGGAGATGGTTTTAACGTATCAAAATATTAATTTCAATGGATAAAGTTAAAATATATGTTAACAATTCGGCTTTAACTGCTACTTTGATATTGTGCTAACTATAATGGTATAAGTTTGCTAACGTTAAATAGATGTTAACAATTTGGCATAAATAATATCTGCTAACTATTGTTATCATGATAACAAAATTCAATAGACAGACCAAAGGTGATAACATGATTATGCATGATAACACGAATGGTAACAATTATCAAAGTCGATTAACGGATGGTAACACAATAACCCTGCGATAACGCAAATGGTAACGGATAAACGTTATAGGGGCAATATCGGTAAAAAAATAAGCAGCTGCTTTTGTGTCAGTTAATTAATGAGAAATATATTGCTATGGAATGTAATTTCTCTTAAACCTTCAACTTTTTGTCAGAAAATATTTTTTTTTTTATCCGATTCTTTTTTCCGACGAAAACCCTTGTATGCTCCTTAACCCATCAGGTGATTTGTCTGAAGTAACGACTCCATGAATCAAAGATTCAAAATCCATAATTGGTGAAAACTGTTCAATTTAACCCTGAGTTTTAAAACTCGGATTAAAGGAAAAAATAAAACAAACAAAGAGAAAAAAACGGATGCACGTTGAAAAAGGGGGTCAGCTGACCTCACCTTATTTAAAAAATATCTTATAGTATAAAACACATGTTATATGACCAATTAAATAGTGGTATATAAATCTTTTTTTAAAAAGTTGTCTTATAGATATTTATTATAAATTTAATCCACTAAAAATATCAAAAACTAAAAAGCAGATAAGAAAAAAACTACAAAAAAACTACAAAAAAACTTCTTTTCTCTTATTATTTTTTCTATTTTCTATATATATTTATTCAAAAAAATATTTTAAAACACCTAAATTATCTCGCTCCACTAAGACCATTCATCATATTTCTATCACCATGGTTTTAAGTTTTTAAAATTGTTTCATCATCTTCCTCTACATATTTATAACTCCCAATAACTCAAACATTTTTTTTTACTTTTAGAAAATTTAAATCCACAAATTCTCTTCAATTTTTCATACTTAGCTATGGAGTCTCATTTAATTTCCAAAAAAATCTAAAAGGTAATTTTAATGTGATATCTACTTACTATCTTTCTCTGAAACTCTATTTTAGATAATTGATTTTCAAAGTTATATTTATTTAAATTATTTAAAATTTTAATCTCTCTCAACCATAAACTGCAACAGAGGAAAGAGGTTGGAAACTAGAATCAAACTATATTTATACCTTCAATAATATTATTGTCCACATGAGTCTTTATTTTTTGTTTGTTATGAGTTTTTGTTCCTTCTATAATTTTGTCAATCGTGTTGAGTCTGTTTCTTTACCTTTTCTTAAGACTATGTGTTTAGAAAAAAAATGTTTATGCCAAAGCTACGGATGTGGAGTCACATATCTCGTCTTGCCTAGTTCTTGAAGATTTGAGAATTGTTAGACTGTTCCGCGATAATGTATTGGTTTTACGAGTGTATTCTAAGACAATAACTAGTCTTAGGGTTGGATATGATGGTAGGTTTTTGATTTTAATTAGAGATACCTTAGAGCTTTTGATTGATGCCCCTAGACTTAAGTATTTGACATTCGAAAATGACCATTCGCCCACTAAAATCTTAAGCAATTTGAATTCCTTAGTTAAGGTCAATGTTGTTGGCAATATTGGTAATGCATATTATTCTAAATATACTTCGAGTTATCAGAGCATCAGGATGATCCGTAATTTTTTCACCGGTCTTTCGAAAGTATATGAGTTTCGAAAATGTCCATTCACAGAGTAAAATCTTAAGCAATTTGAGTTCCTTATTTAAGGTCAATATTGTTAGCTATCCTGGTGGTTTTGATTCATTTGACTCTGATGAAGATGTTAAGTTATTAAAACAACAAATGCTCCGTAATTTTTTCACCGGTATCTACAAAGTTAGGGATCTGATCCTTTCTGACATACATGTATATCTTTTATGAAGTTTATATACATATGTATAATGCAATATAATGAAATTTTGTTCACCCTTAGTTTGTTCTTCTTCTTTTTTACGTAAGCAGTTAATACATACCTACTTGAAACTAGAACCATTGACTCAGTTCTGCAACCTGTCTAGTTTGGAAGCAATAGCTTCTTGAAAGCTTTCTGAATCTAAAATCCATAGTCTTGGTGATGACTTGCACCAACAACCCATGAGTTTTAACTTTAGTATGCATTTAAGAGATGTGTTATCTAATCTAACTATATTCATTCATCTTATGTATTTTGTAGGATTTACCTAAATGTATGGTCAAAACAAAACAATTAACAGTTTCGTCAGTGCCTCAGTGTTTGTTGCCTTCGCTCGAGTTTGTAGAGATAAAAGCAGCAACAGATATGATTCAGGGCATGTTGCCATGGAACTAGCAAAGTTCTTTGCAGAAAACTCTGTAATCCTCAAGAAACTTGTTCTGAGCTGGGAAGGTTCTATTCTAGAAGAAGAAAATGTCTTAAGGGATCTGCATGCATTGCTGAGGCAACCTAGCACATGTCAAATCGAAGTTTGTGGCCCAATAAAAAGACTTGTAAGTGGTTCCTAGCAATTCCTAGGCTAGCATTCTTAGAGATTGGACTTTGATTTTGATTTTGTTGAATTCTGTTATCATGTCATTGTTGGCCACACTGTTTAAAACTCTTTTATGTGACAAATGATAATGTGACTAAAATTTGGAGGATTCAAAGTACGTGATTCTGCCTCTGAATGCTTTGGTTTAAAAATTCAACAGGTGCGAATATGTTTCTTTTTTCATGATCAGTCTGGTTAGGCCATGTCTTTGTTGGTCTTATTACATGGACGAGTTTTTAAATCGGTTCTGCTTTTGAAAGAGTTTAATATATGAAAGATTAAGTTGGCTGATCTGCGCGCAGAGTTGTTTTGGTCTAGAATGCAATCTCTATGCATGGTATACAATAAACATGTTCTCCAATGTCTTCTCTAGTCTAATTTGTGAGTAATGTGAAAGACAACAAGAACACTGACTTAGGAAAAGATTGGTAAGGACTTTTAAAATATACTATTAGTTTAGGCTTTTTAACTATATAGATTGTAAAACTTTGGTTATTATTAAAATATGATTGGTAACATTTTTTGTTGTAGAAACTTTTTAACTATATAGATTGTAAAACTTTGGTTATTATTAAAGTATGATTGGTAACAAAAGCTGTTAAAACTGTAACTATTATTTGTTAGATATGACTTGAATAGATTGGACCCATAACATTAGACCCAATCCGTTAAGGTTAATCAGGGTTCTGTTGGGTCCATATTAGGCCCAGTCCACTAAGGATTAATTAAAGTTCTGTTAATTAGAGTTTTACTATTAATACTCTCTTAATCCTAGCCTCCAATGTATTATGAAACTTGTATCTCCAGTAATAAAATAGGTCTCCTCTTTTCCCGTGGATATAGCCAACGTGATCGTTGGTGAACCACATTAATTCTGTGTCGTGTTCTTTACTCTTATGTCATCTTGCTCACATCCGTTATAACAAATTGGTATCAAAACACAAGGTTCTTCGCTCTACTCTACGTCCGTACGAATTTCGTGCATTTTCAGATTAGTGCAATTTTAGCGCATAATCAGTTTCGTGCAAAATTCGTATCTGAGCACAATGTTCTTAGTTCTGTGATTTTCAGGTTGAATTAGTTTTGTGCAAATCTCGTGCAGAAACAGATTCGTGCAAATCTCATGCAGAAACAGATTCGTGCAAAATCTATACAGAAAAAGTTCGCGCAAAATCTGTGTAAAGAAGAAGGTTCTTGCAGGATCAAGTTCATGCAAAATCAGGTTCTGGGAATTTTCCGCATCTGTAAGTTTGTGAGGAGATGTCTGGAATGAGCATGAAGATCGACAAATTTTCTAGGAGAAACAGTTTCAGTTTCAGGCCCGTGTTGGGCATCTGGTCTGATGAGCATCATGCATCTGATCTGGTCCAGTGGACGTTTGGCTCAGTGGGTGATTTGGTCCAGTGGGCCATCAAGCCTATGATAGGCAGCAGGCCCATGATGAGCATCTGGCCCGTATTAGGCATCTGGTGTGATACATATCAGACAGCTGATATAGTTACGGGTTCAGTTGTTGCATCTCCAGCAATTCACAGAGATTATATGACTGAGGAATGGCAAAGACTTTGTCATATATGTGAAGGAGAAGTGCAAGTGTCTGAGGAAGATCTTCAGTGTTGTCAGAGGAAGATCTTCAGTGTTGTCAGAAGATCAAGAGGCTACGGATGAACAATGGTCTGAAGTTTTATTCATCAGAGATCAATCAGTTGTGTAAGGATGAAGAGGTTGCTCAACATCACACAATCATGAATATACCACACCATAATGGTGTAGTTGAATAGATGAATCAGACATTGTTAGAGACAGCAAGGTGTATGTTCTTAAATGCTGGGTTGAACATGAGGTTGTGGACGGAAGCAATACGCATAGTTTGTTACTTGGTCAACTGTGGACCGCACACAAGTATCAAGTGCAAGACGTATGCTGGAAAATTGTCTCCAACAAGGAATCGTAGTTTTGACAAACAGAGTCAAGAGCTACAGACAAAAGCTTGTTTGCTACAACATAACCAACCAGAGATTACACCATCTGAAGATACACACCAGAGTATCACTCAAAATCATATAGGGAGGATTGGAGTTGGATCAACTCAGAGATATGATTATGAGGATATGGTGTGGTTTGCATTGCATAGATCAGAAGAGATGGATAATGAGTATTCATCTACTGATTTGAGAAGTGAAAAGAGGATTCAAGTGATCAAGGAAGAGATTGGTATTATTAATAACCATGAAGGTATGTTCACTAAGTTAAATCCTCAAAGCAAGTTTAAACAATGTTTGGACTTGCTGATTATCTCAATCTGTTAGTCGCCATGAAGGGCGAGCAGGCCCTTGATAGGGCATCATGCCTCTGTATAGGCATCTGGCTCGAGGTGGAGCATCAGGCTCCTGAAGGAGCATCTGGCTCCTGAAGGAGCATCAGGTCCGTGAAAGGACATCAGGCTCCAGATAGAGCATCAGGCTGCAGGCAAAGCATCATGTCCGTGAAGGGACATCAGGTCCGTGAAGGGACATCAGGTCCGTGAAGGGACATCAAGTCCGTGAAGGGACATCAGGTCCGTGAAGGGACATCAGGTCCGTGAAGGGACATCAGGTCCGTGAAGGGACATCAGGTCCGTGAAAGGACATCAGACTCAAGATGGAGCAGCAGTTTCCTGGTAGGGCATCCAGTCCTTGAATAGACATCAGGCCTCTGAAGAGGGATCAGGCTCATGACGGAGCATTTAGTTCAAGGAAGGGCAGTCTGGTAATTTGGCAAAGCATAAGACTTCTGAAAAGGCATCAGGCTCTTAAAAGAGCATTTAGCCCGAGGTAGGGCATTCTGGCTTGTGACCAAGTATCTGGCCTCAGAGAGGCATTCTGGTTTCAGAACAATCAGCAGGTTTTTTGTATCTGGCCTCTGATGAAACATCTGGCTCGAGACGAGCATCTGGCCCGAAAAAAGTTATTCTGGCTCGACGGAGCATCTGGCCCAAGGAAAGTTATTCTGGTTTCTAATGAAGCATCTGGCTCAAGACGAGCATCTGGCCCAAGGAAAGGTATTCTGATTTCTGATAAAGTGTTTTGGTCCTTGATGGGACATCCGAACTTTAAAGGGACATCAGGCTTCTGAGGAATAAGTAAGTTCTTGATGGAACATCTGATCCCAATGGGGCATTCTCGCTTGAAGCATCTGGTTTCTGGTGAAGCATCAAGATTCAGGCAAGGCACACCGTTCCATAGCGAGACAGAAAGTCCTCTTATGAGACATCATGCAGCATTAAGGCAAGCAAGTTCCTGATGAAGCAACTGGCCAATACATGATATCTAGTCTCTGAAGAGGCAACATGTTTCTGAAGAAGAAACAAGTCCTTGATGGGACATCTGAGGGAAAAGAGAATTCTGGTACGTTTGTCACCTACGAAGTCTGGTACATCTGACATTGCACAACTGTTTGATGATACAACAGTCTGTTGGTGAAGAAGTCTGGTACAACTATCTGATGGAGAAGTCTGGTACATCGGGCACTGTGAACAGTGCATATGGTAAATCTGTTTGGAGGATTCAAGTTAAGGTGGAGATTTGTTATATATGACTTGAATAGATTGGGCCCATAACATTAGGCTCAATTCCTTGAGGTTAATCATGATTCTGTTAGGCCCATATTAGACCCAGTCCGCTGAGAATTAATAAGGGTTATGTTAATTAGGGTTTTACTATTAATACTCTCTTAACCCTAGCATCCAATGTATTCTGAAACTTGTATTTCCTGTGATAAAATCAGCCTCATTTTTTCCCGTGGACATAGCCAACGTGATCGTTGGTGAACCACGTTAATTTTGTGTCGTGTTCTTTACTCTTATGTCATCTTGCTCACATCCGTTATAACGTTATTTTTATTATATACTGTATACTTTACAAGTATGTTAAAAATGAATTAATATTGCTATAGAAAGACAAATAAAATATATTTAGTCCATATAAATATCTTGTTCGGTTTTTAGATTGATAGACTATCATTAAGATGCAATTGATGAAAGCTTATAAAAGTTGTTGATGCAAATAATTTTATGAGAAATGGATCTTAAGAAAAATGGAATAAAAGATTATTGTTAATTATCAAAATATATTTGTGATATATTGCACATATAATAAGAAAAAGTTTTTCCATTATTGTGGGGAAGAAGAAAGAGAAAAAATATCAATTTTTTTTAACTTTTTATTTTTTACAGTTCACAAAGTCATATATTTGTGATTTTAAAAAATGATATATAACTTAAATAAAAGTGAACAATTAGATTTTAAAAGCTTTTAAAATAAATAAAGTCATAAAAGTCTGATTGGTAAAGTTTTGACTATTAAAAGTCTGATTTGTTCTCTAATTTTCTGTTGGTCCATTAATGAATGCTTAAAATAGGAGATTATAAGTTATAACATTGTATGTGCCAAAGATGATTGATCAAACCATTGTATTGTATAAATCAAAGCCGGCTTTGGGCCAATTAAAATGATGCAAATGAATGGGGTCCTAAATTTCAAAATGATCATTTTTTTCTTCTAAATATATACAAATAATTTTGTAGGAAAAATACTAAAATATTAATATTTATTTTTACATTACTGTAGGAATCTTTTTTTCAACTATTACTATGATTTAGGAATTACCATTTCTTATCATTTTATTATATTTAAATTTATCAAAATTTTATATTTTAAAATTATTGTTGTGATTAAAAATAATTTTGTTTGGGGCTCCGAAAATCTCAGGACCGGCTTTGGTATAATTTAAATAAATTTTGAAGACATCGAACAATCCTTTACACGAAAACATTGGATTGAACAGCCAAAACATTGTTGAAATGTTGAAAGCTTGCAGCTAGAAAGTGTCATATACCTATAGTATTTACTATTGTCATTTTTCATTTTTTTGACTAGTATGTACTATTTAGTGTGAAGGTTTTATTACTATATTCAAAAGTTCCCTAGACGTTAGTCAGGATTAAAATCGGAGAGTAATTGGAGATTATTATTTTTTCATATTTTTTTATAAATTTTATATTAAAAATTAAATATATCTATACTAATAAAAGAAACTATTTGGAGCTCAATAGGGTGTCCACCTCAGCAAAAACAAAGTTTTAAGAAGAGCTATAGATGTGACATGTGGCATTTTAGTTAAAAATTCATACTTAAAAGTTAAAATTATTTTAATTTCTCTTAAACAGGCATTTTAGTTAAAAATTCAAAGTAAAAGTTAAAACTATTTTAGTTTCTATTAAACTATTTTAATTTCCCTTAAACTATTTTAATTCTTTTTAAACTATTCATCTCCCATGTGTTCTCCTTCGCTTCTTAACCGTATTATGTGTCTCCAAATCTTCCTTCTTAAGTTCCAGCTCGAGTCTATTTAGAATAAGGTTTTCGGACAAGCAATTGTGAGCAGCTATATAGTCTCTGGTTCATCGAATTGTTAGCAGCTATATAGTCTCTGGTTCATCGAATTCCTATAGGCCGTTACGCTTGCAATTTTTTGTTTGGCATTTTCATCATGTTTTTGATTCTGATGAAAAAGATATGCTGTCTACTTTGGAATAATCAACCAGCACAGGAGTGGAACAGCCTTTGCGGTAAGTTTTACAGGTTATATACGGAGTAAACATCTGTGGATTTTATTGTTAACATCTATGTCATTTTCTTGTGTTTCTAATCGCATGGTGTTGGAACTAAGAAGAAAAAATTCAGAGCTCCAGCGCATTCACAATCAATTTCGTATGTACTAAGTTGATTGTCATTTCACTAAAAAATCATTCACTTCCCCAGTAATCTTTGCTTTGAGTAGGGCAACTTTCGTCATGCCTTTTTGGTGTCAAATTAAATGATGGATGGAAAAGTTTCTTCTGAGAGCAAAAATGATAAGGTTATAATTAAAAAGGCATGAGCTTCCTCCGATGGCCTATGTTGTTCTCTGTAGGTGTTCAAAGTAAGTACCATTCATCTTTATATTTCATCGATAAGTAAAGCATTATGCATTATGTATTTGCAAGGCTTCTTAGTGTAGGCTTTGATCAAAATAAGCTATTTTTTATATGATACTGGAATAATATGATGAAGAATGAGTTTACTTTATAGGTTTCACAAGGGATGGTTTTAACTAAAAAACCATTTACATAAAGTTTGGGGTTTGATTAAAGAAATACTACCATTGCAAGCATTTGATGCAGAATGAGGTTATTGTTGTTTACCTTTGACTAAATGCTATTTAGAAATGAGCTGTGTGATAGTTTCAAACAAAGGCATTTGAATCTATGAATCAGCCCTCTCTATTTGCAATGAACTTTCTAGAGTACTGTTGTTTTAGGGTAGGGCACATTCACTGTCCCAGACTCTCCCAGCTGGTCCTAGCCAGGCTATACTCAGGGTAAGACTCCTTTTCCTCTTTTCTTCTGCAATCCTTACATCTTTTTCCTTTTGAAACAGGTAGATGAAGATGCAGCAGTGGGTTTAGAAGCGTTCTCATGGATTGCTCTAGCAGTTCCTATAATAGCTGATGTAAACTTTAATTTCTTTGAAGCTGAACTTCTTTATCTTCACTCACATTGCATACATTTTTACTGTCTATTTTGTTTATAGAGCCAAAAAGAATATGAGAACTCAGGTAAAAGTATCAACAAACTGCTTTGAAGAAAAACGTTCAGTGAAACTGTATTTATTATCGCAATAATAAGCAGAGTAGTGAAACTGAAGCTGAAGCTGAAGCTTCTAAGGAGTGCAAACGTATGTGGCTAAGCATGCTAATTAATATATATGAGCATGTAACATGTTGATCATCTAAAACAATTTATTTCAAATTACATGTATGGATCTATGGATCCCATGATAAGTATTTTAGTTTACTTGGATCTATTGAAATATTACAATTAAAGTATGATCTAATTGGACTGTGTGTGATACATAGAAGGGTTTTCTTCTGGGATGTTACTTTCTCTTTATAGAGTAACCTGGTTTCGATGAGTTTAGCTAAGCTCTGTGAGGCTACTGGACCATTTATCACTTGTGTTGTTAACTTGGTATGGTCGCCCGACGATTGGACTATGTTTGGACCATTCATTGATATCACATGTGATGCAGATTCGAGAATAATGGGTGTCTCTAACCAAGGTGAACAACTCTGAATGGTGAAAGCAAGTTTCTCTTTGTAGTTTGGTCAGAAAACCCATCAAAACAAAAAGTAGATGTATTAGTTCTGGTTTTGCTACTTCGAGTGCATATAATCCTAACTATAACCAATGCAAAATATAATCCTACATGACAATGCATGTAATATATATGGTCGTGTATATGTTACATGTTTGTGTATGTGTCCATTGCATTTTTTGGAGAAGCTTATACGACTGACATAATCAGTTGTGAGAGCTACCAAATCTAAATACAAGATCAAATAAATCAGCTCCCGCATTACTGGAAAAATTAATTAATGTAGAAACCAAACATAACATTGATGAACATTTTAAAATCATCATTTTTTGTTATACGCCCAACAAACATGCCGAAGTATAAATGATTACGAAAAGAAACAAATAGCCATAAAATATATTTTACAAAACTTGTATATAATAAACATAAAAAATTTACACTTTAAAAATTCAATAAACTAAACATCATTTAAATAGTCAATATAGAAGGAAAAGAAAACTTAAAATAATATTGAGAATGAATAAAAGTATAACTATGGTTTGCAATTGAAAAAAAAAAATACATATATATGACAATAGCTAAAGATGAATTTGTAAAACTTTAACATTGTTTTAAATTTTTTAATATTTAAGCAGAAATTTTAAAAACAATTCGCGCCTAGAGCGAACTTACCCTAGTACATATAATCATGTCAGTTTAACGAGTGTTTCAAAAGGCATAAAACCCTAAAAATGAATTCGCTGACTTCGTCTCTGTTGCTAGCCGTTGGATCTTCCAACATACAAAAACCCTAAACCCATCAGGTGATTTTCACCTTCTTCGCTCCTTTATGATTTATAAATATTTTCTTTGAATTTATAGTTTTTGATTGTCTAAAAGCATTAATTCTCATAGTTAGATTCTTCGGTTCTCTGCAAAATCTTCGGTTCAATTTTTCGATGGAGGAAAGGAAAGCGAAAGTAATGTGCTACGAACGGCGTGCAAGAAGGGATATGATAAGCAAGTTACCTGATTCTTTGATATCTCAGATACTTTTGTATCGTCCGACAAAAGAAGTTGTTAAGACAAGTGTTTTGTCCAAAAGGTGGAAAAGTGTCTGGCTTTTGATTCCCGAGTTAGATCTAGACTGTTATAAGTTGTTTCCAGATTACAATTCCTTTGTGGGTTTTATGGAAAAGTTTCTAGATTTCTATAGGGAACAAAAGTCATGCTTAGACAAGCTCAAACTAAGTATTCTAAAAGATAAGAAAGATCAGTCTTGTGTCACTCGTTGGATAGATTTTGTGGCTACTCGTAAACTTAAGCATCTTGATGTTGAGTTTATATGTCCTAAGTACTTGCAGGTGATGCCTGTAAGCCTCTATATCTGTGAGACGCTTGTTTATTTAAGACTCCATGGAGTATTGTTGGGTAGTTTTGAGTCTGTTTCTTTACCTCGTCTAAAGACTATGTGTTTAGAACAAAATATTTATGCCAAAGTTACGGATTTAGAGTCACTTATCTCGTCTTGTCCAGTTCTTGAAGATTTGAGCATTGTTAGAAGGTTAGAGGACAATGTATTGGTTTTACGAGTCTATTTTCAGACTATAACCAGTCTTAGGGTAGGAGTTTTCATGAATTTAATTAGAGATACCTTAGAGCTTTTGATTGATGCCCCTAGACTTAAGTATTTGAATTTCGTACATACCCATCCGCCGACTAAAATCTTAAGCAATTTGAGTTCCTTAGTTAAGGTCAATATTGATAGTGGTGTTGGTGATTCATATTATGCTAAATATGACTACGAGTTATCAAAGCATCAAAGTGTCCGTAATTTTTTCACCGGTCTCTCGAAAGTTAGGGATATGACCCTCTCCTGTATGCAGGTATCTTTCTATGAAATTTATAATGCTATTTAACGAAACTTTTTCTCACCCATAGTTTTCTCTTCGTTTATTTTATGTAACCAGTTAATCAATGCCTACATGAAAGAAGAACCATTACCTCAGTTCTGCAACCTGTCTAGTTTGGAAGTAAAAGTCTATCTCAGCCATGATGATATCTTGGAAATCATGCCTTTCCGAATCTAAAATCCATAGTCTTGGTGATGACTTGCACCAACAACCCTTGATTTTTAACTTTAAAGATATGTGTTATCGAATCTAAGTATATTCATTCATCTTATGTATTTTGTAGGCTTTTGATTTGTTTACTGTCATAACGAAACAAATAACAGTTTTGTCCGTGCCTCAGTGTTTGTTGTCATCGCTCGAGTTTGTAGAGATAACAAGCACCCCCGTAGGTGATACAGCGGATGTTGCATTGGAACTAGCAAGGTTCTTTGCTGAAAACTCTTTAATCCTCAAGAAACTTAAACTTTTTCTGAGCTGGAAAAGTTCTCTTCGAAAAAAAAATTCCGTCTTAAGGGATCTCCTTGCATTGCTAAGGCAACCTAGCACATGTCAAATCGAAGTTTTTGGACTAAAATAATACTTGTAAATGGTTCCTAGAGATTCTTTGGCTAGTAGTATCCTCCCCTAGAGATTGGACTTTGGATTTTGGTTTTGTTGAAGTCTATTATCATGTCATTCTGACCTTTGGCCCACAGTGTTTTAGGATTCCAAACTGTTTTTTTTTTTAATGAAATAAGGGTTTACTAATAATTGGAAGATACAAAGAATGTGATTCTGCCTTTGGTTTAACACTCTTAAGAGTTTTATCAAAACTTCTTCCTGGAGAGTTTGGGGATCAGAAAAACCCAAACTTTATATGATCGCATCACTCAACATCAAGCTCATTCATTTGTTTATATTTGCACATAGTGAGACACATCGTCTGCTCATCATGTTAACCTTGAAATTAAAAGAACAAGATTCCATAATATAGATTTCTCAAATTTGAATTTTCTCAAAGTTTTCAGTTTCTTAAGATGGTGTGATGGGCTATAACCGAATCCAAGACAATGCAACCAAGTAAAATATAAGTTGGCAAAAGTTGATTTTTATCCTCCGGAAATGTTAGGAGATATTTGTTCATTGATTATGTAAACAGACCTTAATTATTTATTGAATTCTAATAAAAGGCGTTAAAAAAAAATATCACTATTTAATTGGATTCACCCTTTAACAAGACTTTTATGGGCTCAACAAAAAGGAAGAAAGGCCCAATTCAAACCTAAAGTTTCAGTCGCTAATATTAAAAAGACCAAAATACCCATACATGTTAAGTTCGCTTTGCTCAGTCTCTAAAGGTTAATTGGGGAAGAAGAAAACTCTTCCTTCTAATAATTCTTGCTTCAGCTCTTTCTTTCTTCTCTTTGTTCTAATTCTTCGATTCGAGCAAAATTCGTCAAAGGTAAAACTCACTCTTCTCAAGCTGAGTTTTTGTTTTTTTTTGTTTCCGTTTTGTCTTCTTCACTCTCGCACTGTTTTGAAATCTCTCTTTATTCGATTCCATTGACGACTCCCAAAATCGATTCTACGGTCTTTTACCTTCTCGATCCGAAGGCTTTTGATGAATTCTTATTAGGGTTTATCGTGCATCGATTTTAGCATTTAATATTTTGTGTTACTTAATTTTCCTAATATCGAATTGCTTCTGATGATTTCAGAATAATAATCATAATAGTTGGTCTTCTTCTGGGTAAAATCGTTTGATGATATAATTACTTATCCTTTGTTGATTTTAGACTGGTGAATTTCGAAAAATGTCGCAATCAGCCATAGATGTTCCACCAAAGGGTGGTTTCAGCTTCGATCTGTGCAAGAGAAATGATATGCTTATACAAAAAGGTCTTAAAGCTCCCTCTTTCTTGAAAACTGGAACAACCATCGTCGGTTTGATTTTCAAGGTACGCTTGTTATAGTTATCCCACAGTTTATTGTCT
Organism: Cardamine flexuosa; assembly: GCA_963555745.1. Classification (NCBI taxonomy): domain Eukaryota; kingdom Viridiplantae; phylum Streptophyta; class Magnoliopsida; order Brassicales; family Brassicaceae; genus Cardamine; species Cardamine flexuosa. The sequence continues at coordinate 2,877,816 of OY743218.1, forward strand.
ATATAAAGGCTTTATGGAGTAAAAGTTAGATCTTTATAGAATTGATTAGTTAGGAAGTTGATGCATAACACTGAGCTACGTAATGGTGGTTGTTTAGTTGTATCCTGTAAAGTGTTTTCCTTATTATCATGATAGATCCTTTTATAAAGTAGGTTTTGCTTAGTGCCAATGTTGGTGCTGATGCTTATTATCAGCTCTCTGCATCTCCTTATAGTTTAGAGACTACAACATTCATATGTGTAAAGATGTTTGTGATCTTGTGCTTTTATTGTTGTCTTTTGATTGCATTTTTAGTAGATGATTGTGGGAGCTATGTAATGTCGATTTTGGATCTTTGGGTTTGGTTAGGATGGTGTGATACTAGGGGCGGATACCAGAGCTACTGAGGGGCCCATTGTTGCTGATAAGAACTGTGAGAAGATTCATTACATGGCACCAAACATATACTGCTGTGGTGCAGGAACCGCGGCTGACACTGAAGCAGTGACTGGTATATATATACTTTCTAACTTCTTTATTAAAGAAATCAGCATCCCATTGACGTAATGCGCCGATTCACAGAACTTGATGCTTAGTTATTTTGGTTTCATTCTCACTGTCCAGATATGGTCAGCTCACAGCTGCGGTTGCATCGCTACCAGACTGGGCGAGACTCTCGGGTTATCACTGCATTGACCCTTCTCAAGAAGCATCTTTTCAGGTAATTTTTGTTATATTTTGTCCTGAAACTCGTCTTAAAGAAACATAGATTTACTTAACTGCTTAATTTTCATTTCAGTTACCAAGGTCATGTCTCTGCTGCGCTTGTTCTTGGTGGAGTTGATATCACTGGGCCTCATCTGCATACGGTAAGTTTTAAGTTCTCGACAGATGTGCTAATCTATTGAGAAGAGATGTTTTTATGTTTGTTGTTATTCATATAACCTTTTGACTAATACGCAGATATACCCACATGGTTCAACTGACACACTACCTTTCGCTACAATGGGTTCTGGTTCTCTTGCTGCTATGTCCGTGTTTGAGGCAAAGTATAAAGAAGGTCTAACTGTAAGTGAGAGCAAAACACTCATCTTTAAATTTCCAGATGCATTTGTTTGTTCAGTCTGATTGATTTCTTGTTACAAAATCCTCTAGAGGGAGGAAGGGATTAAGCTGGTCGCTGAAGCCATATGCTCGGGTATATTCAATGACTTGGGTAGTGGTAGCAACGTGGACATCTGCGTGATCACAAAGGTTCGTCTTCACCCTTTTTTTTTTATCTACAGTGACCAAGTAAATCGCCATCAAACCCTACAAAACCAAAACCATTGCATTGCCATTAGAAATATGCAACAGATCCTCTTCATTTGGTTTAATGCAATCCTAGAACTTCTGTTCAACATGTACACATCAAGCTGACTAATTAGTGTATCACCACAAGTCAGACTCTTTTGCGTTAGCTCTTATTTTGTTGTTGTTTTATGATTTGACACTTATTGGCAAAACAGGGAAACAAGGAATATCTGAGGAACTACATGGAACCAAATCCAAGAACCTATGTCAGCAGCAAAGGCTATTCCTTCTCCAAGAAAACCGGTAAGTTTACTTTCGAACACACACCATGTTTAATGCTCAAGGAAACCCAAGAAACTTGCATCACTAGCTTTGGCTTTAGCTGATTCATCCCCAGTTTCAGTCCTCGGTTTTCTCACTTTATTTTTTTTGGTATATTTGTGTAACAGAGGTTCTTCTCACCAAAATCACACCATTGATGGAGCGAGTCGAAATCACAGAAGTGGGTGAAGCTATGGAGGAATGAATGAATCTACATTAAGGCGCTATGACCTCTCATGATCTCATCTTCCCAGTCTTTGTCACTTTACCATGTTTAAGGATGATTCGAATCTTGTTGCTCTCTGTCCATCTTAGATATTTCAGTGGATAGATTTCTTTTTTCTTCAAAATCCTAAAAAAAACATCTTTCTTTGAATGGTATTAGCTCAATGTTAATCATTTAAAACCAAACCGTATCGTACCGGCTGGTTAGGGAGTCTGCTCACATTCGATTACCTAAAACGACGTCGTAACCTTGTGAGAAAACTATTCGTTTCGACGTCGTTTAATTCGGATGATGATGACGTGTTTTTGTTCCCGCTTATTTCTCTACACACGCATAAGTATATAGGAAATAGAGATCCTCACAATATCTTGAATCTATCCATATAAGGCGTTACCAATGAACAATTAATTTCTTCCTTTTTTAGAGAGATTTGTTTTTCTGAGTGAGTAAGCTTTTTAGACTTATCTAAGATTGAAGAAGACGATGGAGAAATTGACTAATGGCCTAAGAGATCACTTCTCAATCACTGACAATATTTCTCCTTCAGCTCCAGCTCCTCTTAAACAGCCTTTCGTTATCGGTACGATTTAATTAATTTTATTTCCTTTGGATTTTCAAAAATTTGATCGATCTCTGCTAATTCAGGTGTCGCCGGAGGAACCGCCTCCGGGAAGACGACGGTATGCAATATGATAATGAGTCAGTTACACGATCAACGTGTTGTGCTTGTGAACCAAGTAATTATTATAACTCCTCATAATAATCTCTTTTTCATCAAATCCTCACGAATCGAAGAATATTCATGTTTATAAAAAAATAATTGCAGGATTCGTTTTATCATTCGCTTAGTGTAGAGAAATTGAAGAAGGTTCACGAATATAATTTCGATCATCCTGGTGAGAAAATAAAAAAATCGATTTGATATTTATAAATCTGAGAACGATTCGAATTGTTTCTCATCGTTTTTGTTTTGATTCAACAGATGCATTCAATACAGAGGTTTTGCTTTCGTGTATGGATAAATTAAGATCTGGCGAACAAGTTAGCATTCCAAGCTACGATTTCAAAATCCACCAAAGCATTGAATCAACAAGTCCGGTATTACTACTAAGTATTTTCTCAATCAGATTCATAAAAACTTTCAATTTTATTCATTAACACCACTAATTATGTTCTAATTCAGGTTAATCCTGGTGATGTAATCATCTTAGAAGGAATCCTAGTTCTTAATGATCCTCGAGTTCGTGATCTCATGAACATGAAGATCTTCGTCGATACAGGTTTGTAATTCTCAGTTTTAGATGAATCATTCAAGGCTACAATGTTCATTAAGTGTAATTAACAAATGTAGATGCTGATGTTCGGCTTTCGAGAAGAATACGACGTGATACAGTCGAGAGAGGAAGAAACATTCAAAACGTTCTTGAACAGGTTTCAGTGATATATTAAACTATGTGTTGAAGGAAGAAGATTTATATATATATATAATGTTGATTTTTTTTGTTTTGGTTCAGTATACAAAGTTTGTGAAACCGAGCTTTGATGAATTTATTCAGCCATCGATGAAGTATGCTGATATAATCATTCCTAGAGGAGGAGACAATGATGTTGCGATAGATCTCATTTTACAAAACATACGTACAAAGCTGTGTCAACACAATCTCTGTAAGATATATCCAAACGTCTTCATCATATCTTCTACGTTCCAGATCAAAGGAATGCATACTCTTATCCGTGATGTCAATACAACAAAGCACGATTTCGTCTTCTATGCTGATCGATTGATTCGACTGGTACATAGAATAGTCTCTGGTTCTGAAGATAGGTTTTGTGAAATTGATAAAAAACTAAAATTGGAGTTGTTTCAGGTTGTGGAACATGGACTTGGTCATCTTCCTTTTAAAGAGAAACAGATCACTACTCCAACAGGTAACTAAAACTACTAAGAAGAAGTTCTGATTAAAGGTAAGTTTAAACGTTAACTTAAGTGTCTATTTTAAAACTAAACAGGGTCAGTGTACTCTGGAGTCGACTTCTGCAAGAGATTGTGTGGCGTCTCAGTGATCAGAAGGTATGTAATTCATTACTTAGCTGTTTGGGTTTGTGCGTTTGTGCTTTTGCTTCGTAGCTTTATGTTTTTGGTACTTATAGTGGAGAAAGTATGGAGAATGCACTAAGAGCTTGCTGCAACAGAATTAAGATTGGTAAAATCCTCATTCATAGAGAGAACAACGATGGTCGACAGGTCAGACTCCATGGCCTAAGAATACGATTTTATATCACATCTCAACTCGGTTCTTATTGGAGTGATGTTTTTCTGCAGTTAATATATGAGAAGTTACCAAAAGATATCTCAAGTCGACATGTCTTCCTTCTTGACCCTGTTCTAGCTTCAGGTTTCGTATGAAGCTAACACTTTTGCGTAGCTGTTATGTAAATGTCTAACCTAACTTTTTAAGAGTGTTGTTGTTAACAGGGAACTCTGCAGTGAAAGCTATAACTTTGCTACTTAGCAAAGGAGTTCCAGAATCACATATCATCTTTCTTAACCTTATAGCAGTAATAATGACCAACCAACCAAACAAATCTCTATTAGTTAACCGAATGTTTTTACTAACACAAGAGAAAAATCGCAGGCACCTCAAGGTATTCACGTGCTCTGCAAGAAATTTCCGATGATGAAGATCGTGACTTCAGAAATCGATGCATCTCTCAATGAGGACTCGCGTGTGATTCCAGGGATGGGAGAATTTGCTGATCGTTACTTTGGTACGGACAATTATCCTAAATCAAAAGTATCAAGCTTGTCTACAATCTCAAGTTAAGCTAAAAGGAGGATACATGCTCTACTTTAGTCAAGTCACTCGGTAACCAACGAAGCCATGCCTTCATCATCATACAAAACTTGAATAACCTTTTGATTCATTACTTGTCCTATTTCTCAATTACTCTTATCCAACTATTTTCTTTAAATTGAAACACATTTTCATTTTTTTGGTAGACTCATCTCAAATCTTATAGTTGTATATGTTTTATAGCTGCAATACTATTATTGATTTATTAATGGATCCTTAAAGAAGATAGCAATTTACAGTCGTTTTCAATTGCTAGTTCCGGGTTGATAAAGAACAAAACATCTCATTCCAACATGTTTCAAACCAAAATCATCTTTGCAAAAACAAGAAACAAAAAAAAAACACAAGTTCACATCTAGATTAAAAAAACCCTAGACAACAAGCCTTTTGGTCCTTACTGTTGTTTGGCTTCAACCTTCTTCTTCTGCCATAGCCTGTCGATTCCACTGTCAGCATCACCCTACATGATTACAAGAAAGCAATTAAACACAGGTGTTTAGACAAAATGTAATAACAAAATCATTCCAATGATCTCTATAACTATTCAACACAATGATTTAGGACCAATGAGAGTAAAGTCTGATACAAAACCTGAGCACGGACGAAACCACAGAGAGCAAAGGTAGAGAATTGACCAGTGTAGATTCCATCAGCATCAAGATGACCAATGTTGAGCTGAACAGAAGCATGATCCTTTGAAGTGATCAATCTGTTTGTAGCTGAACTGCAATTATCATCCAAAACAAAACCAATAACAAATTCTCAGATTTTATTACAACTTATTAAGATTTCTTAAAAAGAAAAAAAAAAGAAATTCATTTAAAACTCTTTACCATTTCCTTGGAATGTAAAGCTCAGTGATTTGACCCTCTTCGTTTTGCATCTTTGGAGATTAAAATTTGACAGATTCTAAATCTTTGAATGGCTACAAAAACAAAGAATTGGAGTCAGGATATTGTAAAAGAATGAAATTGATCTAAAACATTGTGTTTATACACAGTTAAGATAAAAAATACAAGAGAAGAAAAAAAGAATTCGAGGAAGACGAGTTTGCCTACCAGTTAAAGCAGCAGCAGAAATTTGGCGATTATAGGCAAAAAGCTACACCGTGTCTAATATCTGCAACAGGTCGTAGAGCAAAACCCTAGCGTCGGAGTTGTGATTTGATAAAGACAAAATTAACCTTGTAGTGTTATTCAACATACGACACCGTTTGTAAGTTGAAATATTTTCAAGTAAAGTGAACACAGTACAAATATTCTGGATTTTGGTTGTAACCAACCATGATTCGTTTTGCTCTATCCGGTTTACTAATTTTCCGATTCGTATCCGTTTCGCAACTAATTATCTGTTAAAATTCAAAATTTAATCATCATAAAGAATCATAGCTGTATGGGAATAGACTATGATAGCAAACTTACTCTCGATCATCAAGCTCCATATGTAAATAACATTACAAGACATTATGATTTTAGCCGTAGTCAACAACAACTATGATACATGAACCCATGGTCCCATACATATATACACATTTAACAAGAGCAGCTTTGACACAAACTGAATAGTAAAAAAAGTAAAAAAAATAAACTTACCTTTTTTATTCTTCAAAGCCCATCTCCTTTGAACACAAACAACTGTATCCATCTGAATATAACTATTTAATAGTCTCTTTTATTTCACTGTATCCATCTCCCAAATAAATTGGTCTCTTTGATTTCACTGTATGATCCATCTGAAAAAAATCACTGGCGATGACCTTCAGGTAAAGCTACAACTTTGTGGAATGGTACTGTTCTTTGAGGTAATGCTCCATCTTCTTCATCATCATCGAATTCTAACAAGTACCTGACAACATGATCACAGATTTATCATCATAATTCATAAACTAAGCAAAAACGCTTATGAAAAGATGATAATAAAACAAACAAAGGAGTAAAGGAACTTACTCGTCAGACTTCCTCTGGAACCAGATATGCAACATGCGGGTTTCGAATGTCTAACGGTTAGTTTTCTTTCTTTCTTTCTTTCACATTATTGAAACGAGGCGCGAGAGAAAAGCTAACCTTTCGTGGAGTACTTATTACAGTTGCCTTGTAAAGAGCAGTGGTTCCTGGATAAACAGCTAAAACATGTTTCCCTGGTATAAACTCTTGTGTGCTTGATGGATCATTACGTTTAGGAAACGGTAATATACACGACATTGATAGTTTATACGTCCTTTGGCCACCTCCTTCTTCATCATCTCCTGGTTCTTCATCAAGTACTTCAACTCTATGAACAAAATTTTGAAACCTTTCTTAGACCATCAATATATGAATATTGGATTCTTAATTGTTAATGAGGTTTCAAGCAAGCTTATTACTCTTTTGTTTCTCTGTCGAAGTGAATAACTTTCACCACAAACCATTCATCTTTCTCAGCATCCTCTGCTGTCACTCTTGCAGCAACCTACAAATAAAACAATGTCACAAAGATTTTCCCTTTTTTAGAAGAAAGAAGTAGCTTCTTGTTGTTGTACCTGTTCACCCTTAAGACTAGCGTATGCTTCGATTTGATTTCTCATTGAAGGAGAAACTCTTGTTACATCTGATGTATCTACTTTCATTCTCTTTCTCTTCTGTTCGTTGCCTTCTGCCACTTATGTGATATCATTACAAGCATCGGAAAAAAATCTTAATCCCTCTTTTATATATATGATCAAATCATTTTCTCACAAGAACAATGTATACCTAATTTTCTTCGTTGTTGCCCGGTTGGTCCAGAAGGAAGCAAAGCATCTAACTGAGTAAGTAGAATGTTTGAAACGCTGCATTAAGCAAACACAAAGCTCTAGAGATTAATCTATAAACCATTTCAAAAACTTGTGTACTTGTTGATGTAAACAACTAAAAAGGAAATGTTGCTTACGTTACTTCACTTTCTGAAAGCTCTTTTGCTTGAATGTACAAATTTTTAAGCTTTGATAATGAAGTATCACCAGGCTTCTCAACTATCTCCGGCGCTGCATTTAAACACCACAACAACAACAAGTAAGCCAATATATTCACTCTAATAAGCCATTTCTTCCTGAAATAAGCTTCATCAAGTATGATTCTCTACTCCACAAACAAGTTAAGAAAAACCACAAGAACAAATCTCTACAGTACATGAATAACTTAAAAGTCTCTAATTTAGTTTCTAAGCAGCTAACTGTATTAAAAGTTACAAATTTACCATAATCTAATTTGTAATAACGTTACTAATTAACTTGGCTAATGACTTCAAGATCCAAACTTTAAGAATCGAACACAATAAGAACCAATTGAAAATTAAAATGAACTTAAGAAGAAGATCCAATACAAGTCTCAGATCATAAACACTTACTAGCTTGAAGCTTCTTATGCATCTTATTGATCTCAACAAGTACTTCTTCTTGTTCTTTCCTTAACCGATCAAGCTCCTTCGTATTTTCTAAGATTCCGGCAATGTCCGGCGACGACGACATCGTTCTCAAGTCAAGCTGCTGCAAAAAATCCACGACAAGATTCCAAAAAAAGAAACCTTACAAATTTAAATTCCAATCACAAAGATTCATTTCTTTATTTTTTTTGCTGGAAAATTCAAAACAAAAACAAATTATTCTTCAAACATAAAATCTCAAAGGAAAAAACAGAGGAAAAGATCTCAGTTTTTTCGATTTTATAAACTCAAAATCCGAGTCGCAATTTTGTTTTGTTTTTTATTTATTGTTAGATTGTGATTGGCAGATCAGAAATGATACGACGTCGTTTTCGATATAAAGGGAAAGTTTTTTTCTTTGTAGAGCTGGGCACAAATACTCGTTGTTAGTTTAATATTTGATATTTGCCTTATACTCAGTTTGAAAAAACAAGTCAAGTAACAAGCCAGCAAATTAAATTACTTGCAAGTCCAAATCAAGTATCAAGCCAACAAAGAAAAAAATACTATTTTGCCTCGTTTGCCTTGTTACTTGTTACATTTATTTGATACTCCCTCCGTTTCAAATTGATCATATTTTTAGAAAACAAATAGTTTCAAAAAATTATATTTTTAGGTTTTTGTATGCATGTTTGATTAGTTATTAGTGATGAACTAAAAAGGTTCAAGAAAATAGTTAAATACTATTGATTTAGGATTATAGAAAATTGTTATTTACAAAAATGATGCATTTATAATCAATTTTTAATAAATTTTTTAGTATGTGATAAAACCAAAAACTTATTTATAATCAACTTTTAATAAGTTTCTTAGTATTTGATAAAACCGAAAACTTATCATTGCAATAAAACTCATTAATTTTAGATAAATATCTATTTTTTCAAATCATGATAAGTAACAAAGCGGGCCAAGTACTTTGCAAGTCGTAAAATTTTATGCAAGTACTTGTTCGAGCAAGTACTCGTTTTGAACAAGCCAAGTAACAAGCCAAAATATTAATTACTTGTACAAACCAAGTCAAGTCGTAAATACTTTAAAATTAGCAAGTACTTGCCTCGTGCCCACCCCTAATTTAATGAGTTTTAGGAGTTCACAATCAGATCAAAATATTTTATTTGGAAGTTCTGAAAATTGAAAACATATTTAAGTTTTTCTTAAGTAAAAAATTAATAAATGAAAATCTTATTAGAACAATTACGAAACTAAAACCTCATTTTATACTATTTTTATAAAAACAATTGAAAACCAAAAATTGGAAAACCAAACATAGGTTGAGTACCTCTTAATGTGTGATATTTATTTCTATATAAAATACAGTTTATTTATAATAATTATAACTAATTTTGATTTCATAATTCTATGATTGTCATAATTTTTAGTGTAAAGGGAATTTTTTCCAGCATATTTGATTACTTGTATAATTGTATTTAATGAATTTTTGGAGTTCACAATCAGATCAACTTATTTGGAATTTTACTATTTTTTTTCTGAAAAATGAAAACATATTTAATTATTTCTTCAGTAAAAAAATAAATAAATGAAAATCTTATTAGAACAGTTTCTACTAAACTAAAACCTCATTTAATACTATTGTTTTATAAAAACAATTTAAAACCAAAAATTGAAAAAAAACCATAGGTTGAGTACCTCCTAATGTGTGATATTTAATTCTATATAAACATAAAGTTTATGTTTGTGAAATGGGTAGTTTCTAAGTTTTTATATGGGGTTTGGACTGTGGATAGTTTCAAGTTTTAATTTGAGGTAGTTTTAAGTTGTTCTCAAATATTGTTGACAAAATTGTCTCTGTAGAGATAGGAAGAAAACAACAAAAATAAGCGAATCAAAAATTAAACCCAATTCAAGAAAGAAAAAAAAAAACTTTCATCTTTGCCTGAGAATTCCAGGTTTCAATCGAAATTCCCTCTCCTTATTTTCGATTTGATCTGGGTTTCGTGTTTCTTCATCTGGGTTACTGTAAAGTTCTAATCTTTAGGGTTTATATTCTTCTAAAGTTTCAATCTTTCTAATGGATTTTTTTGGTAACTGATCGATTAGGATTTGGTGATTTTAGCGGTGGGAAAGCTGTTTTGATCCTTGAATTTCATCTCTCGCAGCTTTCTCACATTTAGGATTGTATTAGGGTTTGATAATCATAGATTGGTAGAGAGATTTGGAATTGAATTAGACGACTTACGAGGTTATTGATTCTGTAATCATGGCGGATGCTATTGGTGCTGTATCTTTGGTTGGTCATAGGCCTTCGATTGTGAGAATTGCTGTCAAGAAGGAATCGAAAACGCAGAGATCACAGAAGGTAGTTCAGTTTCTGGTGAAGTTAGATTTCAGTACGAAAGGTGTTGTCTCTGATCTGATGATGCATAGTGTGATTGTAAATAAAATCAAGCACACCGATTCAGTCTCTAGACGCTGTGCAAGAAACTTCAGATCAAGCAGAAAATGAACCTGTAGAAGAAGGAGTTCCCAAAGCAATGGTTTTCCCAGAGTTGAATCTTGGCAGCGTTAAGAAAAAGAAGTAAGTTATTTCTTGAGGAAAGTTACATAACAAATTTGTTTATATACCTTTTTTTTTATAGTTTTCTTATCTGTTGGCGTAAATGTACAGGCGTGTATCTGGTGGAGAGGGTGAGTCATGTAAACGATGCAACTGCCAAAAGTCGAAGTGTTTGAAGCTGTAAGCTCATATCCTTAGCTTCTCTTTAAGTAGTTAACCATTGTTTGAGTATCTTTTCTCACTGCAGTTACTGTGAATGCTTTGCTACTGGAGTTTATTGCATAGAGATATGTTCATGTGAAGATTGCTTGAATAAACCTATCCATGAAGAGACTGTCTTGGCTACTCATCAACAGATTGAATCACGAAATCCACTTGCATTTGCTCCTAAAGTCATCAAAAGCGCAGATTCCATCATAGAAGCTGGTGTAAGAACTCTCTCTTCCATCTTCTTATTCCTCTCTTTCTCCCTCTCCAACATTTATCTGAGGGATGACACTGTAATCTTTCACAGGACGATGCAAGTAAAACTCCAGCTTCTGCACGACACAAACGCGGCTGCAACTGCAAGAAATCAAAATGTCTGAAGAAATACTGTGAATGCTATCAGGTTTTTTCTTTCATCCTCTAATTCATATGTGTAGGTTTATCTTCCATGGTCAGATTCTGATACTTTGATCTTATAGGGCGGAGTCGGCTGTTCCATAAACTGCAGCTGTGAAGGATGTGAGAACGCATTCGGCAGAAAAGAAGGTTTAGCTTCTTCCTTTGCTCCATTTTCCATAACTGTTTATTATCTTTCCCAAAAGTCTTTTTGATTGGACATTTTGACAATCTCAGGGTCTTTACTTGTTATCATGGAGAGCAAACAAGAGGAAGATCAAGAACAGACTGCCTCCAACACAGTTTTTTCAAAAAACCTGATTTGGTATTTACCTTTGTGTGTGTGTGTTTTCATCAGCCATTCTTGTCAAAGAACAGACTGCCTCCAATACAGTTTTTTCTTGGCACTTCCTCTTTCAGAAAACCGGAGAGTGATTTGATGCAGTCACAGAATGAGAAGAAGCCTCTTGATACCGCAACTGAAGACAAAACAGTGAGATTCTCATAAATTCTTCCTCTATAGCTAACATCAAGGCCATCTCTCCAAACAGCAAGAGAGTCTCTCCACCTCAAATCAGTGAATAAAAAAACACTTAAGCTTTGAGAAAAAAATTCTTTGTATCTTTGTAATGTTCTGATCCTGTCTATCACTGTTTTCTACTAGTTCATATGCAACGTTCTTGTAAGATACTTTTATTCTACTAGGTAATATAATGTAGCAAACATAAAAGAGCCTCTAAAAATTGACTTTAAGAAAAGCTAAAGTTCGAAACATAAAGAGTCAAACCAAGATACACAGAGCCCATAATTTTGAGTTTCCTCTACTCTCCTTTTTATTTAGTATTATGCGTGTAAATGTATATAGTACTATCACATTTTTATAGTCATATTTTGTTTCACAACATCAACAATGATTCACATCCGCCGCTCACATGGGTCTGCAAAAATGTAGTTTAGAAGTTTGAATTGTTTTCTAAATGGTATAATTTATTACCATCACCAACCTGTAATTAAAACGCAGATCTTACTATGTAAATAAAACCTATAATTTATAATCCCGTTTTAATTAAACGCAGATCTTGGATGACTAATGTGAGAGAATATGCATTATTGAAAGTTACAATATGAATTGTACAGAGGTGTAAATCAATGTGAAGTGTACAAAAAGTGTACAAAAAGTGTACACTAACTTAAAGTGTACAAGTAAAAATGTGAGGTTACATAGAGAGAGAGATATATATATTAATGTGAGAATATAAAAGTTTTGAGATATGCAAACCAATATTTAGACTTTTTAAAGACTTGCTAGTGGACTTAAATATTCTTTTCTACAAACAATAATTAAATGTTTCTTATAAAAGTTTTCAGAGCTAGATACCAATATTTAGTAATTTTCTACTAAATACTAGTATACCAATATAATTTAAATATTTTTTTTCTACAAACAATAGTTATTTAAAGGTAAACATGTAATTGTTTATGTATATGATATTCACAAAAAGAGAGAGAGAGGTATACACCTTCATGAAGTTTACAACGAGAGAACTGTACACCAACGTCAGATATACAGAGAGAAAGGTGTACACAAATATAAAGTGTACAAAAAGAGAAGTGTCGGCAAAATAATGTGTATAAAAGATTGAGAATACAAAGATTTTTTATACTCTTTGCATCTTATTCAAAAACAAATCACTAACTTCTCTCAAAATGTTATTATTATTTTTTTGGGCTCTCACTTTCATTTAGAGTTTAGGGGTTATATTCTTTATTTTTAAACTATGTTACATTTTTTTTAAAAAAAATTTCTTTCTATAATTTTTGCTATCAAATTTTGGTTAATATTTTTGAGGTTTTATAAAATCAGATAAAGTTGATTATCATGAAATAAATGGAGTACAGTGTTTTTAATAATTATTTCGTGATAGTAATATTCAAAATTATATCCATTTTTGAAAATTATATCCTATTCTAATATGGAAAATTCTCATAAATTATATTCAGTTTTACGGTTTAGGGTTTAGGATTTAGGATTTTGTAAACTCTAAACCCTAAGCCCTAGTGCCTCATTATACTTGGTGACCAAGCCAATAGTATCTTGTTAAGGAAGACAATTATTTCATAAGCAAAAATATGAAATTTAACAAAGAAGAGAGATGGAGATTCTAATAAAATACCTTAGATGTTTTACTAGAAAAAGGAGAAGAAGATTTTTTGAAAGTACTATTCACCGCTGGAATTACTGTTCATCACCAGAATTACTGTTTATTACAAGAATTATTATGCACTAAATACTGTTCACCGAGTATTTTAGTGCCAAAGGAGTTACTGTTCGAGCACTGTTCAGATACTATTCTGTAACACTATTCAACGGCATTATATAAACCCTAGACTCGTATTAAGGACGAGTGAAGCAACATGAATGCATGAACACAATGTGGAATTGAGATGGGACCAAGTAAGAGCATGGATGAGAAGTGTCAAGGAGTTGGGGCCAGAAGCAATGCATGATCGAATAATGTTTGAGAAAAAGTTAAATGGGGCCGTAGAGCATGCATGTAACCGATGTGGCGTTGGAGACTTCTCAAACACGACAATTACATACGATTAAGAGATGTGAAGCAGTTGCATGGACAAAAGGTGGCACGCTGAGGGGATTGAGGCTACGCATGATCGCCACATGCCACCAGACTCGTACAAGAGACGACATACCACACGGTATCGTAGAGAAGAAGACGAAGCCGCATGATCGCCATGTGTTGCATTTCTTAGAGGAGCTCTATGCCTATATAACTAAGGCCAAACTCCATTGTTTCTTCACATTTTTGCAACCTCTACATCTATCTAAAACCGCTAAGGAGCTCTTGTTTCTCTCTCTAGCCTCGTGAGCTCCGCAAAGATAAAACCAAAGAAGAAGGAGCGGTGAAGATCTGAAGATGAAGATGGAGTCGTGAAGATTAAATCCAACCAGGACCAATCCGAATCCATGAAGATAATTCCAACCAAACCCAAATCCAAAGAATAATAAAGAAGAAGGAGTCGTGAAGAAGAAGAACATTCCCGAGAAGATCAAACCGAAAGATATCAAGACGAAACCAAAGATTATGGAGCCGTGGTGATGATGAAACCGTTAAAATCTAAAGAAGGTGAACAGTAGAAGGAGATGAATTCAAGGAGTTGAAGCCGAGGAGATTCAAACCGTCATTTTAAGATCAGACCTCAAAAATCTAGAAAATCCATCCAAGGTTAATCCAACAAAAACCAAAGATGATTTGAGAAATAAAGCCGTGGTGATTTCGAGTAGTTAGCCAAGTTCATAAAGTTTGAAGATCATTATCAAGATCTTTAAACCAAGCTTATCCAAGAAGAATCAAGTCCTATTATGATGTGTAATCTCTAAGACCGAGTAGTTCAACTCCGAGTTCGAGAAGATGAGTGCATGTCAAGTTAGTCTTAGTTTACAAGTCATCTCTTATCCTTAAACCAGACTGTTAGCTCGGTCCGTAGCAAGTGAGGCGTGATCGTGATAGTGGAGTTAGCAGCAGCACCTGATTCTTAAAGATCTCAAACCGCTTCCGGGCATCCAGTCGGCCCTTCTCCATGAGTAGAGTAAGTGCTTGGTATTTTTGTTTGAGTGTAGGGTAATTTCTTGCTTGCGTTTTAGATTATTTATTGCTTTATTTGAGTGGGGTTCCTTAAGAACCTTAGAGTACTTGAGCGAATCTATTGCTCTGTAGAGTATATTACATACATATAATACCGCAAATCAAATATGGACTTAATTAAACTATCGGAACCCTTAAAAATACTTAGGTTATATTAAATGCATTATAACACTGCAAATCGAATATGAACTTAATTAAACTATCAGAACCCTTAAAAAATACTTAGGTTAGAAATAATTGCATGTTCAGAAATGCTCAGTTTAGTGAGTGTTTGTGAATTAGGTGAATTGGTGGTGTCATATGTGTAGTATGATATCACTGATTTGGTAGATTGTTTGTTTAGTTTTAGGAGTAGATTGCTTGTTTATTTATTGCTTAGCTTTAGGGTAGTTAAGGGTGTAGTTTAGGGTAGTTTTAGGTTTAGTTTTAGGGTGGCCAATGGATAAATGATTCTTTGTGAGTTAGTTATCCATTTGGTGTAGAAAGTCTAGAGTTTAGGTTAGGGTAGATTAGGATTAAATGTGGCAAAGATTTTGTTTGATTATGTTTCTCTAAAGACATGTTTTAATTTGACAAGATTTCTTGAGGGATTTAAGGTTTCAAATCTTTTGTTTTATTAGGTTTCTCTAAAGACGGGGTTTGATGTAGCACAAGCAACATAACTTCTCTTACAAGTCACCAAACTTACGAGAGTTTTACTCTTTCTTTTATTTTTTCCGTTTTTTTATTCAAACTTCTATTTTGCATTGAGATTAAGTGGCTTTGATGCCTAGGGTTTTTGTGTTTCCTTTAAGTCGGTTGTATCAAGCCTATATAAGGCTCTGTGTCTCTTTTCTTTGACATGCAGTTTTTGATAATATTAATAAAGAGAGATTTCTCTGCAACCTTGTTCTTGATTCGATTAAGTTCATCAAAACAAGAAGCCTTGTGGTGATTTGATTAAATTCATCAAAGCAAGAAGCAGGTCCTAAGTGATTCAATTCCTTGAATCCCTTAGTTGAGCTGATTATCCCGTTCGTACGCTGCGCCATGTTTTAATTTGACAAGATTGTTAATTTTTTTATTATGGTTGGATCTCGATAAAGTGACTGGATGAAAGAAAAAAATGATAAATCGTTGCCAAAACATTGGTCGTTTTAATGAAACAGAAGCTGCTAACAGATAATTTAACCCCTAAACTTGCCCCATCACTTGATTTAAAGTCATGTCTCAAATGACATAGTTAAAACAAGTTAAGCATTTAACTATGAAGTCATCAAAAACTTAGGCATTTAAATGATATTTTTTTTAAGTTGAGGATATAAACGTCCACAATTTGAAAGTTGATGATTTTTAATAAATTTGAAATGTCGTCGTTTTGATTAAACGGAAGTTGCTAACGGAAATTTAATACCGTAAACATCAATTTAATGACGTACCTCAAATGACCCAGACAATGAAAGTTTTCTATTTAATTTTGAGTCAACAAAAAATTTGAGCATTTAAACGGTATTTTGTAAGTTCAAGGTTTAAACATCCCAAAAATATAAGTTCATGTTTTTTTTTACATTTTTCCCAATCATAATATGACATGTGGCAGGAAACAATCTCTCTTTTTCTCATGCGCTACATAATCTTGAGTAGAAGACTCTTGCTTTTTTATTGGTCCATGTATTTAAGCTATTCTCTTTTTTCATTCTTCAAAGAGTTGAATATATTCAACCCTTAAAAATCCATGTCACTTTTCAACTGCCTTATTGTAGATGTTCAAACATTGAATAAAGTATTCAACTAGCCCATTGTAGATGGTCTTACATAAGCTTGTGCACGAAGCCAATATTCAGATTATTGAAGATATTTGTGATTTGCTTCACTTTGTCCGAATCAGTAACTTTTTGATTTGTATTCTCTTCGGACCTAACCAAATATTTGGATATCCGAATATTCGCTAAAATCTTAAATATTTGAGGATATTCAATTCGCTTCATAATAATGTTAAAATAATTATAAAACTAAAATAAAATAAAGAAAACAAATAAAATTAGCAATATTTTATTAAAAACTACATATTTTCTTCTTAATTTATTAAATTTTAATATTATATAATTAATTTGATGAATAAAATTTTGAAATTTTTATAAATTATAATCAAAATGCAATATATATATATATATATAATTATCTATATATACATATATGTAGATATATCGAAGCGAAACGAATATTCACATCTTAAAATTTTAGTATTTGATATTTGCTATGGTTTTAACGAATAGTGATTTTTAGTATTTCTTTGTTTGATAAAATTCTAAATATGTAATTTTTCTAAATCTAATCGAAGCGAATAGCGAATCAAATCAAATCTAACGGATATTTTGCCTAGGGCAAGTCTTACAACTTCTAACTCTTTCTACCACATGTATATTAACTATTAAAAATGAATTAAAATATTTGGAAATCCTGTTACCAAACATTCAATATCTTAAACTTACATTCAAACACCTCTTAACTAATTAATTCCCTACAATCATTTCCTTATATAATATTTTACAATCCTTTACTTATATAATATTGTGATTTTAATAATATAAATTATGATTTTCCTATGATCTTTGTTTGATATTATTTTCATATTATTTTAAATTATTATATAATACATATGATTAATAAAATTTTAGATCTTTTTATGCATATGTTGTGATTTCAACTTTTATAAAAGGATATATATTAACTCAATCAATAAGAAAAGTTTGTGTTTAATATCCCACATTGGTAGAGAAGTCAATCTGATCGGTGACATACGGGATATGTACAAGCAAATCCGACATAAGATTGATATATACATCAAATTTCATGCACATGAAAAAACGGACATCATGAACAAGTAATTATAATATTTTAAATTACAATAATCAAATATTCAAGTCTTGCCAATCTGTTGGACAGTGGAGAAGAGTTAGACATAAGAACTATTTACACAAATTTAAAATGAGTATACGCCAACTAATCAATAATACTAATATTTTATAATTTAAGAAAGTTAAAATTACGTATAAATAAAATTGTTTTTACAAAAGCCAAAAAAATAAAATTTAAAAATTTATAAATTATATGAAAAACTAACAATAAAATATAAAGATTTTTTATAATAAAAAAAAAATATTTATCTGTGGTGTACGCAAGTTTGACTCTAGTTGTCCTTATTTAATTATTTAAATGGTTATAATTAAAAGGCCAATTTAAATAAATTAGGCCTTTAATGGGCCTAAATCGATACGAAGTGAACTTAAACGTGAAGTTCACAAACACAAGAGACAAATTTAGTCAAAAAGAGTTTAAAACAAAATATATAGATTATAGAGCTGCCGATTTTGCCGTTTCCCTGCAGTAAATTCGATTAAGCGTGGACCATTTCTGGGTTTCAAAAGCTGAAGATCCAAACGCTGAAACCTGAATCTGTTTTACGAATTGTGATCGAAGCTTTCTGAGTTTTGTGTTAGTCGGAGATTCTGAATTTTGCTGTTTCTCATCTGTCGGCAATTGTCAGACAGGACCATAAACTGGTTTCTTCCTCTTCCTTTCTATTTCTGTATATATGTGATCGCATGATTTTGCAAAATATTTATTGTGTTTAGGTTTAAGGGTTTTATGAATTTTGGAATGTTTTAAGTTTAGAATGTATTGTTGTTGTTTTGGTGTTAATGTAAATGATTTGGTGAAATTTTATTTAGTTTGGTATTGTTCTATGAAAAGAGGAACAATGGTTATTGATCCATTGGAATTGTATAACTACATGTTGTTAATCAGTTAAGGATATATTGAAGTTTCACTCTGTGAATATTGAGTTTAGACTTTACAAAGCTCGTTTCTTGAGTTGATCATTGTTGACATACTCTTATCTGTTTCTTTGTTTGTTTGTAGTTAGAGGTATCGAACGATGCGATTGTGATGATGAAAGTTAAGGAATGAAAATGCTTGGTTCCACTACCTGAGCTTTACGTCTAAGTAGACAGTAGATAAAAGATAACAAGCTGTAGTTTATATACTGTGGTAAGTTTTGTTTACCATTTGTTTGAATTCTTATCTGTGTATTAAGTTCTCAAATCATTGTATGTACATTTTTCTTTTGAGGCACAGTGGAAAAATGAGAAGACCAAGTCAAATGATGAAGCTTCTATTAACATCTTTTTTCGGTCTTATTGTTGGTTTCCTTATGGGTATTACATTTCCAACCTTGACTTTAACTAAGGTAAATATACTTTTCCGTTCATTTCAAACTTGAATTATGTCATTTTGTTTGCATGTTAATGGTTTTATGATCTTCTTGTTTTGAAAATGGTTAGATGAATCTTCCATCCTCATTGTTTCCCTCGATCGATCTTGCGTACATTGAGGATAAGTACACAGACTTATCCAGACAAAAGTTATTTAGTTCTTGGTCTTCTACAAAAGACCTTAAACTCAAGAAAGATATCCCTGACCCTCCTTATAATTACAATGACACTAAGGTTGGGATTAGCCCGCTTCGTTTCTTATAATATTTTCTATGTTTTTTTTTATCAAAAAGCGATGATAATACTTTCGATATATCACAGATATGGGTTCCGAGTAACCCCCGTGGTGCTGAGAGACTACCCCCAGATATAGTCACACCTGAATCAGACTTTTACCTCCGTCGGTTGTGGGGTGACCCTAATGAGGTTTATTAAATCTGAATCTACTGTCTTTTATTAGTTCAGTATGGTTGCAAGATTATGTTACATTTATTTGGTATTGGCATGCAGGATATAAAACTCAAGCAGCGGTATCTAGTAACATTTACAGTTGGTTATGATCAAAGGAACAATATAGACACTGTGTTGAAGAAGGTATCCTTAATTCCACACTTCTTATCTTATTTCCTTCTTTTTCCTCATTGCTTAACTTTACGTTTCTCAGTTCTCAGATAACTTCTCTATAATGCTGTTTCACTACGATGGTCGGGCCAGCGAATGGGGAGAATTTGAATGGTCCAAGCGAGCCGTTCATGTGAGCATTCGGAAACAAACAAAATGGTTAGCGGCTGATTTCCTTAGTAGAAACGCCAATCTTTCTCCTAGTACTGACCTATTTACTTAAAAATCTATGAATTGTTCCTGAAGGTGGTACGCCAAGCGATTTCTTCATCCCGACATAGTTGCCCCTTATGAATACATCTTTATATGGGACGAGGATCTTGGCGTGGAACACTTTGATTCTGAAAAGTATGTTTTCGAAGCTTTGGTTTCCTTAAAATGGCCCATTTCAGGTTATGAAGATTTAATTTTCTTTGGCAGGTATCTGGCTGTGGTGAAGAAACATGGTTTGGAAATCTCACAGCCTGGTTTAGAGCCATATGAAGGGCTCACATGGGAGATGACAAAGAAAAGAGACGACACTGAAGTCCATAAGTTAGGATAATATAATAAAGTTTCTAACTTTTTGTATCCTACGACTGCTCTAGTTTATCACATCCATTGGCTTGCAGGCATGCTGAGGAGAGGAATGGTTGGTGCACTGATCCAAATTTACCACCTTGTGCAGCGTATGCTACTCTACTTACCTATCAGTATTAATGATTAACTAAGCAAAATCTATTTGCAATAGAAACTGAATATTTTTCACCACTCAGATTTGTGGAGATTATGGCTCCTGTTTTCTCACGTAAAGCATGGCGCTGTGTGTGGCATATGATTCAGGTATACAAAAGAATTGAATTCTAAAGTCTTCTTTGTTTAAGTGAGTCTTAAAAACAATAAATTCAATTGTTATTTTTGTAACTGCAGAACGATTTGGTTCATGGATGGGGTCTGGACTTTGCAGTTCGGAAATGTGTTCAGGTCTGCAACTCTTTGGACACACCAATATGCACTTGTAGATGGATTCTATACACTCTTGTTCCATATGTTCATTATCTTACTTGGATTAATTAATAGAACGCGCACGAGAAAATAGGAGTTGTAGATGCTCAATGGATTGTTCATCAAGGTGTTCCATCACTCGGGAACCAAGTATGCTTTCTTTCAAATCTCTCTTTGCTTTTATTTTCTTGGTTACATAAACTAATATTTTTGCATTTTGTGGACTAACCATGGATTTTAATGTTACACAACTTCTCCATTGATTATATGTAAAACTAGTCCCCTGCATTTTCAAGACTTTGGAAAGTGGTTGTGTTATTCATGTAGTCATATTTCTCAAACTTAAAGCCTACACAAATATTTGCAGTAGAAATATGAATCTAAAATCTTTGTACATCTAAAATATGACAGGGACAACCAGAGCGAGGGAAACAACCATGGGAAGGGGTAAATACTGATGCAAGAATGAACAGAATACCACCAATCCTTGTTATCATCGGTTATAAATTAGGATCCTCTCGCATTTGTAACTCTTATCTGACGTTTATGGTTATTCGCGCTTTGCCAGGTAAGGGAACGATGCAGGAGAGAGTGGACGATGTTTCAAGACAGATTAGATGATGCAGAAAAAGCTTATTTTGAAGCATCTGCTCACAACAATGCTTCTTCTTCACGGCCTCACCTGTGATATTAAAGATGGTCTCTCACTCTAACTTCCACTTTCTTTTGTTTATTCCTGTGAATTTTGTAGTCGGAGATGTGCTTTCTATTTTGTGTTTCTGTTACTCCGGTCTGGTCAGAAAAGATATGAAATGCATTTCATCAAGCTCTTGTTCTTCTCTCCTAGTCTTTTTTTTTTGTTCTCTCTCGGGTTAAATCATATTATTTGTTATGAGAGTTAGTAGACATACAGTATTTTGGCTTTTCACATATGAAATACATACAATTTTATTTCCACATCTCATTTAACCAATTACATCGGAAAAATTATCACCCATTTTGAAATTCTTCTATTCAATGCAGTTTAAATATCGACTTCGTTTCTTTTAATCTATCAGTTTTATATTTTCTAGAATTTTTATGTTTTAAGAGATTCAGTAAGAACATGGTACAAAGCTACAACGGAAGAGGTATACGAAAAATGGAATGCAAAAATTAGCTTAATTTCTAGTATACTACTCTTTATTAATATACTAACTAAGTTTATAGCATGGTTTTGAAAATCAGACCGGACCGGCCGGTTGAACCGGTTCAACCGGGAACCGGCCATCTAGCCGAGTCCGGTTTGAAGCAAAACCTGGATTTAACTAAAACAGGTAAAACCGGTGATCCGGTTCAACATTAAAATCCGGTTCACGAAAATTAAATAATATTTTTAATTAATTAGATATTTTAAGTTAAAATTCAAACCATAATTTAAAGTCACTTATTTTTTTTTTTTAGTTTTCGTTATGTTTTATAATTTTAATAAAAATAAATTGATTAAAATTTTGATTTCAACAATTTTTATCACATTTTTCTCCTCTAAAAAAGTATTTTATAATGAATTTTAAAGAAAAAGTCATGTTTGATTTCTTATTACTATAATTTTTGTAAGTTTAAATAATCAAATAAAAATAAATTTTTTTAATGATATCTCATGTTTCCTTAAGTTTAATGTTAGAATATAAACATATATATATATATATATATATATTATTAAAATATAAATATTTAAAAACCTGGTTTGACCGATTGAACCGATCTAACCAGCCATCCAGTGATGCTGTTGAGTCGATATCCGGTCCGATTTTCAAAACATTGGACTTTATAGTTTTTCAGTTTTTGTATTTATTGTGAACTTGATGTAAAGTAAAAGAATATTGTTGACGAAGATAAGAAGAAACATCAAAGCGCAGCATTTAAAGAAAAAAAAAAAAAAAAACTCCTTGAAGCTCACAAAAATAATCCAAAAACAACAATCTTCAAGTATTGGGTTCTAATGCCCAAGGAGGGCATATGGCTTTAATTCTATGTTTACTAATGAAGTATTTCCGATATTGGAACTTTTTTACACAATAAAAAGAACAAAAGAACACACTGCGATAATAATACTTAAGAATGAAAGGACCTGGACAACGACAATGACAATTGTCGCAAACTGGTCGTGAAGATGTATTGTTCGCCAACAATTCAAAATCATCATCTTCGATCCTTTCTCCTGATTTGGCGTACCTGAGATCCCAAAGTACACAGAAAACATGCAAAGTGACCCCACAGTCATTACATGTGTAGAACCAAGTCTTTGGATTTGTTTCTCTTTCGCAAATATCACACCAATACTTGCCCCTTGATTTTTCACCGTAACAAAGAGTGAGTGGATGATCATCATACCTTTCAAGTCTTACCATTAGTGGCATGGTGGCGCAACGAAAATCCAAAAAATAATTGCATTTGATACAACCTAGGACAAGTTCTTGTTCATCAATGCCGCAACTTTGGCACATCTTGAACTGACCATATCTACGTAGGTTGATGTAGATTAAAGGATGAGAGTGACTTCCATGTGTAAAAGGCACAGTAATTGAACTGCATAGTAAGTCAAAGCTATTATACATGAATCCATCGCTGCAACAATATTGCCGACAAGCATCACATTTTTCTGTGTTGTAAACGTTATATCTCTTGCGAAGAGTGAGAGGTGTTGGGCTTAGAAAATGTCGTTTCTTCTTAGGAAGATTAGCACACGTTTCATGGAGGACAAAACCGCACTCTAAACACTTGTAGAATATGTTAGAACCAATGGGACGAACACATGCTCTACACAAGACGCTTTCCTCCAAAAGAATCTCGTCTTTGTTGAGGCTCAGGTTATGTTCATGAGCGAAATGAGTTATTGTGTTGTCAGCATTTACTTTGAATGGCTCTATAGCTTCAACTTCTTCAGGTACTCCATCAAGCTCTTTGCCATCCCACACGTCAGAGCTTGTTGCACATCTTGAATGAAGAGCATGATTAGGACACTTGGAACACAAATAAGCCCCATGTGACCAATCAATCTCTTCTAAACAAATTCCACATTTCCATTGTCCAAGACCAAGAGGATACGTGAACGAAACACGGTGATCATGACGATTGACGTGAATAACACGCGGTAAACCAGCACACTCTCGGTGGATTATGAAATCACATTGAAGACAAACATAAGGAGCACGGTCACCTTTCGTCCCACAAGCATCACAAACAAATGAGATCATTCTTGATATGACAATTAGTGTATCCTCATGGACCTTTAGATTTGAAAGAGAAACTGGCGGAGGTTTCTTAATCGCACAAACCATATCCATGTTGAACTTACAAATATCACAATGATAAAGTAAGTTCCCAGTGTCTTTTCCACAAAGATGACATTCTGGTTTTGTGTAATCCGGAGCTCCATTTTTGAGAAGCTTGAGAGAGTGTTTGGCATGACAAGGGTGAGTGATCTCTGGTGAATCAAATACATGGACACAGTTCTCATGAACCATAAACCTACAACGAGGGCAGAAGTAGCCATTGTTGAATCGTAAGCCACAAAAATCACAGTCGAGGCAACCATTAAAATTAACCTTGAGTAGAGGATGATGGTGCCACGGCATATTCAGATCAGCTCGGGTACACATGGCATCAACCATACAATCGATGTCCAAACTGACTTTACAGACAGAACAATAAAAAAGGAGACGCTTAGTGTTTTTACCGCAAATATGGCATTTCGGTTTGATATGATCAGGAGCCCCATTTGTCAGAAGTTTAAGACGATGTCCAACATGAGAAGGATGCTCAAATAATGTCTTTTGTGTATTAAACACAAAGGCACATTTCTTGTGAACAGTGAACTTGCATTCACTGCAAAAGTAGCCATCACGGTAGGATTGATCGCAAGCATCGCACTCCAAACCAGCGCGATGGTTAACGAGAGATAAGGGATGGTCATGTCCTTGCAAAGTCACCTTGTTCATGGCTCTTAGTTGTGGTTAATCAGAGAATGAAAATTTGTAGTTGTAGTTTTGTTTTGTGTAATAATGGATCAATATTGTGGTTCTCTATTAGTCAAGCTTTAATCAATGTTACGTGTTACATTAATTATATCCATTAGTATTGCCGTTGAAAATATTAACTAATGGGGGCACATACAGTAAGTCTTTGTTTTATTTTCTTGTGCAACAGTAAGTCTTTGTTTAATTTTAATTTAAAGGCTATTATCAATTGACCCGCTCCAAATTTTGTCTGCTATGTGAGACAGTGAGAGAGTGAGAGCAGACTTCGATTTTTTTATTAGATTGGGTGAAATTAAAAGCGAGTATAGAGAAACGAAAGCATCTAAAGCATAGAAACTAGTTTAAAAAACTTTTAGGAGACGTGTACGTATTGGAAACATATATATACAAATATATAATTTATTATTAAATACCAAACATCAAATCATATTAAGAAAAATCAGAATTAAAACACCATTACACAATGATTCATATGGAAAGGGGGGGGGGGGGGGGCGGTGAAATTGTAATTATCCACTAAATTAAACTAGTTTGCTAGTACCTAATGAAATAGCTAGCATTATCAACCCAACATAATAATCAAAAGAATTGTAACTACATTTTCTATGATGTTATAAACTGAACTGACATTGGTAAATAATAATCATACTTTTTTTACGATAAAAAAAAAGAAGCCTATTTTTCCAAATTAAAAGTTTTTACTTAAGTTAATAAAAATATCAAAATCATTCCTATGATTGATAATTATTTACGTTTTTATGATTTTGTAAATGGAATCAGAAAAATTATAAAGCTTCTAAAATGGAATTTGATGATTCTAAAATGCTTCCAACTACAACTTTTTTAGGAATCACGCTTCCAAAAAATTTAGATTTTGATTCCAATTTCGAATCAAGAATCAGAACTCTAATGAAGATTCGATGAGACATTAAGCTATTATCTTTTATTCTTTTCTATTGTCTCAAAGGGCAAGTTTCCCCTTTTTAAAATTCAATTAAATTAAATAACAGAAAACCACTACCCCAGACAAAATAATAGAAAAATAGAAGAGTTGATTTCATTATTGTATCATTCACGATCATCGGGGATAGAAACCAAAGTCAAGACAGCTCACATTGAGCAACACCTTCGAGGTTTATCATGAAGAAATAAATATTTCACGTGATTTTTGTTTTGTCTTCTCTCACTCAGTTATGTATGTCTTTCGTTTTTTTTTTCCATCAACATATATATATAACTTAACTGAAATTATTTAGAGATCCAAATCAGAAGTTTAAAATTTATATAGTTAATTAGATTAACTAGATTAAGGTCATGAATGTTTAAGAGTGTTTAAGTAGTTTTTAGATTTTAATTTTGAATTTTGCAACAAAAAAAACTGAAATCAAAATAAATGAAAAAATTTGAAAAATACAATTTTTTACACTAAAACTCAAAAAATAAAAAAAGTGATTTTTGATTAGAAACTAGCTGCTTCATCCGCACGGTACACGCGAAACCAAAAAATATTAGAGATATATAAATTATCTATAAATATGTACTTATAAATATTATATGTCATTTGTATAAAGTTAATTTACAATATAATCGAGATATATAAAATAGTAAATTGGTTATGACATTGTTTTTCAATTTTATCAGTTATCTGATTTGAACTTTGAATATGGAAATCCATAATAATAATATTTAAATATGATGGATACACTATGTTTATATATTTATATTTAAGTATTATAAATAAGAAATTAAGAATAAAATAACTTTTAATATGGACTAAAACCCCTTGTCAAATATTGTTATAATTCAAATATATATTAGAAGAACTCACAAAAATACATTGTTATTAAAAGGAAAAATCTTCTAAATATACTTTAAAAATGAATTTAAAAGTATAGTTTATTAGTAGGTAAATAATGTTCAAATGGAAGAAGCCAAATTCTTCAAGGTAAGTTGTTTCTCAAGGTGCGAAATCTTTTTTTTTGGAAGACTGCAATTCAGGAAACAAATAAATTGTTAATGGTTTAATTATTATAGAAATAACTAAGTGAAACATATAAATAAACTATAACTCATGCTAATTTAAAATTGGTTAAATCCTCAATCAAAGGATTCAAAGCAAGTCAAGTTCCGTGTGTTGATGAAATAGAAATTTTACCTATATGTACTAGTGACAAAATAGCTATTAGTTTGGTAGTTTAGTAACACATATGTAATAGGCATTTGAATTAGAACTAACCTCCATATTTCTCTAATCAACCACACCTAATAACACAAATGACCATATCATCATCGCAAGCATTCCAGGCATTGTAGAACTTGAAAGCTAATTCACCAGTAAAAGTAGCATGTATACAAATATTCTTACAATAAATATGTTGTTAAAAAAATGAAGAAATAAGAACTCATTAGTGTTAAATGTAATTTTAAACCTTGAATCACGAAGTTCAATAGTGATAACTCTGCACAGTGAACCAGATAGCATCTCCTCAGTATAGTAGTCTACATGAGGTTCATCACACTCATCTTCATCATCATATTCGTGGTCCTCATCATCTTCTGTCACATTTTTGTCTTCATCAGATTTCTTAGTTACATTTTCGAAAACATAATTTTCTTCAGACTCATTGTCACTTTCCTCATAGTCGCTGTCTAATTCTTTGCAATCTTCTTCATCGTATTTATCATCTTCTTCATCAGATAGTTTGTATATCTTGCTAACAGAACCATCAAATGATGCAAGGTGAGACACATTTAAAACCTCACCAATAACATTTAGAAAATAAATTTTCAAATATAGACATTGTTAAAATATGTAACTGTATTTTAAAAAAAAAATTAAAATAATAATATCTTATCCATCAAGTATTTTTCGTCTTTATCCTCACGCCACATATCCTCGAAATCCAGAAATTCAAAAAAGTCCAAGTATGGTATAGATTTTATTTTTTTAATATTTGTTGTAGCCAAAAAGAGTATTCTATAGGAATGTTTGGTTGCTCTTGGATAAGTTGTTTGATCGATTAGTTTGAAAGTATCGAATTCATACGAAACAGATTATAGGATTTGGTTAGCAAATACATCTACTAAAGACATAATGGACGCTTGAATCTTTGACCCCTACATTTTATATATATATATATATATCTATCTTTTATATATATATATATATATATATATATATCTTATATTAAATTAATGTTTGAACAGTTAATTGATATTAGAAGAATATATGTTTAAAATATAGAATAAATTACATATATATTCATCCATGATAATTATGTTGATGACCTTGTCTTTTTTCTTTGAGTTTTTTTATCCAAATTGCTAAGATCTTAGTTCTGATTAGCCATTCATTTACTGCCGGTTGTAATTCAGAGCCTTTTTCATGTTTTCCCCGGGGGTTACAGAGGGAACATACATTCAAGCCTTTTTCATGTTTTTCCGGGGGCCGGGAGAAAGTTTCACTTTTGTATGAATTTTCTAGTGGTTAATTTTGTTTATTTTTCCTTCTTTTTTAAATAATTCATTTTTAAAAAATAATCTTTCTAATTATTTTTTATATTTATATATTTATTTTTAATTTAGTTATTATCATTTCATTTTTATTCTTTTTATTTTTTCATTTTTCATTTAGTTATTATCATTTAAAAAGTTTTATATTCTTTATCTTTTTTATTATTTTTAATATATTTCGTAATTATTTTTTAAATAATTTTTATTGACATTTTTGTTATTTTGTTACAAAAATAGGTTATATCTTTTTTATTTTTCTCCACTCACCCCTTTTAAAAGAGTGTTATTTTATTTATTTTTTTATAAAATATGTGTTATTCTATTGATTTTTTATAAAATATGTGTTATTCTGTGCAATTCTCACTATTTTTATTTAGAACAAAAAATATTATTTTTAAAAAGTATATTAATTTGTTTAATTTTTTTGGATTCAGTATGTTAATATTAATGGTATAGTTTTTAGAAAATATGAGATATCGTTTAGGTGTATGGTTTAGGGTTTTTTAAAACTTAAACTCTAAATTTTAAATCTTAAAATATAAAATTAAGAGATTTATGTTATATAGGAAAATTATTTTTTTATAAAAATATTATTTTTGTCTTAGTTGATAATATGTGTTAAATTTGGTACAAATTTTTTAATTAATGTTATTTAGAAAAAATCTTTTTTAAAAATCTACTATTTCATTTTTTATGTCTGTCAGTCGATGACAATATTAAGTACCATTGATAGGCATATTTAATGTTCTCACGAATAACGTGGAAGATTAAAATAAAGATGTTAGTTTGAACCAGAAGCACTAATATAGTAATCTATTATATATCAAGCAGCACATGTGGGAGGAGACCTTGACACACACAAAAAAAACACCTTGGCACAGAGACAGACAAGTACTTGAGAACCGTAATATAAAACAATATGAATGGAAGCATAATAACAATTAACAAGTACTGTACTATAAACTTGTCTCTCAAACCAAACAAGCAAATATTTTCATATTTAATTAAGAGTGCTAATCCATGGCGATTTCTCACGCTCATCTTATACTTCTTCTCATCATATCACTCTTCTTGTTACCGACTTTGCGGGCCATCTCTTACAGAGACTGCAGTTTGCTACTAACTTTTTTCTTTGTCTTGTTACTTTATTCTTGAATCGTTTTTTTAGATCAAATTCATATTTGGAATTTAAAGATTCATATAATTAACTTTTCAACAATCTCATTTTGACTTACGTTTTTAGGAAGTAAACTTCTCCATAAATTTTGGTTATTCGATTGTTAGTGTTGAAAATCAGTTACTAGCCCGATCAACGCTAGTTAGGGATCGGTTAGTGAGGACTAGGAACAATATAAACGTCAGAACATAGGTGGATGCATCAAACGCTTAGGATCGGGCAGGTCAATATTTTGGGATCCCTAACTAGCGTTGACTCTAGGAACAAAACCAAAAACTGTGACTCATCATGTTATGTAAATTTTCTTTATATAATAATGGGTTTAATGTGTGTTTACTTGTAATTAAACTTGTACTCTTTCACCTTAAGTCTTAAGGCCTTAATCTTTGCGGCTGTTTTAGGTGATCGAAGTTCTCCTATTCAAGTCGCTAGTGTGGATATAATTCAGGTTAAGGACAGGGAAAGCTTTCAGATATCCGGTTCTACAAGTACCTAATCGATTCCCTTGACCTATTTTATTTATCTTTGTCCATTTGTTTTCACTCTTACTTTATTTTCCTGTCATTTCTTGGTTAAAATCTTTTCTGTGTGAACAGGTAAAAATATCACTGGAGGAGATATACGTGTGGAAGTAAAATTAGGCCTGATTCGTATCTTAAGAAGACAGTACGACCTCTGTGAACTTATGGCATGCCCTGTTGCACCTGGTGCCTTCGTGCTTCCATTTGACAATATTTTTCCCTGGCGTTCAATTGTAAGTTTTCTTGACATTTTTGTTTTCGTAATTGTTAAAATTATGCGTATGAGAATTTAGGTTTTACATAGAAAAAATATACATCATATCACATAATATTCAATGTGGAAATAAAAGGATGAGTACAATTTGTTTGGTAACGATGATTTGAACTAGAAAGAAAATTAGAACCTAATCATGGTGGTCCAATGGTTGAAATACTCATCATAGAGCTGGTTCAAGGACTAAAGTTCGAAACTTCCCACTGCAAATGAGAAAAATATTCAATGCTCCACAAACTTTAAATATTAGTTTGGGCTTTGCCTATGGATCACCAGTCATAAAAAGAAACTTGGAAAAAAATTAGGAATGATTGTGTACGATGGTTAGCGAGGAAAAGCACACAATATCAAATGTATCTATCACTTACGCTCTCTCTCTTTTTTTGGTCAACCACTTGTGCCTTTAATCAACATTTTGGGATTCTAACAATCTGAACTTTCGAGAATTTCTTATTAAAGAGTATGTTCCACCCTAAGATTAGTTTATTGTAACTGTGTTTTAACCCTATGTTGGTAAAGATTAATTCATTAACACTAGTTTTTGATTAAACCCTACGTAAATGTTTTCGGCTCGTCAAACCACCATTTGGTTAAACTCTGACTATTTATTTATTTTATTTTATTACGTACCTTTGCAGGCGAAATTCACTGTGCACATTGACATTTTTGAAAAATCTGAAGATGAAGACCAAATAGTGTGCCTCACTTTCGATTTCCAGCCTAAAAATTCTGTTGTGGTCTCTGTGTAATCAAGTTGCCATATAAAAATATGTTCTCGAGTCTATCTACAAGAATGATCTTTTTTTATTGTATGACAAATTTGCATTATATATGTTGTTTTTTTCTCTCTTTTGTGTAGTATGAGTATCCTTGAAATAAATAAAAAGGTTTATATAGATCCTTAACCAGTTTTGATTTGTCTTTATTTTAATTTGGTTTGATTTCTCTGAATCAACACTATAATCAACACTATAATAAATCAGATGTCTCTCCTGGTGTTGACACATCAGATTTTTTATAAATTCTGGTGTCGACATGTCAATAAATGAAAAAACTTGAACTTCCAATCAAATTATTTTATTTGTACATATAAGTAAACACATCAGATTTTTTATTCCACATTAATTAATGAGAAAACAACTATATAAACCAGTCAAATCATTTTAATGATACACATAAAATAATAATTATAATATTTTTTTACCATGAATAAATAATAATAAAAAATTTCTAAACTAATCATATCATTTTTACTATACACATCCTATAATATTTAATATTTTACCATGAATAAGTAATGAAAAAACTTTATAAACATTATATGTTATGCTAGATATTCAAACCAAATGAATTAATAATAACATTACTACCTTTAATATGTGTTCTTTTGATCAAAACATATCGCACATTCACACATAGAATATTAGACTATAGAATTCAAATCAACTACAAATTAACAAATACTCATTAATCTAAACAAATATTAAAATAATTTATGATAGTTAAATACAACTCAGTTTATTTTAAAAAAAAAAACTCAATTGTTCATAAAAAACATTTCACTAAAACTAAATATAAACAATTTACGTAAAATAACCGCAGCGTAGCGCGGGTATTTATCTAGTCAATGGTAAAAACGCATTTCTAGATATCATTTCTAGATGTTATTTGATTTTGATTTCCACAGCTTCTCGAATGGCTAATTGGAACTCTGATAAGACCTTGGGGAGAGGTCACACCCAAAAACCAACACCAAGAAGTTAAGATGATGAGTAACTGGTTCTAGACACAATTAACAGCACCTAAAGGTTTGATGGATCGAATATCGTCACAAGAGGTCGCGGAAACACCACTTGATGAGACTAAGAGTTTTGGTTTTGAACCACACGAAATTGAGAACAATGATCTATTCTTATAAAATTTTGAGATTAAAAAGATAGATGAGTTACAAAGTTGGTCTCGACCAGAGAGTATAAAGAAGAAGGAGAAGAGAAGAAGATATAAGAAATAAATGGTGAAGAGTTATGAGACATGCCTTGTAAACACAAAAGTTCAGATTTGAAATGATAAAGAGATACAAGAAACGGGCCACACTACCAAAAGTGTAGGCTTAGTGCTACTAACTTGATAATGTCCAAGACTTGATTTGTACTTGCAGCCTCTCTAATGAGTTTCGACATGGAAGGAGTTAAAGGCTCTGCTTGATAATATGATTGAGGGGCTGCCTTAGATCATGGATGCCTTTACCAACTCCACACATCCCCAGTAATATCACACTGGGGTGCTCTGTTTTGGATGTTCAGGTTTCTTGTTGCCTTGGTTTGATGTGGTCCATTAATCCATTGCTCTCTTTCATCAGCTAAGTGAAAGAAGTGACTCAAAATTTCAGTAAAAGGTCGAGGCTGATTCTGTGATTGCTCTTTGCGATTGGAGGTGCTAGTAAGACTTCTAGAGTATGTTTTGTTGCTAGCCTCAGTGCTACTGACATCAGGAGGATCTTGGTTTAGATCGAGTTCACTACATCTTCTTACCAAAAGCTTCATCGCTTAAGGTTTAGTTGATGAACTGAATTTCGAATGTTTTATGCTTCCATGCACTTTAACATTTTTTGCCATGCATGGGACCATGTTTTTAGGATTTCCTTCATGTAATACGTATTTCAAGAAATGTACAACGATAAGATCCATCGCAAGCATCACATTCTGATCCATCACGAAACTCAAAGTAGGACAAAAATGTTGGATAAACTTTAATAACTTAAAATTCAAGATTTCTTTAATAAGTCGATTAAAGATAAGATAGAGTTAAATAGAAATTATATATTTGTATTAAAAATAAGAAAAATAAGTTTTTTATAAGCAATAAGAGTAAGAATAGTAAATGAGGTGCTATCATCCCTATAAATATTAAAGTTAAGTTGTGACTTTGGTACCAAGAACATTAAGAGCTTTTGAGTGTTTAGTTTTGAAAGAGTTTCTAAACATTAATAAAGAGAGTTATTTTTTATTTAAAATCTAAGTGTGTTAGAGATCCAAAATGATCATGTCATTGTGTCAGCGAGTACATGAGGTGGAGAAAATGTAAATTTAACCTTTTTTCGTGTAACCATGTGCTACTTGTTATTTTATAGAGAAATTGCATTCCATAACAAAATATTTCTTGTTAATTAACTGACACAAAAGTACGTACTATTCATATTTTATGCCGATTTTACCCCTACGATGAGGCGTGTCTGATATCGCTTGTGTCAGTTTCACGATAAGAATTACGTTAGCAAACATCCAATAACACGATAAGAATCATGTTAGCAAACAGCCAATAACACAATAAAAATCAAGTTAGCAAACAGTGTTAAAATCTTCACATTATAGTATCAATAGTTAACATGTGTGTTGGACAGGTTTTCGAAGCCTATGATAAAATTGGATCGGATAATGAAGACGCTAATAACAAGGTATCATTATCACCAAGTTAAATTAAAATTTAACAGCCAAAACGCTAATAATTATACTAACAGAGTATCACTAACAATTAGAATGCTAATAATCATACTAACGAAGACAACTCACCAGATCAGACATTGGATAACAGAACCAATAACACTAATCACGTTAGCAAATATCGTTAATGTATTTACATTATAGTACCGATAACTAACATATGTGTTGGACATTTCTTTGAATCTCATGATAAAATTGGGTCAGACAAAAAATACGCTAATAACGAGGTATCGTTATCACCAAGTTAAATTTAAATTTGACAGCCAAAACGTTAATAATAATACTAACGAGATATCAACAACACGGTAGGAATCACGTTAGAAAATATCGTTAATGTATTCACATTATAGTACCGATAACTAACATATGTGTTGAACATGTCTTTGAATCTCATGATAAAATCGGGTCAGACAACAATGACACTAATAACGAGGTATATCACCAAGTTAAATTTAAATTTGATATCCAAAATGCTAATAGTCATAATAACGAGGTATCAATAACACGGTAAGAATCACATTAGCAAATATCGTTAATCTATTCACATTATAATACTACATGATAACAGAACTGTTATCCGACCTCCATACTCAGCCAACGCTAAATTTAATGTTATCGATATACCATAACGCGTGCTACATGTGTTTTTTTTTTCATCCTGAGTTTGTGTGATGTAGGGGTAAACATGTCTTCACACATCCAAAATCATATGAAAAATTTAATTTTCAAATTATGGATTCTGAAAAATTAATTATTAAATTATTTATGTATTTTTGACTAAATGACCATATTTTATATACATTTCTATTTTTATCTCGATATTATATAGTATACACTAATATTGACGTTGACTTAATCTATAATAATTAATGTACCTAGTGGGCACGTAGTTAGCTCTTTTTAAAAATTATGTTACGTAGTTGGTTTTTTTTGTTTTAATTCAAACACTAATATCGATTGCCCTGGTCAGGTCCACCATTTGAGGTTTTTTTTACTTCTTTTTCTTTGTAATATTTGCTCTTCTCGCTCTCGACTCTTGAGTCTCAATAGTCAAGGTTTCCCTTTCTTTTTGTAATTCTTTGATTTCATAAAAGAAAATTAGCAATCCTGAAAGAAAATTTTTGTAACCCGTGAAGATATAAAAAGATTTGATGTCATTGTATCAATCAAGATCATCGAAGGAAGGAGCCAAAGTCATGACAGCTCGCACTGATCAGATATCTTCGAGATTAATCATCAAAATAAAAAGGGTTGAGCCTTTTGGTGTCATTATGGTGTTGTGATGAGGCCTTCGCATTACACATTTACACCCAACCCTTCTTGTATATAGAGGATATAAGTTGTAGTGTATTAAGGGACTAATGTGTAATTAGTCAATTCCTAATTTTGAGTCTGTAACATAGTATATATAGGTACATTGTCTATCTAATAAAATCAACACTTCCATAATCTATATTGTATACATCTTTTGGTAATTAAGTAATTATAAATATATAAAAAATCTAAATTATTTATGTATTTAGATTTACTGCAGGGATTATCATAACAAGTTAACAACACAGAATAACATTTGGCGAGACTATAGGAACTAACTGTTTTACAACATGTTCTAGTGTAATGATCATCGGCAGATTATCTTGTATCTAAGAAAATGTTTTTGCTTTTCGTGATACGTTGGTTGATTCGGTTTCAATGGAGGGTTACTATCAGATCATATATCCCGCAATGAGATTTGTAAAGGAGACAAATGATCAATTATGCTTGGAGTTGGAGATGCATTTTCTTTGGAACAACTTTTTGGTGATGTCATTAAACACTAGACAAAAAGAAGTTTGAGAAAAAAAAACAAGATAAGGGAAATGAAAGTACTTTTAATTATGACAATTTGAAAAGGAAATGGTGAAAATATTAAAATGGGAGTTGGATGTTGACGTTAAATGGTGTGGACAAGATAAAAAAAAAAAAAAAAAAAATGGAACCATCAATCTAGCAGAATATTTTGAAAAAATGTCCCGATAATAAGTTGATATATTTGAGACCTAAAAGCAGCCGGTTTAGTCTTCATGTAATATAAAACATAAGAAATATGATTTTAAATAAGTTTATTATTTGGTAAATAGTCACAACAACAATCAAATCAACTTCAAAGAAAGAAAGAAAGAAAAATTCAAAAATAGCGCAATCAAATAGATGAGTTTCAAACTCGAACATTACCCCATCTTTAATTTTAAGTATGGGTTCATCACCCATGGAGGACGTCTAACAGTCTTATCAATTGAGGACATCCTCATATGTATCCCACAATATAAAGAACAAAATAATTTGTTCTCCTTAACGAGAAAAAAAGGAGCTGCGCAACGACAGTGACAGTTGTTGCAAAGTGGTCGTGAAGATGTATTGTTTAACATCACTTCAAATTCGTCTTCGATAGTTCTTCCGTGGTCACGGATCTTTCCTCTGGGTTTAGCGTACCTGATATTCCCAAGAACACAAAAAACATGCAGAGCAACTCCACAATCATTACAGGTGTAGAACCAAGTCTCTGGATTTGTTTCTCTTTCGCAAATATCACACCAATATTTACCACTTGCCTTTTCCCCGTAACAAAGAGTGAGTGGATGAACATCATATTTGTGAAGTCTTACCGTTAGTGGTAGAGTGGCACAATGAAAATCCAAAAAATAATTGCACTTGAGACAGCCTAAGATGGCATGGCTTCCATCAATACGACAACTCTGGCATGTCTTTTCTTCACCAGGTTTACAATCATGTATTGTGAGATAGAATAATGGATGAGGATGACTTTCATGGATAAAAGGCATATCAATCGAACTGCATTGTAAGTCAAAGCCCCTGCAGGATGAACCTTCATCAATATACATGAATCCTTTGCAGCAGCTTTGAAAACATGCATGGCACTGTGCTTCAGTATTATCTCTATTAAAGTGAAGAGTGAGAGGCTTTGGGCTTAGAAAATGTCGTTTCTTCTTTGGTAGATTAGCGCATGTTTCATGGAGAATGAAACTACAATCTGAACAGGTGTAGAATGTGTTAGAACCGATGGGACGAACACATGCTTCACACAATATGCTTTCCACCAATGCAACACCATCTTCGTTTAGGCTCATCTTATGTTCATGAGCGAAATGAGTGATTGTGTTGTCAGCATTCACCTTGAATGATGAAATATCTTCAACTTCTTCAGGGACCCCATCAAGCTCTATCCCATCCCAGACACCTCTTCCTGTTGCAGATGCTGAATGAAGAACATAATTAGGACATAAGGAACAAGAGTAGCCCCCATATGACCAATCAACATCTTCCAAACAAATTCCACATTTCCTTTCTCCGATTCCGGGACCAAGAGGATACGTGTAAGAAACGCGGTGGTCATGGCGATTGACGTGAATAACACGCGGTAAACTAGTACACCTTTGATGGAAGAACATGAGATCACTTTGAAGAGAAACATAAGGAGAACGGTCGCCTTTTGTCCCACAAGCATCACAAACGAAGGAGATCAATCTTGGGATGAGTGTGAGTGTAGGCTGATGGACCTTCATATTTGAAAGAGTAACTTGTGTGGATGTATGCTGATGGTGTTCTTCATTCGCACAAACCATATCTAAGTTGAACTTACAAATATCACAATGATAAAGAAAGTTTTCGGTTTCTTTTCCACACACATGACATTTTGGATCTGTGTAACTAGGAGCTCCTTCGGTGAGAAGCTTAAGAGAGTGTCTGGCATGAAACGGATGATTGATCTCCGGCGAGTCAAATACAGAGACGCATTTCTCATGAACCATCAACTTACAACGAGGGCAAAAGTAGCCATATCCATCGACATGTCCACAAACTCTGCATGCCATATTACAACTAAAATTAAGCATGAGTAGAGGATGATGGTGCCACGGCATATTCAGATGGCCTCGGGGATACATGGCCTCAACCATGCAATCAATGTCCAAACTGAGTTTACATATAGAACAATGATAGAGGATACGTTTAGTACGTTTACCGCAGATATGGCATTTTGGATCGGTGTGATCAGGAGCTCCCGTTGTGAGAAGCTTGACGCAGTGTCCCACATGAGAAGGGTGCTCTAATGTCTCTGGTGTACTGAACACAAAGGCACATTTGCTGTGAACAGTAAACTTGCAGCCTACGCAAAAGAGGCCATCACGACACGATGGATCATCACAAGCATCACATTTGAAGTGACTACCTCCAACGGGAACTGCGTTATGTCCATGTATCTTCATGGCGCTTGCGGGTTTTAGAGGTGGAGAGATTTTCAAAAATGATTTTTGGGTGGTTGCTCTTTCGTTGAGTTTGATAATGGATAGGTATGGTTGATGATATCCTCTAATCTCTATATATATATATTTGAATCAATGTTGAATTCATCACGTCCACATTTTTATTTTTTTATATACGGCAACTACGTTAATAACTTTGCTTTTATAACTCTCAACATGCAAGTTTTCTTTCTTTTTAAGTTCATTTAAATTAAAGATAGAACAGTTGAATTTCATTGTATCAATGTATCAATCCAAATCATGACAGATACAGCTCACAACATGCTTTAATAACTCTCAACATGCAACATTCAGATTAACCAATAAAACTAGTATGAGTTTACTTGGACTTCTTTATGTATTTTTATCGTTGCTTTTCGAACTCTCACCATGCAAGATAAATAAAAGATGGAAGAGTTGACTTCATTGTATCAATCCAGATCATGATTAGAGATACAGCTCACACTGACTAGATCTAGATGATGATACCATCGAGATTAATTAATCATAACAACAAGAAAAAACAAAACAAAAATCTTTACGTGATTTATGTTTTGTCGCGTACGTAGTTAGTTTATATACCAATAAAAACTTGAAAACTACTCATTCTCCCAACTCCCCCATATAACGTATGGTCCTTAATTTGAACACTAATCTGAAATATCGATTGTCCCGCTCCAGTTTTGTCTGGCGACTGCCATGTTAGCTTGTTTACTTTGACTTCTTCTTCTTCATTTTTTTTTTTCTTTATCTTTGCTCAATTCTAAATTCTAGCTTCTCATCAACAGACAAGCAGGACCGGCCCAAAGTATAAACAAGATAATCCATCATTTCAAGCTTTCAATTTTTAAAAAAGTTTAAGGTCACATATTTATTATAAATATGTATATTTAGACTAAAATATTTAAAATTCATAACGTTTTAAAGATATCACATATTTATTTTTAATTTATTTTTCTGCTAAAATTAATTTAACTAAAGTAAAATAAGAAATGAAAGTAAATATAAATATATTTATTAGAAATTCATTCATCAAAACTATAATAATCAATGGAACTAGAAATCTTTTTTTTTTTCTAGTTAACTACTTAACGTTTGCAATTCACTAAATTGTCGTTGGATTTGCTTCATACTTCAATACTTTATTTATTCATGATAGTTTCATAAGCTTTTAATTTCTTATCAAAATTTTTAAAAATACAAAGTTGTTAAACTCTTCCTAAACAATCAAATAGAAAATCTTATGCAAAATTTTGAATTCATAAACGTAATAGAGTTTTTTTCAAAAATTAACACACAAGTAGATAGATTTATTATCATTTGAGAGAGCTATGGTTGAAAAAGTAAATTATGAAGATCTAATAAATGATTTTGATGGGGAAATGCAAGGAGAATTATATTTATTAAGTAGAGGTTTTTATTATATTAAAGATTTTTTAGTTTTAATATATAATAAAATTTTAACTAAATTATAAAAGAGACCACTTTTTTTTCTCGCTTTGGACCACCATAAATGTTGGATCGATCCTACAGGCAAGTTTCTTAATTCATAATATTTTACATGATAAAATGAGTATATAGGAAAGATGAAAACAAACTTAGAGATAAATGAAAAAATATTAGAGATAAATTAAGGTTTAGACAATCTTGAAATATAATCTAAACTATGGTTCTCATAAAAAATAACATTACTAATAATAATTATATGATTAGAAGTTAAGAAAAAAAATCAATGAAACCGTACCATTTAAGGAATAATAATATTTTCGGACGAAAAATGTTGAAGAAATTTTGGATTTTATACCTAAAATAATAATTATATGATTAGAAGTTAAGATATGAGTAATTTAGTCGTGGTTATTTCAGCGTATGTAAATAATTTGTGTAAAACTTTATATTCTCCTAATATGTAAAGTTATTACATTGATATAAAAATAATTTAAAAATTCAAATGTATAAAACGGTACTGTTAAGTGTATTAATTATTAATCAAAATTTTTACTTAACTACTCAACTAGTTTAGATATAAATATTTAGTTTGTCATGTCGAACTCTAATTTTTGGTGAAATATATAAAATAATTTTTTATATCAAACTTGTCAATTATTTTAGGTATAAAATCAAAATTTCTTCAACATTTTTCGTCCGAAAATATTATTATTCCTTAAATGGTACGGTTTCATTGATTTTTTTTTCTAAACTTAAATATACATCAGAATAAGAGTAAATAATAGTATTTCAAAAGACTTTGTAATGACATGCGATAGAAATATGATAAAACTAAAGCTTTTTTTTTCAACTGTTACGGGACGTATAGTATTTTCTTTTCTTTTTGGTAAAATGTTTAAAAAGAAGTGGACGAATAATTTTTGTAACATGCTAATCTATTATGTCGATGTTTAGCTTATAAACGCAGTTTTTTTTCTCCAACCATTCACTAACTAAAATATAGTTCTCCGATTAGTTGTCAAATCTAAAGGATGAAAGCTTAAGAAAACTCAGAAAACTTAAAGTAAGATGTCCAGACTTAGCGACCTTAAAATTGAACTTTTGAAAAATTAAGTATTAGAAAAACAAGATGTAAATCTTGTGAATCAAGTATTGTGGACTGTTAGTGTTTGTTTATGAAGTGAAACCTGTAAAACAATTCGTTTATGAAGTGAAACCTGTAAAACAGTTTCTAAACAGTCCGCAATATTTTTCTCAAGATACATATTTTACTCAGTCTAATATTAATTATAAAAGAATTGGAAGTAATTAATTTCATTGAAATAATTTGAGAAAGTGAGTTACTAAAAGTCTAAAAGTGTGATGTATTCACCAAGTTTATACAAAAGAGTACCATAATAACATAAGAGTTTTATACCATTGTGAAATTGGTGATTATTGTGTTTATTTGAATGCAATGGTGGTTTTGTTGCAACGTCAGTAATCGTTCATGG
Source organism: Cardamine flexuosa (assembly GCA_963555745.1). Taxonomy (NCBI): domain Eukaryota; kingdom Viridiplantae; phylum Streptophyta; class Magnoliopsida; order Brassicales; family Brassicaceae; genus Cardamine; species Cardamine flexuosa. The sequence goes on from OY743218.1 coordinate 2,918,813, forward strand.
TGGTTTCTTTAAGAGTTGCAGACAATATCAACAATCTATTCTCATATACTGATATACACTAAGTATGGAATCTCGTCCATGATAGAGAAATTTTAGCCACTAATCGGAAACAAAATCTACATAAATATCAAAGACTTGGGTTATCAAACAAGGCATTGGAGTAAAACCAGAGATTTCGACGAGAATAATATCGATTTTTATGCAATAAAGTCTGTAGAGTTTTTATGAAACTGAAGATAATCAAGAATAAAAATCACATATGTTTAAGTTTGAGCACAAAAGAATGAATATAACGGATTGATAATATGTTGGCGAGTAAGATTCTCAGTGAAAGCATCATCAAAAAGCGTTTCAATCATTTATAATTTACTTGATGATTTCTGTTTTTTTTTTTTGCCGACAAAAATCAAATCCATTAAGTCTTTTAGGATGTGGTTTCCTTCGAGAGAAAACCAATCCGGTGAGTTAGAGCTTTCTTTGACAAAAGATCAGCACGGACGTTCAAATTTTTAGAAATAAAAGAAATAGAAAATACAGAAAATAATTGTTTAAGAGTGCTACAATCATTCATCTCCGAAGCAAACGACGGTCAATTTTCTGGTGCATCCAGCAAAGTTACGAGATCCTTGCAATCGATCTGGAAAATAACCTCAAACATATGTAAATCTCACAAACATCTCATCGCCCAAAGTAAGGAATCAAGCTCGGCATGGAGAGGGGAGGTCGAACGACGTTGACTCTTCAATCCAATGTACGAGACCTTCCCATCCGATGTCAGGATCCAACTATGCCCACTATGGCTGTCCAAGACCCGTCTGTCTGACAAATTAAACTGTGGTATAATGGTGTAGGATCTTCTGGAATATGTGGTGATGTAGCTATAGATATCGCTTCCTCTCTAGCGTTACCTGTCCTAAAATCTTCCGCCTCCTGCAGCGCAATAGCTAAAGTAACATTCGGTGCCACATTTTTATTTTCAAAAATCTTTAAGTTTCAAGCTTTCCAAATGAACCACAAAATCCACGGCAAAGATTTGATCGAGAGAGCATCTCCTCCAAAATCCTTTTCTTGCCACATAAGAAAATCAATATTCGTAAATATTGATGTCGAAGGGAAAACATTTGGCACTGACGGGACGTTTGACAAAGCCCAGACTTGCTTTGCCAGAGGGCACTCAAAAAATATATGGTTATAGTCTCATTATCCGCTCCACATCGCGGGCATGTCCTATCAACTCCAATATGTCTATCGGTGAGTCGTTGACACGAAGGTATACAACCCGACACGACCTCCACACAAAGTGTTTTAGTTTTCTCGAGGTCGGAAGATTTTATGATTTTGCATGCAGTGTATTAACACTCGGTCTCTGAAAAGGGAGGACACAATCTCCTCTCTGGCGAGTCTTAGCTGCCCAATATCCTGATTTGACTGAGTAGACCCCTGATTTTGTGTGTGACCAGCTATAGCTGTCATTAGAGAATACGGCACTCGGCCGTATACCTAAAATCAGAGGTAGAACTGGCGTCACTAAATCTCTAAGTTCATCAACTTTCCAACCTTTCGTTGTAGAGTCTATCAAGTCACTTACATAAAGGTGAGGATCAGTCTCAGCTGAGAGGCTTTTCGGCGGTCTCGCTGGAATGTTAGGGACCCAGGGGGCTGCCCAAATTATTTTTCCCATATTGGAACCAATAACTCTTCGAAAAACCAAACTCAAAAGAGGTTTAGCCGTCATAATACTTCTCCATCCATAGGACGGGGTATAAACAGGCTTGACGTGGAGCGGGTCAGAGTATCTAAAATATATTCCCCTTAGCACCCGTGCTAGGAGAGAATTTGGAAATCTTATATTTCTTCAAAGATGTTTTGCCAAAAGACCGAGATTAGATTCCTCAAAAGTGCAGAAACCTAGCCCTCCTGTCGTAAATGACTTGCATAATTTATCCCAAGCAATCCAATGAATACCCTTCCTATCTTGTTTCTTGCTCCACCAGAAGTTAGAGATAGCACTGCTTAGCTTTGTGCATATATACTTGGATAATAGAAAGCACGACATAAAATATGTCGGAAGGGCTTGTGCCACTGATTTTATAAGGATCTTTTTTCCCTCCCCGGGAAAGAAATTTTGCAGACCATGTATTTGTCCGACTGTTGTGTCTCTCTTAGACAAAAGCAAACACTTGAGCTTTGGATCAGTGGATCTTCTCGGGTAATCCTAGATAGGTACCCATCCCCCCCCCCCCTCTTGGGTAATTCCCAGGATGTGTTTGATGCTATCCTTTGTCTCCGCTTTAACCTCTGACTCAAACATGATAGAGGACTTAGAGGGGTTAATTTGCTGTCCTGAAGCCTCTCCGTAAAGCCGAAGGATATTTAGAATTTATGTACTTTGTTGTGGATCAGCCTTACAGAAGAAGAGACTATCATCAGTGAATAAAAGGTGAGATACTGGCGGGCATGCTTTAGACAATTGAAGTCCATGAATCTTCCCATACCATTCCGCTTTGTTTAGTTGTGCAATCAAGGCTTCCGTGCACATGATAAAGATGAAAGGTGACAATGGATCTCCTTCTCTAATACCTCTTTTCGGAATAATATTCCCTTTTGCTTCTCCATTAATTAGAACCTTATAAGATACAGATCTTACGCATTGCATAAGCATACCTGTCCAATGGGTTGTAAACCCAAGCTTAAGCATGAGTTTTTGTATGAACTCCCATTCAACCCAGTCGTATGCTTTGCTCATGTATGTCATGAATTTCTTTCTGCATGCTTGATTCGCCTCAAAACATGAACATTCTCATGGGAAATAAGGATATTATCTGTAATTAGTCGTCCTGCAACAAATGCGGATTGAGTCTCCGAGATCGCTCTCGGGAATATCTGCTTGAGTCGATTTGTAAGAACTTTAGAGATAACTTTATATGTGATGCAGGATAGTCTTGACTTCCTTATTCAATATTATTTATATTTTTATTTCTTTGTTGGGCTTTTATTTCGTGTTTGAGTTGAGTCGGTTAGGAGATTGTTTCTTCTCCAAGTTTAGGGTTTTCCTTCTAGTATAAGTAGTATTGTCAAATGGGTTGTCCATGTTCAAATGGGCATGTCCAGTTGGACATTTTTCTTTTCTGGACATTTATTTGTCCATCCGCCTAGACACTGGACAAAGAACGTCCATGTCCAAAAAAGACCAAGTCCAAATGGATTTTCCATGGATGTCCACTTAGTGATTTAGACTTAAACATTTAAAGTGCACAATAAAATAAAAAACAGAACTTTGATCCATAAATTATAAAAATCAAAATCACAGAAATATAATCAAGAAAATATAAATTTAAGAATCTAAATAATAAGTAAACAAAATAAATATATATTTGTCTTAATAGGCAAAATTGAAAAAAAAATTGTCTTTAATAAACAAGATTGTTCAAAAATAAATATGAAATTATGTGTAATAGATATATATATATTCAGTCAAAGAAAATATTCATTTATTAGTTTTGAGATTTTTTTTTTGTTTATGAATAATGCTTTTTAAAAAAAAAAAAAATTTGTTTGTCCATGAACTATTCACTATCCTTCTTGATTTAGCCCATTTTTAACTGATGTTCATTTGGACAATTTTGAAGTTAGACAGGGTTTTACCTATGGACAAATGTCCAACTGACAGCTCTAATCCTGAGCTTTGTCTAATCGCGCAGTTAACTCGTCTATTACCTTCTCTGCCTTGGAGGAATTCTCTTTTAGCCTATTAGAAACTTGATGATCTATGTTTAAATTCGGTTTTCAATAATAAATGAAAGATCAAATATGTTGGGGAAAAAAAAAACCAAAACATCTTAAGAAAAATAATTTATGCGTCCTATGAAGCGTTGATAGTTGGCTTTCTTTGTGGGCCTATTTGTATTTAGACGAATATTATTATTAGGCCTTAAATATTTTTGCTATCGGCCCATAATTATTTACTGATATCCCGAGTTTAGCAATTCGAACCTGATCTGTAAATCTTTCAATTTCGAGATCCAAGTCCCTCATCTTTCTGAAATTCGCTATTGAAATTATTTTCCCGCTCCACCGCATTCCCACGGCGAATGGACCCACCAGTTCCACCGACAGCTGGTGCCATAGACGGAGACGGAGAAGATTGGGAACTATGCAACGACCATGGATTCGTGTACAAGCGAAAGAAACGAATTCGTATCGCCGACGCTGAAGAAACATCAAAAGCGCCGGATCCGGAATTAGATCCGGTAGTAGAGGAGAGTAATCGAAGGATACGGAAGAAGAGAACACTATTGAAGCTCAAAAGCAAGTACGAGAGTGAGATTGAGCAGTGGGAGATTTTGTCGAACACCTTGAATACTATGCAAGAGAAAGCAAATCGATTTCAAACGGCGCAACGACAAGAGATGTTAAAAACTGCGAATCCTCCGACTGAGCCTTCTTCTTCTACAACACAAGGAGCTTCAGAGAAGCCGCCGTCGTCTATGCTCGACGAACTTCTTTTTATGGTAATTAGGGTTTTATTATTTTTTACTCAATCCGATTTTTGAATTGGTTGTTTTCGTACATTTTTAAATGTTTGAAATTTTGTAGGCGGAAGCACAAGAAAGAGCAATAGACGACGTTTCAAAGCTGTGTGACGTTGCAGAAAATTTATGTAGAGTTGTAGAAGAAGAGAAGATGCAGTTTTTGTTTGATCTTCCTATTTGGGGCGATCCAAAGGATCTTATGACGTCACTTTGTGATGAAAATTAACCTCTAAATTAAGATTGTAGAGTGATTTTCATAATCAGTGAGTGTTGTGTTAAGATTATAGAGTGATTTTCAGACACTTAGGGATGTTTTTAATCCGAATTTCGATCCGATTTTGTAAGTTAAGTCTATATGGAATTATGGAATTATGGAATTATGGAATTATGGAATTATGGAATTATGGAATTATGGAATTATGGAATTATGGATATTTGTTCGGTCTTGGGTTTTTTAGTAATATCCATAGTTTTCAAAACAACTTTAGTTTTAGATCAAAGCTCTAAAGCTTAGCTTTTGGATTGGTTAGTTCGGTTTATCTTATAGATTGAACACACCTAACCTCAACAGACAACAATTGTGTACCTATTTTTACCTTTTCTCGAGATGTTTAACCAGACTAAAATCGAAATCTCCATTTAAATGAACTGAATTTTTTGTTTTGAATGTTTTCAACAAAATATGAGAAAAAGCACAGTAACATAAAATCACATTGGGTTTCATTGTTAAAATGTATATGAATCTGCAAATGTAAATTCCACAATGTAACAAGTTTGAAAGTTGATAAATTAAAAAGTTGTAACTAAAAGACTTAAGTAACGAGAATTTATTGAACATTAAAACAAACCAACCTTCCCCAAACTGTACAAACAAAGTTTCAATACCTGAAGATATCATTTTTAGAGGATTTAATCTCCACCAACTTTGTTTAATGGTCGTCTTCTTCAGATTCGGCTTGAGCTTCTGATTCATCCCCAATATCCTCCAAAAGCTTATCAACATCAACTCCTAACTCTACCAGCCTCGAAGTTAGTTTCTCGACTTTGCTTTCTTCTTGGCCCAAACATACTAACAAGTCGTTTAATTCGTCTTCACTCTCTTTCTGAGCTTCTTTTCTCACTTCTTCCTTGATGGCTTCTATATCAGGAAACTTCATGGGAGCTTCTCCTCCTTTCAACGATTTCACTTCCTGCTCAAGATGGTAATTCGCTTGTTCTAGACTGTTGTATGCGTCAGATAGGCTTTTTAGATCTGACTCAAGTTTTGCAGCCATGTTTTTGTAGCTTGATGCCTCAGACTCTATCTTGGCTTTTTCGGCTTTAACAGTCTCTAAGCGCTGAGATGTCTCCTGCAGCTCTCGCCTGATGCTTTCCATCTGAACTTTATCCATTACTGAACTCGCTCTTTGCTCTGATCCTTGAGATTGATCATTCCTGCCAGAGCTGGCTACATCTTCGGCCAAAGCCGCGTTCCGAGCAAGAAGGTTCTGCAAAACACAGGGTGCAAATATCAAGGACAACTGATAATTGAGATTTGTCTTTTCTCAGTTAACCTCAACATATATATTGCTAACCCTAACATATATATATCACATTAACTTTATAAACCTGTTGTATTGATCTTTATTCCTCTTATTAGCAGAAACCTAATATGCTTTCTAATTCCATCTTAAGAAGATCTAATGCTTCCATATATTCTGTTCTAACACGATGTAATGCTTCCTAATCTCAAAATACTAACAAAACTCCAATGTAAATGGAGCACCTTGATCTCCCATCTATTTTCAATTTCGTGTTATTTGTGCACAGTCTAAAACTTTTTTCTCTTTTAATTGCTATCAAATCCTAAAACGTTATAACAAGTGGGGAAAGAGGCACGCACCTGAATCTCCGAGCACTGTTTCTCTACAAAGGCTTTCAAGCGGTTAATGTAGTCTTTCTCATTTTCTCCGCTCTTCTGCTCCAAATCTGCTGGAACTACAGCCACCTCACTTTTTGGCCGACTATACAAGTCCACTATTCTTTCTTTGATGTTACCTGCAAGGCTCTTCACTAAGCCTATGAAACTAGCATCAAACAACGACAAGAGCATTGGGTGATCCTCATTCCCTTTTTCCTTCTCATCTGCCTCATCCACATCATTGATCTCTGCTTCACTAGGCGTGGCTGTTCTTGTCAACGGTTTATGACCCTGTGGAGGTTTCTTGGAGGAAGAGAAGATGAAGCTGTTCTGCATCTCTTCAAACTTCGAGAAGTATGTTGTAAGCCCCATCTTCTGGCTCACAGCATCAACTACAGCAAAAGCATCTTTACCATTCTCAATTGAGTTATTGTAAATGACGCATTCTCCCAATAGAATAGACGCCAATCCCCTTATGCAAACTGTTGCAGCTGAGTCTGTTACCAGCTCGAGCAAATACGTTAGGTGGTGGCGTGAATCTAAAAACAACTTAACTGCAGCCGGGAAATCAGCTGTCCATGTGACAAGCAGTTTTAAAATGATCTGTTGAATATATGATTTCTCCAGTGTGCTTGGTTTATCTTTACTTTTCATGGAAGAAGCAACGGCCAGATATCTGACAATCCTCTGAAAGAGCGGCTCTGGAGTTCCCATGGAAGGCATATGTGATTCAAGTACGATTTTCAAAGCCTATCGAGGTTTCCAAAAAGTCAGCCACAATGCAGGGAAAACAAAAGCACTGTGTACAAAACTTAAGATATGACTTCATTACCTTTTCTTTGCACCGAAGGTTGTCCTTCACAACGTGAGATAGAATGCTCGCAGCTCTGCAACATGTCTGTTTAAAATAAATAGATTAAGATCCTGAACACATTTAAATAAATATTCAACAGAGAGAAACAAGTTTACCTCAAGGTCACCATCAGCTTCACCAGAACAAAGGCCTCGTAACAACATACTGACACATATAGATGAAAGTCGAATAAGTTTTAATACATGATATGTAGCTCAAAATTGAAGGACCATGCAAACTCGCAACAAGAACGTAGAGTGAGATCCCTTCAAAAACACTATGAAAGCGGCAGAAGAAAGGAAAAGAAGAAGTCACCTTCCAAATGACATGTGAACATCATCTTCTATAGGATCTCGTGCTGTGGAATGTGGTTGAGGTATTAAAGTCGAAGCTAGCATTGTTTGACCCTCAAGATTTTTCTGCAAAAGTTAAGGGAATGAGATTCCAGATAGAAGATCCAATCACATGCTATATTAGAATATGCAATCTCAAGTTAGACTATGAAATAAAAATATATAGGACAAAAAAGTTCCAAACCTCACAGAAAGTCTTGAAAACGTAATCAGCGGCAACAAACTCTTGAATACTAGACGTCTGTAAAATGATCCGGAGGATAGAATTGAGTGCAGGTTCAACTTGTCGATCTTCACCAAGAACTTTGCTACCAAGGATATCACGGTTCTTGGGATGTCCAGCAATCAGATCTCCAATGCATTTAAATGTCTAGCAGCAAAATTCACAAAGTAAAAGACCCTTTAGAAACTTAAGCTTAGTGCAAATTTGGGTGGGGTCTACAATGTGATACTCAAGTATATGACCCGGGGACATACATGCTAACTATGGGTAGGAAACAGGAACCCTTTTGTAAATAATTTTGGGGGGTTAAAGATCTCCTAGAAAAGAAACAGTAATAAGAAACTAGGACTTCAAACGTAGTTGCCCTGATGATACAGCAACAATCTCTAGGAAAACAAAACTGCTAACAGAGCACTATAAGCATATCAGTTCCATGGTCAACCTACGTCCTAGAAACAAGGTTCAACAGTAGAATTCTAGAATCTAAATGAAACTATTCCAACTTATTGTGAGTTGCACAGATCAGAAAAAGAATTTTGATATACAATGAAATATGAATGATAACAAGAAAGGGCAGGGACTTAAGGACAAAGAATTTGACTAAAGAAGATATACTTACCATGCAGCGAACAGCAACAGGTGCCCATTGGCTTTCTACACCCAACATCAGTAGAAAGTCTAGCAGTTTGTTCTGTTGATGAATCAAATATGATAGAATAAGAATAAGAAAGCATTTTCAATCCGGTCCACATTGAGGAATCACAACGTTTGTAAAGCATATCAAACCTGAACTAAAACTGTTCTATTAGCCAGTTTGTTTGAATCTTTTCCTGGATCCGTTTCTGCACCTCCCATGATCAGCATATTGATTGTCTCCAGTGCACTAAGTAGATTAACAGTCTACTGGGATTTTATTCGTTCAGAAGGACAAAGATTAACAAAGTTGCACGAGCTGGTAGAATAAATCCAAAATGGGAGAAGCACTCTATGATCTAACCTTTTGCTGGGTGAACTTATATGTAATCCCTCGCAGTTTTAGAATTGAGATGATCGGTTCAAAACCCATGGTCTCCCTTAGTAGTATCTGCACAAGTTCAAATATCAGCCTATGTGCAGATCCAGTATGAACCAGAAAAAGGAAGACCAGAAACAAAGCTTGAAAACCTGGTTTGATGAACTGCTGCGGAGAAGATTGTTCAACAACTCCAGACAGTCCTGTAAAGAAAGAACAAAATTAATGCAATAGTACAGACAAGGAACTAAAAGTTAGACATAAGCAGGAAATTCCAATGCATGCTAGAAGTGCTCACAACAAAAAAATCGCAGGAACACATCATATGGAAATGTAAGTGGCAATAATGTTTAGTCCTAAAATCGAAGAAGTGGCTTATTCATTTTACCTTTTCAAATGCCAAACTTTTAACAGAATACAAGTACTATAAATATTTTAAAAATAACTGCTGGTCACCTGCACAACCACATCGCCATCTGACCCCCCTTCCTCCTTTATGATGCTAAAAATCTTTTCAAATGCACCTTCAAAGACAACTATTTTTTGGATCTCCTACAAGTAATTAATCATCTAGTGAGATCAATCAGATCCAATGACTGCTTCAGTTCAAGGCAGCAGAAAAGAAACAGTTAAAAATATAACTAGGAGGTCTCACCTCCGCTTCACGCGTCAAGTGCGTAAGAAGCAACAAAGCCTCGTTCCGGATTACCTGTAAGGCAAACACCAAAAGCTGAAGTTTAACTTGAGGTTTCCTGGAGGCTGAAGATACCCAGCTCTTAAGAAAACCAACAGCAAGATCATACATCCAAAATATAGTGAACTGTTTACCTCCCTATCCATTAGCATATCCATGAGTCGGGTTATACCACGAGGAGTGGTCAAAATAGCTTCCTGCAACCTGAAGAGACAGTCAACAAAAGTCTCTATAGCATATAGATAGAAAGGTGACATAGAGAGATAGTGCTTCCTAAGATGTATACCTGTTTTGAGAGTTCATAAGCAGAGCAGTCAAAATCTGAAGAGTGTAATATCGAACATAAAAATCTTCTTCCTCCTGCCATAAAAAACGAAAACAAACCATATGATGCATGCATAAAAACGAAAACAAACAGAAATATATTTTTTGTTTCGAAAATATAGAGTACACTCTAACCAGCAAACTCAAAAGGAGAGTGATATTTTCAGCTTCACGGGAGAGCAAGTCAGAGTTCATAAGAGCCGCATGGACTTCAGTCTTCTGTGCCCTTCCATGATCGATTGGCGTTAGAGCGCCAAGAAGAGTTTCTAAGGCACCCCGAACCTGGACAGACAACAAAACTATAAGTTGAAGGAATTGCACAACACAGTAACATCAACGAGAAATTCATTAACAAACTCAGGATATTCCCAGGGTAAAGCAACAAGAAATTTACAAACGCAAATTCAACAATTAAGAATCTCATGCTAGACCCAAATCCATACTGAGAGCAACATTTTCCTGTTTCCACCTCCCCTTTCCTATTGATAATTCCCCTAGATTGGTGAACCTATTCAGATTCTGAACTATCCGTGGGACTACGTAAATAGAGTTTAAAAAAGTGCTACTCTCCAAAAACTACTTTGTTTGAAAAAAAAAAAGACATCCATATTTTTCAAACTTAGCTTCTACGATAGTTACAGCATTTTCCAGTAAGTGAGGGCAAGAGGGTGAGAAACAAAAGACATGTGAAAAAAAGAAGACACAATACCATTTCAACATCATCCCGCTGGTCCTTTAGAATCCCAACTATCACAGGAAATCCTGAAACGATAGAATATTCGATTTGAATCTCACAATTAATCAAATAGTATAACAGAGAAAAAAAAAAAAAAAAAAAAAAAGACACTTACCTGCTGCTCCAAAAGCTAACTGAGCAGCATTACTTTCAGCTACAACAGACTGAAGTTCTACTATAGCAGTTCTCCTATCGTCTGGTAAAGTACCATTACTTATACGATCCAGCAGCCGTTGAATGTAACTACGGAAAAAATACACCAAGTCAAAATCCAATCCTTATTACTTTGTTTCTCGAATACTTTAGATATTTCCATGTTAGCTACAGAAAATGTACCTATCTTCATTGGATGGATTGTCTCCGAAAACCAACCCAACAACACCCTGTACAGGTTTTCAAAACAAGTCAAGAACAAACATAATCACCAGAAAACCTAATTAAGCTTTAAAAGATACAAGACAATCAAAGAAGATGTTACCTTATACCGAGATGCCAAATCCATATCTCAAATTTTAACCTGAAACAACAAAAATTTGAAAATTGAAGTCGTTGATCTATCTAGCAGGTAGTAAACAACATCACTCACTTGGCTTCAGATACCGGATTGACCACACAATCAGAGATCGGATCTCTTTATTCCGACATCAGAACTCGGCGATGGCAAGTTCTTCTCTCTCTCTCTCGACTCCGTCTAGGATTCCTTTTCTCGTCTCTGCTTGGGGTTACGACTAACTAACTTACGCTTCTTGGGCTTCTGGGCTTTATTGGGCTTCGGATTTACAAGGTTCTTCTATTTTCATCTTTTTTTTATTATTTATTTATGTAGTCTATAGTAACTGTAAAATAAAAAAATAAAAAAAAAGTGAAACAATTGACACCAAAAACAATAACCGTTTCTTTTCTATCTAGAAGGCAATTCCAAGTAACTGTCTTTTCATCTTTGATTCCACCGGCCGGCGTAAACTCCGACATTGGCCATACTCTTCTTTTTCATATTTATTTTAATTAGGTTTTCTATGGGAGAAGAAGATTCTGCCGTCATTCATGTGACAAATCTGTTTTGATGATTTCATAATGTCATCATCGCCGGTAATTTGTTCATGAATATGTTGGATGAGGTTTTTTATTGGTGATGGTGTTTGTTATTGGTTTCATTGTTATGGTGTCTCTATCAGCCACTCTTGATTCTGTTTTTTGTGTCCATTTATGAGACGGTGGTCTCGCCACAAACCCGCATATTTTCTTCTCTAGTTTTTTCATTGTTATTAGTTATTTTATATCCTCCTTGGTAGAGTTAGAGTCCAGTGAAATTATCATTGTGATGTTTCTACCGGTTTCTCTGTTGATTTGTTAATTATAAATTACTACAAAGGTTACCATTGGATGTGGATTTTGGAATTTTCATACATTGGTGTTTCAAAATTGTGAGATATTATGGTGTACTTATAGGATGATAGCCAAGATTTGGAATATTTTGAGTTCGATTATGAAGAAAGAAAATAACAGATTTGTTTATCTGTTAGCAAGTAAAAATCTTTGGAAAAAAAAGTATTGTCAAAATTCGCTTCTTATATTGTATCACTTTTTAACTTGTTGATAATAATTGTATGTATATGGATGGTTTTTATAACTTTTGTAAACTCTGTTTCGAAGTAAACAAAAAAAATAGTAATTGTAAACATGTCAAACTAAAATAAACTTACTCAAATTATCTTCAAGACAATAAAGTTATTTAGTTTTTGTGTTTTTGTTAAAAAAGTTTTGGGAATGGAACAAATATTCTCAAATGTATATATAGGTAAAACTATCAAAAATAGTTCTTTTAAAAATCAATTAACATTGAACAAAACATGAGTAGGGTTGTATCACTTATATGTAGAGGCAAAAGAGAGAACTTTTTTTTTCTTTTAATTTTTTTTAGGTAATTAGGAAACTTTTACTATAAATTAATACTTTTATCGATAAATTAATAAATACTCTGGTCCTTGCATTATAAATTTGTAGAGATTTTACGGTATGATTTATTCCTTAATGTGTTACAGTTATGATAGATAATTATATAAGAGCATTCCTAATAGGGGTTTTACTTAGAGATTCTTATTTAAAATAAAACAAAAAATTTTGAAAAATAAGGAAAGAAGTTAGATATGTTTCTCGTATGAGAAGACGTCTCTGAGACTCATGAGCCATTTATCTTTTTAATAATTAATTTATATTTTTAAACAAATTTATCTTTAATTAAATAATGAAATTATATAAAATGTATTATTATTTTATTGTTAAGATATTTTAAGGGTATTTCAACTGATGTACATATGCTTTAAGATACATAGTTTATATATGATGAATGTATGAGGTTTTAACTGATATGTATCTCAATCACGTTAATTATAAGTTTTACACATGTTGGTTTATGGTTATAGAAGTAAGCAGTGCCGGATGAGAGGGGTGACAGTTCTGGACCCAATCTTAAGGGCCCGATATATATGTATATATATATATTATTAAAAATTAACTGAAGATGGTCCAACAAAATTTTTTTTTATATATTACAGCATCTATATAAACATTATTCATAGAAATTTTAAAGAAAATATTTAGTAAAATTATATTTGAAGGATCCAAAAACATGTTTTTCCCTATAGGCCCAGTACCGGCCATGGGTACAAGCCAAGCAAACAAGTGCTTGCGACCTTCATAATACTCCCTCTGTTTCAAAATAGTTGATGTTTTAGTTATTTTATTTTGTTTCAGAATAATTAATTTTCTAATCTATTATATATATTTTTATTAATTAATTGTAAATTTTGAAAAGTAGTTATTGAAAATTATTACATTTAGTATATCATTATTGGTTTATATTTGTTATAATATATTTTAGTGAGAGAAAATAATGTTATTAGAAAAATAATCATTGTGTTTTCTTAATTTATGTAAAATAATCTTAACATCAACTATTCTGAAACAGAAGGAGTATATATCATTTTCGGTCATTAGTTTAATAAAAATACTTATTAGTCTAGTGGTTAAAGGGCTGAGCATGTTATTAAAGATACTTGGTTTGATTCTCAGGTGCTGCTTATTCGGCCTTTTTTTGGTTTTTGCTTGTAGCTTTCGAATTATTAGGGCCGGGTCTGCCTATATAACCCATACAATGTTGAGGCAGTCCTGAATTCAATGTTTATACAAGAAGATATTGTTTAACTTGAAATCTTGGCTATATTAATATGTAACTAATTAGAATCAAACTCACAGTACACCACAAGTCAATATTTTCTTAATTATTGTAACGAATGTTTATATTTTCTGATTAGTTTTCCATATATTTTATATATTTAAAAAAAAAAAGTTTTTAGTTTTTATATGTAATTTTAACTTCATTAAATTATAAAATGTTAGTGTTGTTAGTTAGTTGGTGTAAATGTGTGTAAGTAGCTGTTATCTCCAACTCTTCATCAAAATATTTGATTATTGTAATAAAAATAATTAAATATTTTGAAAATAAAATAAATAACATTTTAAATTAAAATATTTTTAATTATTCTATTTTTTAAAATGTTATAATTTTATGCATAAATTTCTTTATATATTCAAATATATCATATATTATATTTCATCAACTATATGTCCGCTTATAAAAATTCAAATCACAACATATGGATTAAAAATCTATAATTTTATTAATCGTATGTATTATATAAATTAAAAATAATTTAAAAATAATATCAAGTAAAAATGATAGGAGAATCATAATTCATACTATTAAAATCACAATATTAGATAAGAAAATGATTGTCGAGAAATATTAGATAAGGAATAAATTGTAGAGAACTAATTGATTATTTATTTAGAAAAAATATAATTAATATTAATAATTAATAATAAAATATAATTATTTAAACTTGTTTGGATGTAAGTAAGATTAAGAATGTTTGGTAACAAGAGTTCTTAATTTTGTACTTCATTTTTAATAGTATCCTATATATAATAGGAGAAGTAACTCTCTCCAAGCTTGACACATCAGCTCTCTCTAAATTTGACACATCAGCCAATTCAAGACACTTCAATATTTATGAACAATTATTAAACTTATATAACAAATAAATTAATTTGAATTTAGTTAAACTAAAATCAGTAAAACATTAAAAAAAATCAAACTAAAATTTTTAGAATCATAAAATATAAACATTAAATAATATGAAACTTTAACTTATCATATATTTTCATCATCTTATTTTATACGTTAACACCTTGTTTACATGTTTAATCATATTTCTTACTATAGTTTTTAATTATGTTTAAATAGTTACACTATTTATTAGTTTATAAAATCAATAAATTTATGATTTATTTTATGTTTTATATAAGAAATGAAATCAATATATTAATTTTGTTTGTATGTTTTCTGACTGAATTTGTTGGCTTTATTTTTAGGGATGAAAATTAATCTCAATGTTTTATATATTAAAATATAAAATTATTTTAAATATTTATATCTCAAAATTGTATATATTAACTATAACATAAATAAATTTATTTTTAAAAAGAAAAAATAAAATAAATTTTGTCCTATTTTGATATATCCGCATAACCAAAATTAATATCAGTGAATGACTTATTCGATCACTCTGGTTTTATTTATATGTTAAACTGAAGTCATGAACGCGATCTCCAATAGATAGAAATCATATTTAATCTTCAATCACATTTTTGAACTCGTAACCTAGACGTGTAAAAGTTGTATGATTGTGGATTTTTTATAGAATGTCATACTCTTTTCTTTTCTGTTGTTATATATGACTATATTTTAGTTGTTTAACTCTATTTGTAAAAATATAATGAATGCATTTTCTTAAATTTTGATGTGCCTTTTCATATTTTGTTCTATTTTTAACGCAAGTCACAAGTAAATGTGAGTTTGCTTATTTAAGATCTAAACATTTTAAGCAATTCAAGATCAAGAAATTAGCCTATTTGCGAAAGAAGAAATGTTTTAAAAACTCAATAATCTAAATAAAATTTAGAGACCTATAAACTAAATTTATAAATATAAAAATAATATATTATTGAAAAATAACTAACATGTTGTCTATAAATTAGCATGTTTGGACAACATATAAAATTTAAGATAATCATTAGGAAACAAATCAAGATAATTTTAAGTAAATTAGTATAAGTTAGTTTTAAAAATACTAAAACAAAATAATTTATAACAAAATCCGCGCATATGCGCGGGTATTAACCTAGTAAGATATAAAGTATAAGCCACCCTATATAGTTGACAAAATATGAAATATCAGATACCATATATATAGTCAATCAAATTCAATGGTCAGAAAAAGAAAAAAAAATGAAGAAAAAAAAGATTTGAATTGAACCAATCAATAAAAGATAGAGTTAAATTATGCACACGTTTACGTTTACTACATTAAAATACAAATAAAATAGTAAATGTGATCATGATCCACTAAGACGTTAGATAGCCCGAAAATTTTGTTCAACGTTTTTTTATGCTTTGGAATCGGAAGTTTTTAAAAACTTATGGAAGTTTTCTTCCAATAACTTTCTAAAAATATCTTTTTAAAAATACATTGGAAGTTCGCGATTCCGTTTTAGTAGCTATTTTTAATATATTTCTTAATTTTAAAAAAATATGTAAAACTAATATAGTTTTGTGATTGTGCATATCATTTTGTATTTTATCTATAAATAATTTACGTAGAAGGATTATCTTACATAGAAGGATTATCTTAGCAAGACGTGGTTAATCCAAGTGTGATGTTGAGGCTGCTATGCTAAGGATCTCGGTGTTAGTGCGTAGATTTGTAGAGGTTTCTTATTCGATTCTACTTCGAATAAAATTGATACGTGTCTGACCAGTGACCACTTCAACTCTTGAAACTTAGAATTAAATGTTTATCCGAAGTAATCTTGCGGAAAATTCTGCTTAGAAACTCGTACAGTACTTTTGGATTAGTCGGGTTATTGTGAATTTGTGATAATGGAAAAAAAAAAAAAAGAAGAAGAAGAAGAAGACATCTTTAGTGACAGCGACATTGCAAAGGACACAATTAGAAACTTGTGTTTACCTCTGGCACGTAAAGTCTTGTTATGAGTCGATTGGACGAGTTATAGTGGTCGAACCTAAGACAATGGTTTATGTATAAAATATATATTTCCATGACGATTCATTGATGACAAGGCTCAACTGTTTTTAAAACTAAAATAACGATTCATTCTATAACCATCAACGGACTCGGATTATATTTTAATCTCTAACACATGGAATATAAAAAGTACTGTTCAATTTGCATAACACGGAATCTCAAAAAGTTTTAAATTTACTTAGCTAGTTTAACGTAATTTTGATATTTATAAACCTTATAGAGTTTTTTTTTTTTTTTCTACCTTATAGAGTTTTGGCCTTTTGGGTATAATAAGCAGTAACTTACTTTAAATCTTTTAGCTTGCTAGAAGACGAATGCAAATTTTCACACGTGAAATTAGTGAAAGTTAAAAGTTTGGAAATTTTCGAGGCCAAGCATAATTACGAGAGCAATTACAACTAATATTATAGTGACGGGAATAAACGAATATGCTTTGAAAACGAAGTCTCCAAATAAAATCCAATATGAGTGGTCATAGCTGGGATGAGGCATGTTCTTCGCACGTCTTCGAGACTCTTTATTACTTTCTTTTATTAGTAATACAAATTCAAATTAATACAAAGTTACATCATCCACATGTGTTATGTGTATACATGTAATTGGATTATTTAGACTGATTCTATGCTTTGTTAAACATTAGTTAGGCTTAGGCCATAAGGCGACGACAAGATAGCACATGTCTTTTGCACATATTCAACTTTTAATTATGAATTTGTGCCACACAAATACGTGTGATGTTCAGTTTGGTGGATTTTCTTATTCAAATCCTTGTCCACACTCGGACACTCATCGGTGTATATGAGCGACCAATGTATGTCATATATATGAATTAATCAAGACAAAATTTCTCTTTAATAGTATTAGTTGAAGTTTTTGTTTCATAAATAGTATTTTTTTTTTCTGACAAAAATTAACATTTTTATAAAAAACAAAATTTTAAATTTTTTGTTTAGTTTAAGTAATGTACAATTTAGGGTATAGTTTGTTTAGGGTAGAAGGTATAATTTAAGGTTTAGGGTTTAGAGTTTAGGGTTTTGAAATCTTAAACTCTAAATCCTAAACCCTAAAAAATGAGTTTGGGAGATTTTGTGATATATAAAAAAAATAGTGTTTAGTAAAAATATTATTTTTATCCAATAAAAAAATGTTATTTGTGGAACAAAAACTTCATTTAATGATATTTATAAGAATTGCCCATTAATCAATGGTCAATTTATAAAATGGCCGGTTCTCAGTTTAGCACAATGAAACATTGATATAGCCTCCAAATTTTTAACAACAAAAATTTATATACAAATGGACTTTAATTTCTATAAGATAAAATATTGGTGCGTAAATGATCCTCCAAATTTCTTCTTTTGTTTAGTATCTCCAAAATTTCAGAGCCAATCCTGAAGTTGGACGAAAAATCAATTTAGAAAAATGGAGTTAATTTTTGTTTAAGCAGTAATCAGTTTAGAGAAGTTGGACCGAATCACATTGCCATAATAGTAAATCAAATAAACCAAAGTTATATCAAAAAAATAAAATAAACCAAAGTTGCGTATTGACTAGAAAAAAAAAAAGAAGAAGAAAAAACCGTGTAGTTTTTTGGGTTAAAACAGTTAAAAAGGTGAGCGAACTACTCGTCGTCACTCACAATGCGCTGGCACTTGCCGTTAAATTCACAAAAACGATCGACTCACGTTTGTAAACCTCCACGCGTCAACTAACTTTTCAACCGTAGGATTCTTTCACAATCCATCCAGATTAAATCCAACGGTTTCTAACGCGTCTCTATAATCTTGTAAGCCGAAACGGAAAGTTTCTTCGAAAAGGTCGAAACCTTTAAAATCCCCGAATTTATTTTCATTTCTAATTATATTAATTTCTTTTCTTTCTTTTTTTTTCCAGTGGAGAAAATCAAAATCGAAATCTAGTGAATATTTATTGCCTTTTGTTTCTTTGGATTACGAGATTCCATTGATTTTTATTCTTTTTTTCTTTCGTGAGGATTTGAAATTTCCTATATCTCCGTTTCTGGGTTTTTGTTTGTTTTTATTCTCATTTTACTCTCTTCTTTTTTGTTGATTTTATT
The DNA here is from genome assembly GCA_963555745.1 of Cardamine flexuosa. Taxonomy (NCBI): domain Eukaryota; kingdom Viridiplantae; phylum Streptophyta; class Magnoliopsida; order Brassicales; family Brassicaceae; genus Cardamine; species Cardamine flexuosa. Next base: position 2,937,684 of record OY743218.1, read on the forward strand.
TAATTTGGGGATTAAAAGATTGCATTTTAGACGAATTTTGTATTGTTCTCCGCACTCAAATCATGTCTGATGGATACTACAATTCGAAGAAGACTGATGATATTTGCGAAGATGTTTGTGGACAGGTTTGATTCTTAATTATATTATATTTCTTTTTCAAAATTGAATTCTGTAAAATTCGTTTCCCAGAAATTTCTTCATGCACTCTGAAAAGAAAAATCCAATCTCTGTTCTTGTTTTGTAATTTTATCAGTGAATTTAACCGCGAGAGTATTTTTTCTCGGAAAAGATTGAAACTTTATTTTGCTTGGGATAGAAAGATTGAAACTTGCATACACATATGATGAATTATGAAAGCTCTTTTTTCTTGTATGAAAAAAACTAATTTTTTATTGGTCAGATTGTTTCTGTTGTTTGAATTTACCCCACACTGATTTATATGTAATTTTTGTTTCATTTATTTATGAATTTGTTTTCAGGGATCAAAAGCAGCAGCAACAATCTCAAGGCTAAAATGTGTACTTAGCGGATTTGATTTAAGAACATACTTGTTCTTCTTTGTGTTGATGCCATTTGGAATCTTAGCAATCTATTTACATGGCCAAAAGTTCACTTATTTCTTCAGACCACTTTGGGAATCACCACCAAAGCCATTCCAAGCCATTCCTCATTACTACAATGAGAATGTAACAATGCAATCTCTTTGCAGCCTTCATGGGTGGGGAATCAGAGAATCACCAAGACAAGTCTTCGATGCGGTTTTGTTTAGTAACGAGAAAGATCTTTTAAAGATTCGTTGGAACGAGCTTTATCCTTACGTGACACAGTTTGTACTTCTTGAATCGAATTCAACGTTCACTGGTTTACCAAAACCTTTGGTTTTCAAGAGTAATAAAGATCAGTTTAGCTTTGTGGAGCCAAGGCTAACTTATGGTAACATTGGAGGAAGATTTAGGAAAGGTGAGAATCCTTTTGTTGAAGAAGCTTATCAGCGAGTTGCGTTGGATCATTTGCTTAGGATTGCTGGTATTGAAGAAGATGATCTGTTGATTATGTCTGATGTTGATGAGATTCCGAGTGCTCATACGATTAATCTTTTGAGATGGTGTGATGATATTCCTAACGTTCTTCATCTTCAGTTGAAGAACTACTTGTACTCTTTCGAATACTATGTCGATAGCAAAAGCTGGAGAGCTTCTATACACAGGTACAGTCCAGGGAAGACTCGGTATGCGCATTTCCGTCAGAGTGATGTTATGTTAGCTGATTCAGGATGGCACTGTAGCTTCTGTTTTCGTCGTATAAGCGAGTTTGTATTCAAGATGAAAGCTTATAGTCACTCGGACCGTGTTAGGTTCTCTCATTACTTGAATCCAAAGAGGATTCAAGATGTTATTTGCAAAGGAAGTGATTTGTTTGATATGCTACCTGAAGAATACACATTCAAGGAGATTATTGGCAAAATGGGACCTGTACCTCGGTCTTATTCAGCGGTTCATCTTCCTTCGTACTTGCTGGATAACGCCGAGCTGTATAAGTACTTGTTGCCTGGTAATTGCATAAGAGAGAAACAAACAGGGTTTATATGATGATCAGTGTTATTGTATAGTCTTGAGTAAGCTTCAGGGCCACTTATTCAGATCCTTTGCATCATCATTCGTGAGATAAAAGTCCCGAAAGAGAAGAAATTGAAGAAAGTAACACCATGATTGTGTTTGTTACTTTGCCAGAGAGCGTATATAACCCAAATGCTGGATTCGGTTGGTGGATGTTAGGAGGAAAAAGGAGCTTACTTTGAGTTAGAGCTGCATAACACATCCCAGGTTTTTTCAACAATGGGATAAAATGTTTTGCTTGCTAAGGCTGATTTAGTAGTATAGATGTTTCAGGTTTCTATTTGTTCATATATTACTATTTATTCGTTCTTAAGAGTTTAGTTTCTGGTTATATATTAGTTACCTCATTCTTATCCAATTCCATCTATCTATTAAGTTATATTTTCTCTGATCAATTTTGACTCACTATAATGATAACACATCAGCTTCTTGCTTCCATATCTTGTCTGGAAAAAGTTTTGTTGTTTGCAAGTTGAAGCTGTGTTGTTCTAAGCTTAGCTGTTTCTCTAAGGTTCTTTAAAATAAGTATTTTTGGGGTTAAGCAATATAGAGAAGATGGCTGATGAATTACTTTTGAATGCAAAACTTAGCAAGGAATCATGAAGCAAAAGTGGCAAAAGGAGTTAAATTGTTAAATGTGTTGTCTTGTCTCTGTTTATTCATGACACTACTTTGAATAGATTCTCTTTGACTTTTAAGAGGAGGTTACATTGTTGAATACGTAATAGTGTGATAAAGCCAAATCTCAAAAGCCAACTTTTACAAATTGGTAAAGCATTTAGGGGAATGTAAAAAAAAAAATGAAATTTACTGTTACAAATCACTGCAAAACCAGAACATGAATTACAAATGCAAAGCACAGAGCTTTGGCCTATCAGTGTTCTTCGTCTTCCACTGAACCGAACCAAACCATAGAAAGATCTTTCATTTCTCATTTCTAATTACTGTCCCAATCCTCATCCCTTTGTTTTCCACTGATATCAACTAAAGTATCATTCTTTAACCATAAAAATCTCAATTTTAAAGAAGAAACTGATACTTTAAATAGAAGTTTAAACTCCTTTACCTTCCGTTTAGTGAGGGTGTTGATAGGGCTTAAGCTCTGGAAGATCATAGCTTTTGCAACAAAAGCGCAACTTTCTTCTTCGCCTGCATCAAGACAAAAACCAAAGAGAGACATCATCAAATTCAATTCTCTGATACATTACACAAAGATTACAACTTTCTTACACAAACCACACTATCTCAAGCTTCTTTGCAATAAGCAAATCACACATAAAGTCTCAAACTTTATAATCCTCAACACAGAAGACAAATCCATAGGGGAGTTAGTAGTGAATGATTTATATATACCCTTTTGAGATTGTAAATGAGTCTTTCTTCATCAGTCATGAGTTTCTTCTTCAACTTCTTAGCTCTCCTAATCTCTCTTAAAGTCTTATCAGACTCTTTTCGCATTCTACTCTCAACTCTACTCCTCATACTCCTTGCTTCGGGTTTTAAAAATTTGAGTCTTTTCCCAAACAACACTGAGCGAAACAATCTGAATCTTTCAATTTTCCCATTAGCAATTCAAATCTTCTTTCGATCTTCAGCAAAAGTGCAATATCTAGAAAACATTATACTCACAAAGACTTGAAAAAAAAAATCCTTTTTTCCAAAACTAATTATGACGGTTTGAGATTTGTTTTGTTGATAATCAAATTGATAGAAACTTGGGGTCAAAGACTTAATAAATAGCTTGATATCCAAGACTCGAGTAAACCTATTTTCTTTTCTCAAATATTATTTCTTTCTCTCTCGCTTGAAAACAAAAAAAAAACAACGTCAGACAGAGATGAAGAACAAGACATGTCGTGAGGTGTGGTTTTGGAATCGAGAGGAAGAGATGAGGTTGATCCGAGATTGTTTAAGAACCCACAAATTGATTGCAATGGATACAGAGTTTCCCGGAAGTTTAAGAGAGACATCACATAACGCTACCCACGAAGAACGTTATGATGATATGTGTTTCAGTGTCGGGAAAACCAAAGTGATTCAGTTAGGGCTGACTCTGTTCGACACTAACGGAAACATCGGAGGAACATGGGAGATCAACTTCGCTGATTTCAGAGAAACGGAAGACCCAAGAAACCAAAACTCAATTGCCTTCCTTAAACGCAACGGATTGGATTTCAAGAAGATTAGAGAGGAGGGAATTGGTATTAGTGATTTTTTCTTTGAGCTAGATAGGATTCTGAAGCAAAGTAGAAATATCACTTGGGTCACGTTTCACGGATCTTATGATATAGCTTATCTACTCAAGGGTTTAACCGGTTTAGAGAGACTAGCTTGTGAACTTGGAGTAAACCGTGATGGGATTGCACATCATGCTGGTTCAGATAGCCATTTAACGGCTCTGGTTTTCTCTAAGATGGCTAGGGTTTGTGAAAACGTGGGAGACTCTGAAGGATACGTTTATGGACTTGGCTACAGAATCATCTCAGAGCGACGTTTGAAGAAGCAAGAGGCTGCTATGATGATGCATCCAAGTGTACATCATCAGATGCATATGAACCATGTCATGATGATGAGAAGATGCTATGGACCACCACCGCCGCTTCCTCCTCCACTCCGTTATCAAGTTTCACTCCCTGCTTGCCTCTTTTTGGTGGATTCGCCTTAATGCATAGTGTATCAATGTAGCTAAACACTACCTTGTTAGTTGTGTCTATGCTTAGTTAGAGTTGTTAGTCAAAATCTCTTCTTGTTAGTTACAGTTACATACAGGTCAATGTAATTTTGGTAAAAGTGAGTATTCTCTTCAATATATTGGTAACTGATTTTTGGATAAGTTTTCAGTTGTTTATTAATCAACGACTTTGTGTTCTTCTTTGTTTCACAAGTTTCCTAACCTTAAATATGATACCAAGATACAGTATCTTTAAGACATGTTTTGAATTGGGTCATAAAAGAATGATGATAATAACCTGTTTGTAATCTTTCATCAATTCCACTTGTATATTATACAATAAGAAGCTTCTATAGTAGTGTTAGTGTAGAAGAGAAACACAAAGTGAGCTAAGTACTAGAGTTTTGGTTCATTAAGTACTACAGTTTTGGCTGGTGTTTCTTTGTTGTTGCTACTGCTGCTTGGTTGTGTTATCATGATCTTGTTCTCGTCAGGTTCAGGACACACATTCAAGAACTGTCCAAAACAGTGGGTGAATATAGGATACACATCATTAGGGGATAACATATTTGTAGCGTTCACCACAATCACCTCTGCTTCACAAACAACAATCAAATCATCTGAAACAACCAGAGGCTTTTACTTCACATTGGCTGAGAATAGTCCATCATTGACTCATCACGAGTTGTTCCACATGATATCAAACCAAATTCTTGTAAATGGAGTATATATCATATAAACCTGACCAGATCACACCTATAGTATAAATTGAAGAAAGTAAGACCATGATTGTGTTTGTTAGAGCTTACTTTGAGTTAAGAGCTACTAAGGCTGATTTAGTAGTATAGATGTTTCAGGATCTATTTGTTTATATATTACAGCTTATTCGTTGTTATGAGTTTAGTTTCTGGTTATATTAGTTACTTCATTCTTACCAGTTTCCATATCTTGTCTGCAAAAAGTTTTCTTCTTTGCAAGTTTAAGCCTATTAGCTGTTTCTCCAAGGGTCTTTAAAATACCGTATTTTTGGGGTCAAGCAATACTGAGAAGAGTCTGATGAATTACTTTTGAATGCAAAACTTAGCAATGAATCAAGAAGCAAAAGCGGCAAAAGGAGTCCTTTGCTTTCAAGTTAAATTGTTAAATGTGTTGTCTGTCATGTGTCTCTGTTTATTCATGAAGCTACTTTGAATAGATTATCTTTTGACTTCAAAGAGGAGGTTACATTGTTGAATACGTAATAGTGTGATAAAGCCAAATCTCAAAAGCCAACTTTTACAAATTGGTAAAGCATTTAGGGGAATGTAAAAAAAATGAAATTTACTGTTACAAATTACTGCAAAACCAGAACATGAATTACAAATGCAAAGCACAGAGCTTTGGCCTATAAATGTTCTTCGTCTTCCACTGAACCGAACCTAACAATAGAAAGATCAGCCTTCAGTATCAAACCAGAGTTTAACATCTTTCATTTTCTCATTTCTAATCACTATCCCAATCCTCATCCCTTTGTTTTCCACTCTTAGCCTTTGAATTGTTGGTACCATCTCTTGGACTATTGTTACCTAATCTCCTGTTTTCATCCTCCTCATCATCACTGCTCGAAATATAGTTAGCTGGTGGTGCATCCTCTTCATCTTCTGAATCCCACATTGTGTTATCAAGATCACTCAAAACATCATCATCACTCCTCACTTGAGGTCGAGGATCAGGGACTCTTCTATTGAAATCCTCTCTCGGCCTTCTTGAATTTGATCTCGCTCTATCAAATCTCTTTGGGATTTCAATGTCATCATCCTCAGAATCTAATTCACCATCATCATCATCTTCATCACTATCGTTAGATCTCCTCTGGCTACGTGTATCCCTATCATTTCTTCTAAAGCCATGACTTGAATCACCATAACTACGCAGTTCAGGTGTTCTGCTTCTTCCTGCAAACTCTTCTCGGTTCCAATACCTTATCCTACCAGACTCTTCTTGCTCTGCAGCTTCCTCTTCTTCCCACTCCTTGTCTGCTGCTTCTTCTATCTCAGCTATAAATCTATCTAGCTCCTCTTGGTCACTATCTTCATCACCCGCTTCTGTTTCTTCTTCTGTATCGATGACACTAGCGCCTCGTTCTGATTGTTTATCTCCATGGAAGACATACGGACTTCCTTCTTTTTTGTCGATTGCATTGAAGAACGTTGAGGCCACTCTCTGGATACTAGCCATGGCAACCGGATCTTCGGGGTTCACACCCATTCTCCGTAGCTGCTGTTCTGTTTTCTTTATGTTCAGCTTCTGAGACTCAAGCGCTTGTTCGAATCTAGCTTTGAATAAAGCCTGCAATACATAAATACTTGTTCATACCACAGTGCCACTTAACAATTTTCAGATCAAGCCACACTTCAATAATTCATAACTTCTAAACCTAAAGATTTGAGCTTTAGCTCAACCAAAATCTATTTCCTACTACTGGTATCAAATAAAGTATCAATCTTTAACCACAAAAGCCTCAATTTTAAAGAAGAATCAAGAAGCTGAAACTTTAAATAGAAGTTTAAATCTAGCTTTAAATAAAGCCTGCAAAACATAAAATACTTGTTCATACAAAACAATTGTTAGAGCAAACACACTTCACTGATTCATAACTTCTAAACCTAAAGATTGCCTGACCCAAAGATTTGAGCTTTGGGGATAGTTCAGATCAACCAAAGTCTAATTCCTAATACTGATATCAACTAAAGTATCATTCTTTAACCGTAAAAGCCTCAATTTTAAAGAAGAAACTGAAACTTTAAATAGAAGTTTAAACTCATTTACCTTCCGTTTAGTGAGGGTATTGACAGGGATTAGGTTCTTGGGCTGCCGGTAGTTTCTACCACGGAACATAATAATAGTTTTTACGTTATGTATGTTCATGACTACACCACCGCTTAGTCTCGCTATCATAGTCGCCATCTCTTTAATCTTTTCTTTAGGAAAGTTATCGCAACAAACTTGCACAGTCTCATGAAACTTCCAATGCATATGCATGTTTTGAACCACTCCTCCAAAGACTCCACGAACACCAACAGGAACATAGTTTTTATTCTTGAAACCAATTTTCTTAAACGCTTGAATCTGCTCGGATGTGAAAAGCTCAGGATCATGCACTGGCGATGGTAGCTCAGGAAGATCATACTTCTTGAGCTTTTGCAACAAAAGCGCAACTTTCTTCTTCGCCTGCATCAAGACAAAAACCAAAGAGAGATATCATCAAATCAACTCTCTGATACATTACACAAAGATTACAACTTTAATACACAAACCACACTATCTCAAGCTTCTTTACAATAAGCAAATCACACATAAAGTCTCAAACTTTATAATCCTCAACACATAAGTTAGTAGTGAATGATTAATATACCCTCTTGAGATTGTAAATGAGTCTTTCTTCATCAGTCATGAGTTTCTTCTTCAACTTCTTAGCTCTCCTAATCTCTCTTAAAGTCTTACCAGACTCTTTACGCATTCTACTCTCTACTTTGCTCCTCATGCTACTTCCTCTCGATGTTGACATACCTCTATACCATCCCTTATACACTTGAGGAATCGAAGAATTGGAATTGCCTTCATTAGAACTACCAGGCTGCACCATCACATTGCTCGTAACCGGACTCGATGACAAAACCAGATTCCTTCAATAACGAAATCGAAAAAATCCGATTATAAAGATATAAAATTTGGGGGATTTAAACGAATCTGGAAGATGGGTATTGGATTAATCTCAATAATCAGTGAGAGAAAATAAAGATCAGAGGTGGAAAAAATTGATTAGGATTAGAATCTGAAATTACCTAACGCAGGAATCGGATTGAAGAAGAGACAATAAGGACCATTTACAAGTTCTCGAGCAGTGTCTCGTGAGACTTCTCGAAGCAAACATTTTTGATTCAGTAGTGAAGCTGAGAAAATGGTAAATTTTTCGAACAAGAGAAAATAATTTGTTGAAGTTCCAGCGAAAAGGGTTCGAGGGTTTTAGAAGTCGGTCTAAAATGTTTTAATATTATATAAACAATATTCCTTAAAATTGAACAACAAATGTCGTTGTAGTATAGTGGTAAGTATTCCCGCCTGTCACGCGGGTGACCCGGGTTCGATCCCCGGCAACGGCGAATTTTTTAATTTTGTAACCTTTGACATATTTTGAAATTTACCTATATACCCCTAAAATAAATAATACACCAAAAACGTAAAATAAGTGGTACATGGACCAATAATTTTTATATCATTACTGTGATCTAAATTCTAAGATTAATAATAATACATTATACTTTTCATCATAAACATTTTCCCTCTCATTTTCTTTACAAGTTACAACAAAAAATATAAAAAACGATCTTTTTCATTTGTCTATGAGCAGCAGAAGAAGAAGCTTCCTTTTGTTTGTTTCTCTGACGTATCAGTAGTGTTAATAATGGTCTGACCAGAACCATCTTTGTCTCTGACAGCCATTAAAGAGCAAGTTCCAGGAGATTCAGGCGACAAAACTACGTTTTCCGACGAGAAAACTCGTCTAATAGGCGGAGGAACGATCTGTGGCGGCGAAACAGTTGAGAGGTAACGGAGGAGCATCTGAATTATCTCTGTGAAATTTGGCCGTTCGTTAGGATCTTCTTTCCAACACGACGTCACGATCATTCCTAAATCCCCTGGTAAATCCTCAGCACTCGGCCTCAAGTTCTATCACAAAAACCAAAACAAAAAATTAGTCGAAAATGTCGGTTTGAATTGAAAACCGGATTCATTGTCGCTGTTAAACCGGATCAACCAACTTTGTCACAAGAATCCAAAGATCTTTCAAATAAGTAAAAATCAAATGCAGAGAGACCATAGCAGAAATACAAAGGTGTTCAATCTAAAGTTTCGGTTTGATTTCGGTCTGTAGTTTTCAAGATTTAGGTTTATGAAAAATAGTAAACAAAGTAAAACTGAGTTTAGTGTAGATATGAGTTTGACAAAGTTTAGGTTTTAGTTTTTAATCAAATACATCATTATTTTTTGGCAAAATAAAAGTTTAAAACTCCAAAAAAAAACTGAAATCAAAATCAAACCAAACTCAGAATCAGTAATTCCGGTTAGGCTTCAGAACCGGATTATATGGATTAAGACATGAGATATTTACCGGTTTAGGTTTTAGTCTTAATCAAATACATCATTAATTTTAGTAGTGATCAAAAGAAACCATAATCCAATTAGTTTCCTTGTTTAAAACTCAAAAAAAAACTGAAAACAAAATCAAAACTAAACCAAACTCAGAATCAGGTATTCCGGTTCGGCTTCAGAACCGGTTTAAGACATGAGAGATATTATTTACCTTGAATGCAGCAGCATAAGCTGCTTGTAGATTGGACATGCCTTCAAATGGTAACTTATTGAGAATGAGTTCCCAAAAGACAATGGCGAAGCTGTAAGCATCAACTTTATGATTATAATGCTTCTTCTCTCCATGCCTTAACGTTACCGTACTGTAAAGCTGTAACATTCATTCACCAGAGACTTCCCAATCAAAACAAAATGCAAAGGAAAAATAGTGTTTTGTTGGTTTAGTAGTCAAATAGTTACCTCAGGGGCCATCCATCGATATGTACCAGTCTCTGCGGTCATCATCTCGGTTAACGATTCTTCTCTAGCTAAACCGAAATCAGCGAGTTTCACAGTCTTATGATCCGCTGATAAGATCAAATTCTCTGCAAACGCAATAAGATCATAAGTATTTACATATATGTTTATAGAAGTCATGGTTTGGATTTCCAACATTACCTGGTTTGAGATCGCGGTGGATGATTCCGTGGGAATGTAAACATTCCATAGCACGAGCAATGTCAAGAGCAAACGCTACAGCCAAACGCAAGTCTAAAAGCTTTGGCCTTAAGCTGACTAGATATTTACGCAATGTACCGCCTAGTAGAAGCTCAGTAACTATAACCATCATTGGTTCTTTGCATGCTCCAATGAACTATATAAAATCCATTTCCAAACGTGTTTTTTTTTTGGTTATAAGCCAAATGAAGAGGGTTGGGGAATACGAGAAAAAAAAAAAGGTGAAACCTTGACTAAATTCTTGTGCTGGACTTTAGATAACATAGCAATCTCTCTAGCAAATCGGTTATCTCTTTTGGCAATCTCTTCAGGGGACTCTCCTCTTTTAATAATCTTAATTGCCACTGTTTGGTTTCTATACCTAAACAAAGAAAACACATTTTCAAATCCATCAAGCAGAAGCAGAGAATCTATAAGAAACCGATTATTTCGGAATACAAAGGATAAATAGTAAAGATTAAACCAATAAGCCTAATAAGTAATTGATTCAAACAGTATAAACAGTTATTGATCCTTTAACACAATCATCAAGATTCTCTTGTGGCTTCACATACGCAAAGAGTGAAACTTTTTCAAGACCAAGTTCTTACTCAAACAAAGGAACACTAATCAAAACACAAATAGTATAAGACTAAACCAAATAGCCTAATAAGTAAGCGATTCAAATAGTTCTTGATCCTTTAACACAATCATCAAGACACACAAAGAGTTAGACTTTTTAAAGACCAAGTTCTAAACTTCTGAAATTTCTCTGTAGCAACAAACAAACAATGATTAAAGATTAAAAAAGAGAGAATTGGTAAGAAGTCAAAGCTTACTTTCCCTCATAAACTTTGGCATGAGCACCTTCACCGATTTTAGGACCAACAAAGAGATGACGAGGATCAACAAGCCATTTAGGATCCAATTCAAACTCTTCATTTCCGTAAAACCCACTTGCAGATCCCATTTCACACTACACACAAAACTATTAAAAAAAAATTCGAGATTTTTCCACAAAACCCTAAAGCTTAAAGCTTACAGAGAGATTAGACAAAGCTGGGCCCTTTTTTTGATTGACTAATCATTTAGTTTGGAAATTGGAATTGGAAAACTATACAATCAGATTAAAAACAAAGATGCTTTCTTGAAGCGAAATCAAGATTCCAATAAATAAAGAAGAAGACGACAATTAAAAAAAAAAATCCCAAATTCGTCAACTACAAAAAGAAAACAAAAAACTTCACGGAAAAGGTGGGAATTTTTGAAGAAGAATTATGGAGGAACTGAAGTTGACAGAGGAACTGATGGAGGAAAGAACAAACAAACACAAAGAGATTGGTGAATTAGTCAAAATAAATTTGAGGATTCGTGTTCGTTTGGTTAAAGAATTTTTAATGAAATTTTTTAAAAATGTTTCTGATTTTAGGGGTTATTTTGGCTTTTAGAGAAGGAATAAAAAAGTATAAAAAAAATCGAAAGTTGTTTGCTTTTTCCGCGTAGGCGTCAGTGAGGTGACGAGAAATCTACTTAAGCTCTCTTTCTTCAACAAACAGACGCGGAAGCACACACACGGGTCCTTTTCACCATTTTATTTTTTAAGTTTCTTCTTTAAAAAACATTTTATATATGAAACTAAGAAAATAATATATAATTGACAAATGTCAAATTTAGTTATACATTGCTCTAAACATAATTCAAATATATGGGTTGACAAGAAATGGCAAATTGGAGATGTTTAATCATTTCTACTTGAAATGACAAATGTCTTCACTTAAATAGTTAACGGATTTTTATTGGAATTTGATTTTATTATATTGCGTTCTCTTGCATAATGAATTAAATCTTGTCGATCCAAATGATGTCAAGAAAAAAAAAACAATTCGATTCGACAAAAGGATAGAAAGTTTTAATTTAAGAAGTTATTCTAAACAGGTAAATAATTTAGAAAACTGGTTTTTTCTTTTCCATTTAGAACCATATAACATGTCACCCAAATATAGCCTAATTTCAATTTGATTTTATAACTACTTGGTTTTGTAGAAGTTCATCCTATTTTGTCCTCCTTTGAACATTTTGTTAATCGAAATCACACATATTTAAAGGGCTGACAAATACTTTTTATTCATCTAATTAAAAAAAAAAAACTAACAAATAGTGTTGATGACCTACATAATTTTGTGTTTTTACTTATGTTTTTTTTTAAATCTATTTATTGACTTCCGTCACAACATCTGTAAATCTCAAATGTTGTTCTATTTCACAATATTTCTTAAATAAGTTTTCAAATAAGTTGATTACTGAATTTAAAGACTTCGGTTGTTTGGTCTAACTTTAGGTGGATTCACATGAATTCTAGAACACTTGTTATAAATTTATTATAGTGGAGATAAAACAAAAAGAAGACCAACACAGAAAAATGAGTATAGAATAATCTCGTCCTCGTCGGTGAGGTGACAAACGAAAAAGAATTGAGGTAGGTGGGATCCATTTACTAACAACCGTGTCCTTGTGTACCTTGCAAACCTTTTCCCTACTTTTTTAAGATCAACAATTTCAATTTAATCTACAATTTTTTCCTCCATTTAACGGGTTATTTTTGAATTAATGTTCTTAAGTACAATAAAACTCCCTTGTTTGATTCACATAAATTAAGAAAATGTTTAGTTATATAAATTTGTCCTCATTTAATATGAACATTGTTACTAATTAACTGATATTGTTTATTTAAAGAGTTTTAAGTTTGGAAAGAAAACAAATTATAAGTTTTGTTAAAAATTCACATTGCAAATGTCAAACGACATTATTTTAAAAATAAAATTTCAACTCTACAATGACTATTTAAAAAACACATGGAGTATAATCTAAACCTAAAAGACGAACTCTACTAAACCGAGATTGTAATTGTATAATTGTATCATTCGGACCAAATTTTAAAGGTTTTATTTGGTTCCACTTTGTAATAAAACCAACAAATATGTACAAGCAAAATATAGACTGGATTTTGAAATATATATAGATATCCAAAGTGGATAAGATTGATATCATACCCATGTCAACAAAACAAAACATAACCAACTAAACCAATTCAAAAGCAGATTACATCATCCCATTCCTGTATTGCCAAAACCGATTAACCAGTGAACCAATAGAATGGTTAAGTAGTTCCAAAAGATTATTATTACCTCTCCATGTCTTTTTTTTTTCCCTTTTACTGCTATAATATGGCTACCAAAAAAAATAGCTTTATACTTTCTTCTTAAGAGGTATTAGAGGATAGTGGTTCAGGTTCTTAACCTGACCTCCTGTAAATGCTGTAAGCCACAGCTACAGTTGCGACAGCCGAAACTACCGCTGCCCCCAAGAGAACCTCTTCTTTCTCTATCGATCTGAACCAGTTTCGCTTGACGGATCCTTCTTTCTTGACTGACTCTGGAGCTGGGTCCTGGCAACATGATAGTCCGTTTGATCCTTGGCAACAACCTCCTGTGAATCCCTTCTGCTCCACTACGCTGTTTCCGTTTGGGATTTTATGCTCTTCCTCTTTCTCAGCTTCCTCGCCCTCAGGTCTTAGCCTCATCCCGCCCCTGAAACAGAAATTATCCGAGTCAACAATGTTGCTATTTGAAAACAGAAAACACAGCTTTGAATGAACCTAATGAGTAAAAGAAGGTTATGAGCTTCCTTATTCGACAAACTTGTTGATTGTGATTCTAGCAATTACCTTTGCAGTATCATATTAGTTAGATTAGATATAATACTTACTTGCAATTACTTTTGTGGAAAGGTACAATTATACAATAAGTATTATATCTAACTAATATGATACTGCAAAGGTAACTGCAAATAAAAGCAAATAAAAGCTTTTGTATAATTGTAAAACAGTTTTAGTTCCAACACGAGGGTATCTATCTAGTGCAAGGTTACAAGCACGAATCAATTGTTCAGCAAAAAAAAAAACCTAGAAACAGAGACGTATCTGCAACAAAACTACAAACAAGAAGCTGGAAAACAAACCTGGAAAGCTTTTCTATGATTTCTCCTTTTGCAATATGCTGATCAAGCATTGCAGGCACGTCATCAGGAGTCACATAACCATACCTGCACAATAGCAAGATCATAAATATTACAGTTCAATTCCTTTACTCAGTTCTAAAGGTAAGTTGGATTTGAAGTTTTCTTACCAATGGCCAGAAATAGTTCCAGCTGAATCAGGACTGAAGACAATCAAATTCCCAGCATACTTGTGCCCACCGATATGAGAACACGGCTTAACAAAGATTTGATCAGAAAGTCCACGTGAGCTTATCTCCTGCTCAAACTTCTCCATTAGAGCTGGTCCACAAACACCACACCTCTTGTCTCGGCTACCATGAGCACACACAAATACAAAGGAGCCACTTAACTCTTCCTTAATCCCAGAGGTCCATTGTTTTCCTTTTACAAGCACATTTTCCACAAAAGCATCCACATCTGTCTCCTTAAGCGACCTTATTAACAACAAAATCAACAACAAGAGATAGTGTAAGCTAAGATCTCCAGAGATGCCTAAAAGATCCAAAACAACGATTCAGAGATTGTGGAATAAGTGATCGATAACAGAGTCCCATAAGCTAAGATCTCCAGAGATTACTAAAAAAATCCAAAACAACGATCCAGAGATTGTGAAGTAAGTGATCGATAACATATATCAACAGAGTTATCGGAGAGGAAACTGGATTTTCAGATCCAAATCTCAAGTTTAACATCATCCTCTTTATAACTCAAAATCCAGATTCGAAGTTTCTATAGTTCTTAAAATCGATTAGTTTCGACAATCCCTAGAAATCGAACTAACTGAGAATCGAATCTCTGATGAAACTCACTTGTATTTGATCATTTCCGGGAAAATCAACACATCTCCGTCCGATTCACCACCACCATACACCGTGAGCTTCGTCTACAACAACACAACGATGAAGCACTATCAGTAAACTAAAAACCAAATAAATCATTCACACCAGAGAAAACCAAAATCCAAAACGTTTTAGTGTTACCTCAACAGCAAAATCAGCTTTACGATCTTTGAACGACTTAGCGAAACGCTGCGGAAGACCTTCTTCACCTTCAACACGAGGAATCCAAGTCTCATGACTCTTGTAACAAAGGAAAACATGACGACCGTACGGACCAACGGTACCGGTGAGGATACTAGTGTGCATCTCCGGCCGTTTAAATCCATAGAGCTCATCTTCCGAGACTGGTACATCGTTTTTGTTATCAGCTTCCGCCATTGAAGTCGTCTTCTTCTTCTTCGTCACTCCAAAATCTAGGGTTTCGCAAAAGTAGATAGAAGAGAGAGAGTTGAAGAAGCGAAATGATCGAAATGAAGGATTTAATTTCGTTATCATTTAAATAATTTTTGAGAAAAAAGAAATTTTGTATTTTTGTTCCTAATATCTGTGCGTCTGAAACCAACCGTCTCTCCCATCTCCACGCAAACTGAGCCTGGAATTAAAGTGACTGATCGGTGATATAAGCCTTTTACCAACCACACCGCACAGAAGGATTTCGTATTTGGTTTGCTAAACGTACCTACCAATCTCTACTCGCCTGTCAAACTGCTACGGTGACAGCTGGTTACTTTAGTTAAATCAAAACTCTTTGATTTTTTTGTTGTAATTATGCTCAACTAAATTATCAATTGGGAAACACCATACGTATACAAATCTATTTTTGCAAGATAATTGCCATAATATACACTAATAATTTTGCAATAATGAAAACTAAGAGGATAATATTATTTTTATTTAGTGTTGTAATTTTTCCTTTATATTTAAAATGTTTCTGCTTTTTAAAGATTCCTTTTAGGAATATTACTAAAGAGAAACATTAATCTTTAGTTAAATTAAAAATTCTTTGATTGTTTTCAAATTATCAATTAGGAAACACCACACGTATACAAATCTATATTAGCAAGATAATTGTCATACTCTTACATAAATAATTTTGGAGTAATGAAAACTGAGAGGATATATTTATTTCTTTAGTATTGTAATAGTATTTCCTTTCTATTAAAAATGTTACTGCTTTTTAGATTCTTTGTAGGAATTTTACTAAAGAGTGACATTAATCTTTTTTACATTCTATTTTTTGTCTGTTTTTAGATTCCTTTTCAGGAGAATTACTAAATAGGACTATTACACACATACTGGAATTTGTTTCACTGGTAAGTTAATTTTTGTTTAAATAGTAAAAAACTGAGAAATAATCATTTTTACCTCTCTTTTTTTGTTAGTAAGATTCCATTACACTTTTCACTTACAGAGGAGAAAACATCCATTGATGACTAAATTTACATTTCCATAGTTGCATTAAAGGAAACTTGTTTTTCAATATATGGAAGGACTAAGTACAACCCCACCATAATGTGATTACTTTAGTTAAATCAAAAGTCTTTGATTTTTTTTGTAATTATGCTCAACTAAATTATCAATTAGGAAACACCATACGTTTAAAAATTTATTTTTGCAAGATAATTGTCATACTATACACAAATAATTTTCGAATAATGAAAACTGAGAAGATAATATTTTTTCTTAGTATTGTAATAGTATTTCATTTCTATTAAAAATGTTTCTGCTTTTTAGATTCTTTTTAGGAATTTTACTAAAGAGAAACATTAATCTTTTTTAGATTCTATTTTTCTTTTTTTTAGATTCCTTCTCAGGAGAGTTACTAAAGAAGACTATATTACACACACACACTGCAATTTGTTTCACTGGTAAGTTATTTTTTGTTTAAATAGTAATAGCTGAGAAAATACTCATTTTGTTGTCTTCATTACTACAATTTTACCATTTTTTTTTTTTTAAGATTCTATTACACTCTTCACTTTTTCAGGATAATTACTGAAAGGAGGAACATTCATCAAATTTCTCTTATCCATAGTTGGTGATTAAATTTACATTTCCATAGTTGCATCAAAGGAAACTTGTTTTCAATATATGGAAAGACAAGTATACAACCCCACCATAATGTGAAGAACAACAATAGTCAAATATTTGGTAAGGAGACTAAAATACAATCTACACAAACCCCAAAAGCAAAATCATAATAGTCAAAACTGAAAACACAAACAAGATCAGAAGAACTCAATATCCAAATAATTACCAGCAGGCTTCACATCCACAGTAGGTGGCTTTCCTTGACTACCATGTCCTTGACTATGACCATGACCATGACCAAGACCATGGCGAAGACTATGAGCTTGTTCAATGGCTATAACCGGTTGAGGAATCTGAGGTGGACTAGTACATCTAATCAAAGCCCAATTCACACTTTGAAAAAACGGATGCTGCTTAATCTCAGTAGCTCCTCTCCTATAAGCCAACCTATGTTGAGGCTCTTTCACTAACAATCCTCTGATCAAATCTCTAGCTGCAAAGCTCACATTCGGATGCTCAGGAAACCTCAATGGCTGTCCAACTACATTAAACAACGTCTGCCGATTCACATCTCCTCTGAAAGGTGTTTTACCAAACAGAAGCTCATAGAGAAAGATCCCAAAAGTCCACCAATCAACCGCACTTCCATGACCTTCTCCTTTGATAATCTCTGGTGCTAAGTACTCATGTGTTCCAACAAACGACATTGACCTTGCACTAGTCGGTTCAGCTATCAGCTCAGGGAGCGGTCTGATTTGGCGACTCATCTCGTGTAGTTTCTTCTTGTTCTTGCTCTTAGACAAGAACCGAGGAGTGAAACAAACAGGTTGGATACAATCTGGCTGAACAATGCAGCTTGATTGGTCAACACAACTTGGTTGGATACAGTAGCTTGAGCTTTTTGAGTCAAGCGTAGAGGTGGCTGCGAACCGGACTAGTGTTGGAGACACTGCACATCTTAGGGAAAGATCGAAATCAGATAGCATTATATGTCCATCTTCACGAACTAAAACATTCTCAGGCTTAAGGTCTCTATATATGATTCCAAGCATGTGTAGATACTCCATAGCAAGAAGAACTTCAGCAACATAAAACCTACAAAGAAAGATTGAAACTTTCAGCGACGTTAACGAAAACATTAAAAGCATAAAGTCTCAAACTTTTTTTACCTAGCAGCATGCTCAGGGAAGTATTTTCCGGGCTGTTTTTGCCGGAGAGAATGTAAATCACCACCAGGACAAAACTCCATAACCAAACAAGAATGATTCTCAGTTTCGAAATGAGAATAAAGCGTAGGCAAGAAAGGATGGTCTAAAGACTGAAGTATCTCTTTCTCTGTTTGAGCTCTAACAAGCTTCTTCCTAGCTGCAATAGAAGCTTTCTCCATAACTTTCACAGCAAAAGTAGCTCCAGTTCCAATCAACTCAGCTAAGTAAACATTCCCAATATCACCACCTCCAAGACGTTTCATCAATTTGAAATCTTTAGCCTCAAGAGACGATCCAACTCGAGATCTAACTTCTTGAATCGCAACCCAACGCTTATCGTTATTAGCTCTGTGTGGTTTATAACCTGCATTGCTTAAACCACTTGAGCTACTCTCATCACTCACATCACTACCTGTACTTCCTCTGTATATCATCACACCGTTCTTCTCCAAATCAATACCGCCTACTCCTATTGTGCTAGTGCTTGCACATTCGCTGACTTCTGTGTTGGTAAAGCTCTGTTTTGCTTCTGTGTAAAGTGGTGCTGTGTAGAACGTGTTCGTTGGACTAGGGTAATACCTTGGCTCTGATTGTTTCTTCATTCGTATGGTTGAGATTGGTGAAACAGAGGATTCGGAACTTTCTTTAACTTCAGGGGAAGTTGTTTCTTGTGTTGATAATAGCATCTTCAATGGATGATGATGATGATGATGTTCTGATTTCTTGGTGGCTCTGGAATCGATTGAAAGAGATGTGATTGAACCTTTGGATTTAGATGTATGGTTTCTGGTTTTGGATGATGAGCTAACGTAATCGATTGATGATGAATCCATTGAAGGTGTTCGATAAAAGTCCTGAAAGAAAAAGATTTTTAAAAGTTTATGACTTTTCTAGTTTTAACTTCAAAAGCGAAAAAAGTGAGAAACTTGATTTGTGTTAAATCAAACCCAGCAAAGATTAGGGTTGCTTAGACTCAATCAATGAAGAAACAGAGAAAGAAAGATTCGAGTTTTTCGTTTTCCCGCGAAAATTTCCTCAGGAAAATTGTAGAAAAAGAGAAGAACAAAGGAAAGAAAATTAACACCTGATCACAAGACAAAGTAATTCTCAGTGGAGAAGTGAAGTGAGAATCTTTCTTTTTTTCTTTGACTTGAGTCTTTTTTTGAGTAGATCGGATCCGATCAATGTCCGTGAGAGAGAGAAGAAGATGAAGAGATTAATCGATTAAAGAACGAAGAAAAAGAAAAGAAAAAAACTGTTTTTGTTGTTTCTTTTCTTCAGTTGAATGAGGAAGATAAAGAAAACAAAAAAAAAGAGGGAAAATATAATAAAGAAAATAAAAATCGAAATGTGTTCGTCGTTTAATGGGAAAGTGTTTAAGCAACTTTTTACACTCTCGATCTTCCGATGTTTCCTCAAAACTCAAAAGCAATGTTTCTTGTTTCTTGCTTTTTATGTAATGGTTTCTTATAGTAATTGTTTTTTATATTTATGTAACAAAAGTTAATTACTGTAATTAAAGTAGGGAGCCGCTTCTAAGCACTATAGTTAGTAGATATTATAATATACACTTGTTGTGTATGAATCTTCGTGTAATGTTTTTGTTATATCTAGGCTATAAAGTTTGAGTATTAGTATAGTAGGCATTGTAGGGTCACATATATTTTGGGCACATTCGAAGAATCTGTAATCCATAAGTTTTCAAAATATTAAATCGACTGGTCTCTCTTACTATGAATACTATTTTATGTTGGTGTGAATAATCCAAGTTTTCGTTATAAAATTTTATAACGAACCAACAGAAAATTAGTTCGACGTCAAAAAAAATATGTCTAAGTTTTGGAGTTGGGAGCACTTCATCTTCCATACATTTTTGTTAGTTTAATTATGTGCGGTTTTGATGCACTAATTGTGTTAAAATTTGCTTTAATTTGAAGATTTATAGTGAGATGAGATCACTTATAATTCTCTCTACTAAAGATTACAAGATACGAAAATGTGACAAATCTGACAAGGCTTATCCATTCTCATATTTTCTTGATTTGAAATTTCCATGTCCAATTAATAACATCAGTGCAGTGAAAATATGGAATCATAATCATTAGATATTAATTGCACCAATGCAATCTTGTTGGTAGATTAGTTAAAACGTTTTTCTATCATGAGACATTTTTTTCCTAAGAATTCGACATGGCTGGTACATTGAACCACCCATAGTATAGCATTATATATTAGATAAACCATATTTTTCTCCATCTCTAGGCTCTAGCGTAAATTACTTTCTAAATTTTCATTAACTACATTTTTCTTTTCTTCAAGTGAACAAATCTAAAAAGTACATATTTAAGTAAATGAATCTAAAAACTAATCAAAAGTATGTATTTTTATTAACCAAGAAAACAAGTATGTATTTTGAAGACGCCAAAACAACAACTTTATTTAACAAGAAAAAAAACAACAACTTTCCGGAGTTATTTGATAGATAAACCAATGACTAATTACTTATTATTAAATTACACTTAAAAATGATTAATATAATGAAGGAAGCGGAAGTTACGACCGAAGTCTCACGTGGACACACGTGAACTCCCGGAAATAGCACGTGGACGACGGCGCTGTCGTCGTTCTCCGGCGCATTTTACTATTTTGCGCTACTAATTTCCTCGTCTCAGTCCGTCATCACCAGCGTGGCAGCGCACTCTATTCAAAATTCAAAAGCCACATATTAAAAAAAAGTTAAGTTAGAATAGAATTATTATTAGAATGAGGCCACAAAATTTGATGTGACAAAATGGGCCCTAATTGCTTTAATAGATTTCAAATGGGGTCCAACATCAACATGAATAGTTTACACATACACATACTCTTGTGGAAATTGGGTTGAACTCAGACTCCGATCACTACATAAAAATTATTAAATAAAATTCTAGACACGGCCCAAACTATACGTCATGGAATTGGAAGAGACTGGTAATGCTGGTAGGGTAGGGCATTGCTCATGTTCGATTAGTTTCAAGTCACAATAATTAGGTGAGGTAATGTAGTAACCAAACCCGAAAGAGACAAACCAAACCAAACCAAACCAAACCAAACTGAATTTTAAATCGAAATCAAACAAAAATATAAAAATATCAATAATCATAACTATGAATAAAATAGTTAATTAAAACAAAAAGCCTAAAAAATAAAATATAATGAAAAAACTCAATTAAGTATTTTTAAAAGATACTTGTTTATAGTTGCGTGCCTAGAGAAACCAGTGAAAAAGAAACCAAGAGAAGAAGTTTGAAATTCAGAATTCATATCCAACATAACACATAGACTTTTTAACTTAAGGTACTCACTCCTCCGGAAATCTATAGTTATTTGCACAAATCACATTCTACTATAGCGAACTTTTATATATATATATATGGTCATCACTTTCATGTCAATCAATTCTTGAATCTGTATCAAATGCAATCTCACAAAAGAGTGTTAAATCAGTTTAGTAAAAAATGCTAATAGAAATAAGACAGATGTACACCAAAGGAAACAACATAGCTTAATGAATAATTATAGTGAGGGATGCTACTAACTTCCCAAATATAGTGAGGGATGAACCTTTTATAAGGGAATGAATAATTATATATGGAAATGTGACCAAGTAACTTTTTTGAGATCTTCTTCAAGCATAATTATCCTTCACACAGTAAATTATATCCCTTACAATTTGGACAAAAATATACTTCATATGCCCTCTTAACATAAGTACGACAAACCCTGCAAGTCCATGGAGCCTGGACACACTTTGAAGAACAGAAGGACAAGTCTTCAAACTTGAGTAGGGAGGGACCTTGGCCGCGAGATTTACAAATATGGCAATGTGGCCGAGTAGCACTACTATTGGAGACCACTTCAAATTTCATATCGATTTTTTCTTCAAATATGTACCCAAGCTTGTAACGTGAGCTTTCTCCCAATACACAATGGGTATGAAGAGTTGAATTACCCTCGCGGCATGTGTAGTACCACTTTCGTGGATCTAGACGCGTCTCGCATATATCACACCAATATTCACTAGCCAAATTTTCACCATAGCATAAAGAACGAGCGCGAGGATGCTTGTCATATCTGTGCTCCACCACTTCAGGAAGAGTAAGACAATGGAAACATGAACTGAAATCTTCACATTTAATGCATGCCATCTTATAATATCTATCCCATCTTTCATTAAAATTCTTTTACAATTTGAGCAACTTTTTGATCTTCCTTTGCCTAGAATCACAAGTTTCGAGTGAGGTTGACTTACATGGACATATCCATCCTGAAATGAAGCACATAGTACATCAATGCTCTTATAATTGCTCTCGTATGAAAATCCATTGATGGTTTGCTCGCAGCAGCTACATTTAAGACAGTGGAGAGAAGAACCATTCATCAAAAATGTAGATAAAGTGAATCGATGAGAATCCACATGATGTATTTTTTCTTAAAAAATTGGCACAAACTTCATGTAAAATGAAGTCACGATGATGTGTGCAGATGTAGCATGGATTCAAATAGATGGGAAGGATGCACGCAAAGCATTATTTGTTTCTAAGAAAAACATCTTCACCTTCCTCAAGGATGGTGAGTCTTAGATTGTGTTCATGACCAAAATGTTGGATAACCCCTTCATCTACCACCTTTAATGGCATAATCTCTTTCGGGTCTTCTTCAGGTACACCATCCAGCTCTATCCGATCTCACACGCGATAATCTGTGACACATTTCGAATGAACAACATAGTTAGAACATGCCAAACAAGAATAACCCCCATATTCTCCATTTACGTGTTTCGATACACTCTACAACTCCAATCTCCAAAGCCAAGAGTCAAATGAAGAGAAATATGGTGATCATGACGATTGATGCAAATGGCACGTGGTAAAGGAACACAATCCAAATGAATGGCGAAACAACATGGGATATACATACAGATAGATGTCATACCATCATCCACACCACAAGCATCACAAGTGAAAACAAAAAAAGCTTTGGAACAAAGGTGAGTGGATGCTCATGGGTTTTTCCCGGGTCAGCAGAAAATGAATTCTTATTCATACAAGTTGGACAGAGATGGAACTCACAAAGTGGACAAAAATAATTTTTGGGGCAACGCTCTAGACACAAGAGACATGTCTGAGTTTCGTTAAAGCGTCCAACAGTGTTAAGACGAAGCTTGATGGGTAGGACACCAAGAACTTTTTTTCTTCTTTTTTTTCTGTCAATGACACCAAGAACATTTTCGGGGCTCTGATCTATAGTATTCATTGTGTTGGGTCGATGCAAAGATTGATATTTATAGAATTAAGATTGTTTTTTTTTTTGTTAAAATAAAACTAAGATTGTTATGGCTTTATAAGTATTAAATTTAGTGATACTTGTATTATTGAAAAGAGCGACTTTTCCGTGATGATAAACTAAGTAATCTTTATTTAAAACATTTGATCTAATACATGGACATGATGTGCCTTATATATTACGAGAGTCAACACTAATGATAGAGCATAGTTTAAATTATTTTGTAAGTCCAATTGATGTTGTTTAATGATAGTTGAGCTGTAATCACCTTCTTCCTATTACCAAAAAGTCAAACAAAAATCTTCTAACGCCCTTCACAACTGTATAAATTACCAAATTCCTGTACATGGTCATTTGAGATTACCAAAATCCTTTACGCACCTCTCTCACGTTTCTGAGAGAATATATATATATATATATATATTCATAATAAAAAAAGGTAAAAATATTTATTATGAGAATTAGAGCATGGGGTGGAGTTTTTTTAAAACTAAAAATTATTAAAAATTACTAAAAATAGTTTTTCAAAAAAGTAGATGAGAAATTTTATCAAATAACACCAAATCAAGTTTATCATAATATTTAAAGGAGAAATTCTCTTAAATAGTACTAAATAGATTTTTTCTTCCAAATTTAGCACACATTTTTATTTAGAACAAACATAACATTTTTATAAAAAATAAATTTTTTTTATAAATTAAGTATTTTAGGATTTAGGGTATAATTTTAGGGATGAGAAGTAAGATTTAGAGTTTAAGGCTTATAATTTAAGGTTTTTAAATCTTAAACCCTAAATCTCAAATCCTAAGAATATGAGATTAGAAGATTTTTTGCTATATAAGGAAATTAATCTTTAATAAAAATGCTATATTTTTGTTTTAAATGAAAATGTGTGATATTTGTGGAACAAAAACTTGATTTGATGTTATTTATAAGAATTGTCCTAGATAAAATCCACAATGGTTTTACAAGCGATTTAAACAGTATATATATATATATATTTTATAATTCATAAAATAAAATTATCTATCTAACAAATTTCATTATGTATGAATTTATATAGATTAGAACTATGTGGATACATGATCCACACCAAAAATATTATGTAAAAATAATTTGTAAACGAATAATTGTAGTTGCTCAAGTATATTTTTCTCTTATTCTCCACTCCAAAAGAATCCCCCTTACAATGCTTCCTCCCCAAAGATTTATATATTTTTTGACTATAAGTGCTGATTAACGAATTACAATTAATTCTATGCTTCTCCTTAAATACATCAGTTTTGATTTGGTCTTAAATGTTGTAACGCATTGTATTTAAAATAGCTTTTTTTCTTGACTTCGTGACATAAACCTTTCTTGCAAACTCTTTATCTTCTCTGAGCTTCCGTGATAAATCGAACTATTTGAGTTTGCTGATTGTTTACTCTTGAAGCGAAGACATCTATTCCGGATCGGACTCTTCTTCTTTATTATTGCAATGTTTGTTGACACGAGTCCAAATCTTAATGGTGATAGATCTTCGGTGCGGGATCTGGTATCAACAAACCCATTCAACAAACCCATTTGATGGACGGGTTTTTTAAATTTTGTAAATATCCAAATGGATCATAGGCTTCTAAATTTGTTAGACGAGAACCAAATCTAACCTCCCGGCCCTAGTGTGATAACTTAAAAAAATGGATCAAATGACCAACGATTATGATCTCATTCATATATATGCAAGATAATTTTCAGACAATATCTTTGTTCTCTATTTGATGTCTTTTTATTAGGATCTTAGCTCGGTTCCCAAACTAATATCATTTCCTTCTCGCACCACTTGCCAAAAACCTTCACCATTCCTTGGCTCTTGACGTTTCCAACTACCTTCTCTTTCTCAACTCTTCCCTCCCCATCTCTCGATTTATACTTGAACATATTTTGTTTTTGCGGCTTCTTTTCTTTTCACTCATCAGATTCCCATCCACCATCATCTTTAATCTATAGCATAAGTCTACCGCCTTGCTCTATCATCTGGATCCAGATTAGTCTATAAGACTTAGTTCTGCCTAAGCAATATTTTCTGAGTGGATTTTTGCCTCTCTTTTTCTTAATTATTAGAGTTTAAATAATCTAAAATTGAAAAAAATAGGAAAAACTGATATTTTATTCTAGAAAATTAGAAATTTTTTTCCTTTTAGAATTGTATTCCTTTCTAAAATTTCCTTTCTTTTTAATAGTCTATGATTTTATTCTTTTTTAAAAAAAAATTTTAAGACTACTAACTAATTTTATATAAAAAAAATCAAATGTAATTTTGTGAAAATATAATTTTAGTTTTGTTAAACACGTTTTTTCTTTCTTTAAATAACTATAGAGATAGAAAATTATAATTCTTTTTTCCTTTTACTGTATTCTTTTTTTTTCTTTTTTTTCCATGTTAATGTATGGTTTTATTTAATTAAACATATGTTAATTTGAACTAATATTGATATCTTATTATATTTTGTTTTTATATAATAAGATATCAATATTAGTTCAAATTAAAATAATACTAAATTCATTTTAGTTAATACACAAATTTGAAATATTAGACAAATAATTTATGAGATCATTTATTTATACTTTAATATAATTTAAAAGATATTAATTATAAATTTTATAGTTTAAGATAAATTTTTAAATAAGTATAAAATTCAACTAAATAAAGTTAAACAACAATAACAAAAATGTTATATTGATGAGAAATCTATTGAATCTCTCACTAGTGGAGGCAAAACAAACATGAAAAAAGTTTTAAAATTAAACAGAATAAATAAAAAATATTATATTGGTGAGAGATTCAACGGGTTTCTCACCACATGCTCTTACGTCTCGAATGGCATCCATAATCCCAAGTAATCACCCTACGTCGAACCCTAAAAGTCCATGGAGCCCGGAGACACTTTGAAGAACAAAAGAACAGGTCTTTGATTTTGAAAAGGGAGGGACCTCGGCAGCGAGATTTACAAACAAGGCAATGTGGCCGAGTAACATTACTATTGGAGACCACTTTAAATACCATGCCTTTTTCTTTAAAGATGTATCCAAGCCTGAAATTTGATTCTTCTCCTAATACACAATGGGTATGAAGAGTGGAATTACCCTCATGGCATGTGTAGTACCACTTACGTGGATCTAGACGCATCTCGCATAGATCACACCAGTATTCACTAGCTGAATCTTCACCGTAGCATAAAGAAAGTGGATGCTTGTCATACTTGTGCTCCACCACCTTGGGAAGAGTAAGACAACAAAAACATAATTTGAAATCCTCACATTCAGTGCATCCCATCATAAGATCTTCCCAACTCCATTTTCTTTTGCAATTTGAGCAAATGCTTGAATAGCTTTTGTCTAGAATGACAAGCTCTGAGTGAGGATGACTTACATGGAAATATCCATCCTCAAATGAAGCGCATAGTACATCAATGCGCTTACCATTGCTCTCGTACGAAAAGCCGTTGATGATTTTTTTACAGCAGTAACAATAACAAAGATTGATAAAATCATAACCATTCCGTGAAAATGAAGATAAAGTGAATTGATGAGGATCGGCAGGGTGTCTTTTTTTCTTCAAAAAGTTGGCACAAACTTCATGTAAAATGAAGTCACAATGATGTGTGCAGATGTAGCACGGATCTGAATAGATGGGAAGGATGCACGCAGAGCATAGTTTGTTTTTAACATGAACATCTTCACCTTCCTCAAAGATGGTAAGTCTTAGATTGTGTTCATGACCAAAATGTTTGATAACACCTTCATCTACCACCTTGAATGGCATAATCTCTTCCGGGTCTTCTTCAGGTACACCATCCAGCTCTATCCGATCCCACACGGTAAAGTCTGTCGCACATTTCGAATGTACAACGTAGTTAGAACACGTCAAACAAGAATATCCCCCATATTCTCCATTGACGTGTTTACGGCATACTCTACATCGCCAATCTCCAGAACCAAGAGGCAAACGAAGAGAGATACGGTGATTATGACGATTGATGCAAATGACACGTGGTAGGCTGACACAATTCAAGTGGATGGCGAAACAACATGTGATACACATACAAATAGATGATCTAACATCACCAACACCACAAGCATCACAAGTGAAAATGAAACGAAACTTTGGAACAAAGGTGAGTGGATGCTGATGGGTCTTTCCCGGATCAACAGAAAGTGGATTCTTACTCACACAAGTTAGACAGTAAAAGAAGTCACAAGTTGAACAAAAATATTTTAGATGGGAGGAACATTGGTTTAGACACGAACGACATACCGCGTAAAAGGCAAACCGTAGCCTTAACGGGTGTATGTGAAAAGAGCTTTTGATCTGGACGGATACGGCACCAAGAACAACCTCTCTGCTCTGATCTACGGCCGCCATTGGTGTTGGGTGGATGCAAAGTTGTTTGTTCATTGATTGATCTTTATAGAATGAATAGATTGTTATCGCCAACTGTATTATGCTTTAAAATTAGTGATACTTGTATATTATTGTATTATTAAAAAGAGCGACTTTTCCATGCTGATAAGCTTAATAATTCTTATTTAAACGTTAGATCTAATACGTGAACATGATATGCCTTATTTACGAGAGTCAACACTAATCAATCCATAGATATTAATTATTTTATAAATCAAACTGATGTTGTTTAAATGATAGTTGAGCTGTAATAACTTTCTCCATATTACAGAAAGTCAAACAAAAATCTTCTAATGCCCTTCACGAGTCAGACAGCTGTATGAATTACCAAAGTCCTTTACAAACTAGTAAATAGGGGAGTCAAGTTGATGTTATTATATATGGTTGTTTTCCAAAACCTCTCTCACGTTTCTGAGAAAAAGAAGAAGAAGAGAGTATTCATAATGATAGACGTATTATAGATTTTGTGTGGTTGTGGCAGTCAGTGTGGTAGAAGTAGTGAAGGTTTACAATGCTTTTGCATTTTCATATAAAAAAAATATGTTT
Organism: Cardamine flexuosa; assembly: GCA_963555745.1. NCBI lineage: Eukaryota > Viridiplantae > Streptophyta > Magnoliopsida > Brassicales > Brassicaceae > Cardamine > Cardamine flexuosa. The sequence goes on from OY743218.1 coordinate 2,966,249, forward strand.
CTTTCAATTCATAATTAAATTTTTAAGAGACTAGAATATCAAAGATTTAAATGCGGAAGTGAATAAAATATGTGAAATCGATAAACAGGACGACACAACAATTTAACAAGGTCTCAATTGGTTACATAATTCAAAAGGTGATACATGTTATGTTAAAGCACAAACTTGAAGACGATTTGACGAAAGACATATTAAAGCACCTCACTCGTATACATACTAGTCTAAGACATTTCAAATTCTCGGGTAATCTGTATCGGCTTTCCCCAGTTGTCATGAATAGGTCAAGATCAACCCTTACTGCCTACTGGTTGTCCAAAACTTCTAAAACAACGTCGTTTCAGAATAAGAAAACTTGAACATGCAGCCAAAACTACATCGTTTTGATAAAACGGAATTGAAAAGGAATTAAAAAAAAGAACTCGACTATAGTTAGAGATTTTAGAAAATGAGCATTCTTATGTCATGCTAATTACCATATCCGGTGATCCATATGATTCATGGAAAGCTAACACAAGTATGCGATTGTAATACTCAGAAATAGATAAGTAACCAAGAAAACAACTTTCCTTCTTATTTTTTTTCCATAAAGCATGACAAGAACCAAACAAATACCCTTTTCCAAGCTGATACAGTTTCTTTGTACAATAAGTAAACAATAGAATGGCACAGTACGAGAAACTGTTGTGCGAGCCATGACTTTCATGTATTTCTTGTATTATGAAATAAACCCCCTTTGTTGTTTCTTAAATCTGTAGAGGATATATCCATCTTGAATTTATCAGTTGGAACTGAGATAAACATGTCGCTTATTTCCTCTGGAATACCAAGATCTTCACCAATCTGCGCAAAAATTAGCAAGGATATGTAAGACACATGACCTTCAATGATTTGGAGGACCCTAAGCTGAAAAATGGGCTCTCATTTAACAAATTTTACAAATATTAGACCCTTATTTAGTAGTTACTTCCCATGTCTTTCGAACAAAAAAAAAAACTTGCGGACTTTAGTTTCTATCGATTTGGTTTTAAAAAGATAGAAAATAGATGTCTTGGGCAAATGCATTCGCAGCACACGCACAAAATCAGGCTTGGCAAGGCACAAGGCATATAATCTCAAAGAAAATAATCAAGAAAGTTCAAAATTGTATTGCTTGAGATTCTAATGCTGAGGTCAAACCTTAAATACACCATCTACATTGCGGCCACCAACAAGGAAGTTGCAACCTGTCCGTTTGCAATCAGCAAGTACCTCCAACATCCTTGTTTTGCTTCCTTCATAGTACTTTGGCTGCATGAAGTTTAAGTTTCTTGATTCTTCTTTGATAGAGTGGAATTAGAAAATAATATAGCACTTAATTTAAACGTCGTTGATCGCAACACTGTAGGAAATGAATATAATTAATTAATTGTAGGGTTTAAGGAAAAAAACAAAAAGATGATAATACATTTATAAGCCTTGCTGCAATGTCAGCGCCAATTACAAAACTGCTTCCTGGGAAGAGTTCAGCTTTCTTGTAGAAGAATGGCTGATTTGAAACTATTATTGTCTTTCCTGCCAAACCAGATACCAAACCAATATACAACGATGGCATGAATATATTATACACATAAACTTGCATTAGAAATTAATGATTAATATAGCTCAATTCTTGATCATAAGACTCGTTGTTACACAAACATGTCAAAAACAAAAAGTTGTCAAGATTTGAAAACATGAATAAATGGTGAGTGAAAAATGAAGATTTGGCCTTACCAAGTACTTCAAATTGCTTAACACGATCTTTAATCTCCGCAACTGATAGCGATGGTTTATCAGCATTTACAGTAGATATTTCAAAACATGGGTACCCTCCCTCACAAACACTATATTAACAAATCTTCTTTAATAGGTTTATACATAATGATTAGCATTAACATAGAGAAGCTGTTAAAATGGTACTCATTAAGCAAATAATAAAGACATATATACTAGCTTACCTCATAGCAGTTTCCAACAGCTTGAGATGACCATCATATAATGGGTTAAAAGAACCAGATAGTATAATTTTTCTATCTCCATTCGACTCGTTTGCATCTGCCATAAAGGTAGAATTAACTACATCATTAATAGCAATGAATGGCAAAATTCAAGTCTTACCCTTAGAAAATAGATAAATCTTAGAGCACAACTGTCCATCAATAAGCTGCTCTAGTTCTTCTTCTTCACTAAACCCGGTTTCAGACTCATTAAGTACCTCAGACTCAGTCAAGCCAGAGTCAAATGTTTCAGAAACTTGGCATGCCTTGGCCATAGCCTAAGATAAATGACCAGAAAACGTTTTAAGAACTCATGAGTACCTACAATGCTTCTTAGAAAAGTTTTCCCCTAAGTAGGTACTAGCTAGGCTGTAATTAGTTTTATATAACACACCTGGATCAATACATAGCTAGCCACTTTATCTTCTTCCTCTCGACTTCGTTTACCCTTAAAAATATTCCACAATAAGATAACTTACACATAAGTGAGTAGTTAACATTAAAGAGTAAAGAAAGACAAGAGAAAGAACGTTGCAGTCACCTTTATAAGAGTAACTGAAGTTTCCCAGATCCTATCAGATGCTCTGATTGACAAAAAGAACCTACTCGCATAACATACAAAACTATATGAGTAATAGAAAGCATCTAAATCTCCAAGTATAATTGTTTGGATTACAAGCAAACAATAAAAGTGACACTAAAAATATCAATAAAAACACTTAGGAAAATCATACTAACTATAAATAAACTATGCTAAAATTGTATTATAACATCATTTACAAAGTGATACTAATTTTCTTTTTAGATTAGCTAGTTTTACCGTCGCTTTTTAAATTGACTCTATAACGCTTGCATCTTTATAACCAACACTAACATGTATATAAAATAAATGATGTTAGACTTATTGATGTGTCTAGAGCAGGACATAATCACCTGTGATCCCCACGCTTTGGACGAGAAGTTGCCAATGTTCCCGTAAAACCCACACCAAGAACCTTACATCCTATCCACCAAATTAATAACCAAGTTAAAACAATCCTAACAAGCAACAACTATGTTCTTTTGTTTTTAATAATCTGGAGGTTCTAGGCCGAAGGCGCGTACGTCCATGGTTAAATCATGATATGAACTACCATTTCAAGATTTGAACCCATGAACACAACATTACATGGACTCTCCACCAATAAAGCTTTAACCAACTCAATTAACATTGTTACTAAGCAAAAACGATGATGAAGGAGAAAATGCAAAGTAAACCTGGTTTAGACAGCTTAAGAGCTCGATTATAAGCTAACAAAGCCATCTCATTCGCTATTTCTTGGCTACAGTGTTGTTTTGGAACCTAAGAGAGTGATATAATCTTTCTTATAATCAAGAAGAGAAATGATTTTGCCACTAATTGAAAAGGTTCGAGAACAAACCCTGCCGAGTAACTGAACCATAGAGATCATAGAATATGGAACTACAGATTCAAGAAGTGTGTTCGAAGCTCCTGGAACCGACATCAACCAACCTAAAGACTGAAAAATAGTATTGGATCACTAAATAATCCAAAATTAAACAAACCGTGTACATATAGAACTAGAAAGATATATAGAGAAAAACCTGAGAAGCACCACCGGAAAGATACACGACGGCTTTCATCGGCGATGAGTGAATAGCTTCGATGACGGTTCGGATCGCAGACTCTGCCATTGTTTCTCTCGTCGTCTGTGAAAGTAGAGAAAACTTGATGTTGACTTATAACTCCAATTTCATTCACGAAAACGTAAAGTTACTTAAGTAAAGTTGATCGGTCTTTATTAATTATGTACGAGTCAATGTTTTCTATATAGTCTATATTAAATAACATGTTATATTCATGAGCCATGACATTGTATTATTGTATCGTTTAATTATTTATTAGAGTTGAACCCGCGGTACAACGCATATCAATGTTTTCTTAATTATTGTAACAAATGTTTATATTTTGTGGTCAGTTTCCATATAATTTATAAATTTTTAGATTTTATTTGTTTAGGTTTTACATGTAATTTTAACTTCATTAAATTATAAAATGTTAGTGTTGTTGCTTAGTTGGCATAAATTTGTGTAAATAGTTATTATGTTTAACTCTTTCTCACTGTCCAACATGTTAGCAAGGTCAAAATATTTGATTATTGTAAATAAAATAATAAATAATATTTTAAATTAAAATGTTTTTAATATTTTATTTTTAATAAATATTATAATTTTATATTTTCAAATATAATATATCTTATATTTCATCAACTATATACAATTATTTATTTTATATATATTTTATTTATTTTTATTAAAATTAGGTAGTTTGGGCTGATCCATCAATTTACGAATAAAGTTTAATATATCTACGGTTCACTATGTTTTTGTTCATGATACCCACTTTTTAATGTGCATAAAAGTTTATGTTTATTTTTGTCCTATGTTGGATTTACTTGTATCTATTCCGTAGGTCACCGAACCGATTGAAATCTCTACCGAAATATTAAACACACACTTTTTCCTTATTAATTAAATTAATATATATTCATTTATAAAAATTCAAATCACTAAAAAATCTAGAGAAATTATTACATATACCACTATTAACATACCACTTTTCATCAATACCATTTATTTTTGGTCATTTAAAAAAATACCACTATAGGCATATTATTTTACCCAAATACCCTTAATGAAATATTTCATTGTCTAACCTAATTCTTCATCAGAGTTGATTCTCTTCATCGCGACACTCTCTCCATCTCCGGAAAACAATTCGCCGGCGAAGAGGGTGAATCGGAAAAAGAAACCAACTGGAAGAAGAGTACGAAGAAGAAGAATTAGTTTAAAACGCGAAGGTCTTTCTTCCAATACCGGAAGATCTAATTAGAGGTATTCGTTGTGGTTCTTCGATTTGATTTAATTGGATTCATTTCTCCTCTACTCGCGATGAATCTGTATTGATTGAGTTTGGGATGAATTTATTGGATTTTATCTATTTGATTCGGTGTTTGAATTTGAAGCTGACGCAAAGAAGAATGATAAAGCTAGTGCGATACGTTCCAAACATTTAGTCACCGAGCAACGTAGAAGAAGCAAAATCAATGAAAGGTATCTCCAAAATTCAGTTACTTTGCTACCAAAAATCTTAAAATCCTTGGGTCTTAGGAGAATTTTGTTTGGAATTTTGCTCTGCGATGATTGTAGTGTTGATAAAAAAACTTGTTACGTTATCATCTTTTTGCTTATGAGTGTTGAATCCATAGTTCTCTTTTCAGATTTCAGATATTGAGAGAACTAATTTCAAAAAGTGAATATCATAATGGATGTTGCAAATGGATGTAATTTAATGGATGTTGTAAATGTGAATATCATAAGCTTAGCTCTTTGTTAGTCTAATCTAATACTGCTATGACACTATAGGTGATAGATTAAGTCCCAAGAGAAAGTGCAAATGTACAAAGGATCGTATCCTGTATGGAGTCAGGAACCAACAAAGTTGACACCATGGGTAAAACATTTATGCGAATCTTTATGCTGCCAGTTTTGTGTGACGTTATAGTTGAAGTTTATGTTTTCCATGATAGATACTTCATCAACCACTGTTTCAGCATTTACTCTCACTGGATCATGTGACTGTGATCAACAGAGGAAAACAGAGTTTGTCTAGGAAACATCACCATGCATTGGAACAGTCCTATGACATTGAATTTTGGTGGTGACAAAGAGTTTGGACGGTGTTTAGCAGTAAATTGTTGCTCCCCACAAACTATTGCAGAGCTTAAAAGCAGAATAGGCAATCAATTGGCTGAGAAGAGTTTGAAATTATGAGGTGTTGGAGCTGTTGTTTACAGAGTTTCTGAGCTTGGGGATGAGAGGAAATTTGAAATAAGTTTGAGGAGTGTTGCAGAAGAAGACACCACCGGTTTCTCAGAGATTTGGAGGTGCTGGTAATAAGAACGCAAGCTCATTTTTGTTAAGCTCCATGGAGTTCGAGCAATGGAAGGTGAATATGAACTCTTCCAATACATTTAACTGAACTATAGATGTTGTATTGACTTAGCTATTTAGAAAGAGATGGAGATGGCGAATCAAATGATGAGTATTAGCTTGGCCAATGTTTTATATAAGATTCTGCAAGGTTTTATGTGTTGCATTATAAAATTTTGTATGGTTTTATACAGCTCATTCAATCTTAATCCAGAACCATTGGAATCATGGAAACCGGTTTCTTCATTTAATAAAATCGTGGAGATTAACTTTGTAGTGCAGTTCATAATCACGCTTCCTTATAAAATCAATTTTAAAAATCATTAAGTTTTTAACCATTTATTTAGGTACAATAGTAAGTAATTGTTTTTAAAAAAACTCTCTTTATAAAAACTTATAAAGCATTTATAAAATTCTTTATAAAAAATAATTTTAAAAACCATTGTTAAGTTTTAAAACCATTAAAGTACAATGTTAAGTTTTAAAACCATTGAGGTACAATGTTAAGTAATCGTTTAACAAAACAACATGTATAAGTTTATAACCCTCTTTATATAACCTTATAAATCAATCATTAGTTATATAAATTACATTATAAAATCTTATACTGTCTTTATTAAAACCTTATAATGCCTTTATAATGTTTTTGTAAAGACATTATAAGCTTTTAAAACTATTTACAGTTAAACAATGTTTTATAGCTCTCCTTATAAACCATTATAAACTAATCAATAGTTTATAAGTTACATTATAAAACCTTATAATGCCTTTATAAAAGTCTTATAATACCTTTATAAAAACCTTATATATCCTTTATAAAAAAGCTTATAATATTTCTATCATTATAAGCTTTTTAAACCATTTACAGTTAAATAATGTTTTATAACTCTCCTTATAAATTCTTATAAACCAATCAATAGTTTTATAAGTTACATTATAAAACATTATAATACCTTTATAAAAATCTTATAATGTTTTTATAAAAATCTTATAATGCTAACCAATTCGCGTTAATCTAGTGGTAAAAGAAGCTGCACAAGTGGCTATCCGCCCTAAGTTCGACATGGACTGGCCATTTAATCCACAATTAAATGCAAAAAAAAGTCTAAAGGGGACTATGGACCTAAGGCCCATAACCTCTAGATTTCAAAAAAAAAAAAAAAAAAACCTTTATAAAAAGCTTATAATGAAGATATTATAAGCTTTAAAACCATTTAAATTCAGTAGTAAGTAATCAAATATTTTATAACTCTCCTTATAAACCCTTCTAAACCTTAGAATGTATTTATATAAAACTAATAGTTAACGATGGTTAAAAAACCTTATACAGCATTATAAAAACCTTAAATGCTTTTATATGTTACTTTATAAAACTTATAATAGCTTTATAAAAAGCTTATAAATCCTTTATAAAAACCTTATAAATCCTTTTTTAATAAAGACATTATAAGGTTTTAAATCATTTAGATTCCATGGTAAGTGATCAAATGTTTTATAAATCTCCTTATAAACCCTTATTATAAACCAATCATTGATTTTATAAGTTACATTATAAAACCTTATAATGCTTTTATAAAAATCATTTAGATTCAATGGTAAGTAATCAAAATTTTTTTTATAAACCTCCTTATAAATCAGTCATTGATTTTATAAATTACATTATAAAATCTTAAAATGCCTTTATAAAAACGTTATAATACTTTTATAAAAAACCTTATAATGCATTTATAAAAAGCTTATAAATTCTTTATAAAAAGTTATAAATCTCCTTATAAACCCTTATTAGAAACCAGTAATTGGTTTTATAAGTTACATTATAAAACCTTATAATGCCTTTATAAAAACCTTATAATGTGTTTATAAAAAGCTTATAATGTGTTTATAAAAAGCTTATAAATCCTTTATTAAAACCATTTAGATTCAGTGAATCCCATATAAAAACCATTTAGATTCAATGGTAAGTAACCAAATGTTTTATAACTCTCCTTATAAACCCTTACAAACAACTCATTATTTTTATAAGTTACATTATAAAACCTTATAATGCATTTATAAAAACCATATAATGAATTTTTTTATAGAAAGTTGTATCAACCAAGAAAAATCAAGTACAAATCAATGCTAATAAAAGCTCTGTATGGTTTTTCTAAAGGTTTTATAAAGGCTTTAAAAGATCTTTATAAATTATTTTTAGTTAATTTTATAGAAGGTTCGATTAACCTAGAATATAAACACGTACAAATGAATGCTAATAAAGGCTTTATAAGTTTTTGTAAGGTTTTATATTTTGGATAAAAAAAATTTATATGGCTTTATAAGGTAGGTTATAAAACCTTATAAAACTCCATATAATGTTTTATAAGATTCTTATAAATCATTTGATTCAGATTCTACATTCAAGGAGACTCTCAATTGGGTTTTAAATTTGAGAAAAAAATGGCTTCATTATCTTTTGGTGTCAAAAAGTTTTGTTTTATTTGTAAAGGGAACAAATCTACAAAATATACACACATATACAAACTTTGCTCTCCCATTAAATGTCTGTCCGTCGAATCTCTCTCTATTTGACGGTTGTCTCCTCTGAAACAATGATTTCCAACTCTCCATCTTCTGCGAGTGATGTATGGGATTTGACCATGAAAAACTATCAACTATGGCATAACCTTGGTTCTTAAGCTAGCTTATCAAGTACAGTCTGCAATAAAGCTATGAAGGCCAAGCTTAAATACCACAGAACTAGCGAAAGCATAAGAACTAGTTCATTGCTAATTACCTTGACCAACTGCTGAACTATTTTGACTCCACGAATGACACCGATTCCAACAGTCACTAAAAATTTGAACAAACCTTCTAACAACTGGGAGGGTCACCTGTTAACAAAACAGTCAAGCGACCAAATTACTTTACACCACATAGTTTACAAGAAACCTAATGAAACACAGCAAAATCCACTCACATCTGCTTCCAGGAGAGATTCCAAACAACGGATACATTAAGAAAGCTACACATGACAACAAATCTCTGAATCGAACCCGCGTTAAGACTCCGAAGACGGCTGACAATTTCAGAGCTCTGTGCACCGGAGAGAAGGGAGTTGGTAGTGCCCGGAAGCCTCTTCACTTCAAGGGATCTTCGTTTCATCGTGTGATCCCTAATTTCATGTGCCAGGGAGGAGATTTCACGGCCGGGAACGGAACAGGAGGTGAGTCGATCTACGGGACTAAGTTCGAGGATGAGAATTTCGAGAGGAAGCACACAGGTCCTGGAATCCTGTCGATGGCGAACGCAGGTCCCAACACGAACGGATCTCAGTTCTTCATCTGCACCGTCAAAACCGATTGGCTCGATGGTAAGCATGTGGTGTTTGGGCAGGTCGTGGAAGGCCTAGACGTGGTGAAGGCGATCGAGAAGGTGGGATCGTCGTCTGGAAAGCCATCGAAGCCGGTGGTTGTCGCCGACTGTGGCCAGCTCTCTTAAGTTAGCATCGTGCTTATGGTTTTCTTAATTACTAGTCATAAGTTCCCAGATATATACTTCATTTTTAATAGTATATACTAGAGTCGAACCCGCGTTATACCGCAGATTAATGTTTTCTTAATCATTATAACGAATGTTTATATTTTATAGTCAGTTTTCCACATAATTTATAAAATTTTAGATTTTGTTTGTTTAATTTTTATATGTAATTTTAGCTTCACTAAATTATAAATGTTAGTATTGTTGGTTAGTTGGCGTAAATTTATGTAAATAGTTCTATGTCCAACTCTTCTCTACTGTCCAACATGTTAGCACTGTCTGAATATTTGATTATTGTAACTAAATAAATAAAATATTTTTAAAATAAAATAAATAACATTTTTAATTAAACTATTTTTAATATTTTACTTTTTAGTAAATATTATAATTTTATACATAAAATTCTTATATTCTCAAATATATCATATATTATATTTCATCAACTATATACAATTATTAATTTTATATATAATTTATTTGTTTATATTAAAATTAGGTACTTCGCGGCCGATCCATCAATTTGGAGACAATGTCCAATATATATCTGGTCCACTATGCCCTTATTCATGATACCCGCTTTTTAATATGCATAAAAGTTTATGTTTATATCCGTCCTATGTAGGATTTATTTGTACATAATCCGCAGGTCACCGATCCGAATAAAATTCCTACCGATGTGAGATATTGAACACACAGTTTTTTCTTATTAATTGAGTTAATATATATCTGTTTATAAAAATTTAAATCACAACATATGCATTAAAAATCTATAATTTTATTAATCCTATGTATTATGTAATAATTTAAAATAATTTTAAAATAATATCAAACAAAAATGATAGGAGAGTCATATTGTTAAAATCAAAAAATATTAGATAAGGAAATTATTGTAGAGGAAAATCATAATTTATACTATTAAAATCACAATATTAGATAAGAAATAGATTGTAGAGAAATATTAGATAAGGAAGATATTATAGAGAATTAATTGATTATTTATTTAGAAAGGAGATAACTAATATTAATATTAATAATTAATAATTAAATAATAATTATTTTAAACTTGTTTGGATGTAAACATAAGATAGAGAGTGTTTGGTAACATGAGTTCCCAAATTTGTACTTTCTTTTTAATAGTATACTAGATTTCAACCCACGATACGCCGCGGGTCAATTGATTTCTAGTAAATTTAAATTTACCGTAAGTTTCTGTAGTATTTATGATTTTATAATAATTATAATAATTCCTGTTAATTTAAATTCTTTAATTTTGTTGTCTATTTATTTTATATATTATATATACAGAATTTGTTAGTTTAATAACCACATCGATTAATAAAACATTAACTGTATACATACTATGACCACAAATTTTTTTTTTAATATTCTCTTTTTTAGTATATGTTCTAATTTTATAATAAAAGTCTTTATATTTTACAATATATCATATATTATATTTCATCAACTATACACATTTATAAATATATATATATATATATATATATTTACTTTTACTAAAATTTGGTAATTTACATCAATCCATCAATTTGTGGATAAAGTCTGATATATCAGCGGTCAACTATGCGCTTGTTCATGATTCCGCTTTTTCATGTACATAAAATTTTATGTCTATATCCACTTTATGTCGGATTTATTTGTATATATCTTGTATGTCACCGATTCGATTGATTTTTCTACCAATATGGGATATTGAACACATATTTTTTTTCTTTATTGATTGAGTTAATATATCCATTTATAAAAATTTAAATCACAACATATGCATAAAAAATCTAAAATTTTACTAATCATATGTATTACATGATAATTTAAAATAATATGAAAATAATAAAAACAAAGTTGATAGAAGAATTATAATTCATACTATTAAAATCACAATATTAGATAAGTAAATGATTATAGGAAAATATTATATAAGAAAATGATTGAAGAGAATTAATTAGTTAATAGGTGTTTGGATGTAAGATTAAGATATTGGGTGTTTCGTAACATGATTTTAAGAGTGTATGGTAACAAGAGTTTCCAAGTTTTTACTTTCTTTTTAATAGTATAAGATTAGATTTGAACCCGCGGAACACTGCGAATCAATATTTTCTTAATCAATGAAAAAGATATTTATATTTTCTGGCCAGTTATCCATATAATTTATAATTTTTTAAGATTTTGTTCGTTTTGCTTATATATTTATTTTCTTTTTTACTTATATGTAATTTTAACTTTATTAAATATAAAATGTTAGTTTTGTTGGTTAGTTAACCTATATTTCCATTTTTAATTTTTGTAAGTAGCTCTTATGTTCAAATGTGTCACACTATGTTTACATGATAGCGAGCTCGCCCAAAGATTTGACTATTTACTTAATTTAAATCTTTTTTATAAAATAAATAATTTTTTAGATAGAAATATTTTTATAACTCTTCTTTTCTTAAATATTCTAATCATAAAACTCTTTATATTTTCAAATATATCATATATCATTTTCATCAACTATACACAATTAATTTTTATATAGAATTTACTTATTTTAATTAAATTTGGTAGTTTGTAGACCGACCATCAATTCGCAGACAAAGTCTGATATATCTGCGGTCATCAAACTCCTATGTCAGATTTACTTGTATCTATCTTGCAGGTAATATATATCCATTTATAAAAATTTGAATCACAATATATATCCATTTATATAATTTTTATTGATTGAGTAATATATGTCTATTTATAAAAATTTGAATCACAATATATGCAGAAAAATCTAATATTTTGTAAATTGTATTGATTATATAATAATTTAAAATAATGTGAAAATAAAATCAAACAAAGATTAGAGGAGAATAAGAACTCATACTATTAAAATATTAATATTAGATAAGGAAATGATTATAGAGAATTTATTTAATATTTATTTAGAAAGAAAAAAACATAGAAACTAAATACTAAAATAATTGGATACATTAATAATTATTTGGTGTTTGGATGTAAGAATAGGTTTTAAGGTGTTTGAAAACATGAATAATCCAAATTTATACTTCAGTTTTCAATAGTATAAGAAGAGTCGAACCCGCGGTGTATTTCTTAATCATTATAACAAATGTTTATATTTTGTGGTCAGTTTTCCACATAATGTATAAATTTTTGATTTTGTTTGTTTAATTTTTATATGTAATTTTAACTTCATTAAATTACAAAATATTAGTATTGTTGGTTAGTTGCCGTAAATTTATGTAAATAGTTCTGTGTCAAACTCTTCTCTACTGTCCAACATATTAGCAAGGTTTGAATATTTGATTATTGTAATAAAATAATTAAATATTTTTAAAATAAATAAATAACATTTTAAATTCAAAATTTTTTAAAATAAAATAAATAGCATTTTAAATTAATATTCTATTTTTTTTTATAAATGTTATAATTTTATACATAAAATTCTTTATATTTTCAAATATATTATATATTATATTTCATCAACTATATATAACTATTAATTTTATTTATGTATATTAAAATTCGGTACTTTGCGGCCAATCGATCAATTTGGAGACAAAGTCTAATATATCTGCGGGACACTATGCCCTTATTCATGATACCCGCTTTTTAATATGCATAAAGTTTAGGTTTATACCTGCCATATGTCGGATTTATTTGTACATATTGTGCAGGTCACCAATCCGATTAAAATCTCTATCGATATGAGATATTGAACACACATTTTTCCTTATTGATTGAGTTAATATATATATATATATATATATATCCATTTATATAAATTCAAATCGCAATATTTGCAGCAAAAAAATCTATAATTTTATTAATTGTATGTATTATTTAATAATTTAAATTAATTTGAAAATATCAAACAAAGTGATAGGAAAGTCATAATGCATACTATTAAAATCAAAATATTAGATAAGGAAATGATTGTATAGGAGAATCATAATTCATACTATTAAATTCATAATATTAGATAAGAAAAAGATTGTAGAGAAATATTAGATAAGGAAGAAATTGTAGAGAATTAATTATTTATTTATTTGGAAAATAGATAACTAATATTAATATTAATAATTAATAGTTAATAATTAAATAATAATTACTTTAAGCTTATTTGGATGGAAGTATAAAATAGAGAGTGTCTGGTCACAGAGTTCCCAAATTTGTACTTTATATTTAATAGTATACTAGATTTCAACTTGCGGTACACTGCTGGTTAATTGATTTCTAATAAATTTAAATTTAATGTAAGTTTCTATAGTATTAATATTTTTGATTTTATAATAATTATAATAATTCCTGTTAATTTAAATTCCTCAACTTTTTTGTTGTCTATTTATTTTATATATTTTATATACAGTTTATGTATTTTTTAGTTTAATAACCACATCGATTAATAAAACATTAACTGTATTCATACTATATGACCACAAACTTTTTTTTATAATATTCTCTTTTTTATAATATGTTCAAATTTTATACTTAAAATTATTTATATTTTAAAATATATCATGTATTATATTTCATCAACTATATACATTTATTAATTTATATATATATAATTTTACTTTTATTAAAATTTAGTAATTTACACCAATCCATCAATAACCGTATTTCAAACCGTAACCGTATTGTTTTCAACCATAACCGAAACCGTAACTGTATACAATGATTAAAACCATAACCGTAACCATAAAAATATATTAGTTAAGGTTAACCGTAAATTATTAACCGTAACAGTTAATTAACCGTAACCGTATAAAAACCATCGGTTAACCATATGATATAACCGTAAAATTTTAACCGTCATCGTTTTAAAATATAATTATCTTTTTCTATCATAAACTTACATTTCTATTTTTTTAGTAACTATATATTTTATTTTATTTCAAAATAACTATATTTTCTATAAATAGTTTTTATTCATTATTTTAATTTATTTGCTTATATAATCGTAACCGCTTTAACTGTAATAACTATAACCGTATATAATCGTAACCATTTAACCGTAATCATTTTAACCGTATATTAAATACTTAAGGTTAAGGTTAAAAAAAAATTATAACCGTAACCGATGGTTAATTAACCATAACCGTGTTAACTGTAACCGTGGTTATCCCTACGTTCAACTATGCGCTTGTTCATGATACCCGCTTTTTTCATATGCATAAAATTTTATGTCTATATCCGCTTTATGTCGGATTTACTTGTATATATCACGTATGTCACCGATCCGATTGATTTTTCTACCAATATGGGATATTAAACACACATTTTTTCCTTATTGATTGATTAATATATCCATTTATAAAAATTGAAATCACAACCTATGCATAAAAAAATCTAAAATTTTATTAATCATATGTATTTCATAATAATTTAAAATAATATGAAAATAATATCAAACAAAGTTGATAGGAGAATCATAATTCATACTATTAAAATCACAATATTAGATAAGTAAATGATTACAGGGAAATATTATATAAAGAAATAATTGTGGAGAATTAATTAGTTAATAGGTGTTTGGATGTAAGATTAAGATATTGGGTGTTTTGTAACATGATTTTAAGAGTGTTTGGTAACAGGAGTTTCCAAATTTGTACTTTCTTTTTAATAATATAAGATTAGAGTTGAACATGCGGTACACCGCGGATTAATGTTTTCTTAATCAATGAAAAATATTTATATTTTATTATTTAATATTTTCTTGTCAGTTTTCCATATAATTTATATTTTTTTAGATTTTTTTCGTTTTGCTTATAGATTTATTTTTTCTTTTACTTATATATAATTTTAACTTTATTAAATTATAAAATGTTAGTTTTTTTTGTTAGTTAGCCTATATTTCCATTTTAAAATTCTGTAAGTAGCTATTGTGTCCAAATGTGTCACGCTATATTCACATGATAGCGAGCTGACCTAAAGAATTGACTATTTATTTAATTTAAATCTTTTTTATTAAATAAACAATTTTTTAGAGATAAATACTTTTAATACTCTTTTTTCCTAAATATTCTAATCATAAAACTCTTTATGTTTTTAAATATATCATATATCATTTTCATCAACTATACTTATTAATTTTTATATAGAATTTACTTATTTTTATTAAAAATTGGTAGTTGGTAGACCGATCCATCAATTCGCAAACAAAGTTTTATATATATGCGGTCAACAAAGTCTTATGTCAGATTTACTTGTATCTATCTGCAGTTTACAATCTATTTGGCATATTTACCAATGTGAAATTTTGAATATATTATTTTTTATTAATTGAGCAATATATGTCCATTTAAAAAAATTTGAATCACAATATATACAGAAAATCTAATATTTTATAAATTATATTGATTACATAATAATTCAAAATAATGTGAAAATAAACTCAAACAAAACTCAAACAAAGATAAGAGGAGAATAAGAACTCATACTATTAAAATAGTAATATTAGATAAGGAAATGATTGTAAAAAATTTATTTAATATTTATTTAGAAAGAAAAAAAAACATAGAAACTAAATATTAAAATGATTGGATACATTAATAATTATTTGATATTTAAATGTAAGAATAAGTTTTCGGATATTTATAAACATGAATAATTCGAATTTGTACTTCAATTTTAATAGTATAAGATAAGATTTAGTCCATATCGACCACACCATTCGAATTAAATTGATCAACATGTCAAACAAAAAAGGGGGACTGCAATACCAAAAAATATCATTGATATCCAGAAAAATAATATAAACAGCTGTGCTAGAGCCAAGTTGATGATGATGATACATTACTAAAACAACTATTGAACTCTTAAATAGTATTTTTTTTGTTTTTCTTCTAAACAACGACTCTAAGCTAAGGTTTGAGTTGTGATTTGTGAATTGTGATTTCAATTATATTTGATTAGTGTGGACGTTTTGAATGGCCAAACATATTTAACCGTTCTGACATATCAAAATATTAGAGTACGATTCAGTTTTTAGATCTCTCAGAAACCCGAAACAAACAATAAAATATTTACATGTATACTAGGATATGTAGGAGCTAACAAAACACTCAAATTATTATAGCCTTTAAAACTCCAGCTAAATGATAATTGAACAAGCCACTAAATGAATTCATTACTTAAAATACTGTAATTTTCAGTAACTGTAAATTTGTAATTGTCAAATGGACTTGAGAAATACATTTCTTCACAGCGATGTAAAAATAAAGTTACTAATAAATCACACCAAGAATGTCGTATACCAACAGAAACTTCTAGAAATTAGATTTGCGTAAGGCTCAAAGGTTTATGAGACAGGTTTTGATACAATAGAAAGAACAAAAGTAAATATCATTTTTCTTGTAGACCAAAACATCTTTGCATCTAGAGGAACAATTGAAACAGTGTGGCCTAGAAGCCTTGTCGTTGGCGACAACTTCCAATGTAAGTTCATACAACTGGAAAGTGGATCCAATCCTCAAATATGGCTCATCAGTTCCAAGTACGCAATCAATATGAAGAGTGGTACAACACTCATCACACGTATAGAACCATTCTTTTGTATTTACAATCTTCTCGCAGACGTCACACCAATAATCTCCACGAGCCTTCTCGCTGAATCGTAAGGACAGAATATGATCATCGTACCTGTGCATAACCACCAGAGGGATAGTAGCACACTTGTAACACATGAATAAATCATGCCGATTATTGAACCACCACACATAATTTCCATCTCTCCTGCATCTTGAGCAATCATTTTCATCATCTGAATCATAATTATCGGAAACAACGAGCATTGAATCAGGTTGAAATTTATGGACATATCCATCGTAAATTGAAGCGCATCGTAGATCAATTTTGAATGAATAAGTGTCGTTGCTGTCTTCCACGTATGCGAAGCCACTACAACGTTGAGTACATACATCACATCTGAAAGGGCCATCATCGTTATTTTTCCCCTCTTGTAACTCCGTATATAGTGTCAACCTCATAGGTCGGGATGGATGTCTTTTCTTCCTTGGGAAGTTAGCACATGTTTCATGTAGTATGAAGTCACAATGTGTGCATAAGTAACACGGATTAGATAATATGGGAAGGACACACCCATAGCATTGCTTCCTTTTATCATAAACGATATCATCATCCACATTGATGAATCTTAAATTGTGTTCATGAGAGAAATGTTTGATCAGCCCCTCTTCTACCACAATAAATGGCGCAATATCTGCGGGATCATCTTCAGGCACTCCTTCCAATTCAATCCCATCCCACACATCAGGTCGTGTTGCTCATTTTGAATGATAAACGGAAGTGCATGTCGAGCATGAATAAGCCCCATACTTCTTGTTGACCTTTTTACGAAAAATCCCACAACTCCAGTCTCCCGGGCCTAGACGAGGAACATGAGAGATGCGGTGATCATGACGATTAATACCTATCACCCGAGGTAAATCAACACATTCCCGGTGGATAGTAAAATGACATGGAATACATAGACAGAGACATGACCCACTAGAATTTTCTCCACACGCATCACAACGGAAAGAGAAAGACCCTTTGAGAATGACGAGGAGTGGATGCTCATGTGACCTCTTGGGGTCAATAATATATGGCTTCCTTGCACATTTCCCACAAACATATTTACCAGAAAAGGAACAACGATACATATAATCGAAGCAATTACTACAAATGGTACATGGGTCATAACTGTAATGAGTTAGGGATAAGGGATGAGAAGGATTGATGATCTCATGGCAACCCTTATGGACGTAGAGCTTGCAATAATGCCAATCTCTTATGTGGCAAGTGTATCCTTCAGCGGGGTCAACTCTCACTTCAAGGCACCCATCGCATGGCCGAGTTGACAAAACGTTTGTTGGGTATAAAGGATGATCGTGGAACGGAAATAGAACTCCGCCATCACTACTCTCATGTGTTTCAGCTATCTCTTCCATTAATGGTGGAAACGAATAATTTGTATGTGTGTGTGTGGGGATAAGTATTGATATGTATTGGTTTGCCACGACCATTGCCCTTGTATATATATATTCGAAATTAAGGCAATTACATGTGGTGATTCATTAATACTCAATTTAGTTTTAATTTTTAATGAATAATTCTTAATTAACGACTATGTTTCCGGCTATCACGTAATGTCAACAGATATTTAAAGAGTGTATTTAATATGAACAGACGAGAGTTGAGCAAGTCAATATTGTATGTAGATGTGTTAAGCTGTAAACCAGCTAAGCTGAATAAAATATGATTACCGACTGTAACTTCACAATATATGCAGATATATACTAAAAGGGTCGTCATTACTTTAACTATTACTATCGAAAAATGTTTTACTCCCTCCATTTTAAATATACTTATTTTAGAGATTTTTTATTTTTATTTGATTTTCAAGTTTTGAAGCAAAATTAAATAAGTTTGATTTGTATGACCAATAATATTCTGTATTTTTGCTGATCGATAATTTTTTTGTTGTAAAAAAGGAAAAAGAAAAAAAATATATTTATATATATATAACTGATTTTAGATAAAGCCACCTAACAAATTAGAATGCATAAAATAAAAAAGGATAACAAGATAAGTATATATTAATATTTTTATTTTCAAAAAAATATATGAGGTTTTCCATAATAAAAAGCAAAATAAAGATGTAACTGATCATACACATACCCACGATATTTCTATGTCGTTAACTCTACTGAAAACTGAAAAGACATCCAAAACAAAGCTTAGATGTAACAAGTTTGAGTGACATTTAGGAGAAATCATATTATATGCTCTGATCTCCATTATGATATAGTGTACAAACCTATTCTCAAATATGTGAGATTTTTCCAGTCCATTGATTTTTGGTGGAAACGGCACTCACGACATTATACGTGGCTAGAAGCCTAGAAGGACTCATTTTTTAAGTAAATGGGAGAGTATTTGGTCTTGTTACCGCAATAAGGGCCTGCAGTAAAGTATGAAGTTTGTAACCACAAAATTCAGTATTAGTATTATTTTTTTTTTTTTTTGTCACTCAATTCATTCAGTCATTTTTTAAGGATTACACATAAATAAGAACATGCACCAAAACCAATTCTTATTTGAGAAACTTTGATAACATATTTAAAAACCTCTTATATGGACACATGTCACTTTGTATATGATTTAGGTTTTTCTTATGATAAATAAAATTTAGGATGATTTAAAATGTTAATCAAGCAAAACCGAACATCACCCAATTTGCAAGCCAAATGGCTAAATTTGAAGCAAATAAGCTAAACGCACAATAAGATATATACCTAAACTGATAATAGTTTGATAATATGTCAACAAGATATTAGAGGGTTTAAAATTCGTCAAACAATCAAGTCTCCAAACAAGATCAATTGCTAATTGAGGGGTAGTCACTGCATTAACCGCATAATGTGACTTTGAAGACTTCAAAACCTCGGGCCTCATCAGAATGAGTACCGTCGCATATTCCGGTCCCGTGTAAACTAGTATACAAGATGGCGAGGCGGTTAGGAAGTTGAAACTTTTCTTTAGGATTGACTCCAAAAGACAGATACCTCTCTCCAAAAGGGGATTTGAAAGATCATAACTATACAATGATGTACTCGACCACTTGAAGAGTAGCAGAGTTTGGTAAAGATGTTGGACCCTAAGATCGACAATGTAAAAGTCCTCAAACTTGTACTCTAAACCGCTATGTTTCCAAAGAACAGACAACACAACGTGATCTACCAGCCATACTATAAAACTCAACTAGACCTTGTATCCAATCTAAAACAGGTATCGAGAAGAGTCCTCGGCTAATCGATGACATGTTTAGACATAGATGTAAGAAAAAAAGAGTCGAGTTAAAGCTTTTAACAGACCTGTGCCTATGGGATGAAATTGGGCTGAAACCAAGCAAAGTGGGCCACCAAAGAAAGCTACATAGACCGAAATTTAACAGGCCTAATAAAGGAAGTCCTAATTTCTCTTCTTCGACCACAGCCGTGAGATGACTCTGATGGCGAGCCAGTGACAGGCAAGGGATCGCCGGAACCTAGAGATTGTGGATCGTGGCTGAGTAGTCAACGATGGAAGAGACTAGATGCATTTGGGTAACACCATCCATCGTCTTCCTCCGATGTAGCTTATAGGCGCTGAGGTTAACAGAAGCAGTCTCCTCCATAGCTCTTGAAACCGAACTGCGAGTAAATTCGTATTCTACACTTGAGGATGCTTTGGATCTGGGTTTGACTCCTTTGAAACCATTCGAGACAACATGGAACTTCATGACAAAGATGACACCATGGACCTTGGAGAGCATACCGCCGCCAGAAAAGAAGAATACTCCTTGACGATTCAAAGAATCGAATCCATGTCAAAGAGGAAGAACAAGCATAAAAAAGAGAACTTTAAACTAGCTAAGAGGAAACACAAAATAAAGAGAAAAATATCCCGACGTCGGCGTGTCATAGCTCTTCCGGTGCCGGAAAATGGTGAAAGCTTGGTTGTCTTGGTAATTGCGTTAGAGAGAAAAATATTGGAACACAGACTTTTTTTTCTTTTTTTTTTTGAAATTTAGATTATAAAGTTCAGTATTATTTATCCAGTTTAACTATCAAAAGATTTGAAGCCAATAAGTTGAATTTTGTTTAGAAATAAGATTTCAAAAATATAACATGTATTAGGAAAATTATGTAAATTGAAAGACACCTATGCCAAATGGAAAAAATGCCAGGACAAAAACCTAGTTGTCTTATATAAAAAGTAAGCATTGCTTGTTACGTTGAAGGGTCTATGTAGTTGAATATGTCTCGTCTCCACTTTTTAAGTTTCGATTATGTGAAACATAATTCTTGAGGTTTTGGATTGTAACCCATTAACAACAAAAGACAGGCGACTCTTGAGGTTTCTCAACATGATTTTATATCAGAAACTACTGTAAGATTTTCTCGTGAAACATCTTGGGTTGCTGAAAAAATTTGGATAGTTTTTCAAAAAAAAAAAAATTTTGGTTAAACGGCATTCAATTTAAATTGCAGAAAAAAGAAAAAGAAAAATACAAGGTATGACTTTGAGAGAGAAGGATGGAAGATATGTGTTTAGCTTAAGTTTTTCAAGCTTTTGGTGTGTTGTGATTGTAGAAGAAAAATCTGCGGAGAAGCAGAAACAGAAAAGAGAGATAAAAGCAGAAACACAGAAAGAGAAAAGAATATGAAAAGATTAGAAGATATTGTCAGAGATCCAATGCGAATTTTTTAACATACTGGATTGCTGAAGAAATTATCAATGCTTATTAAAGTTTTAAACGTCATAACTAATGTTAAAAACATGAGAATTTATATTTTATGGGGTGCATTCAGTTCATCATTGTCATAATCATCATTGTGTTCGCTGTATCATTTGAATCTTTTTTTTTACTGAAATCAGGATAAACCAACAATTTCAGTACATCATTTTAATAAATTAAAAAAAATCTTGAATTATGAATGGTTTGGCTTAACTAATTAAATATAAGGTATGCAAAAACTTATAAGTAGGATAAAAAATCTTGAATTAGGAATGATTTGGCTTAACTGTTTGAGTGCATCACCTTTATTATCAAATATCTTTTCAAACTGACTGGGATTTATCTTGTTGGCCAACTTTACAATGGAATAACATCCAATGTCTTCTGAGGAAATCTCAACAAAAATAAACCCTACAAGATCTCTTTTAGCTTTCCTGGAGAATAATGACCTAAGGTATAACAGCTTCAGGAAATAAATTTGATTGAAAGAGGCTTGAGGAGGAGGAGGAGCTGTACTATTGTTAAATAAATTTGAGGCCCATGATGCATAGGGCCGAACCCAATTTTGTTTCCTAAGTTTCTGAAGAACGGCTAGCAATAGCACATGTTCCTCCTCAGACTTGACTGAAAAAAATAACGTATTTATTTTATTTTATTTATTTATTTAAATTTAATTTATTTATTTAAATTTAATTTATATCATTTATTGTATTTATATAGTTTTATTTTATTATATATATTTATATTTTTTATATATTATTTTACTTAGTTGGTTTTCTAATATTTTTTATTTATTTTATATAACTTCAATTTATGGTACATAATTTTATTTTATATATTTTCGTTTTTATAATGTATTTAAATAATTTTAATAATTTTTGTTTTGGTCGTTGGTCGTTGTTGGTTTTGCGATTGTGCAACAAGTTACAGCGACTGATCGCTGGAAACATCGACTAATCGCTCAAATTTCCAATAACTGAAAGTTGCAGTTGGTGCGACCAATCGCTGGTCGATGCAACTGCCAAATGAAATAGTCGCTAGTCGTTGTTACTTATCGCACTTGCCAGCGACTGCTAAATGAATAAAACTTATATTGCAAATTGTATAATAGATAAATATTACAATTTGACTCTCGTAACTGTCATACTTTTAAATATTCATACTAATATATTGCAAATCTTATTATATAAACTTGGGTTACACTTAGCACAAGCCAACACTTGTCAAAATTATAACTCATGAGATCTTGACACGTGTCGATTATTCGATTAGATTATAACACATGTAAAAAATTATTTCCTTAATAAAAAATAAAACCAATAAATCATAATAATAATAATCACTTAGATAAACTTTACTTTCCATATTTTACATATTATTTCTTTAAATAAACAGAAACAGAAAGAAAGAGGAAAACTAAATAAACAATCAAACAGATAATATTATTTTAAACTTTTTCAAATTTAGATATGAAAAAGGATATCTAAATTGCTTTAATGAAAATCAAAATGATTGTTTATTTAGATTGATTGTTTTTATAAAATTTTAAAGTCTAAGCTCAAAACCCTAAAAATATGAGGGTTAGGAGATTTAGTGCTATATAAGGAAATAATTTTTAAAAAAAAAATTTATTTTTGTTCTAAATGAAAATATGTGCTATTTGTGGAACAAAAACATGATTTAGTGCTATTTATGAGAATTTTCCCATGCAATAAATAAGATGATTAGCTTTCCATTTTTCCAAATATATATTCAATCTTCTTATTTCTATTAAACCTTTTCAAATTTAGATATTTAGATTCCAATATTATTTAGAATCTAATAACAATTTATATGTTTACACTAAATTTATTTTATTTGCAGTGTTAATTTTCCAAATTTTATGATTTTCTACTAAATTACTAATATTGTTGTTATTTATTTTGGGTTTATAATTATGGGGTAATTGAGTTTTATCAAGTCTACATATTATTAATATTTTGGGTATATAATTATATTTCAAGTATTTTCGATATTCATTCAATTCTTGGTTTGGTTCAGTTCGGATTTGGTCTTTCAGATATAGGAGTTTAAGATCTATTTGGATTTTTTTCGGGTTAATACTTCTTTTCGGGTTGGATTCAGTTTAGTTTTTTGGATTTCAGATATTTTGTCCATGGTAGTCGAAAAAAAATATAACAAAAAACCAAAAGCTTTTGGACATATAGATTTAAATATAAAAATATTTAAATATAGAGAGTTAATTAGTTTATTCATATAGAAAACATAGATTTTGTAAATAACTATTTTTTATAATAAAAAATGGTTTCTGTTTCTTTTCTTAAAACAATTTAGGATGTATCATTAATAATAAATATTTAATTGAATAATTTTTTTAATATTAATTTATTTTAAAATTTTAAATCCACTTATCGGGCGGATCCTAATTTAGTTGTAATATAAAAGATTGACATATGGTGTTTATGATTTTATGTATGTGTTTAACATATGGCGCGCCAACAGAAAATTCATAAAGACTAGTGAATTTTCAATATAGTAGTATGAATATTTAAAAATATGACAGCTACGAGACGGCAAGAGTCCATGCCATTTTGGATCGGTCTGGAAGTTTTTCTTATGTGATTGTGAGCAAAACATATTATTTATCTCATGTTATCTTTAAGTTGCATAATAACCACTACAAGGTTGTAGAAAATATAAATATGAGAAGCGCCAGAAGCTTTAAACTAAACTTTGTCAATTGGTTCATTTCTTCTTAAATCCACCATGTCTACATCATCAAAGTCGTGAAGACTAGTGTGGATTGTTTGATTTTTTAGACAGTTGATTACTTGACTTTCATGGCAAGAAGGTTGATATACATTAATGCACACAGCTGATTCTTGAAAAATCTTGCAGCTTTCGCTATGCAGTTGGGAGCCACTGATGTAATATTCCAAGTTGCATTATCACCATCGCAATTGGAAGGCATTTTGCATTGCTTCATCTCTTTATATTCACTTTCTTGCAAAAGATCGCTCCACAAGCTTTTAACCAAAAAAACAAAAAAAGTAAGAGGCATGAGACTGTTTCTTTTTCTTTCTTTCAGTGTTCTTTTGTTACTTGAAGCATGTGGTTTTACCAACGGAACTGATAGACAAGCTTTGGGAGAGTGCACTAAATGATATTTTTTTGGGTAGTCACTCTTTTGGAGATGATGATTTTCTTCAACTGAAAAGCCTAGGTGTTAACAAAAATAGGCTCCAAGGTGATTTGCGAGCTGCTTCTATTACCAATTTGTCCACATAACTTATCTCTTTAAGCCTTCACACAAATCTAATCTCTGGGAGCATTCCTCATGAGATGGGAAATCTCAAAAACCTACAAGAACTTTGGTTGGAGAGAAATCTGTTGACGGGACCACTCCCAACCTCTCTCACGAAGCTATTAGAGTTAAAGAAATTAAGTCTCCATTCTAATAGATTTTCAAGAGAGATACCATCTTCTATAGGTTAGAGACACTATACTTGTTCAACAATAGTCTTGAAGGAATTGTAGTTACATGCTACAGTTGCTGATTGACAGAAATAAGTTAACTAGGGAAATTATTCAAATTAAAACCCTTGTTACCTTAAGTTTGGAACCAAATGAAGTTGGAGGATTAGAGTTTCTTGTTTCACTATCAAGGAAGCTTCCAGAAACATTAGGGAGCTGTCTCTCGATGCACAACAATTCTTTTGATGGAGTCATTCCAGATATAAGAAGGTTGGTCAGTGTTCGAGAAATATCTTTCGGGAAGTATACCGGCATATCTTGCAAACTTTTCAAAGTTACAGCGTCTCACTCTATCCGATAACAGTTTCGAGGGAACTGAAACTAAAACAATGCTTTGTGCAAGCACCGCCGACGGAGAAAAAGCATTCCTCTCATTTAAAGAAAGTTGCTGACCGGGGTTAGCTTAGGCATATCTTTGCTTTTATTTTTGTTCATAACTTCAGTTTCTCTGTGGTTAATAAAAAGAAAGAAGAAGAACCAGCAGACTAATAATCCAACTCCTTCAACTTTGAGGGCCTTCCATGAAAAGATAAGTTATAGAGATCTTCGAAACGCAACAGATGGCTTCTCTTCGAGAAATTTGATTGGGTCAGGAATTATGGCCGAGTGTGAATCTTTGAAGGACATAAGGCATCGTAATCTTGTGAAACTGCTGACGGCTTGTTCGAGTATTGATTTCCAAGGAAATGATTTCAGAGCTCTAATCTATGAGCTCATGCCTAATGGAAGCTTAGATATGTGGTTGCACCCAGACCAACCAATGAGTTATTTGGAGGAAACTTCACCCTACGCAGCTACACCAAGTCGGCGTTGCCAGAGCAAGTCTTGGACATTGTAGACATATCGATTCTTCACAGCGGTCTAAGAGTCGGTTTCCCTGTTGCTGAGTGCTTGAATTTGGTTTTGGAAGTGGGTCTTAGGTGCTGTGAAGAATCCCCAATGGGACCGGTCGGTTAACGAGTGAAGCCGCAAAGGAGTTAACCTCAATCAGAGAGTGGTTCTTTAAAGCCAGAAGAACAGCCAGACGTTGAAGTGTTTATGGTTTCCTCTACAGACTTTGTAACACAATTAAAAGGCTTATACTGAAGCCTATATAATATTTTCTATCATAATCTGTGATTCTTCTGTATTAAAACATACTTAGAAGGCTTGCAATAATGAATGATTTGTGTTACATGCAGACAAAATATGAATATCGTGTTATTTGCAGACAAGTGTTATTGTTACCACTTTACAATTAGTAAGACTCAGTTTTCGAATAAATATAAATGTATTTTTATTCCCAACTATATTTGGAATTTCTGTGTTCTGTTCTTTAGCCCACTTAATTATTTCCACCCAGCATTTATATTGATTTTGGTTTCAAGATTCTACCTTTTTTTATTTTAGTTTTCAGATTTTGCAAAAAAATTAAAACAAATAGAAAATTTAAAGAAAACAAATCTCACATTGAAACTCAAAAACTCAAAAAATTGGTTTTTGGTTTTTGTTTAGTAATCTATAAAAACTCAAAGAATATAGATTCTTTATTTTTTAGGGAATCCATTTTCCACATAATTTTGATTGGATGATTAAGTGATTTTTGGAAAATCAAAAACCAAAAACCATAGTAAAAACTAATATCATTTATGGCCTTAGTTTTGTATGAGACTAAAATAGAGAGTTCCATAAAAGAAATGGTAAATATATTTGGTGATTGCTTTATCATGAACAAAAATGATAAAGCAACTTGTAACATCTGAGGAAAAACAAAATATACTTTAATAAAATATATTTTGTTTTCTTTCATCAAGTTATGATAACTCAAAAAACGAAAGGTGACATTGCTTATAAGTACCATAAGATCATAACTTGATGATCATAACTTGTGTTCTTTCATCAAGTTATGATCTTATGGTACTTATGAGCAATGTCATCTTTCTTTTTTTAGTTATATATATTGGAAAGAAACATTCTTGTTCTTTTCATCAACTTTTTTTTTTTTGGATTTTTTTTTTGTTTTAGTTGGGTATGGCCCATGGCATACGCATTTGTTCAATAACGTCTCTAAAAACTAATCAACACATAGTTAACACAAATTTTACCTGAGGGAGGAAAGAAATTAAAGTGCTTGTTAAACGCATAGTTCAGGCAAGATCTGTATGGTTGTGGATTTGGCGAAACAATGCACACTTTTGTATGTCATTAATTTTCATCCATTAGTGGTAGTTTAATATCTACATATTGTACAGGAGGATTCTAACGATAGTTGCAGTATAGATGTGGTGCGGTTGTGCGGTCAATTCGGTAGAAGGATTACATTGCTTTTGCGTTTTCATATGAAGAATAATTTTCTTGTAATTCATAATGACTTGATTCAAAGTGTGATTGGTTTTCTTACGGAACACTAAATTTTCTTGGATCTATTTTTGCCTCAACCCAGCGTGGTCCATGCTCAACTGTGTGACTGAGACAACTCTTTTGTCATTTTGAAAACCTATATTGTTTATGTATATTTAGTTAAACAATGCACACTTTTGTATTTGTCATTAATTTTTATCCATTTGTGGAAGGCTAATATCTACACGACATATTGTGGACTCTAAATTTCTAATGATAGAGGTTAAACATAAATGGTGTGGTAGAAGCGATTCTTTTCTTGTGGTTTCTTGAATGCGTGTATATAAGTTTTTTCTCAAGAGTTTGTATATCAATTGTACACAGAAGAATCTTTTTTTTGGTCCAATGGCTTCCATAAGCTTGTTTGAAGCCTTCATAGCAGCTATCATTTGCTTTCTCTTCTTACTTTACTTCTTCATCAAGAAACCAAATAAAAGCTTCATTATTACAAATTGGCCACTTTTCGGAATGCTTCCAGGTCTGCTCATGGTACTCGACCAGGTCTATGTTTTTTTGGTGGAGCTTCTTGAGAATTCCAACTTGACATTCGAATTTAAAGGTCCATGGTGTGCTAAAATGGATATGTTGGTCACGGTTGATCCAGCTAATATTCATTATATATTGAGCTCAAACTTCTCTAATTACACCAAAGGTCCTGAGTTCAAAGAAATCTTTGATGTTTTCAAAGATGTTATATTCAACGCAGACTCCGAGCTATGGAAGAATCTGAGGAAAGCTGCTCAGGCTAGACTCAACCATCAGGAGTTTCAAAGATTTTCAGTGAGTGCCACGAGACGTAAACTCAAGAACGGGCTTGTTCCTTTTTTCAATCATTTTGCAAAGGAAAGGACCATCGTGAACTTACAAGATGTGTTTCAGAGATTCATTTTTGATACAACCATGGTTCTTATAACCAGTTCTGATCCTACAAGTCTCTCCATTGAAATGCCAGAGAATGAGTTTGCCAAGGCTCTTACTGATACTGGAGAAGCGATTCTGTATAGACATATTAAACCAAGGTTCCTGTGGAAGCTGCAAAAGTGTATAGGATTGGGTTTAGAGAAGAAGATGGTTAAAGCTGATGCCATTTTTAATCGTGTGTGTGCAAAATACATAACAGTTAAGAGAAAGGAGATAAGTCACCATTCCATTGAAGATGAAGGTCATGAGGATTTGTTGACGTCCTACATAAACCTAGATACAACCAAGTATGATATCTTAGACCCGAGTGACGATAAATTCCTCAAAGACATTATCTTGGCTTACATTATCGCCGGGAGAGATACCATTGCCTCAGCACTTACTTGGTTCTTTTGGCTTCTCTCGGAAAACCCTAAAGTGTTAGCCAAGATTCACCAAGAAATCGAATTTTTTTTGCCAAAATCCAAGAAGCATTCTTTTAATATCACCGAGCTCAACAAGTTGGTATATTTACATGGGGCGTTGTATGAATCAATGAGGTTATATCCACCAGTTCCATTCGAGCGCAAGTCTCCTATAAAATCAGATGTGCTTCCAAGTGGGCATAAAGTTGATGCAAACTCTAAAATCATTATCGCTCTTTACGCGCTTGGGAGGATGAGAAGTGTATGGGGAGAAGATGCATCTGAATTCAAACCAGAGAGATGGGTCTCCAAGACTGGTAATGCAAGTTTAAGACACGAGCCTTCCTTCAAGTTCTTACCTTTTCTTGCTGGCCCAAGAAGCTGCCTTGGTAAGCAATTAGCTATGATTCTAATGAAGACAGTAGTTGTGGAGGTATTGCAAAACTATCACATTGAAGTTGTTAAAGGGCAGAAGATTGAGCCACTTCCTGGTCTTATTCTTTGCATGAAGCATGGACTTAGAGTCACAATTACTAAGCGAGATTCAACTTAGTGCAATACATCGTAAAATATCGTTGTATATATAAAGCACAATAAAAAAGATAAAGAAGCATGGTCTTGGGGACTTTGAGACTTCAAGAATTCTCTTATGCATTTCTTATAACCGATTAGATGATGAATCTCTACCTTGGGATTTTGTATGGATGAAAATGTGTTTACTTAATTATTAGTGTGATCTTTGTATTCTATAATCTATTACTAGAGTCTAGAATCCCTTCATTTAATTTGATTAATGGAACATACATGAAGGTAAGGAATTAGCTCACATACACATTTATGAATAAACTAACTTATTTGATCTATATACATGAAGGTAATGGAATTAGCAAATTGAATATTTGATCTATATATATAGTATAAGTATAAACGATACAAACAAAACTAGGAAAGCAAACAAATTTGCTAATTCATTACCTTCATGTATATATATCACCTTGAGTTTGATCAACTTCCACAATAATAAAACTAGGAAAGCAAACAAATTGTTGAAAATAAAAACCTCACCAAAAAAAAGAACCATTAATTCTGATTAAAGAATATATTATAGTTTATAATCCAAGCTTTTTTTTTCTTGCATTGATATGATTATGACTTGATAACAAAAAAAAAAAAAAAAAA
This sequence comes from Cardamine flexuosa, assembly GCA_963555745.1. Taxonomy (NCBI): domain Eukaryota; kingdom Viridiplantae; phylum Streptophyta; class Magnoliopsida; order Brassicales; family Brassicaceae; genus Cardamine; species Cardamine flexuosa. Next base: position 2,996,476 of record OY743218.1, read on the forward strand.
AAACACAACTTAAAACTCTTCAATATATCCTTTTACATTAACGACGTCGTATAAACACCGTCTCCAAATCTTCTGGTGGAACAAAGTACTCTATACCAATATTGCTCCGACACTTCAACGCTGGTCGGCGTTTCTTTGGTGCAGCCGGACATTTCAGTTTCTCCGGCGTTTTTGCTCCCTTCTTGGTCGGCGTTATGCAAAACTCTTCACTGCCATTGTAGTCTTCTTCTTCAGCTTCTGATTCATTCTCTGGCTTTCTGAGTTTCGTTTTCACCGGCTTCAACGAAGACCGAATCGAAATTTCGGCAAAGACCCATTTTTTCTCATCGTTGTCTAATCCTTTGTCAATCTGAGATTTCTTTGAAGTTCCCATTTTTGTGTATTGCGAGATTAACGAGGAACAGAGACAAGAACAATGTTTCGGAATTGACAAGAAGATGACAAAAGCAGATCTTTTGTCAATTGAAGGAAGAATGAATAAGTGAAAAGAAAGTGAATGATTCGTACTTTTAAAGACAAGTCTTTGCCTTTTGTAATAGTTTGCTTCCCCAGGAATTAAAAGGAGAACGAAGCTTTCAGAGGAAGATTATTAGGTGGTGGAGATGAGGAAAGGGTAAAATTGGAAATTAGTAATGTGTTTCTGCCCGGGAAATATTACGGGCAGTTACTAAACACTACCTTATCTGTCTAATTTTTGGCGCCATGGTTTTGACATTATTAATCACAACGGCTCTCTTTCCCGCTATTTGTTTGTTCTATGCTTGTAAGTTGTAACTGTAAGCAAGTTATTTATTTTTCTATTGGTTGTGAAAGTATTATAAGAATTATGGAAATTTAATTTAAATTTGTGACAAATTATTTTGTATTGTATGTCACATTGACGTGATAACGATTCTAGATCTCAAATCGATTAGAAATCTATTTAAGCGATTTCAAAACAATTTTAACTCTTGAAATCCTACATGTTAATGTAGGTGTTTTCACACAAACAAATTTTAATATTTAACTACTCAAATGTTGAAGATTCATCTTAAAATTATTTGGTGATTTAAGAAAAAAAGAAGTTAGATGAATTTTAAATTTCATATTAAAAGAAACTAAATGGTGATGGGCTAGTGCTTGAAGAGTTCACTTTCTTTCTTTTTTTGTCACTTGAAGAGTTCACTTAGAATGCTTTTTTTTTAAGAGTGCAGCCTTCACATGTGATTTCAACCATTTTTTCTATCAATAGTAGAATTTTTAGTTTTCGGTATGAGATTCTTCTATGAACAAGAAGAAACTCAACCCTATATTAAAAAACAAAGATTTAGTATTTATTATACACAACCAATTCTATAATTATGACATCAAATATTATTAGTGAAATTGCATAAATTAATTCATTTAATAGAAAAAAATCAACAAATGAGATCCAGTATAAATAATTCAAAATGTTAGAATTTTTCTTTCTTGAGTCTCTTGAATTTAAAAATAAGTAGAAATCATTTATTCCCAATGGGCCAACATATTTGGGCCTTATAAAAACAAATCAACGAGCTTTAATGGTGAATTCAAAGACTTTTCTATATTCTCTGCTTATTATTAACAAGTCAAAAACAAAAACAAAAAAACACTTTTGAGTTTTGGGAAAAACTTAATTTTCCCGCGTCAAAATAAGAAACCACACCGCCCAAAAAATCCACTATCCCGCCGATTTCAGATAATTACATTTCCTCCCCGGCAAAAAATTCAACAATAAACTCAATTTCTCTCTTCCGCTACTCTCTTCTCCCCATCTCTCTCCGTTGATTGCTGCAGTGAATCTCCGATGGAAACCTCCAGATCTAGATCCGTCTTCCTCGACATCGGACTCAGAGAGCTCAACGGATTCCGAGGTATTTACACATTCAAATTCGTGCGTTTATGTGTCTTGTATCTCTATCTCTAACGATTTGGATACGTTTCAGTAAGGAAGCGACCGTTCCTCCCAGATTCCGAGCTGATCTGCAAAGAAATAGCCGGCGTAGCTGTTGAACACGACGGCATTCGAACTCCGCCGTTGGCCGTTTCATTTTGTAAGGTGTGATTCTAAATCTGAGAAGCTCGATGAGATCTTCTGATTTTTTGTTTGTGGATTTTAGTAGATTTTACTGAAAATTATGCCTCAATTATGGTTGATTGTGATTTGAAAATGTACAGAGTAGCCGGAATTCACAAGTATTCGCCGTGTCAGATGAAGAGGGACATGTGAGCTTGTTTAATTCGAGTAAGAAGTTTTCTTCTTCTTCAACACACCTAGAGAATACAGGTATTGTCACGTTCCTGTTTTTAAAACCCTAATTTCTCGGGATTTTTAAATAGAAATACTGATTTGTGTGTTGTTTCTTACGTGTAGAGAATGCTAGATTTCGTGATTGGATTGCTCATTATAATGCTGTGTTTGATATTTCTTGGATCAAAGGAGATAGTTGTCTTCTGACTGCTTCTGGTGATCAAACTGTAAGTAGTGATTTCAGAATTGTTAATTGTGATGAGAAGATTGTGACATTGACATATATGTATACGTTTGAATGTAGATTAAAGTATGGGATGTAGAGGAGAATAAGTGTACTGGAGTTCTTATTGGACATACAGGAACTGTGAAATCAATGTGTCCACATCCAACTAATTCTGGTTTGTTTCTTGTAAATATCTCTTCTTGTTTTGCTAATTTGATCAGGTTGGTTCTAACTCTTGCTTTTTTTGTAGATCTTCTTGTCTCTGGATCAAGAGATGGATGCTTTGCGTTGTGGGATTTAAGATGTAAAAGTAGTTCTTACAAAGAAGAGTTTTGCATTAAGTAAGTCCTTTTATAAACTTTAGATATGAAGATCTTTTTTTTAACTTGAAACCATATTGATAGTTTTTGTTTCTGGTCTTTACACAGCTCTACTGGCATGGTTAAAGGAGCTCATCTATCTCCTCTTTCAAAACGAATCAGACGTCGCAAGGTTTTTACTTCATGCTCATTTGTGACTATTTCCTTTCTAGTTTATTTCTATCCTATCTTCTTTGCTTATGGTTTCATGTTTTCAGGCTGCTTCATCAAGCATTACCTCTGTGCTTTATCTCAAGGACGAGATCACAATTGCCACTGCTGGAGCACCAGATAGGTACTTGCACAAACATTTATTGGGTTCATGTAAAGTTAGTGCTATTCCATAAAGCATATTAGCAATGTTGTTTATATCTTTTTGCTTTCTTTTTTTTCTGCCATTCTCTTAGCGCCTTGAAATTTTGGGATACAAGGAAGTTGAAAGTTCCTTTTGTTCAAGCATCTCCACAGTCTGACCCAACAAACACTAAGGTAACCTAAGCTTCCAGTTCCTAGACCCGGATAATGCCACTTGTTGGTCCCAATGAGATTTAGGCACTGAACAATTTGAATGGAAGCTATATTAACCTGTATCATTTTTTTGTATTTATGGCTTCAGGAAAAGGGATCACATGGTATAGTAAGCTTGTCCCAGGACTCAAGTGGAACCTCTCTCACAGCATCATGCAAGGACAATAGGTAAGAAACACAATAACTATTATTAGTGATTGGCCTGCACTATTAGTCTATGAGAGAGTCCTTATTAAATGTCAAGCTCTAACTAATTATTTTCTCTCATCTTCAACAATCTATTGCAGAATCTATCTATACAACACCCTGCAACTTGACAAAGGACCTGTTCAATCTTTCTCTGGTTGCCGAATAGATTCATTTTTCGTAAGGGTAATAATGCTTTCTTCACAATTCCCCCTTCAATCACATAAGTAATTTGCTTTATACATAACCTTTTTCACCCGCTCAGTCACCATCTAAATCTTACGCTGCAGACAATGATTAGTCCTGATGGTGAATACGTTTTGAGTGGTTCAAGCGATGGAAACGCTTACATATGGCAGGTTTGTATCCTTTGTCACTTAGTTTGACAGTCTCTTCTAAACCAAATATTCAAGAGTGATCTAAATGCTTAACGAACGATTACTATTTCAGGTCAATAAGCCTCAAGTAGATCCTATAATCTTGAAAGGCCACGACTTTGAAGTTACTGCAGTAGATTGGTAACTCCACTTTACCAGTCCCTTTTTCTCTTTCTCGTGAATCAATCATTCTACAAAGAAGAAACAATGATCTAAACCTTTGCTAAATCTCTTGTGCAGGTCTCAATCAGAGATTGGGAAATTTGCAACAGCTTCAGATGATTTCACGGTAACAGAACATTTCATATGCTAGATAATTAATTACTGTACTCTTCTCTTCACCTTTTACTGACTTTCATGTCTGTTAATAATTATTAGGTACGATTGTGGAACGTTGAGAATAACCGCTGTTCAAACCCAAACGCAAACGCCTCAGCGTCTGCGTCTAGAGTTAAACGTAGAGTAACTGCATTGTCAAATACTGAAGCTCAAGAACGTCTTGAGATGAACAGAGAAACTGAAAGTCCTCAAAAGCATCCATCATCAGATAATAATCAATCAATGCCTATAATAGGAACTCCAGAGTCCCAGAAGAAGAAAACATCATCATTGTCATCATTATCATCTTTGTCAACGTTATCATCATCGGAAGAAGATGTAATATGTGAGAAAACACCAGAAACAACGTTCAACAGCCCATCCTCTGTTCTAAATCCTCCTTCCTCTGTCAAAAGACGAACCATTAGAGATTATTTTCTTGTCACTCCCTAAACTCTAATCTCTTCCCTCATTCTTTGAAGGATTATTTGTATAGAAATTGTATGTTTTGTTTAGATTCGGATTTGTATCTGAAAGTTTTGTATGAAGTAAATCAGAAGCTATAAGTTCAGACTTCAGACTAATATTTTAACATTTATTAATACTTTATCAGAAGATTTTTTATTTTATTTTCTATAGATTAGTAAAATATTTGTCCAACAAGAACAAAATCTTGTTCTTCGCAGAAAAAAAAGACATACAAAAACATAGTGTTCTTCTATATACTAGGGATGGACGATCGGCGCAACTTGTTTGCTATACAATTGTGTTTTTGTTTTTGGTATATTTTCTTTTATATTATTGTAGTATGTTATTTGTTTTTTGTTTTTTTATTTAATATGATATGATTCTTCTTTTAGTTTGAGCCAGGGGCGGATCCAGCCAGATATTAGATTGGGTGCAAAATAACAATAAAGTGGATTTAAACCCATATCCTCACGAAATTAATGGATGCACTTTTGCCATTATGCCACTTTAATTGATTTATCCAGTGTTTCAAAACTAAATTTTTTTATTTAATTGAGTGCACGTGTACCTACACCCATTAGTGTGGGTCTGCCCCTGGTTTGAGTATATCTATATTGCATAAAGTTTATAATATATTTTCTGTATGTGTTATTGTCGGTGACTTTGAGACTTTAATTCCAATAGTATTTTGTTTTTGTAACTTTCGAATTGGTATTATATATATTTTTTAATCCAGAATTGTTGCTTTGTCAAAATTTAAAAATGAGTCATATATGAAAAATACTTTTAATATATATGAAATTCAGTTTTACAATTAACAAAAAACTCTATCTTACTCTTTGAGGTTATTTCTTCATGAGTTCTTCTTTATATTGGCTTTTTGTCCTAGTCAGTTATATTACCAAACCATTATGTAACTTCTCGTACATCAACTTATTTTCTTCTTTAATTAGATATTTTGTTCAGTTCCCACCATTCTGTAAACATTGTTGGCATATATCCTTTCCCATATTTCACTATTTCAAGACTTTCCTTGTTTTTTTTTTGCTTTGGTAGGTGGACTGAAAATCATTGAACAGTTGGGTTGTGGTGTGGAATATGCACTCATTATATTCTTCACATGGTTTCACATGCTGATAAGTAGCAACATTCGAGATAACCATTTATCTCATTTTTTGGTTTTCCTTCAGAACTTTCAGCTGGTCCTTGTATTTTCTCCTGATTTCTATTGTGGATTCTAAATCTTGGTCTATCCATTCTTTTTGTGATGTATTTGAAGAGAAATTTGATTGCTTTTGACTTATTGCAGCATTCGATATTGATCTGAGTCATGTCCTTCTTCTAAATTTTCAGGTTGTAAAGCACCATGCGTTAAGTGGATGTTGGCTAGTTCTTTCAAATTTGATCGTCGGACAATTTTATGTTATGATTTATAATTATTTAATTTTTAATAATTTATACTTTTTAAGTAACTTTAAAGTTTTTCAGTAGTTATGATTTTTATAGGTTGTATGTTTGTTTTAGATTTTTTATTTTATTTCATTTTAGTATGTGTCAAATAATACATAATTATATTACACATCATTCCTTTTTTCTCTTAATATATTAGTTTCATTTTTAGTCATATAATAACTCATATTATTTCTATTATTTTAAATACTAATATAAATTTACAGTATGTTTCAAATAATACATAATTATATTAAACATCATTCCCTTTTTTTCTTGATATATTAGTTTCATTTTTAGTCATATAATAGCTCACATTATTTCTATTATTTTAAATACTTATATAAATTTATATATTATTATCTTTTTCTCTTGATTTATTAGTTTCATTTTAGTTATATAATAATTCACATTATTTTTATTATTTTAAATCTTATATAAATTTACATATTTAAAGTTTAATCTTATAATTAATATTTAATGATGATATGAACTGTTTTAGAGAAAAGAAAACTCTGTCATTATATATATGATTTTCTCTCAAAACTTATCATATTCAACTAAAATTATAAAAAAACGAATGAAGATAATTAATTGAAAATAAGATTGGACACCACTAAAACTATTTGTGTATATTGGGTTCGATGTATATGTATAATGTAATAAGAAAAAAAAAGGTACCTGAATAAAATAAAATTTAATCAAATAATTGTGCATATGTAATGATTGTTTTGGCCATGCAATGATGCTAACACTTGAATTGCAATAATTACGTCAATATTATTCAATATTATACAATTTTTCAACAACCAATCCACAAAGCCCCATCCTATGATTACTAAATGATAAATACATTTGGTTTAAGGATTTATACAAATTTGAGTCAAGCTAGATGTAAATTAATATCAAAAGTGGTCGTAATTGATAGGACTCATTCGAGATATATATGGTTTCTTTTTCTTACGAGCTTGTAATTTGGTAAATGGCAAGGAGTAAAGACTTAACTAGATAAATGGTAAATTTTAATATTGTTATTATAGGATTTGAGCTATTCTTAAGTTTCGTTGGAAAGTATGTGTCAAGACTTTTCATTTCGAGAAATTCAAAATAGTAACAAATTCAGTTTTCATTATTCTTATATGCTATACCTTCATTTTAATTTTCAACCATTTACTTTATTTTTTATACAAAAAAAATTACCAGTTCCATAATATTACTTTCTTTCTTAGTATAGAAAAAAGGTCGGAATTGATAAAGAATTCTATTTATTCCAATTGTCCAACTGATACCGACTTCTAGATGCATGCATGTACATGAATTGTTTTTTTAAATTTGGCGCACACAGTATATGTGGCTTCTTTCTTTGGAGTTTGGACATCACAGTGGCTTCTCTTTTTGTATATTTTTTATTCGCCCAATTTATATGTATATGGATTTTTGTATACATGCGCATTCAAGTGCTTTTTTTTGGTATCTGAATTTGTTTTTTTTCTTTTTCTTTTTTTGCATATTGCTTTTAACTTTCTTGTTGAACCTTTTGATTATATATATATATATATATATACTGAAATATAATCAGAAAATACGTAAAAGTATCGTTATACATAAAAGAATACGTAAAGTATGTTTACCAATGATTTGATCATCTCATCTAATCATTGGTACAGTCTACGCACATGCTACCAAATATTACACTCTTAGCAGCAATAATGCATTGGTACATTACTTATCATTTGGACTAAAAAGGATACCAACTACTTTGTTTGGTAATCTCTTAGGTTTTAATTTGAATGATTGAAATTTTCTAGCTGAGCAAGATGCCCATATACATTGGCACATTGCTAATTAGCTAAACTTAATTATGATAGTAGAAATTCCATAATCCAAACAAAACCTAACGTACACACATATGTATTAATAATATGAAAAAACAATAAAATTTCTAAATAATCCTCCAACGAACATAGCTACAATTTTTTTTAATAAATTTTTTTGGCAAATTTTTAATCTATAATCAAATATTATGTATTCAATTTTAATACTATAACCTTATTGTTGGTATTATAAAAAATCATAAAATTTAGCAGCAACATTTAAATTAAAAATTAATAATAAAATTATTAGTATATATATATTTATCTTTCTATTATAAATAAACTATCGAAAATTGAATATCAACGATTTTCTATGTGCATGCTACTGGCTCTTATCTATCCATGTTATAGAATACTCGTGTAGCTGCACCATCCAAAATCTGAATACCTTTTTTTTTACAAAGAAATATTATATTTAATAGTGGCAAAATGGTTATAATGCACTTCTTTCTTTATTGAGATTAAGGGTTTGCTGCCTCCTCTATGCAACACTGTATGTAATATATATAAAATGTGAACTATAGACAATTTAGTATTTAAGCATGATGGCTGAACCATCAGGGTATGCCATAATTTTGAATTGGATACAACAGCTAATTAATATTAATTAAAATTGTAAAAGTTATGTGTTTTTCAAAAAGAAAAAAAAAAAACAGAAGTGGTTATATGTTAACAGTTAAATTCAATCAAACAAAACGACAGCACACATGTCGGATTTGCCCAGATCCTCAACAGTTCTGATGTTTTTGTAAGTTTGTATCCCAAAAGCTTCTGAAATTAAAGTAATAGTAATATATTAAAAAGTGAACTAAAAACTTCACAAATTGTTTTTTTTTTTTACGTAACAATGAACTTTGTGAGAGGTCAAATGTAACTAAAATAAGCGAAGTTGAAGAATCTACATTGGGCGAAGAGCTATTCAGGTTTTGATTCCGGATTCTTTTAAGGAAAGCATCAAATTACGAAGAGCACAACATTTGAAAGATATTAGCTTCCTAATTTAGGTTTATCATTGTTTTCTTCCTATTTCTCAAGTATAAAAAAAAATTCAAAGGACGGCCAAGATATGTAGTTTAATCATTTGTGTTTGTATAATTTTTATCAATATTCAGATTCAAACTAATATATTACATGTTGTAAACGAAATGGTACAAGCGTTATTCTAATTTGAATTCCAACACACCTAGACAAATTGGTGTACTATATTTTGATAGGATATATTGGTTTTATATTTACTATCACTGGATCCTTAGGTTTTTTTTTCTCTTATAAATTTAGTAACAGCTTGCGTACAACAAAACAATAATTATGCCCATTATACAAGAAAAAGAAAAAAAAATCATCAAACTTAATAGAAACTAAGTTATGAAAATATCTATAAATTTACTGAAACTAATAATAAGTGGAGTAAAATTTGCCACGGTCAGGGTTATTCCTTTTTATTTATTTTAGGTCCTTAATTAATTGAGGCAAATTTGTCTTTTGCAAACTCATTATATGCATCTTCTTTCTCTTTCTCTTTCTTATACCACCAAAAATGCATTTTGCCCTCTCACTCTATTTCTAACACCTGTCTCCTCTTTATCTCCCTACCTTTCCCCTCCTCTTTGTCTCCAACTAGGGTTTCCTCTCTAAATACAACAAAAAATCTCAATTATTGAAAATCTTCTCTGAGGACATTTCATTTCTTCTTCTTATAATTAAGACCCAAGAGATAAATAAAGAAGATCGAACCTTTCCAAGAAGATATCAAAAGGGGAACTTTTCTTGTTGCTCCATTTTAAGGTAAGACCAAGATGTTTCATTCTAATTCACACACAAGTACTCATAACACATATAAACGTTCTTTTTATGTTGATTGGTTATATTAATTTAGAGATTTTAGATCATGAAGATTTTATCACTGATCTTTAACTTACCAGTTATCAGTTAGACAACATTTATTTACAAACCAAACAAAAAGTAAATCTGGATTTCTTGATTTCTTATATATAGTAAAGGTACCATACTGAAACATGTACATACCCTTTAAGCATGTAATACAGCTATATAGGTTATAGATTGAACATTTAAACCAATATATATACTTGTTGTGTAGATGTGAATAAATCAGAGTCAGAGAGACAGAGAGTGATGTGAGAATAAAATGAGGTAAATCTGCTAAACTAAATGACAAGAAAAAAATGTATGGTCAATAGTGTTTTATTTCTTCGAATTAAATGAAAATTTCCAAGAAATGTTTTTCAAAATTTCATTGGGTTCTTAGTAAATTTGATGGCACATAAATAAAGTCATGTTGATGACGAAAGAAAATCAAGGTCTAGTGTATATATTATTTGAAAATGATACACCTTCTTATAAATTCTTATGCAAAATTTCACATTTTAATTAGATGTCGAAATCTTTGAGAACAAATTGTTTTCTGGTTTTAAATGCAAAAACTATCTTGGAGAGTGTAAGCATGGTTAATTAATGAGAAGTAATTGAGTGACAAAAAAAAAATTCAAAAATGCAAAATCACTATCGATGTAATTACAAGATATATTGATATGTCGAAATACTCTACAATGCAAAATCACTATATGAGTACTTCAATTCAAATTTCATATAGCTAGCAATACCCATTTTCTTCAAATTTTTATGGAGGTTAGATGGCAGTTTATGTTCTTATATGTAATCATGTAGATGCACAACTAACTATATGATTTCTCATTATTGTAGTGTCTGTTAGATTCACCAATACAGTCAAACTAATGTCTCAAGATCACCAATAAACTAAGAACATTATATATTTCTTGTTACCAAATATATTGATGATGATACACTTATTGCTAGTAATCACCACAAAATAGAAGTCACAAATTTATAAAATTTTACAATGAGTACGTAGACATATATGCATATAACATAATGTGTAAAAAAATATTGTTGTATTTTTTGTATTAATGTATACAAAGAGAAGAAGGTTTAGAGAACTAAAATACTGATGATCAAGATTCATATCAATATATCTTGTAATTACATCATTATTATTTTTGTTGTTGGAAATATATATATCATTATGTTTTTTCAGGGGAGAGATAACGAAGATTAATGTCGTCAAACTACACAAACTCACCGTGTGCGGCCTGCAAATTCCTCCGGCGAAAATGCACATCAGATTGTGTATTCGCACCGTATTTTCCACCGGAAGAACCTACAAAGTTTGCTAACGTTCACCGGATATTTGGAGCAAGCAACGTCAGCAAGATCCTCCATGAAGTGGCTCCACATCAAAGAGAAGATGCAGTGAACTCGCTAGCTTATGAGGCGGAGGCACGGCTAAAAGATCCAGTGTATGGCTGCGTTGGGGCCATCTCAGTGCTCCAAAGACAAGTCATGAGGTTGCAAAGAGAACTAGAGGAGACAAATGCTGATCTCATGAGGTACACTAGTTGTCTTGGTGGTGAAACGACGTCGGCTTATGGTGGGCGGAGGGGTTGACTGGTCAACGGGAGTTGAGAAGTCATCATCATCACTCTTTGAGAGAATTAGCGGCGGAGAAGTATACAATGAGAGAGAGGTTGATGTGATGGAAGTGATGATGAAGCTATCTTCGTATGTATATATGTCTATGGGACATGTATGTTTATTTTTATGTATATATATACTTATGCGTATGTGTAACATAACTTGTAATTTTTTTTTTCTTCATTGGAGATCAAAGGATATTATTATTCAGAATAAGGAAGCAACAAGTCATTGATGTATGATGCCATGTGTTTGGTGCTTAATTAATTATAACTTCCAACTGAAAATAGAAATAAAGTAACTTGTTTTAGTAGACTAGGGATTTAAAGGACAATGAAATATCATTTGCTGGAAAAATAATTAAAATCATTTGGTGGAATAGCTAAAATAGTTGAAAACCATGGATTACGCACACAGATCAAATCAATAATAAAAACTATGAATTCATAGTCGAATTTCAATATACTTGAAAAACGGGTTAGCTAAATTAGACTAAAAGCATTTCAACCAACTTAGACCATATATATCTTTAATTTGTTAGCAAGATAGATGATAAGGATGTGTATCATTTAGACACATATATATATTGTTTCATTGATTCCTTTACTTCTTCTTTTTCTTTTGGTATTTTAGAAGTTTCGTTCAACATATTGGAGTATTATGCCAATTGCAATATTAATATTGAATTATGATATTTAAAAGCCTAATTTTTATGTCGACAGTTTTGAATAGGCTCATAGGAAAGTAGGCTAATAATTGGTTGTTTGATTACACAATAGTCACTGGTCAGAAACATCATCTTGCTAATATTCTAAGTTACTCGAGTAATTTTATATACTTGTCGACTTGAGTAAAGGGATTTAAGGAAATAATCAATTGCTGAAAACTCAAAATTTAGTACCTTTATTGGGGCACATGTCTTCATAGGGAATCTCTTTTTAAATTCGGTTCTTTTTAATTTTATGTCATTTGGCGGCGACCTAACAACCACATATATTTACATACAAATCAACTATTCAACTATTCAACACACCTAACTTTTCTTTTCGATAATCAAGATTGATTATCGCTTAACTAAAAGTTCGATATTTCTGAATAAAATTTTAGATTGAGTATGATATCGAATAATTCGCTTAACTAAAAATTCGATATTCATGAATCTAAAGTTAATATATATATATATATATATATATATATATATATTTAGTTTTGACTATACAGAGAATTAGAGAAATAAAAAAGTGTTCTACGTTTTTATTCAGTTACAAATCCCATGAATAACATTATAGAAAAAAAATTAGAAAAAATAATCATTAGCTACACTAAGTATAACCGTATACACATCCAAATTAAATAATGTATTGACATTTACACTACCAATTAGATTTGCATATTGACATTTACAAAAACAAAAATAGACATATCATCAACACTATAACCATTATCTTGTTAGTGTTCTAATACACCGACACGGTGGAAATGTTTTATAAACTAATCGATATAACCTAAAATTTAAGTATATGAGTGAGAAAATATGTAGTAAATGATTAAAATTTTGATCAAAATCGAAAATATGATATCTTAATTTGCAAAATACTTCAAAGTAGAAAAAGATTTCACACTTTTTCTAAATTTTATGATATTTTTCTTTTTCTAACTTGTTATTTTGATTCTACAACACACAATTTTCAAATGATATGCTAATTTTTAGATGATACACTCATAATCCATATATAATTTTTTTGTATGGTTTTACCATCGGTGCTTTTGCCAATTTTGAGCCAACTTTTAGTACCTAATGAACCTATAAAAAATAATTCAAAAGTACTAACAAGCATCATGTTTTATTGTTTATGTTGTTTCAATACTCTTAGTCCTTATTGTGCTTGAATAAAATCAAGATAACTTCAAAAAGAATCAAATGAACTATTTAACACGGATTTAGTCGAGTCTCGGGTGTGTATATTATTCTCATGTTTATTAATATATGTGAATGCAACAAGGACATATATTGATATACAATATGCTACATATGCATATTTTCATTGACTTCCTTGCGTGGATTTACTTGTCGACTTCAATACACGGGGTTCTAGATTTATGTTCAGACATGAGTCAGTTTCAGAAACAGTAACTAAAGGTACATTCATTTTTAACTCTTTTTGATAACATTTTCTAATTTATTTATCACACACTATCACTGTCTACTGCAGAAATATGATTGTTTTGCCATGTGATCTATCATATCATATTGTACTCATCTTGAGACTTTTCCTCAATTATTCCCCTATCTCCTTCATTCTCCCTTAAATCTCGATCATACATTTTCTTTTCTCCTCAATTATATATATATATATATATATCTATATATAATTATGATAACTAAAAAAAAAGATGATAAATCCTTGTACTGTTTTCAAAGAAATCTCAATTATGCAATTGAGGAAAAGAAATTCTAACACATAATTCTCTTTGCGCAACGTTTCATATATTTTTCCTAACAAACACACTTGTATGTGTTCAAAACCTGGACTTGTGACCACCAGCGAAACTATTGTACTTATGTCCCTGTCCAAAGAAAACATACTATTGATAAGACCTAACGTTGTGCAGGTTAAAATCGAAGTTTGGGATAGTCTCATCGTTAAAAAGGAGAAGAGCATACAGGGAAAACGTACATGGGTCATATTAGGCCCAATTTGTGGACCAAATGTAAGTGAGAGAGACTTTGTCCTCTCGTTATCAAGTAACAGTGGCCAAACCACTAAACCGCCCAATAGCTTCCAATAACAGAAACAAATGAAAAAGCCTTGTTCCATGGACGACGTCGGTTTCTCGTGTCGAAATTGATTGATTGATTCGATTAATTATTTTCTTTGACTAGACAGACATATTAAATTTGACTGAAAATATATCATTTCTGTCCTATTTTCTAAAGATAATTTTCATTTTTTTGCACTTTCGTGCTATTTTATCATATATAAAGATATAAAGATACATATATATATATATATATATATTATCATCATTGCCGAAGTATTATTAATTGTATCGAGTATTAATTTATGGTGGAGGTAATGGCTATGGAATAGAACGTTCCATAGTACGTAAGCCATGGAGTAGATCGTTCTAGAAGACACAATAGTGGAGGTGGTAGTAGGGATCCTAGCCGCAATTGTTCTAGAAGACGTACATAGCCTCTATAAAGATTTCTTATAAGTTTTTATCCAAAATTTAAATGTATTTGATATTGTATGACCATTTATATTTTGCAATGTCTTTGTGAGCGGTAAAATTGTTTTAACAATTAATCAATTCCAATTTGTTTTTAATAAGCACACTTTTAGGTAGAAAATCTTATAAAATACAACAGAGATAGAAATATTTATAGTATCTAATGAAACTAATGATAATTTTTGTTAAAAGTTTTTTTTGGTCTATTACATCATTATTATAAATATTTGATGTTATAGTCCTAGTAGATTATTTAAATAGTAATATAGAAATCAACGAAATTTACTTAGTAAAAAATTAAAATAACTGAAAAACACATGATTAAATAATCAAGATTGATAACAAAATAAGTGAAGGAATAAATAATAATTATCTGGAGAAACAAATAAAATTAATATTAATATGAGTAATGTTTTGCCTAAGAAAATTGAGTTATTCTTTCATAAAAATTTTAAATTATAGAAAATATGTAAGCAATTGTGGTTAATTTTAAACTTTGTTCGCCACCAAAATTATGATGACAAGTTGATAACCAATGTATATAGTTATCGCAATTCAGTTTAAGTTTGGCTTGTAGAGTTTTAAAAAATTATAGTTTCTTAGTTAGTTAGTCTTTTTTTGTGATTTTCATGAAACAAACTGTTAACAGTAGATAGCTAATGTATACTGCACGAGATTTAGTTACGAATGTGAATAGTAACCTGTTGAGTAATTAAGAAGAACTCAAAATGAAAAACTATAAAAAAAAATGAAGGAAGAAGCTATTATTAAGTAGCTCTTGCGTTACTAGCGTGTCAAATCCTTCCTAAAAATTTGAGAAGTCTGATCACTTGAATTTGAAACTATTTGGAAGGAATTGCTATTTTATTCTAAAGCAAGAATTTACATAGAAGTGATGATGTAGTGATAATACAACTACACAAGGGGTTGGTTCTCTTGTATTCCAGAGTCAAATCCTCATTAATATAAAGAGACATTTTTTAATTAAGAATTGACTAAATGCTGACTTCGGACACTCAGAAAAATTATGGGTCAAAGGCCTTTATCAAAAAAAAAAAACTGAATTTACAGAAAAAAAATGGCGTAACAAAGAAAAGACTAGTGCCCTTGCCAAAACTTTCTTAAAATAAAAGATTATTAGCAGATGAAACTTTTCCTATATTTGACTCTTCTTTCCGCTTTACTTCATCTAATTATACTAGCTATGATAATTGCTCATTCACTTGTATTCAGTGAAATGAAAAATATTTTTTTAGGGGGTGACGGGTGTAAATTAACTGGATTTAGGATTTCACAAACTAAAATAAAAATGAAACTAATTAATTAAACAAAAAAAAGACAAAAAACAGAAAAATGTGTTTGGTACACAAGTGGATCTACATGCATAAGGGGAGAGAAATAGACTTGTAAACCGAATTGTTTTGTTTGTATTTGTTTTGAATATACGGTGGAGCTAAAGAAGCAAAAGATGATCAGTGAAGAATGAAACTTGGAAACCATGCAAAGCCACACCTCTCCCTTCAACACACTCTTACGTGTCCTCTTCTCTTTACACTTCATATATCCTTCCACTACCAAATAAACCTTTCAATCCCATTTATATATGTGTTTTCATTACAACAACCTAATCATCTCTTATATACACCACTCTTGTGTTCTCTTTGTTCTTTAGTTTCAAATCATATTAGTCGATTATGGCGAATGTGGATCGTGACAGGCGTGTGCATGTTGACCGTACAGACAAAAAAGTTCAGCTACAGCCCACTTCATACTATGATGACGATGTAGGTTATGGCTACGGTTATGGTGCTGGTGCTGATTCCAAGAGCCGTGGCCCGTCCAGTAACCAAGTAATTTTGTGTTCTCGTTAGTTTTTTTTTTTTTTTTTAATAAATTAAAATCAAAGTTTTGTTCAACTGATGGTTATGAATGTATGCATGTAGATGTCTGGTTGGAATTATAACATTTTGAGTTTTTGACATGGAAAAATATTAAAAGGTCTAATAACACATCAACTTAAATATTCGATATATATAATCATACATGCAAACATGCAGGTCATGTCACTTATAATAGGGGTTCCCGTAGGTGGCTCACTGCTAGCTCTAGCTGGGCTCACTCTAGCCGGCTCGGTGATTGGCTTGCTGGTCTCTATTCCACTCTTCCTCCTCTTCAGTCCGGTGATTGTTCCGGCGGCTCTCACCATCGGGCTCGCTGCTACAGCAATCTTGGCTTCTGGGTTGTTTGGGCTGACGGGTCTGAGCTCGGTTTCATGGGTCCTAAACTACATCCGTGGGACCAGTGAGTCAGTGCCGGACCAATTGGAGTACGCTAAGCGGCGTATGGCTGATGCGGTAGGCTATGCTGGTATGAAGGGAAAAGACATGGGCCAGTATGTGCAAGACAAGGCCCATGAGGCCCGTGAGACTGACTTGACTGCTGAGTATGGTAAACCGAGGGGGATATTGTAAAATTGCGGGCTTCTGTTGGAAAGAGAGTTATGTAATTTTACTTGAATAATATGTCCAAGTTTATTTCCCTTTTTAGAATATCTTGTCAAGTATGTGTAAGTGCCAATTCTATTTGGTCATGGTTTCATTACCTTTTTTTCTTACGAATAAACTTTTCTGTGTTCAAAACCTGGAGACTAACTAATGGCTTGTATATAATTTCCGGAAGCTGTTACCTTGAAGAAGATCTCAAACAATAGTTTGGCATCATTCTGGTTTTTAGTTTAGATGTGGTTTTTAATTTGTTTGAAAATTCATAATTTGAATGATGTTTAGACATTAAAGTTTTGGTCTTTGGGTTCAAATAAATAACTTGGTTTTGTATAGCGTTGTGTTCGAAAATCTTTGGCTTTGTTACAATATACAAGAGGAGACCCTTTGATTGTTGCTTCACTCTCACTGACTTTCAAAGTTCAAGTTGAGATTGGAGAAACCGAATTTATACACATTCAAGAAAAATACATGATTATAACAGTGCTATCAAGTTTCCCTACGGAAAATTTATAGAGATTTCTCAAATTTTAGAAAATGTTATTTAGAAAATAGAAAAATGAAGATAATATTTTGATTTGTTTTAATGCATTTACACATTAAAAATAATCATTGTATATATTTTTAATATAATTATTGATGTAATTCGAAAATATATTATTATTTATTTTATTATTTTATTATTGGTCAATACATTAAAAATGTACATGTAGAACTGTAACTTTACCAAACGTCTTAACAATTGGTGTTATGGGAACTCTTACTAAAAGTTTCATTTAAAAATAATTGGACTAAATAGTATTCTCTGAGTTGAAGGTCAAATTATACCTCAGAATCAACAGATTTGAGCTGTTTAATTGCGAGACAATTTGCCTACGACATAGGACGACCTAGGTGACGCAAAACCTTATCATTAGAATCCCCCAAGAGTCATCTTTCCAGAGAACCAAACATTACCTCCATCCAAGCTGTCATATGAAAGGAGATTTGCCGATGGAGACCGACGACTTAGGTGAGCCATAACCTATCCATGGAAAGCCCCCACCAATCATCTATGTGTAGAAGCCGACGTTGCAACATTCCGATCTATATTCCAAGAGTTATCCTTGAGTTTCTGCAACGGATAAACACTGTTTAAAATCCTAGAAGACAAACCCAATCCGCTTTATTGATAAACACTTTCTCGATGAAGTACGTCGACCCAGGTGACCCATAAAATATCAATTAAAGCTCCCAAGAGTCATATTTCCATAGAAAAAAACGCAGCTTTAATCCAAAATATATCCCAAGAGTTATTGCTGTTTTTTGCATCGAATACACTTTATTCAAAAGCTTAAAATGAAGATCTAAAGCCGCCTTATTTCGACCCGATTTCCCGATAAAGTAGATCGACCCAAGTGATGGTCTACCTATCCATGGAAGACCCCAAGCGTCAACTTTCTATCTAATCCGACCTAGCTTCAATCTGAGCTATCTTCTGAGAGTTATCACCGTTTTTCTATAACAGACGAACTCTGTCCAAAACTCTGAAGTACATATCCAAGTTGCCTCATTGCGAAGTAATTTCCCAATTTATATCGACGTACCAAGTGACGATCTATTTATCTACGGATATCCCCAAGAGTCAGCTGTTCAGAAAACCCGACCTTGCCTCAATCCGAGCTGTCTACCGAGAGTATCATCGTTTTCTCAAAGCTGCAGAATCTGCTCGACGCCCTAAAAACTTGTTCGCCGCTGTCAGATCGACCAACTTCGAAACATGTTTTCCAGCAAACTACAAGGAACCATGAAGCACAAAACTTATCTCTCTACTGAGACCGACCTCGTCTCTATCTCCGAGCTCATCTGAGCTGTATTTCTTCATCTCTAAATTCACCGCTAGGAACGCCTTCTCCATCTATCAAACAAGTTCAGTCCACAAACTCATCAGTTCCTCTAAAACAGAGTTAAACTCAGATCAATACCTCATGTTAACAATGCTTTACACTCCCCATTCAAGTTATACAAGCTGAACATCGAGCCTCACATATCTCTAAGCCGAGCATCGATCCTTGCATATCTCTAAGCTGAGCATCGAGCCTTGCATATCTCTAAGCCGAGCATCAAGCCTCACATATCTCTAAGCCGAGTATCGAGCCTCGCATATCTCCAAACCAAGCATCAAGCCTCGTACATCGTACATATCTAAACACTCATCAACCAAACTAAAAGAAGATGATCATCTGTGGAGCTAAACAACAAAGTACACTCAAGCTAAAAAGAGAAGTAAGAGAAAGAATAGTGTCAAAAAGGCAACTTTGGAGGCTCTCCAGTGCCAGACCTGAAGTCGAACATGCAAGATGAATGTACCAGAATGACCACCATCAACTCAGGAGTCCATAGCAACTGACAGAGCTTTATTCGGAGTTAAACTCAACAAGTCATACGCATTGCTTCCACAGAAGAAACTACATAAACTGTCATGAATCTGTGCTAAGTCTGGAACTGTGTGCAACTGGAGGTTTTGCAAGAAAATTTCCTGATGATCCAGAAAAAATCAGAGTTATATCAAGGAGTCAATTGAAAGATCTCAATGCAAGGAATCTACAGAATTTGACGCATCATCAATCAGAGTTCAGCTTCATTCACGAATCTCTCTGAAAGTTAGCTCAAAGTCATCCAAACCTGCAGAAATCTAGAAGACTGGTATGTTGAAGCATATCCAATAGAGCGTGGAGCGCTTATATGAAGTAAAATCTGGCTGAAACTTGGTAGAGAGTTTCATGGCATTACTGTCTCAAGATTCAATGGTGGGATCCAAGAATTTAACGGTTCGGTTTAAAGATATACCTGAATCTCCAAAGCAGCTTAAAGAAGTATTTTTACACCAGCAAATAGTTAAGAAACATCATCTTCATCATGATAAGCCTTAATAGCATCATCGCCGGTTCACACCATCTCTAGTTCAGCGACTTCTCCCAACAAGATAAGTTATTTTAATGATTACTCACCTTTTGTTCACAACTATTCTAGACACACATGAATTTTGATAGTTTATCTACATCTAAGCCAAGCATCGAGCCTCGCCTATCTTTAAACCGAGCACAGCCTCGGAGTACTTAAACCGAGTACATACTCACATTACTTAAACCGAGCACAGTCTCGCATTACTTAAGCCGAGCACATACTCACATTACTTAAGCCGAGCTCAACGCTTGCAATTACACAAAAACCTATTTTTCAAATAAGTCAAGATCACCTCGCAAATAATTGAAGCTCGCATATACAATTTACTAATCCAAGTTGTCTTACCATGACGGTCAATAGATTTTTAAGGAAGATCATTTCCAATCACTTGTTACCTCCTAGCGATCATCAAGATAAGTTTTCTATACAACTTGCTTGTTACTACATTAATAAAACTTCATTGATTTCTGACGACCTCGTCGCATCATAAGATGATCTCCTCCATGCAGTATAAGCCGACCTCAACGTTGCATCTTAAGCCGAGCTCTGCCTCACTTTGATAGCCAGTCTAACCTTTCGCATAAATAAGCCGATCTCATTTTTGCATAAATATGCCGATCTCACTTTCGCATAAATAAGCCAATCTCACTTTCGCATAAATAAGCCGATTAAAAAAATTGCATCATAAACCGACATAATCTTGCAAAATAAGCCGATTAGAAATTGCGTCATAAGGCGATATGTTTCTAAAAGAAGAAAACCGAATTCATCTCATCTCATAGTCAATCGAAGCTCTAAACAAATGGATCTCGATTTACATCAGGTCATTTACTTTACTTCTTCAAAACTTTAACACTCATTCTGATGAACTAGGGGAGAGACTAATTGTTGGTACCGAGTTTACCACCCTACCATAAACCCGACCCAAATCAATATACATTCATCTAAAGCCCAAACCGACTTTGGACCATCAATAAAAACTCACCGACTTACAAGACATAGCTAATATACAAAATAAGGAAATCCTAATCAGAAAAAGAAAAAGACAATCAAATAAGGAAAAGCTCGAGCAAGGCCCAAAACCGACTCAAACCGTCGTAAAATCACTATAAATAAGAAGTTCCTCTACAGAAAATCATCTAGAAATCATCACAAGATATCTAAGAATCTCGAAACACATCTGGCTATCAAGGAACAAACTGCCTTATTCATATAAACACACCACAAATTCTTAAGAATTACGTTTTGGCTTAATCCCTTTTAAAGGGTAGATAGGCAACATTTCTCAAAGGTGCAGCTATAATATCAAATACCCTAATTGAACTTATGTGGTTCAAAAACACCATAGAAGAAACGTATGAACCCAAATCAGAGAATAAAACCTCAAAGTAACCGAAAAACTTCCACCAGATCTGCCACCGTGCTTGAGCAGTGGCAACCTTTAAGGAAAACGCGGGGCGTAACCAAACCTTTAGACCCCTCCTAGAAGCCTCACATCTCAAACTCGGCCATCACAATCACCACAATACCGGCTGCGAAGAACTTAGTCAAATGGAGGGCAAAACACGAGAGACCATCAACCAAACTGCAGGGAGGACATCTCACCGAACCATGTCCTACCAGATCCAGTTTGATGGTACTTTCTCAGATCCACTGCTGTGACGTCGCTGAAGTCTGAGCTCCACCCTTAACCCAAAAGGGAAAATCCCACAGGAAGAAAAGAAAAGCTAAAGTAAAATAGTACTCTCATGGCGCCGTCAAGAGTGGAAGAGTCGGTGGCTATAGCTGGGATTTCTTTTTTGAGTAAGGGAGAGAGAAGAGAGAAAACAGTTGTCTCTATTTCCTCAATCGAATTTTAAAAGACTGTTCTAGACTATAAGCTTTGGTGATATAGGATTAAAAAATATGATGGAATAAGTTGGAGTCTAAACAGCGGGCCATACATAACTATCTACTTAAACGAATGGATAAGAGTGATAACAAACAAGAGATGTATCGAAAGCAGTACAAATGTTAGGGAAAGGCCTTTGATATATAACTGGTCAAGTGATGTGCAATAAATTTTAATCCTATTAATATACTGCAAGTGCACAATGCATCAAGGTATCGAATCCTCAGATAAAAATAGAACACACGATGAATTATGGTGATCTAAATAAAGCTATGATGCAAAGCAGTTTATGGTGAAACTCATTATTACTAACATCCTAATAGAATAAAAAAATAGATATTAGTTACAAGGACTAATTCAGGAGTTCATGCATATGAATACATTTATATGAGATGCATTAAGATTCATCTAGAACTTAGATTACAAATCTAAAGTCATCCTGCTGTCTGGTCTAACTATCTATGCAACATATTTTCAACGATAAACAACTTTCGTCTTTTGACTAAGAATCATGAATGCAATGAGAAACTAATCCGATATTTTCACAAAGAGAGAATAGCAACTGTCGTTGACTATTAGACACTTTTCCAATCAAAGATAGATCCACCCAGTCGAAGACACCATCGTGCTTAGACAAGGCAATAAGAACAATCTAATGTTGAAGACTATATGATCAATCTCATAAAAACCCTAACATTAATCTGCATGAACATCCTTTCACAAACCCTAATCTATATGAACAGTTCTAGTCATATATGCATGAATATGCATAAACTAGATAGAAGAAGAACTTAGATATAAAATAAAAATATAGAATAAATATAAAATATATACAAAGGTTTTGACACCTTAGAGAGCTTTTAGTTTTGACTTTTTCGTCTCTAAGAATGGATGATATTTACAATGAGGGGAGCCTTCTATTTATATAATAAAGGAGAAGCCCTAGAGATAGAAAAATGAAAAATATGAAGGCGGTGCGGTGCACCCATCGGTGTAACATATTGCATCGATTGGTTCTTGAAGTAATCCGTACCGATCAGTGGTGAATGCACACCGATCCAATTTCACTCTAAAACCCTCCTATTGAGTCCAATATGTGTAAAACCTATAAATACACACAAAAGTACTAGAAACTACCTTGTTCTAGATAAAAAGACTCAAAAATGACCCTATAAAACCGCTAATAAATGTGTTATCATCGAGTCTAGTTCAAAAGGAAATCCAGATTCCACACAATGAACCTAGAACCATAAACATGAACAACACATCTTGATAAGAAGAGAAAACATCTTAAAATTTTATCCACTTCAAAAAAGGACGACCTAATATTGCTATAATTCATACCCAAAAAAAAACAAAAACAAAATGTCCAAATGAAAAAGAAACAAATTAAATTCTAATTGAAGAATTAAATGCTGTATTTTGTATGAGATATTCTTTAAAAAGCATAAAGGAAGTTTTCTTGGCTTGACTATTCTGATTTCTGACTTGAGCACTTCTCTATGTCCTTGGAAGACTCTACTGCAGCTAGAGAGTCTCCATAATTGAATTATTTCCTTGTTTTGTCGAAAAAGGGGCATTGCATTTGTCAGCTTAATTCTTTTTTTTCTTTCTTTTTTTCTGTTTTTCTTTTTTTTTAAGAATCTTAAATTATATTCAAAAAACAAATCTTTTACATTGAGTGTTTCAAGGCTTGAAAGTTGTGCGGAAAATAAAAATAAAAATTGACTAATCTAATGTTGTGGAACATCATCTAGCAAAGATATTCACTTTGTTAACTTTAGTTTCTTGGGCTCCTAGGTACATGATGGGGAAGAGTTTGTCGGACCTGCTCATTAGATTCCATGCGTGCAGGTGCAAATTAAAGAAAGTAGTGATTTTGGGTTGTTCTAGTTTGAGGCCCTCAACTTTTGGTCTCAAATTTCCTTTCGAAAAATGAAAGTTACTACATATGAAGTTTCCCCCTCACGGGTTTTGAAGTAAGATAAGATAACATATACTTTTTTACTCTTCTTTTCCACTTTCGTTCATCTAATTATTATGGTAATTTGTTCCTAAAAACTTGTGTTAAAACACACAGATCAAATCACATTTTTCTGTGTTATTTCTTTTGTCTTCAAACGTTACATATATAAGAGGAAGATGATTTCTAGTTTTCTAAACTACTAGCTAGTATCTTTACACAATCATCGATTCACCATAAACTCTAAATTTATCAAATTCTTTAAGATACGACACAATCACCATAACGTACATGGGATTAACCGTGATTTAAGTTTTACAAATTATATCCTCAATAACTTGTATTCCATGAGATGACAATATTTTATTTTGTTTGCGGGTTGAATAACGGGATATATAAGGATTCTAGAAAATAAAATAAAATTGAAACTAACTAAACAGAAAATAAATAAATAACAGGGAAAAATGTTTTTGCTACACAAGTGGATCTGCATGCATAAGCCATAGGGGGAGCGAAATGGTAAACCAAATGGTTTTGTTTGTCTTTGTTTTGGATATACGGTGGAGATAAAGAAGCAAAAGATGATCAGGTGAAGAATGAAACTTGGAAACCATGCAAAGCCACACCTCTCCCTTCAATACATTCTTACGTGTCCTCTTCTCTTCACACTTCATATATCCTTCCACTACCAAATAAACCTTTCAATCCCATTTATATATGTGTTTTCATTACAACAACCTAATCATCTCTTATATACACCTCTCTTGTGTTCTCTTTATTCTAGTTTTAAAACATATAAGTCGATATGGCGAATGTGGATCGTGACAGGCGTGTGCATGTTGACCGTACTGATAAAAAAGTTCATCTACAGCCAACATCATACTATGATGACGATGTAGGTTATGGCTACGGTTATGGTGCTGGTGTTGATTCGAAGAGCCGCCGTGGCCCGGCAAGTAACCAAGTAATTTTGTGTTCTCTATACTAATTTTTATTTTTTTTATTCTCTTATGATCATCACTAACTCAAATATTTGTAGTTTCTAAATTTTCTTAAAAAAATCAAATATACGAGAAGTATGTGTGGAGGATGAATTTTGGACTTAAAATCAGTTATGTTTTGATCATATTTTCTTTTTAAGTCTTAGGATTCCTAAATAATATATGCAAAAAATGTCCACACAAAATACTTTTGTTTTGAATCAAAGTTTTGTTCAACTGATGGTTATGAATGTGTTGTTGGAGATAACATTTTGAGTTTTTGACATGACAACATTTTAAAAGGTCTAATAAAACATCACTTAATATTCGATATATATAATCATACATGCAAACATGCAGGTCTTGTCACTTATAATAGGAGTTCCCGTTGGTGGCTCACTGCTAGCTCTAGCTGGGCTCACTCTAGCCGGCTCGGTGATTGGCTTGCTGGTCTCTATTCCACTCTTCCTCCTCTTCAGTCCGGTGATTGTTCCGGCGGCTCTCACCATCGGGCTCGCTGCCACAGCAATCTTGGCTTCTGGGTTGTTTGGGCTGACGGGTCTGAGCTCGGTTTCATGGGTCCTAAACTACATCCGTGGGACCAGTGAGTCAGTGCCGGACCAATTGGAATACGCTAAGCGACGTATGGCTGATGCGGTAGGCTATGCTGGTATGAAGGGAAAAGAGATGGGTCAGTATGTGCAAGACAAGGCCCATGAGGCCCGTGAGACTGACTTGACTACTGATACCACTGGCACTGGGCAGGGAAGAACCAGGGTCCTAATAAGCTAGTACCATAAAATTGCGGGCTTCTGTTCGAAAGACAATTATGTAATTTTACTTCTGTGTCCAAGTTTCTTTTCCGTTTTAGAATATCTTGTCAATTATGTGTGAGTGCGTTTTGTCGTGTCCAAATAAAAACCTTGTGAGTGAAATAAGAAATGAAATAAACCTGTTTTTTTATTCCTCTTTTGGATAACCAGAAATTTCATACTCCATCTGTTTCTTTTTATTTGTAATTTTAAATTTTTTCATACATATTAAAAAAATATTTAATTTATCTGTTTTACTCTCAATTAATATATAATTAGTTTTATTTCATTGGTTATGATATTAAAATAATAAAGGGAAAAGTAGAAGTTTCACCAAACATTTGCATTAAAAATCTAAAACAACAAA
This sequence comes from Cardamine flexuosa, assembly GCA_963555745.1. Classification (NCBI taxonomy): domain Eukaryota; kingdom Viridiplantae; phylum Streptophyta; class Magnoliopsida; order Brassicales; family Brassicaceae; genus Cardamine; species Cardamine flexuosa. The sequence goes on from OY743218.1 coordinate 3,022,716, forward strand.
TAAAATAAAACAAATTTAAAAACCTAAAACTACAAATAAAAAGAAACGGAGAGAGTATCATTTGCATTAAAAATCTAAAACAACAAATAAAATAAAACAAATTTAAAAACCTAAAACTACAAACAAAAGGAAACGGAGAGAGTATCAAATAATTTTTTTAGTAAGGAGTTTTATTGCATTATTATGAAAAATAAAATTACAAACTAGGAGATCAAACTTGAAAATTATTATAATCTAACCACAAAAATAAGCAAATATAAAAGTTTTAGCATAAAACATAACATAGGTAGCAATGCAGCATTTCCTTTGGTGGATGCCATTGAAATGAGTAGAAAGTTTCATTTGATCCTAAGCTAAGAAGAGCCTATGTTTTATTCAAGCGCACGATGATTCTGTTTTTGGGACAAAACTTTAATTGTCCTGCAATATGCAAATAATCATCTCCTATTTTTTTTTTTGGGTAAACTACAAATAATCATCTAATGTATAAACATAAGAGTTATTTGGTGTTATGGGACATTTTTTGAACTTAATTAGGTGTATAGGACAAGTACTATTTGCAATTGACAAATCATGCTATTTTGTATGAACACCACTGTTTTGATTCCAAGTGTGCACCTGATTAATTGTTAGATTTACATGTATACCATTAACTCTTGCAGAATAGAATTTCAACTAATAAAAGGCCCAAATAACGATATCAGATGTAATGAGTCGTATTAGCTAAGCCCAAAAGCGAAGTCCATATCAGATGTATTATGAGTAAAAAAATGTTAGGGTTGCAGGCACAGTGTACAGCAGAAACTGAAAATGGTAAAAAGGAGAGAGGTCAATCGAGGAAGAAGACAGTCAGTCAAGATCGTACTGCCAAAAAAATGGAGCAAAGAGGTGGTGGCGGACCATCCGTCGAAGTTGAGGAAATAACCGGAATGGAAGTGGCGTGCTTGCTAAACTTGGATCTGGTGGTTACGTTGCACACATGTACCAACTTCGCCTTCTTTACCTCATACTCGTCAGAATCACCTATTCTGTGAGCTGTGACACGCCAGTCACACCTCCGATCAATGCACTGAGCCACAATGAAATCAGTTGCAAATTTCACAAATTTGAATCTAAATATACGGTTGATTGCATATATAGATAGGGCATTTTTGAAATATTCACGTGTAAGGAACTCCCTCCCCACAAACATAGCATCATCTTCGTTGGAGAAATCAATCTCATTAACCTTGATTTTCGCAAACTTGTTGTCGTCAAAACAAGGTTTGATGTCATCGTAACCGTATATATCCTCAAGACTTATCCCTTTCTTGAATGTTTCAGCTAAACCACCCATTTTCAGAGGTACACAGTTTGTGTCATTCCCCTTATCCTTTGAAGATGCATAAAGAGCTGGTCGTTTCGAAGAAGGAGGGTTCTACGAAATCATCGTCAATACCTGTGCCATTAGGATCCTCGCCTGATTTTGGTTTTTCAACCTCAGTCCAATTGTCGAAATTGTAGTCTTCCATTTCGTCAACATCACTTGCACTGTTTAAAGCGTCTGTCTCATCCCCCGCTCTGGATCATTTTCTATGTCTTCATCAGAGTGACAGTCGTCTTCTACTATTGCAGTTTCAATCCCCTCGATGTGAGCCAACAGAGTTTCATCGTCTATGTCATCGTCTAACTCGCAACCCACAGGGGTATTGCCTGGAACCCGGGATGAAGAACCGGTCTCCACGTAGTTTGCAACCCGTCTAGAAACATCCCTGAAACCTTCTAGTACCATAAGTTCAATTGGGGGGACAACCCTTAGTTCCGAGTCAATGAACTCTCTAAACGTGGCACAGAGGTTCAGAGATTTGTCTCCACGGCTTAGGCAGACAAAGGTCTTGTACTGGGTGTCTGAGGATATAACAGAGGGTTCTACTTCCAATCCGCTCCTACGAGTCAGAACGTCGTCCATCCAGTAACTGAACTCAACAAATTGGTGAGCTCCCTCAAGCTCGTACTCTCGCCTGACGCATCTTTGCAAGTCTGCTAGTCCATTAATTCCCCTCAGATTCAGACAACCGCACATCCTAGTTTTATCAACATTGAAGTCAAAAACCCCTTTCCCGTACACCAGCCATCTCCCCACAAGCACTACTACGATTTCGGCTGCTGAAAGAAGAAAAGTCCAAATTTTTAAGACTCGCTAAAATACCAGAATTAGCTAATCTATCAATTAGTGAACACAATTTGATTATTCATACCTTCCATCTTCCAGAGGATTGTGATTCAATTAACCCTATAAGCTTCTCATGCGGTGCAGGAATATCAAGTCAACTATAAAGCTCACCCGGATTAGGGTTTGGCATAGGCAATTAAAAGTTTAAAATTGATCCTAACTTCCCTCCTAAATCTTAATTAGGTTTCCCCCCATAAGTGCGGTTTCCCAGGATGGTCTCGTACACCTATTGTTAGTTGTTTTTGCGATTTCATACATTTGATTTTGGGTATATGCAAACAAATAAGGACCCATCAATTTATGGTTTTGGTAGTATTTTGTACAACTTGACCATTTCAGAAAGCCCATTATGGCCCAGGTTTACGATAAATTCACCTCCTGCTGCGGGGAGGGTGTGATGGTCTTTTACATTATTTATATTAGTAAGCAAGTGGTGTATAATGGGAACAGTGTTGGTCTGATTGTCAAATTGTAAATAGTACTTGTTCTTGTTCTTGTTCTTGTTCTTGTTCTTGTTCTATCTACCTAATTAAGTTTGAAAAATGGCCCAACTGGCCAATTGACCCTTAAAGAAATGGGTGTACATGACTTGTACCATTTTCTAGGATATATATGAACATAGTTCATGAACTAAACTTTTTTCACCTATTTTTACTGAAATTCTAAAAATTATATATTTTTGTTTTTTCTCTTTTTCAACGAGACTTTTATCTTTTCTTTATTTTTGCAAAATCCAAAATCTAAAACTCAAAAATCATAATCCAAAAACTATTTAATAACCTACAAACATTCATGGACTAAAACAAAAAATTTGAGAATGGGTTTTTTTAAGCCATGAAACAATAAATTGGAGAAAACTATCATAAAGTAAATGATCAAATGCTTATCAATTACTATGGAAACATGTATTTCATAATGTTTGTGTACTAAAATTCTTGACACATCGCCACTTCTTACACCCATCATGCTTTTGAGCGACTGTAACTTTTCACCGTCTCTCTTCAGATGGTGGTTACGAAATATGTTATCTTATCTTTTAGGATGTTGAATTTTCGCAGACAATCTCCAACGGTAAATTTTCCCCTCAGCACTCAAGGAGTATGATATGAATATGAGATTCTAATCTTTCTGAAAGAGAAGAGATGATTTATCTAATATTTATAATAACGCAGAAAGTTTTTTTGTACCGTTATGATGATTTGAAGTGAACTGACCGGTTTGGGGTTTATTAAAAAACAAATTTATGGTTATTGTTGGTTATGTGGTTATTGAAGAAAATTAAAAAAAATCACGAAAAGTATACTATGATTTGATTCAGATCTTATGTTTCGTTCGTTCTTCTCGTCTCGGTTTCTGAATTGTTGATGCGACGATCGCATACCCGTTCTAGGGATCCGATTAAGTTCCAGATCCGTTCTGGGAAACGAGCTTCGTCTTCTTCTTCTTTACAACCTAGACGCGAAATCGGATCTCTTATTAACCGTTGCTTCAATCGCTTTTGTATTGGGATTTCTCTTTATTTGCTATTCAATTTTGATCTCCGATCGCTTCGTTACGGCGTTGTGATTGACGGTGGAAGTAATCAATGTGTTTTTGAATTACGCTAGTTTGAGTTCTGGAAAGGGTGAGTTCTTCCGGAAAGGAATGCGGATGGAGACTGAAGTTAGGTTAATGACGACGGCGCTAATCACCTGTTCAGGATTTCAAAATCAATTCTTCATCCTCAAGTTAGTTCTCTATCTAATGCCATTCTTCTGCATTTTTGTAGCCATTACGATTAGTACGAGAAAGACAATGACTGTTTGTATGTTCTTTTAGGTCCTGAGTTCTCTCACGCTCCACTATTGACATTGGGTATGATTAGTTTCATGCTTCTGCTCCTATCTTGTCAGAGTTTATTCCACGTTGGCTCACCTGAGAACTGCCGTAGCCGGTGACTGTTGCAACTGATCCGGTGAGTCATATCTCCCCCTGGTTCCAAATCCATGACTTTAATTGAGCTTTACTGATAAGAAGACGAGCAGATTTGGTCGGGAGATTCTACTCTCTCAGATTATATTTTCTCTCGCCTCAGGATCACTCTTCTTCCCACTTCTTCCAAACTCTGTAAGCCTTATCTGTTTTTAACTGATTTGTTTTTTTTCGTTATTTCAGTACTAATGTTTATACTGTTTCCATGCTTATAATCTGAACATCTTAATCTTTGATTCAAGTTCTTCTATGAAATATCTACTTCTACTACATTATAAAAAAATCAATTAAGAGGCATTTCCAAACAATCATACTAAAATAAATTAATATTATATGTGTATCCAAACAAACTAAAACAATAATATTATAGAAACTAACATTGATTTTAATTTATCCAAAATCTATTTATCTAATTTAAATTAATATATTAGAAAAATAATTATGATTCATATAAATCTTTAATTTTGTTCTTATTTTCAAATTATTTTCTTCATCAAAGTTTTCTTTTTCTACATATGTGATTCAAATCTATTTTTTTTAGAAAATTACATATCTACTACACAATTAAAAAAGACAATCTAAGTGATGTTTCCAAACACTCATATTAAAATAAATAAACCATGATTAATGTTATATGTGTATCCAAACAAATTAAAATAACAATATTATTGAAACTAACATTTATTTTATTTATCCAAAATCTATCTACCTAATTTAAATTAATGTATTAGAAAAATAATTATTATTCGTATAAATCTTTAATTTGATCTTATTTTCAAATTATTTTCTTAATAAAAGTTTTTTTTTTCTACATATGTTGTGATTCAAATCTTTTTTTTTGGTGGAAAATTACTTATTCATTTTAAAAATAAGATAGGTTTTAAATAAGATAAGCTTTAAAAATAAACATATATTACTCAATCAATAAGAAAAAAATTCAGTGTTCAATGTCTCATATCTATAGAAGTGTCAATTAGGTCTGTAAAACCATGGGGTAAGTTTAAGTAGATTTATCATAGGGTAACCACATGCTATGTTATGTTATGTTCATTAAAAATGGATAATATGAATAACCCAATAATGGACCACAAATTTGGCAGATTTTATCCGAGAATTGGCAGATCGAGGACTACCAATTTTTTTAATAAAAATAAATAAGTGATATATATATGTTTATATTAATAAATGTATATAGTTGATGAAATATAATATATGATATATTTAAAAGTTCAAAGAGTTTATATAGATAAACTTAGAATAGTTACAGAAAGAGAATATTAAAAATATTTATTTTTAAAAGTTGTTAATTTTAAATTCTGTAAAACATTTAAATTGTTTAAAATTATAAAAATTAAAACCACGAACCGGTATGCTAACCCATTGGATATAGACATAAAATGATTTATAAAATATTAAAATGGGTATATACATTAGACAATCAACAACACTAACACTTAATAATTTAATAAAATTACATATAAAGAAAAGAAAGTAATTATAAAAACTAAACCAAAAAAATCTAAAAGTCTAAAAATTATCTGCAAAACTGTATATAAAATATCAAACTATAAAATATAAACATTTGTTACAATGTTTAAGAAAACATTGACATGCATAAAAGATTAAAATTGTTATATAACTATATACCTCAAACAATCAACAACACTAACACTTTATAATTTAGTGGAGTTGAAATTAATTATAGTTATCTTAAAAGTTGAATAGATAATATTAAACTGTAAAATATAATATTTGTTATAATGATAAATTATATATTAAAAAAAATTAATTATAGTTATCTTAAAAATTGAATACACAATATTAAACTATAAAATATAATTATTTGTTATAATAATTAAAAAAATATTAACTCGCAGTGTACCACGGATGCAGATTCTAGTTATAATCTGCAAATCAAAGTCTTTATAGTATAGTGGAAACAAATTTGCCAATCGAACCCGGGTCACCTGCGTCACAGACAGGAATACTAACCACTATACAACAACGATCTTGTTGATTAAATAATCAGTTAAGTTTACATTATTTGAAAAAATGATAACATAACAAGTTTGGAAAAAATCGCTTTTGCGGGGGATCAAACCCGTGTCACCTGCATGACAAACATAAATACTAACCACTATACTATAACGACGTTGATAATCAAATAATCAAGCAATTTATTAAATTTTATTAATTAATAGTTAAATTTCGATCGGTTGATGAACTTACCACAAAGGAGTGGTGCGTATTAACGTCTTTTTTCTTTCACAAATAATATTTTATACTCTGAAAATTTGGATTTACGCTTAAAATTTATAGGTTTATGTGTTTGCCTCAGAGAAAAATTGGTCTTTATGTGTGTTTACTCAATTTCACTTGTCGGCAAGTACAACTTTAATTTACTGATTCATATTTTTGGACCCAGGTTAGAGCTACAAATCTGGAGTATGCATCTGAGCACATTGGAGAAATTTTGAGGCGTGTTAAAAAAGAGCATATAAAAGCATGGAACAGTCTTCTTCATGCCTAGTTTCTGGACAAGGAGGATGGTCATGACTTTCTGCTTTAGCTATGCAAATCGTCTGGCAAATTATTAAGGGTGTGATTCCTAATTTCAATACTTTTTTGACTTTTTGTTCTGTAAATTAGAGAGAAATCTCAAAGACTACTCTACTTCAGGGTGGAGAACTTGATATGATGACATGAGCAAAAAAGATACTCTATGACTGGTAAAGAAGGTAGTCTTTGGCCCACCTCCTAAGCTAGATGATGTGGGTTCAGAAGCTGAAGCCACAGTGCCAGGTATAGATGAAGAAACCATAGCTGATAACAATCAAGCAGGTATAGATGAAAAATTGGTCTTTATGTGTTTTACTCTATTTCACTTCTTCTGAGTAATCGTTGTTTAACTTTGTTACATGAATCCTCCGAGTTAGATTCTGCTGAGTAATCGTTGTTTCAACTTTGCAAAATTTTGTTATTATTGCTTGTAACCTTGTCTTTACTAACTCAACAGTGAGATCATTCTTATAAAAAACTATTTATCTTTTTACAAAACATAATTGATGCTCACAGCATACAGAAACGTGATAAGAGTTGGAAAGACTATGCATTATCTATGTAAGAGGTGGATCATTATTGTATTTTTCTGCGTTCTGCTCCTCATGCCCTAGCTTCAACTGTGAAAAGTAGCCACCATCACCTTCACTTCACCACAGGTGCCAAAGTCATAGCAAAGGCTTTGCCACTTGCAAATTTTCTGCTTCACTATGGAATCAATCTTAGGCATAAATCCATGTTCAACATGAACCATAAAGGCTTATCAAACATGAGGAACACAAACGGTTAGCTCCATACTGTTTCATATGACCACATTAAAGATTAAACCACAATGAATCGAACAAAATCATAAAAGAAAACTATATGGTTTTGATCTACATTTGTATATGTCTTCTGCTTCGTCTATCTCCATATTGCTTTCACCTATTCCTTTTCTCATAGCCTTTCTCTCTTTTCTTCCTCTTACACTCTTTATCACTCCAACAATTGTCTCTATCTCTTTTCCTCTCTACACGCCTCTCTTTATCACTATTCTCTTCACGGTTTCTCCTTCTTCTTCTTCTGTCTCTTTCATTTCTCCTCTCTCTCTGTCTCTTCTCCCTAAGCTTACCATCATCATGATACCTCCTGTCTCTATCCCAATGATCTTGTTTCGGCCTTTCCTTAATGGTACTTAGGCTGCAAGCTTTCTTCTTCATAGACGACGGATCATAGATGCTAGAATTCATGAGGTTCTTTGCATCGTTAAAGCTAAGATCATCTACATGGTCTACAAAAGTGTAAACTGCACGAGGATTAGGATTCTTAAGTTCAACTCCAAGACCTTGGATTTCAACGTGTTGGAGAGTGTTCCTTTCCGGGTTGAAGTAGAAAACATAAAACTGTTTTTCTATATACCACTTGGACAAAACAATTTCACCCGTAGCGGTCACTCCATTAACTGATAAATTGCAGAAATCAACGCCTTCATACACTGGCAATGTGTAGACATATTCCGACCATTCCTGTTTCTCTACATCCTCTAGAACCCACATATACAAGTCAAGGGTATTATTGTTACCATAGTTCCTGAAAATCCCACATAATTTACCCTTATAGTTTATCAACTTAACTCCAAATAGATCAGGAAAGAATTCTACGTCTATAAACTTGAATTTCTCATACCTAACATCAAAGCAAACCATCAAATTAGACTTTTCATCATTATATTGGCCAGCAAAGTAATACAAAGTCCCATTGATGCATACCCGTTGCAAAAAAGGAGTATGGATTAAGGGACATTGGATATTCCTCCACTTCACTTTATCAGTTCCTAATGTCAGGATTTGATGAACCCTTTCATTATAAACCATATTATTGTCCATGAGCAATACCTTGAATTGGTTATCAATCGGATCAAACCCTAATAAGATATTCTCTCCACTGCCACACAAGTGCTCAGGTAAGATCGTATACTGTCCCGTGATAGGGTTACATATCATAACCCGTGACTCTTTTGAGGGAAATATATCATAGAAATTGATCAAACCAGACTCATAGCTACAAAAACCATCTCGATACATCTGTCCACGGAATTTCGTATGAAAATCGGCGGCTACTACAAGAGATTTCTCATATGGATTATGAAGCTGAGGCGCCGAGTAAATGAGCCACTCACCAGCATCCAGTGATTGAACAGCAAGTAAGAGACGTGGACGAGCTGAAGACCTGGTCTTGAACAACTCGTAGAAATATGGACTGCCAAGCATGGAGCCCCATAGCTTCGACAAGCTACGAAACCTAGCGATTGACTTTAACGGCAATCTAGAGAATATCTCAATAATGAGATCAGTTGGGATGATGAGTTCCAAGTTTTTGCCTCTATTCATCGAATTACAATGAGATCGAGAATGAAATCAGCTGAGTCGATTGTGGTGTTCACTGAGATTTTGTATTTTGATGCGTGGGAAAGAAGATAAATCGGAGAGATTCTTATTTATAGGGATGGAAGCGTGAAATAAAAGGAAAGGATGAGTTTGAATAGAATTAGGAAAATCATTAAACAATTTTAACGATGGAAAATAACAAAAAATAACAATTGTAAACTTTTCTTTTGTTTATTTTGTGTTTTTAACTTTTTTGAGTGTCTCATATTTTTAATAATGAAATTTGATCAAAGCTGTGTTTACTTTCACATACTTACGGAAACCATGTTTCTGAGCATACTCATTTATCCATTTCCCTAAATCTAACGACCCCAACAGAGAACAAGATGACAGAACACTAACAAGTGTAATCTCATTCGGCTTCAAGTTCTTACCTTGCATTTCACGGAACAATGATAAATCCTCGTTTGGTCTGTTTCTTCTCGCGTAACCCGTGATCATATGGTTATATAAGAAAAAACACACGGCTCAACGATCTGATCGAAGACACATCGAGCAGCATCAACATCTTCACACTCAGTCTCAGTGTACATACTAATAAGCGTTGGACAAACAAAATAATTATGAATAAAACTCGTTAAAGGCCAAGTTATTTTCATTTTTTAAAACCATTTTACTTCACCACATAAGTTAAAACATACCAAATTTATGAAACTTGCAAACCATAAAAACCAATAAATATTTCCGTAAAAAGTATTTTTGATATAAACTGATAGGCATAAGTTCCAACCAAACCAAAAAATTGAACAAAATATTGTAAACCAGCATTCTTTTTAATTTCAAAAAAAAAAAAATTGTAAAACAGATAAACCAACTGGATATATAACTGAACCAAAAAATCACTAAACCGAGTGAAACTACGATTCTCAAAGTTTATGTGATGCTTCAACATTGTTAATTTTCCATCAATTTTTGCTATTTCTAAAACATCCTTACCAATGTCCAGATGACGTCATGCATCAAGTGTTTTTTGTTTAATCTATTTTTAAGTACAACAAACAAATGCTTAATCTTTCAAAAACGTATGTATATTTGAGATTACATAATTTACGTTAGTGTGTTCTAGGCTGCTCTATTTCTAATTGTTTCTCTGTTTCTTTTTTTTTAAAAACAAACATCTTCTTAATTGATCAAACACCAATCTCATGAAACAAAACCAGCTGAATCGAGTCAAACTTCATGCGTTTTTGTTCGGAAGGATCAATAAGAAACAGCGAAAACATATGAAAAGAGACGCACAGAGAAACACACATACACTAAGAATGAGAGAAAGCCATTGTTAAAGGCAGAAGCTTTTTTTTTTCTCAATAGAACATAACTGTGAAACAGAGTATTAGTGTGTTAGCGAGTAGGCGTTTTTACATTGTAATATCTCTTGTATGTCTGTTCGTTTATAGTGGATTTACGAGCTGTAGGTCTTGGCGAGATGTAGTAGTGTAACATTGACACTGCTGAACTTGTTAAATGTGTGTGTGTGCTCCCATTTCTTTCTCTAATCTCTCTCACAAGCTCTCTTCACAATTCTGTTCAAAACAGAGCTTCTTTAGTTTGCATCAAACTATTTCAGTCTTGGTTTGTTGGCTTTTATGCTCTTAAAAGTGACGTATTTGAGTCTCTGAAACCTAACACAGCAAAAACATATGATTGCAGTTTCTTTTGTCTCAGAACCAGAAAAGAGAAATAGTATATTTTTACCTTATATTATAGGGTGTTGTATTTTGCAAGATAATCTAAAACAATAAATTTATTCTCAAATTTGTGAACGTTTAAAGAATATAACATGGAGTAGCCTCCAGCGCTGAACGCCTCCATCAATATCTCATCCTCCTTCTTGCTTCAAATGGTACCCTTAGAGATTTTCTGATTTTCTGAAAATGATTATTTAATATCTTATCTTATGTAATATAATAAGGCTTTTCCAAAATGAAACTATGAGAAGGTGAGATGTGTCTCTTAGATACATCAGTTACATATTTGGATACTTTATATATTTTTCCATATAAAATGAATAATTCATATCACATTTTTTAATATATATATACATATATATATAAGTTTTTCATAGTAAATTATAATAATTTAAAGTTCTTCACCATCCTATTATAAAATCTTTCTATTCAATGATATTGAAAAAAATCAAAGATAAAATAGTTCATTATGCCACTATTGAATATTTAATTAAAAAAAATATTTCAAACAATATTTCCCACATATAAAATAATAGCTGATTTGAATTTAGTTATCATAATGAGATTTTATCTAAAACTAATTAGTACAATTGTTTTCTAATAAAATTACCACTAAAAATTATAGCTAGTAGCATTTGTACTACTATTTTGACTTAGGTGTGCAAAATGGGTACCTATTTACTTAATTAATTTACAATTCTTATAAATGAAGTATATTAATTTATTTATTTTTAAAATATAACTTTCATGAGTTTCCATCTCATAAATATTAATTCTCTTATCTTACTCATCATCTCTCAAAATTTAAGTTTTACTTTTATTATTTTGCATGAGTTGAAAATCAATTCAGATAAAATAATGGTAAGAATTTGATTTTAAATTTTACTTTCACATTACATTGCTTTTAAGTTTTATCTGATTCTAACAGATTAGCTTTTAAGTTTCACATTACATATAGTTTTTTCTCATAAGATATTTTTTTTAATCAAAACTAATATATGACAAAGATTTTTATGGATATTGAAAAAATTAGTTAATTAATCGATAAAGGCAGTTTGTTTGTAAACAAGACGGTTATATATTTTTATCATCTTTTTTTTTTCTGTACACTCTTTATTACTTCAAAGATCTTCTCTATCTCTCTTCTTCTTTATCTCTTATCATCTTTTCACGGTTTCTGTTTCTTTGATCTTCTCTATCTTTGTTCCACCCTTGTACTAACCTTCCAACTTCGTCCATTGTTGCTATAAGATCATAACTTCTACTACTTTCTCCTCCAAGATCACCAATATGTTCTCCTCCATCTCTATCAAGAACAACCTATACCAAAGACATCAAATTCATGGGAGTTATGAGAAAAATTACTAAACACATGAAAGATTATAAGAAATCTAGGCCACAAAAAGAGAAAAGTATCGTACGGTTGGGAGATCTGATTTCGTGGAAGCCTTCCCTTGACCCTCTTTCGCGATATAATTGATTTTACCATTAGTCGTAGTTTTTTCAAAAACGGTGAAGAGACTTGGACGAAGTTTTTCAGAATCTAAGTGTTTTTAATTTTTTTTTCAAGAGACGAAATTGGTCTTCTAATAATTAGAGACACCTCCCCGCTTCTCACGCCCACCATCGTTCTCAGTGCCCATAATTTATCATCATCTCTTTTCAAACATTTCTGGACAAGAAAAGTGAAGAAACAAAAAGATCGTTACGAAACCCACGTCAAACACCATTCTCATCAAACAAAATCAGATGATTGGAGAACAGATACACTTACCTTATCCCTTAGCGTGTGGAATCTTTTTATACACTCTTCAGTTGTAAACTTCCCCCCGAACTTGTGGACGCTCAATGAGTGAAACATGAACTCAGAATTACCTCCAGAGTTCAAAGCACGAAGCAATGTTTCATCATCCTTCTTGCTCCACAAGGAACGCTTCCTTTGATCAATCTGGTTCATTTCTTGTGTTTCGTTTTTTTGAATGTATGAGATTCTGATTTTTCTGAAAGAAGATAGATATTTATAATAAACCGGTTTGGGGTTTATTAAAAAACAAATTAATGGTTATGTGGGTTAATGAAGAGAATAAACAAAAATCACGAAAAATATACTTTGATATATCTTTCAGATCTTATGATTCCGAGCTTCGTCTTCTTCTTCATCAACCTACACGCTTACCAAATCCAATGCGAAACACGCGAAATCGAATCTCTTATTAATCGTTGCTTCAATCGCTTTTGTATTGGGATTTCTCTTTATTACGGCCTCGTGATCGACGGTGGAAGTAATCAATGTGTTTGGGTACCGAATTGAATCGGTTCTCGAAAGGGTGAATTCCGAAAAGGAATGTGGATGGAGACTGAAGTTAGGTTAATGACGACGGCGCGAATGAGATTGCTTGAATCACCTGTTCAGGAAAAGTTTCTAGAAAATCTTCTGGGTTCTTCTTGTTTATCTCTGGTGAGTTTTCAAAATCATTTCTTCATCCTCAAAGTTAGTTCTCTATCTAATGCCATTTTTGTTATAACCTTGTAGCCATTAAGATTAGTAGGACAAGGATTTTGATTTGAGAGTTGTTTCTCTTGTATATTAGCTTACCTTAGCTAATCATTTGTAGGATCTGACGAAGATGTATATGCTTGGGTTGTTGCAAACTTTGCTCTTGGTTCACTTGGTTTAGCTTCTTCCATCTCCATTTTATGGTTGAGTCAAAATCGAACAAAACAAATTAGCAAAGTCGTGTGCTTATTATTATTCAAAATCGATGACTTCGTATGCTGCGTTGCTGGAGAAAACTCGAGTTCCTCATCCTTCAATTCAAAGATTCGCAGTAATTTCCGTATTCTCCAAGTTACGATCTGGAGAATCCGAAGCTGGAAGAGAAGCTATCTCCTTCTGCCTCACTTCCCAATCCATCTCTGTCGTTGATCAATCAGTTCGCGAGCTATGTCAATTAGTATCAGACTCCGTTCTAGACCTCTCTCGCGGTTTGTTAGAACTTCAATCAGCTCTCGAAGCATGCGATTCAAAATTGGTTTCGATTTTTGTGAAGGGGTTAGGGTTTTTGATTCGTGTTGGTTATGAGAAGAAAATTGGGAATTGGAAGTTTAATTCGACTGAGAATCATCCTTTTGTTAGGGTAATGTGATTGATACGTTTTGTATGTTGAAATTAAGCAAGTCTTTGGTTATGGTTCTTTCTCATTGTTGTTTTTGTTTTTGTTTCAGATTCTATCTAGTCGAGAGGAGACACATACGGAGCTTCTTCACCAAGTATCGCTCTTTGTGATGCATAATCGACGATTAGGAATGGTGGGAGTATGTGAATTCGTGGAGCCGTTCTTCAATTTCGCGATACTGCAGATTCCGCTTGTGGATTCATCGTCATCGCTGTTTGCGAGGGAATTAGTTTCATCAATGGCTTCTCTTTGTTGTTCATGCCGTGACGAGGCATTGCCAGTATTCAGATTGCTTATCCGTTGTCTAAAATATATCCCGGGAAATTTTTTGGAAGTGAGTATACATGTTTGATGAATGCATATAATGTGGATACAATTTTAGGAGCCAAGTTCTGATTTTTCTTTTACTATTCAGGGAAATAGAAATTTCAGCTGCATTGTCAAGATTCTAGTGGATGCTTACATTGTGGTTGCGAGAGATTTGGTTGGAACTAGATTGGTATGTGCTAACAATTTCATCATGCCTTCATCTTAGAACTTTTTGCTCATTGTTCCGATATTCATTCGTTTATCTATTCTAGCAGGAGGTAACGGAAGTTCATCGGCTTGGTGTTCAATTGGTAGATGCTGTGATTTTTCTTTGTGCTTCTCCTCATGCCCAAACAAATGAACAAGAGTCTGTTATCGAATCGTTGAAGCATTTGCTAGCTGTCCAGAAAGACATCGGATTACTGTATTCACGTGATTTGTCCTTGGTGGTTCTGTCGCTAGTTTTCATGCTTGCCAAGTCCAGTGTCGAGCATGAACAACTCTCTATTTTAAAGTTCCTGCTTTTTCTACTCAAATGGAAAAATGAAAACGGTATATATGTGGCTCCATCTTTCTTGTCATTACACTCTTGGTTGTTTCATTGTTTAATAGTGTAGTTGCTAATTTACTCTAATCAACTTGGTGTGTCCTGCTATGACATGGGTTCCCTCATGTGTGTATTTTCTGTTGACATTTTTTTTTGGTAGAAAACTTGACGTTAAGAGATGCGGCATGTTCAAGTGTAGAGCCTCTATTACTGTTCCCTATCATCGCCCTGATGTCTTCTCCTTCTAAATCAGTCAAAGGAGCAGCAAGTAAGGTTCTCTCTATCGTAGAAAATGTCCTGGTATCAGTGTCAAATGCACCAAAGATTGACGTTCACTCAAGTAATGGAGATTCACCACTCAGCAGTGTGGGTTCTGTCGTATTTAGGATCATGCAGCAACTCTGGCATCAGGTTAAATTACTGTGGAGAAACTTGCTATTTTCTTTCAAAAATCTATCTATAATGAATGAGGTTATTTCAAATAATAACTACTTAAGTACTTAGAAGGGTTGGTGAGAGATGCGTGATGATTTTGATTTATGCTCATATCAAAGTATTTCACAAAAGAAACTTGGAATCAAATTGCTCAGTGAGTCTTTGAATGGTATTTTTCAGAATGATTTCGCACCTTCCACTTCCTCCTTCCTCGGAGTGGCTTACATCAATGGAAGTGAAAAACAGGAAACTTATCCCTGGTCTTGGAATTCGCTACTTAGGGAACATGCTGAACGGTTTTGGGATAAAAAAAAGTTATCTGCATCGTTTTGTCTTTCGCAAGAGATACCTATTTTAATTGGTGCTGTTGCTGGTGTCTTGGTGATGCATCCGTCCCTAGGATCTGAGGCTATTGATTCTTTGACTACTATTGGTGGCATTGATCCTAAGATGAGTGTCCCACTGTTGCTAGCTGTTTTATATTACAGCAACTTGTTATCTCGAACTGACGTCCCTTGTCAGAGTCTATTGGTGAGACTACTCATTCATTTTCTGTTAATTTCTGAATCATCAAATCCAAATGCTTGTTTCTTCGATTTATTTTTCCTTTACTCTAGTTCCTATTTTGTTTCTTTGACTTTCAGTCAAAACTTCTGGGGTTGCTCCCATCACTAGCTGCACAACAGGTGATGGTTCCACTTGTAGTTCAGACTATTACACCAATGCTACACAAGGATGCGAAAGGGTCAGTACACCTGTTTCTGATAATTTCTTGTGAATCATATTTTCTTAATTGTGTTCATTATAGTTGATTCGGGATTGAAAACCTTACCTGGTGCTTGCAAAACTCGATTTACACCTTTGCTCTTTGGTAAATGGGTAGTCTTTGTAAACATCTAACAATAGTTCCTTATACTTTTCAGATTCTGGGTTAATGATATATTATAAAAGGTAGATTTGGAAGCCAAAATATTAGCATGGGATAATAATTTAGCATACATTTGCCAATCTTGTTGAACAGTGTTTCTGTGCTCTACTTTGTTTCATTTCTGTACTGCCACAAAATGGAGTTGACATGAGTAGCTCTGATGATTGTTTATTTTAGTTTGTTGTATGCTACAGCCATTAGATTACTTTGCCAGACCTGGGTAGTCAATGACCGTACCTTTTCGAGTCTCCAAGTAAGCTATTCTATATACCACTATGACATTTTGCGCAACATTAATAAAGTCAGCTTGCTCATGCTTGTGCTATTTTTATGTGCTTCTATGGTACCAATTATTTTAAATACTCAGGAGGTGTTACGCCCAAAAGGATTTACAGACTTTATTTCAGAGAGAAATATCTGCATTAGTATGGCTGCTTCCATTCACGATGTATGTAAGAGACACCCTGATAGGGGAGTAGACCTAATCTTGTCAGTTCAGGTATAGTTTCTCAAGTGATGTTTGTTAGTGTTGCTTTGGCTGTATATTGAATTTTTTGGAGTGCCTTCAGATTTTTCTGACTGATATGTACTTTAATAGGCCTGTATAGAAAGCCAAGACTGTTCAGTTCGAGCCCTTGGTTTCCAGAGTCTTTCTCATCTGTGTGAAGCCGATGTTATTGGTAATCTCTTGATGTTTGTTTGTACTATTAATCCCTTTCTATTTCCCTCATATTTGATCTAGAAACATTTGCTCTGTCCATCCAGATTTCTATACTGCATGGGGTGTCATTAAGAAACATGCTCAAAACATCAAACGTGATCCTCTCCTTGCTTATAGGTTAGCAGAGCTCATACCCATATTTACAGGCACGATGGAGATGTTTAGAGTGTTGCATGGATGTTTAGTCATTGTTATTTGAAGTGTGAAACAAATTTTATTTATAACTAGCATGGTTTGATGAATATGTTGCAGCGTATGCCTTCTTCTAAAGTGGGGTGCAATGGATGCCGAAGCATATCCTGAAGATGCAGAAAAGGTTCTGAACATTTTGTGGGAAATTGGGAGCTCTATGCAGATGCCTCATGATTCCCAATGGACAAAGGCAAGAGTCTCTGCCTTAATGGCCCTTGGTCGATATGAGGTAAGTATTGGATTTCAGTTTCTTGTACGTCTTCTTTTAGTTTTGTTCCAGACCATCTTTGGTTTCCCTTGGTTCTAAACTATTAATATCAACACTTGCATTTAATTCTGATCCATTTTTTCAGGTATCATTTGTGGAAAAAAAGTTTTCTGACTTCAACAAGAATTGTGCATATTTGCTCTTCTCGGAGACAAATGTGAAAATTCTGAATGCTTTAGAAGACCTTTCAATCAAGATTATTATTCACGAGCACAGGTATAGAGCTTGTAGTCTACTGAACTTTTGTGGTTTAGATTCTCATCACAAGCATATTAAAACTACTTCTTGACCTTTCAGCATCCGGCGTAGATATGTAAGAGAGAAGAAAGTTCCTGGTAGTAAGATTGAAAAGCTGCTGGATGTGATACCTCAGGTCATCTTCCCTGCAGGTATAGTTGATTTTTCAGTAAAATAGTCTTTAAATTGTTAGCACAATTAGTGAGAAATGCAAGTGAGACTGTTGGAATATTTAAATAAAACCTTGAGATCGGAGGGATGCCTAGAAATTTTTACTTGAGCATAATTTTTCCTAAAAACTAACTTAACTTGTTTATGATTTCCAGTTCTTATTGTGCTTTGCAACTTGTGATTATTATAAGATAATGTCAAAATATACAGTTGCATCTTCAATTAAACAACGAAAGCATGTTTGTTGTGAACCATCATTTGCAGTGTCAAGATTATTAAATACTCAGTTCTTTTCGTTTTGTTATTATGGATAGACCTTTTCGCTAAATATTTCAAGTAAAATTCTTTGTACTCCACATGAACTAACCACGAGCACCATTTGACTCGCAGGGAAAGAAATGAAGACTGGAGAACTACCTGGTGCAGCATTATTATGTCTATCTTTTAGCCCCAGAGATGTGAAACGAGTAAGTTTTTTTGTAACTTTCTGCTAGAAGATTTTCTATACTTCTGCATACTGAGTTTCATACTTTTAATTGCAGAGCTTTCGTGATGTACATGGTCAATACGAGGAGGCATTTAGAGTAGTAGTCAAATCTCTCCAGCTCTCAAGAAATATTTCCCTTGCTCTGATATCATTGCAATCACTAAAAGCTTTTATGCGGCGTTGGATTAAAGCTAATATATTGTCCGTGGATGCAACGACGGATAAAACCTCTAAAGCTGCAAACAACATCATGAAGGTTTGAAATAGTGTTTTTCTGTTTCGGCTTAGTTCAATCTTTTCATTTTAAGTGTTCAAACCTTAATTGAGATCTGTTGTGTTATTCATGTAGAGTTTGGTACATATGGCTGAAGAAACTCTTCCCAGGTGTGCAGAAAACATAGCACTGGCGTTGGGTGCACTATGTGCAGTAAGATTTCACAAATGTGCTTCCATATCTATAATGGTGAACTGTCTCAATATATATTTTAATCTGTTTGTTGTTTCAGGTTTTGCCAGCTGCTGCTCATAATATCAAAGCCACTGCATCAAAGTTTCTGTTGGGTTGGTTGTTGGAGCATGAGCATGAACACCGTCAGTGGACGGCTGGTATTTCTCTTGGATTGATTTCGTCTTCCCTGCACGTGACTGACCACAAGCAGAAATTTCAAAATATATCTGGGCTTCTTGAGGTACTTACGCCTTTCGATACAAATGAGTTAATTCTGGGAAATTGTTTTAGTGTACTTGTCTATGGAAAGCGCATACTGAGTAGTAAATTTGAAGAATATGCATATGTAGAATCAATCTTGGTCTTTCTTTTCACTTTGAAGTATGCATGCAGCTAAGAATTATTTATCATGTATTTCAGGTTTTGTGTAGCAGTAAAAGCACCCTTGTAAAGGGAGCCTGTGGGGTTGGATTGGGTTTTTCATGCCAAGATCTACTCACTAGGACTGAAGCCTCTGATATAGACAGTGAGTCCTACAGGAACCAAGAAGAACGGCTCTTAGGAAGGATAGTGAGGTTGCTATCTTCAATATTACATCGTTTCCTGCACAATCCATGTGATATCCTAGAAATCTTGTCAGAACTGTTCCCACCTGGGAAGGAAGATAACGTTACAGGTTTACCTCAGTTGTTGGATGAGAATTCTGATGATTTTGATGATGATACATGGGGTATTACTGGACTCATCATAGGTCTGGGGATGTCAGTTGGTGCAATATACAGAGCTGGGAAGAAAGACGCTGTTGTGAAGATTAAAAACCTTATTACCTCATGGATACCATATGCAGATTCTCATAATCAAACTTCTGATTCTAATAGTAAGGTATCAGTGAGGATTTTTTCAGCCGGTTCCTGCCTTGCACTCCCAGCTGTGATCACTTTCTGCCAAAAAGTGGAACTGTTTGATGCACATGAGGTGGATCGTCTAATCAATTGTTTCAAGGACCTTATTTCTGAGTTGGTAATCGTTAAAAAGTCTGGTGCTTTTCATAAGAGTTTGTTGATGGCTTCATGTATTGGGGCAGGAGACCTACTTGGTTCTGTTCTTAATGAAGGTATCCACCCTGTTGAGATTGAATCCATAAAACGCTTACTAGAACTGTTCAAGAAATGTTACTCTGGACTTTACCCACCGGTTGTTCAATTTGGTGGCATGCTCGGAGTTGTTAATATTTTAGGAGCAGGGGCTGGGAATTTGGTGTATTCCCATCCTCTACCTCGTGCTCCTCCAGCCAGTTCTGAGGAAAACGTAAGTTTTCGTCTTTCGTTCTTGAGATCCTTGCTCTTTTATTCGCCATTTAGATGAATGTGTACTGATTCTTAATATCCCTTTATTTTGCTACAGGAAATCTCTCATGTGTCGGGTCCTTTGCTTTCAAACTCATACTTAACGCAGCAGTTGACGCCAGTTGTGCAAGAAATATTCCTAATCGCACAAAATACCAAGGATCGCCAGCTGCAAAATAATGCTGCATGGGCAATCTCAATTCTCAGAAATTACATGCAGTCTAAGCAAGGGTCGAGTCTCAGCAATGAAGTCCAGTCTGATGACTCTCATCGTACTTCCGTCTCTCACAATGTTCCTGAGCATGCCATGGTCATGAAACTTGCTCAGGGCCTGACAAATCCAAGTTTGCCTTCGGTATGTCTGCTTAAAAGCTTTCTGATAATTCTACCCTTCTCTAATCCTTGATGGTTGGAACATAAAAAGAAACTTGCTATTGTTTGCAACAATCAAGTAAAAGGGGATTTAGTTCAGGATAGGGATCATCTGTTCTCATACTTCTTAATCTTTGTTGAATTTTAGGTAGATAGCTCTCTACATATCGGAACAATGGCAAGTGCTCTAATGTGTTTGTCTCATGCTCCGAGATTGCCAAACTTGGAATGGGGAGCAACAATAAGGCGATTAATGAAACAAGAGACTCAGACTGATGTATCACAATCAGGAGATGTTCCCAAGGAGAGAACTCTTAGGGAAGAGTGCTTCAAATTTACAATAGCACACGCAAGCGAATTTGATGAACTTCTAGCTTTTCTGGACGAGTTGTCTGAATTATCCAGATTCAAGGCACTAGAGCTGAGTCTCCAGTCATGCCTGCTCTGTCATCTAGGGGATTTAATGAGAATATTCTCAGGTTCAAGAATGAATAAACTGTTTGACGATATCTCATGCTTTGTAACCTCGCTATCTTCAGACCAAGTATATAGCTGTAACCAGAAAAGCTCATTGAGGGTCTCTTGTTGGAAGGGTCTGAGTCAGTGTCTCGAAGAAACTTCGCTTGAATCTTCAGAATACATAACAAAGACTGAAAAATGCATAGAGTTGCTTTTTGCAGTCTTACCAGTAGCATCACAATCTCCTAAAGCAGATCAGATAGGTCCGGTGAAAGAGTGGTCAGAGGCAGTTAGATGTTTGCAGAAGTCGCGTCGGGATTGGTTATACAAATTTCTACATGTATGTAATATCCGCTTCATGCATCTCTTGTTTGCTAGTCTGTAAGGTACATATCATCTTTTTAGACATCGTCTCCATTTAACTGATATTTTTCACGCTTGCAGGTTTCGAGTCTTGAATCTGGAAACGGAAAGACAGACTTCCAAGGTGATCTAAAGAAGATCCAGACAAAAGCCAAGCTAACAAGACTTGGCTCAATTCCATATTCCGAGTTAGGGAAAATGAAGGCTATTATATTAAACTGTGAACAGTCAGGTCTGTTACTATCTTTGGTTGCTATATGTCAAAGTGCTTAAGATATAATAAGATCATGATACAATCAAGTTCTCGTCTTTGTTAGATATCTGGGACGTGTTGGTTGAGATAGTAGCGGCTCTGCATCACGCCGAAGGAGGAACCAAAAGACAGTGGCTCATTGATGCAGTTGAAATCAGCTGCGTATCTAGCCATCCTTCCACTGTAAGCCTCAAATTTCAAACTCTCATCCATCAAAAGAGATTATCCTTTTCTTCTATTTTGTAATCCTTCTTTCTCTTTGTACAGGCTATTCTCTTTGTTGGCCTCCTCTCTAGTATCTGCTGTGAATACATGCCGTTTCTCACTTTAGACCGATCTACGGTGTTGAGCGATATGTCTGTTACCGTAACTTCGCTCCTGTCTGATCCCAGCTATGAAGTGGTGGCAGAGTCTTTCATCTTGTTTCTATGGACATCACTGGAACGTATTTACAGTTTTGCAACTGAATCAGAAACTAATGCTAAGGTAAACTCACAGCTAATTGAGGGAAGCGAAAGAGATAAAGCACCAATGCTTGTGAAAGTGATGCATTACATTTGTGTAGCTTTTAGAGATCATTTGCCTCTTGAGAAACAGCTTAGACTTGCTTCTATGGCCATCCCTTGATTCCTTTTTTATATTTTGAAGGGAATTTTCAATATGTATATAGTTGAATGAATATTTAAGGTTTTTTATTTGGTAGAAGAATCTTGACTACGATCAGATTTATATGTTTGTTTGATACAAATTTTATGTAACGAATATGAGTTTATGTTTGTATTTTTACTAACATGTTTCGAAACTCGTTGCTTTGTTATTTTTATGTTTCCTAATACTTTTTGTTGATGCTATTTAAGAAATAAGAAACGAAAGAATTTTCTTCTTAAAACAGTATTACAAATATAATTACTTCTTCTCTATGTTGAAGAGATTGTTATCCTTTAATTATTTGTTTTTCGTTTTTTTCATAAACTTTACCAAAAAAAAGACAAAAAATCTTTTTATCATCGCAAACGAAAGCATAGCTAAGCTAACCAATAAGAGACGAGTGAAGTTGGATTGCAACACTATCCTCTTACTCGCTGACATGTCCAGCTGCCAATGCCACAAGATCTTCCATTTCCACGCGGCAGCACCACAACCTCTACCTATCTCATTCACGTGAATCCAAATTGTGAAAATCTAAAATCAACCAATCAGAGCTGGCTGATATATCCACCTGAGATAATCTCTCCTCAATATGACCACTATTTATAAATACGTAAACCCAATTCATTTCCATAACATCAATATCTCATCTCATCTCATCTCATCTCATCTCACTTATTTCTTCTTCTTTTTGTCTGAAGCTAAGAGAAAAGAATGGCCACGTCAGCAATCCAACACTCCTCCTTCGCCGGTCAAACGGCACTGAAGCCATCAAACGATCTCCTCCGCAAAGTTGGAGCTTCCAACGGCGGTGGCCGTGTCGTCATGCGCCGTACCGTCAAGTCTACTCCTCAGAGCATCTGGTTCCTATCTTTTTCCCTTTTCCCTTGCAATTACTAAAATTTAAAGCTATATTTTTTCCTCAAGTTTTCTCCGAAAAATCTATTTTTCCACTTTTATTTAAAATTTGGCATTTTTTTACATATGCTCCAAGTATGATTGTTCAGTCTGGGGTTTGATTCAGTTTGCATTCGATTTTTTTTGGATTTAGAAAAGTAGTAGCCAATGTAAACCAAATCCAAACTATGTATCCTTGGTTAAACCAACTCTTAACTTTTACACAACAACAAAAATGTGATAGGTACGGAGCAGACCGTCCCAAGTACTTAGGACCATTCTCGGAAAACACACCATCATACCTAACCGGTGAATACCCCGGAGACTACGGTTGGGACACGGCTGGTCTCTCTGCCGACCCAGAAACATTCTCAAAGAACCGTGAGCTCGAAGTCATCCACAGTAGATGGGCTATGTTAGGGGCTTTAGGTTGTACCTTCCCAGAGATTCTCTCCAAAAACGGAGTCAAATTCGGAGAAGCCGTGTGGTTCAAGGCAGGATCACAGATCTTCTCAGAAGGAGGGCTTGATTACCTTGGAAACCCTAACTTGATCCACGCGCAAAGCATATTAGCTATTTGGGCTTCTCAAGTTGTGCTAATGGGACTCATTGAAGGGTACAGAATCGGAGGTGGACCTCTTGGTGAAGGACTTGACCCGCTTTACCCGGGTGGGGCATTTGACCCGTTGAACTTAGCTGAGGATCCGGAAGCATTCTCGGAGTTGAAGGTGAAAGAGCTTAAGAACGGTCGGCTTGCGATGTTCTCAATGTTCGGATTCTTTGTTCAAGCCATTGTTACTGGTAAAGGTCCAATTGAGAATTTGTACGACCATCTTGCAGACCCTGTGGCTAACAATGCTTGGGCTTACGCCACCAACTTTGTCCCCGGAAAATAGAATTTGATATGATCATTTGTATATTCCATTTTATTGGTTCAAATTATTGTCTTTTTATTTCGATGTCTTTCCTTGGTCAGAAATTATTGTTAGTTATTGTAACACATTACTTCGTAGGTGAGGCGTATTTCTCATTGCATCCACAGTTCCAAACCTCCTATGCTTCTTTGTTAGAGCAACAACATTGGAGAGTCTCTCACAGTAATCTCTTATGTAAAAAAGAGAAATTATTTAAAATACCACACTTTTATGTTTTGTTGCCAAAAATACAATCATTGGTTTAATGTTTCAAAAATATTACCAAAATTTTTTAGTTTCCAAAAATATCACAAACATAATAATTGATTTTATAAAATTTTTGAGTTTGAGTTAACTATTTTAAATTTAGGGTATAGTTTTTATGGGGTGGGAGTAGAAGTTTAAGGCTTAGGTTTAGGGTTTAGAGTTTTTAAACCCTAAACTATAAAATCTAAAAATATTTAAATAGTTAAAGGAATTTGTGGTCATTTTATGATATAGATGAAATTTTTTTAAATTAGTGATATTTTTGAAAAAACACAATTTAGTGGCATTTAAGAGAATTGCTTTTTGTTTTTTTTCGTTTATTTGTTACGTTCTTTATTCTTTTGAAATTTATATAGCAGTGATCACTGGTGTAAAATCGTATTCGATATTTTTGTAAGAAAGCCACAGTAAAAATCCTAAATTTGATATACGATATTAAGAAATTCTGTAAAATACCACTATATTATGTTTTTCTTCCATAAAGACCACTAAAATTTATAAAATTCTATTTATACCACAAATGATCACAAATCCCCTATCTACATATTTTTAGGGTTTAGAATTTAAAATTTAGAGTTTAAAAACTCTAAACTCTAAATCTTAAACCCTAAACCCCTACTTCCTAAAAACTATACCCTACATCTAAAATAATTAACCCAAACTCAAAAAATTTAATTATAAACTTTATAAAATCAATTTTTGTGTTTGCGGTATTTTTAGAAACAAAAACTTTTAGTGGTATTTTTGGAACATTTAACTAATGGTGGTATTTTTGACAAAACTTGAAAGTGTGCTATTTTGAGGGATTTCTCTATGATATTTGTGTCAAATCTTTTGAAGAGGATTCACAGAGAAAAACTACAACTAATCTTGACGGATTGGTCTTAGCATCAACAAAAAAAACACTGCATTGAGAACTACTAGCATGAAAAGAATCGTTGCAAAGATTCTCAAAAACAACAACTATGACAAGAGTATTGAGATATAGAGATATAGAGGAGATATATTGCATGATTGTATCGAGCTTTATATCATAGCTAATAGTTCTTTAAATGAAGCTTTGTATTTGAATGTTGTATGTTTTTAAGTTTAATGCACCGATCACTTGGCGCCAAACTGGAATCAAAGAAGAAAAAACAATGAAAAATCTCCGGTTAATCTTCTGAAACTTGTCAGCATCAGGTGAATAGTGTATTGCTGAGAGGATCAAATCTGTTGCTGATCTTTGTCCTCATTGTCGAGCTACAGCTCATCGAATCTTTCACAACGGCATTGTTGAAGATAAATCTTTCTTTGTCTTTGACTTGTTGACTGGACTGCAGCATCTTTTTAATGGGCTGCCGTGCTTCTGTCTTTGTTATTTCAGTCTTATTGGGCTTCGTTGTAATGGGCCTGATATATCCTGCTTTGTCTTCTTGAATCAGATCTTGAGACTGAACAGAGGAAGCTGGATCGATCTTTGACTGCGACTGTCGGTTCTCACTAAAACCGCATACCTTGTTTTTGAAAGAATTGAAACTTGACCAAATTTGAAAGCATTTGAATTGCTTGAACTGCAATTTTCATGATGTTCCCATGAGACAATACCTTCCTCGCAATTCAAAGAATAATCCAAAGCAAGTTTCAGACTCAAGTTTCAGAATAATCCAAAGCAAGTTTCAGACTCAAGTTCTCAAAGTGCCAAACCAAGTGCTTTGAACAAGAGGAACCTGGGTAATCATTAATGTCGGAGTTTTTCTGGAATATGAGGCGTTTCAATAAATCTAGTAAGCATAAAGTAGTCCAAGAATGGATAAAGACAAATTCTTTTCAATTTGGGGGATTAATGGAAACAAGAGTAAAAGAGAGCAAAGCAAAAAAAATTGCTTCGAATGTATTTCAAGATTGGTCTTTCATGTCTAACTATGAATACAAGTGTCTTGGTAGAATCTGGGTTCTCTTGAAGTCGACGGTTAGAGTTACACCATTTTTTAAAAGTGGACAGATGATAACTATTTTGATCTTGCTAGATGGATGTGAGGAGGAGTTCTTCTGCTCATTTATATATGTGATATGCTCAAATTAACCCTTAGAGCTACTCTCTCAAATTAAGAGATTACTGTAGTATTTAGGGATCAAATTCCACAGAGACTCTAGTTCACACAATAGATTATCACTTTTGAATTAAGTTAAACCAATGAATGTAAATTAAATAAAACAAGATAAAAGCAATGAAATATGGATGTAGATTCAATATGACAAGAAGCTAGATCTAGAGAAATCAATTAGGGAATACTCTGGAATGTGAACTGGACAGTTCTATAATCAGGATACAATTGTTTGTTCGGTTCTTAAACTCATAACACTAATATAATATATATCCAACTCTCGCTGCAACGATATCTATCCTCTAAACAGAAGCAAACCAAATCTCTTTGCAAAATACCAATAAATAGAGTCTCTATGATAATCATGTATGATATGTTTACAAAATTCCTAAACCAACTCTCGCTGCGAAAAAGCCGTTTGCTCATCTAAGATTGGGTCAGAATATCAATAGCACTCTCGCGCCTACTAACATTCCGATGATTATAGATTATGTTCTGGCGGCTAGCCTAGAACTAGTATTGATTCAAATCTAGATGAAGAACATTATAGATAACCTAACATGATTGCCCAATTCAACAAATCATCATAAACCCTAGAAATCCCTAGATATAATAAGTAAACTACTCAGACATAATAGATGAAACACAAATCATTGTCTGAATAAATTGCATAACATAAATAAAAAGGAGATAAGGGTTTAGAAATCTTCTCCCAAAAATCTCTGAATATGTGGCTGTAGAAAATAAAGCATAGCTCTAAACAATGACTTAAAAATACAATATATGTCTAAACACGATTTGGGATCTTTTTGTAAATAAAGAAAAATTCTGGGCAAAAACTACAAATCTTCGGCGTGAATAGTGACCATGTCGATCGACACTGTTCCCATGTATCGGTCGACATGAACAATAACGATGAACAGTAACTCGATGAACAGTGCTAATGAACAGTAACTTTCCAACTTTTCAGCTACAATGCTCCAGAATTGCTCCATAATGTAATCAACAAGATCCATCTCGCATTTGTACCTAATAAGACTCAATATATATACAAAATACTCTAAAACCAACATGTATATCATGGCTAAAAACCATGATATATCAACTCCCCCAGACTTAGCTTTTTCTTGTCCTCAAGCAAACAGAAAACTCAATCAAGGAAGAAGTTTAAAAATCGCAAAACTCGCCTACTCTTCAGAACACTTAGTTTACCGGTCATCATGTAATCCACATGGTACAAGAACAATTCAGAGACTAACCACCATGTACATTCACCGTAGTCACCTGCAGTCTTCTCAATACCCACCACAACTTAACAACATATCCCTTTAGTAAGCCATTCATCGCTGGGTCTCATTTCTGAATTCAATGTTCAAGAGCCTTCTAGACTCAGCTGTCATCCTATACCATAACAAGACAAACCTCACAACAAAAATGATGTTTTCTTCTCCCCCAGACTTAAATCTTTGGTTTTTTTAGATTTCATATTATTTTCTTTATGTTTATGAAGGTAGGCTATTAGAAGTGAATAGTGGGTCACGGGATCTCTCCTACCCTCACAGCAACTCTACTTTCATCATCTCCTTAAGAAGTAGAAATGTGGGGGCATAGATT
This sequence comes from Cardamine flexuosa, assembly GCA_963555745.1. Lineage (NCBI taxonomy): Eukaryota > Viridiplantae > Streptophyta > Magnoliopsida > Brassicales > Brassicaceae > Cardamine > Cardamine flexuosa. The sequence goes on from OY743218.1 coordinate 3,050,711, forward strand.
TCTCTTACCCGCTTCTACTTCAGAGAATCACTTGGCCATTCATAAACTATATCTTAAAGGTTTTTATTATTAGTAACAACTTTTGGGGAGACTAGACATCATAACTTATTTTGGTTTTATCAGGTTAGGTATGAATGAAAAGTCAAGCTCTCAAACATCAAATTCGTCAATGAGGTAAAAGGAACTGACAGAAATTAGCTCAGGCTATAGCGGGCATCTGTTGTAAGTATGGGGATCTTAAGTTAACCGGTTAGACTTGGGGCTTTTCCATTAGGTTAATCTGAATAAGTTTTGCAACATTGGTCACCATAAAATATAGCAAACAAAATAGACCAAGAGATAGCTCATAGTTTCTAACTAGGTTTGACTTAATAAAAAAAAAATTTGAAAAATAAAAGAAAGTTTGGGACTTACTCTCAAAAGAATAAATAGAGTTAGTAACAGCCTCCCCCAGACTTAAACTACACTGTATCCAGTGTGATTAAGCTTAAGGAAGGTAAAAGAAATAAATAAAAATTAAACATGAATGAATTGTTGAGTTCTGAATATCGTAACCTGGTAATGGTGTGTGTGTCGATCGACACACAGATCGTGTGTCGGTCGACATGAGTGTGAAGATCGTACAATGAAGTCTCACACCAATCTATTGGTCATTCAATCCATTTTCTGACATTAAATCCTGATTTAAGAGCTCCAAATCACGTCAAATAACAAGATAATATGATTACAAAACAAGTTCAAACATGATCCAATGAAAATCAAAAGAAAAATTAACTCAAAAGCAAGAAAAAAAATGACTCAAAAGGAAAAAGAGAAAGAAAAAGAGAAACTTACAAGTGGGTTGCCTCCCACTAAGCCCTTATTTTGTAAAGTCATTAGCTTGACTTGGCTGAAGTACGAATATATGGTGGGCAAATGAGTGGCACTGAATGTCACTCGGAAAGACGTCGCTTCATCCATGGTGGAGTGTAAGCCTTAGGTGCATGAGGATAACCAGGGTAATGAGGAACATCAGCCGGGTGGAACATTAGTCTGGGTGGGACACTTCTTTTCCCTGCAAAATCATCAAAAGGAGAAACAAGCGCTCTACGAGAATCTCGTGGCTTGGTTAACTGCAAAACAATTTTTGTATCTTGAAAAATCTTATTGATGATCTTAGATGATTTGGGCTTAGAAAGTGTGTACCTTTGATTTTCCCGGGATGAATGAAGTGGGATCTGGAGGATCTGTTTGGCAACAGCTCTTAGACTGGTAGCATTGATATCATCCTCAAAACCAGAAGTTTAGGTAATTTTGGATCAACTGGTGGAGTGTGTCGACCGACACGAGTTGGTGGTGTCGATCGACACGAAGGCACAACTTGGATATCTGCACTTTTTCTGAAATTCCTCTCTGCAATCCTTGTTTCCATCAGAAAAACATCATCCTCTAGCAATATTCTAGTGTGTACAAACTCGTCTTGCAGCCTAGTCTTTAAGATATGATCACCACTCCAATCATCAAGCTCTGAAGCTTGCTTATTCACTTGCTCATTAAGACCCAACTCTTTGACATACCCAGCAGTAATGTCTTTAGAGGTTTCTACAAAGAATGATTGACCATCAATGGTGGGTGTTTTTCTCAGCTTGTTCATATCAAAGTTCATCACCTTATCACCCAAATTCAAAGCTATCTTACTTCCTCTTACATCAATGAGAGAACCAGCTGTAGCCAAGAAAGGTCTTTCCAAAATGAGAGGATCCTCCGGTTCTTCCTCATATTTTAACACCAGAAAGTATGTGGGAATCAAACAATCTCTAATTTTCACTTGAACATCTTCTAAGACACCTTCTGGAATCCTCTTGGACCTATCAGCCAAGACAATAATGATATTTGTTGGCTTCAAAGCAGTCATCCCAAGTCTAACACCAACAGAGTGAGGTATCAAGTTGATAGTTGACCCCAGATCACAAAGAGAATGAGAAAATACTCTGTTGAGATGGAGCAATCAAGCACAAAACTTTATGGGTCAGGTAGCTTCTCTATAGTCATATTCTCAATCATGGCAGTAACTTGTTCAGAGATAATCACTTCTTTCTGCTTTCCTTTCCTCTTCTGTGGGATATTGTTCAAGCAAATAGCATTGATGTCTCTGGTAAGCAAAGCTCCTTCATCAGGATTCACACCATTTATAATCATTCTCTTAGCATACCTCTTGAGTGGAAGTGTAAGCTTAACTTCATCAACTTGAGGAAGTTCAATAATAACCTTATCAATCATTGCCTTGCATTTGGCTTCCTCTCTCTCTTGCTTAGACTTCCTTGGGGTCATAGAATATGGTACCTTTGGCTTGTAAACCCTCTAAGAAGGTTGTGGAGCTGTTTCAGGTGAAATTGGACTGCTGATGTCCTCGTGTTGACCAACACAAGATGTGTGTCGATCGACGTGGATAGATTTTGTCGCCTGTATTCATGCCCATTTTTTCCGACATGGTGATTGCACGTCGGTCGACGTGGACAAAATTCCTCAGAAATTACATCATCTTCCACTTCTTCCAGATCTATGGTGTCCTCAGATGACAATCCTTTCTTCACAACAGGCTCTAGTTGTATCTCACTACTCAAAGTAAAAACGTGGCATGGTTGATGTTGTTTGTATCAGATCCTCTTGAAGAACTAGCTGATTGGGAAATTTGAATATCTAGCTTCTTCACATGGCTGTCCAAAGCTTCAAATTTTCCATTCAAGTCAGTGTACAAAGCATCAATCTTCCCATTAAAATCAAATTTGATGTTCTGCTGACCCTCCAGTATCTGTTCCAACGTAGACTTAATCTCACTTTCTTTAGTTCTTGGAGGAGGCGTCTGGTGAGATGAAGATTCATAGTTCTTGGTGAAACTATTAATCGGATAGAGCTGTTGGTACTCATTCCTTGGTGTGTATCCATATCTCTTTTCCTGATATCCAGTTACATTGACGTAGTTGACATCCTTTTCTTCAACCTATGTAACACACTTAACTGATTTCTTACCCACAAGAAAACTGTGTACCATATCCAACATTGCATTCACCTCAGCAATCTGACCATTACCCGTGTTAGCTGCTTGTCTTGTCCTCTCAAGGTCTGCATTCTTGGTACTATTACTAGAAACCAAGTTCTCAATCAACTTACTCGCAGCCCTAGGTGTATTGGTCTTGAAGTTTTCATTGCTAGTAGCATCTAAAGCCATCTGATACCTCCAATCAACACCTCTGAAGAAAGTATCCAAAAGTTGAACCTCACTGAAATAATGATGTGGACGATCTCTTTGATATTCCTTGAATCTTAGCCAAGCTGCTTTCAAAGTCTCAGTAGGTCCTTGAGTAAACTGGGAGATCATATTACTCAAATATTCATACCTTGCATCATCATAGAAGTTGTTCAGAAAGGCTGTCTTTGTTGCTTCCCAAGTTATCAAAGATCCAGGTATCAACTGGTTAAGCCAATAAGCTGCTTCTCCAGCAAGTGAGTATGAGAAGAGCTTGCAGAAAATGTAGTCCTCTGACACTCCATTGGCTTTAATACTAGAAGCTAAATCCTCAAACCTCTCAATGTGATCAATCGGGTGTTCATTGGAAAGACCATGAAAAGGGTGATGTCCCACAAGAGTGTAATATGCGGGTTTCAGCTTAAAGTCATTCCTCTGAAAAGCAAGAGGTCGAATAGCAGACTATTAGCATAGAACTGACTAGGCCTATTGTACTCAGCAAGTGTTCTCTCCTTAGCTGCACTATATCCCTGCGGATCACCAACATTGTCACCGTGTCGAACGACATGGAGAGCTTGGTGTCGGTCGACATGATCAGCGACTTCAAATATCGTGTTTCCATCAACATCCAATTTCTGACCCTGCGCATTGCGCCCATGTCCCTCTGAATCACGTAAAACTCCAGTCTCATCCCTTAACAACACCAGCAGATTAACCATCTCTGATATCCTCTGTGTTGTTCGGTTAGCTCACTCTAACTTAGCTAGTTCTTGAGTAGAAATATTCACAAGTGAAAAATCCTTATTGCTCCTGGTACCGTGCTTATGCAAGCACCTGAAACACACAAGAAAAGAAAGAACGCATAAGTAACAAAATAAAAGAAAAACTTTAGACTAAATTCTAACCTAAACCTAATGGTGAATCAAAGAGTCCCAGGCAACGGCGCCAAAATTTGATATGCTCAAATTAACCCTTAGAGCTACTCTCTCAAATTAAGAGATCACTATAGTATTTAGGGATCAAATTCCACAGAGACTCTAGTTCACACAATAGATTATCACTTTTGAATTAAGCTAAACCAATGAATGTAAATTAAATAAAACAAGATAAAAACAATGAAATAAGGATGTAGATTCAATATGACAAGAAGCTAGACCTAGAAAAATCAATTAGGGAATACTCTGAAATGTGAACTGGGCAGTTCTATAATCAGGATACAATTGTTTGTTCGGTTCTTAAACTCATAACACTAATATGATATTTATCCAACTCTCGCTGCGATGACATCTATCCTCTAAACAGAAGAAAACCAAATCTCTTTGCGAAATACCAATAAATAGAGTCTCTATGATAATCAGGTATGATATGTTTACAAAATTCTTAAAGCAACTCTCGCTGCGAAAAGGCTGTTTGCTCATCTAAGATTGGGTCAGGATATCAATAGCACTTTCGCGCCTACTAACATTCCTATGATTCTAGATTCTGGCGGCTAGCCTAGAACTAGTATATTGCATAAGATAAATCATTGTCTGAATAAATTACATAAGATAAATGTGTGTCGGTCGACATACACAGTAACAATGAACAGTAACTCGATGAACAGTAGCTTTCCAACTTTTCAGCTACAATGCTCCAGAATTGCTCCATAATGTATCAACAAGATCCATCTTGCATTTGTACCTAATAAGACTCAATATATATACAAAATACTCTAAAACTAATACGTATGTCATGGTTAAAAATCATAAAAAAACCATGATAGATCAATATGCCTCCAATTATGTAGAGGAAAGAAAAGAGTTGTGGGGAGATTTTAAAAACCATCAAGATTCACCTTTATTCAGAAACAAACCATGGCTGATCTTTGGGGATTTTAATGAGATATTAGATGTGGAGGAGCATTCGGAACCAATACTAACGATGGCTGCATATAATGGAATGAAAGATTTTCAAGAGGTTGTTAGCTATAACTCTCTAAGGGATATGACGTATCATGGTCCTTTGCTCAATTGGTGCAATAAAAGAGAAGAAGGTCTAGAATGCAAGAAGCTTGATCGGGTTCTTATGAGCGATTCATGGAGTAATACCTATCCACAGTCATATAGTGTGTTTGAAGCGGGAGGATGTTCTGATCATTTATTATGTAGAATCCAAATAAATACTGAAGCTTTGAAGCCTCACAGGCCTTTCAAGTTTACAAATGCTTTAACAAGTCTCTCAGAGTTCTTAAGATTAATGGAAGATTTCTGGGGCAATACGGAGGAATTTTTTATGTCTACATCTGCAATGTTTCGATTTTCAAAGAAGCTAAAAGCATTAAAGCCAGAATTAAGGAGACTAATCAAGGAGTAGCTTGGTGACTTAGTGAAAAGGAAAAAGGAGGTTTATGATGATTTATGTGAATGTCAGGTTAAAACTCTTGTGAGTCAGGCGCCTGATGCAATGATTCAAAGTTAGAGGAAAAGTTTTTAAAGCAAAAATCAAAGTTACATTGGCTGAATGGGTGATAAGAATAATCGGTATTTTCATCAAGCTGCAAAGGTTAGGGAGGTAAGAAATGCAATTCACGAAGTGCAAAAACCGAATGGTGAGATAGTCAATACGCAAGAGGAGATCAAGAAAGAGGCTGAAAGATTTTTCAAGAATTTCTTGGGCCATAAAATGGATAATCTTGTGGATAAAACAGTGGAAGAATTGAAGTCGCTGCAGAATTTTGAATGTTCCGAAATAGAGGCTGATATTTTGACATGGGTCATGAATGAGGACGAAATAAAGGACGTACTGTTTGCTATGCCTAGTAATAAAGCTCCGGGACCAGATGAATATACCACATAATTTTTTTAAGAAGCTTGGCTGGTGGTGAAGAAGGATTTTGTTATAGCTGTTCAATCATTCTTTGAGAAGGGATTTCTTCCGAAAGGTATTAACTCCACAATCTTATCATTGATACCAAAGAAAATGGAAGCAAAAGAGATGAAATATTATAGGCCTATATCCTGCTGCAATGTTCTTTATAAGGTAATATCAAAGATTTTGGCTAATAGACTTAAGGTGATGCTACCAAAGTTTATTGCACCTAACCAATGTATAAAGGATCGTTTACTTAAGGAGAATTTTTTTCTGACATCTGAATTGGTTAAGAACTATCATAAGGATTTTTTCTCGCCCAGAAGTGCAGTTAAGATTGACATTTCAAAAGCTTTTGATTCAGTTTAGTGGGGTTTTCTCCGAAACACATTAACAGCTCTGAACTTTCCACCAAAGTTTATTCACTGGATTATGCTCTGCATTTCTACAGCATCCTTCTCAGTTCAGGTCAATGGAGAATTACCGGGATATTTTCAGAGTGAACGAGGATTGCGCGAAGGTTGTTTGCTTTCTCCATACTTTTTGTGATATGCATGAATGTTTTATCAAAGATGATTGACAAGGCAGCCATGGAAAAAAAAACGTGGGATACCATCCTTATTGCCAGAATATTCAGCTCACACATCTATGTTTTGCCGATGATCTTTTGGATTTTACGGATGGAAGAAGCGATCTATCGAAGGCATTCTTCAGGGTTTTTCAGATTTTTCTAAGTGCTCGGGGCTGAACATAAGCTTAGAGAAATCAACTCTGTTTATGGCTGATGTGTCAGAGGAGGTAAGAGTAACCATACTGGATCAATTTCCCTTTGATTCGGGTACATTACCAGTGAGGTATTTGGGGTTACCATTGTTGACTAAGAGGATGAAAGTTGAAGATTACAGCCCACTTTTAGAGAGGATTAGATGGAAAATAAAAGGTTGGACGGCGAGGTACCTTTCTTTTGCTGGATGGTTGCAGCTGATTAGCTTCGTCATTCATAGCTTAAAAAACTTTTGGATGTCCACTTTTCGATTACCAAAGGCGTGCATTACAGAAATAGATAAGATATGTGCTGCTTTTCTATGGTCTGGTTCGGAGCTTAATGCGAATAAAGCGAAGGTAGCATGGACAGAGGTTTGTAAACCAAAGGAGGAGGGTGGACTAGGTTTAAGACCATTAGAAGAAACCAATAAAGTTTGCTGCTTAAAACTTATTTGGAGAATTTTCTCAGCAGATTCATCTCTTTGGGTAAATTGAATTCAAATGTTTTTGATTTGAAAAGGTTCTTTCTGGACAGTGAATGGATTTTCTTCATTGGGTTCATGGATGTGGAGGAAGCTTCTGAAATATAGAGAGTTGGCGAAGTCTTTTCTTAGAACGGAGGTTTATAATGGAAAAAGAATTTTTTTTTGGCATGACCATTGGTGTCCACTGGGTCGTATTATTGATATAACAGGTGAAAGAGGGTTTATCGATTAAGGGATACCAAAGTTAGCTACAGTAGAGCTCGTACTCCGCACCCATAGAAAGAAAAGGCATAGACAGGACCATTTTAACCGAGTTGAGGAGCAGATCGAAACTCAAAAAAAGTAGCAGGCCTATGGAAGGTGAAGATAGGGTGTTGTGGTGGAGGAAGACAGATACATTCTCTTCGAAGTTTATATCAAAAAACACATGGAAGTTAGTACGCCAGGGAAGTCCAACCAAATAATGGTGGAAGGGTATATGGTTCTTGTTTGCAACTCCCAAGTATTATTTTCATTCATGGCTGGCTGTTCTCGACAGGCTTTCGACAGGAGATCGTATGCAGCAGTGGAGTTCAGGGGCAAATGCTCATTGCGTCCTATGTCAAAACAATTTGGAAACTCGAAACCACATCTTGTTCTCATGTAGTTTCTCAGCAGAGATATGCGATAAATTGGTTAAGAATTTGCTACAACAAAAGCACACTAGAGAATGGGATCAGCTCATGAGGTTATTGATGGACATATCTCTGTATAAGGTTCATCTTTTTCTTCTATGCTATACTTTTTAGGCTGTGCTACACATTATATGGCAAGAACAGAAATAACAGAAGGCATTGTGAAATACCAAACCCAGTATCTAATATTACTCAACTCATTGACAAGCAAGTGAAAAATAAACTATCTTCTATCCGATAAACAGGAGATAAAGATTTAGAGAAGGGCATGCAGACATGGTTTGTGACAAGATAAGAAGAATCCAAATAGCATTTCAAATTTATTTTTCTAAAGTTATTTTCATATTTCAAAAAATGTAACACCCAATTATAAAGCAGAATTTTCGAATCAAAGAAATTTAACATTCAATTCAAAAAGAAAAGAAAAAAATATAGGTAAATTTATCATCTAATTTTGTTGCATTAAAAAAAACTATTGTTTTTATCTGATATCATCGCAAATCATAGCGAATAGCCATGAGCCAATAAAAGACACGCATGAGTGTTTGTTGGAACACTATCCATTTCCACGTGGCATCAGTACAGCCTCTATCTATCTCATGCACGTGAATCGTATTTGTGGAAAATCTAAAATCAACCAATCAGAACTTGATGATGTGTCCACCTGATGATCCCCTAAAATCAACACTCTGTATAAATACGTAAATCCAGTTCATTTCCATAACACTAACATCTCAATATCTCATCTCACTTGTTTCTTTTTTCCCTTTGTGTCTGAAATTAAGAAAAGAATGGCCACGTCAGCAATCCAACACTCGTCTTTCGCCGGCCAAACTGCACTCAAGCCGTCCAACGATCTCCTCCGCAAAGTCGGAGCCTCCAACGGCGGTGGCCGCATCGTTATGCGCCGTACCGTAAAGTCTACTCCTCAGAGCATCTGGTTCCAATCTTTCCCTTTCTCTTAATCACTACATTAGTTAATTCAAAGCGATACTTTTTACTAAAACTAATAATTAATCACCAAAACATCAAACTTTTAACACAACAAAAAATGTCACACAGGTACGGAGCAGACCGTCCCAAGTACTTAGGACCATTCTCGGAGAACACACCATCATACCTAACCGGAGAATACCCTGGAGACTACGGTTGGGACACCGCCGGTCTCTCTGCTGATCCAGAAACATTCGCAAAGAACCGTGAGCTCGAAGTCATCCACAGTAGATGGGCTATGTTAGGAGCTTTAGGTTGTACCTTCCCAGAGATTCTCTCCAAAAACGGAGTCAAATTCGGAGAAGCCGTGTGGTTCAAGGCAGGATCACAGATCTTCTCAGAAGGAGGGCTTGATTACCTTGGAAACCCTAACTTGATCCACGCGCAAAGCATATTAGCTATTTGGGCTTCTCAAGTTGTGCTAATGGGACTCATTGAAGGGTACAGAATCGGAGGTGGACCTCTTGGTGAAGGACTTGACCCGCTTTACCCGGGTGGGGCATTTGACCCGTTGAACTTAGCTGAGGATCCAGAAGCATTCTCGGAGTTGAAGGTGAAAGAGCTTAAGAACGGTCGGCTTGCGATGTTCTCAATGTTCGGATTCTTTGTTCAAGCCATTGTTACTGGTAAAGGTCCAATTGAGAATTTGTACGACCATCTTGCAGACCCTGTGGCTAACAATGCTTGGGCTTATGCCACCAATTTTGTCCCCGGAAAATAGAATCATTTGGATATGATCATTTGTATATTCCATTTGTTTGGTTAACATTTATCTATGGTTAAAAATATTGCCTTTTATTTCGATGTCGTTGCTTGGTCAAAGAACTGATCGTTATCTCTTGACTGTTGTAACATATATTTGTAAGCACTACTCGTAGGTGAGGTGCGTAGCACACCGTCCCAAACCTCCTAGATATGCATTAGATATCTGAAGTATTGTTAACTGTTTCCGCCCAGCTTTACCATAGAATGCGGACGCTAGTTTAGAGGTTTTAAGTACGTGTTAGCAAAGTTAGTTTGAAAAATCAAATTATAAGTGTAATACTATGTGGTTTAAAGATTAAAGTGTAAGTGTAATACTATTATAGCTTAGAGGTTTTTAAGTGTTAACAAATTAGTTTGAAAAGTTAGAGTGTAAGTGCAACGTAACACTATTGTGGTTTAACGAGTCAAAGTGTAAGTGTAAGACTATTGTGGCTTAGAGGTTTTAAGTATTAGCAAAATTAGTTTGAAAAGTCAAAATGTAAGTGATACTTTAAGAAAGAAACATTAAGAGATGCTTTGACAACGGTGAGAATTTCTTCTCCTTTCTTCCTCCTCTTCTTTTCTGATGCCAGATCCGAGTACTGCCCCAGTTGAACTTCCGAAGCCCCCAGATCTAGATGCTTCTCCACCAGTCTTAGATGTTCAGACCTTGCTACTCCATTATTGCTCACTTAATCTTCAGATCCCTTGATCTCAACATCATCGGAACCTTCTGCAAAACCACTTGCTCGTGTGGTCTCAGATGTCGGAATTGATGTTGTCTACTCTTCTTGTGCCCAGATGTGCCCAGATCTCACCGATTGTTATGCCCGAGGTCAATCTTTCTGTCTACAAGACTCACAGCTGGCTATACAGGAGATCTCACCTGTCATTGGAGGAACCTCTCTTCTATGGGCTTCCAGGTTCAAGTCTTCACTCCGTAATTTATCTAAGCTCTGTACCCCTGATTTCGACGAAGATGGTATTCCAGTTGTCAAAGCTCCTCAGTCCGTTTTGCTCAGTGGTGCTGCGTTGTGGAAAGGCTATTTAGTAGCTCAGTTCCATTGAACTCCCCCTCCAGAGGCCAAGATAATGGCTGATTTGAATCCCATTTGGGGAACTCAAGGACGAATCACTGTCAAGAAAATTTCTCATAGAACATGTCTAATTTTTATTCCCTCGGAGGTTACTAGAGCTTGGGTGCTTGATGTAGGAGTGTGGCAAGCGGACAATTGCACATTCACAGTTTCAGAATGGTCAGAAAACGCTCAACTAGACCCACCTCAAAAGCTCGTTTCACTTCCAATTTGGATTGTTTTCAAGAACATCCCGCCTCAACTTTACAGTCTTCCGGGTCTGAGCATCTTAGCATCAGGAGTGGGAGAGCCTCTACACACTGAAAAGTCTCGCCTGCCTCCACTTGCCTTAGGAGATGTTAAGGTTAAGGTCAAAATCCTCCTTGATCAAAAGCTCCCACCAGCAGTGAGAGTGATGGATGATCTTGGAAACTCAGTTCGTGTAGAAACGGCTTATCCTCGTCTCCCACCGAAATGTGAGAATTGTAATCAGTTTGGTCATCTAGTACCGAGGTGTCCTCGAGAAATAAAAAAGGGAAGTCTAGCTCAGCAGGATACTCAAGTTGGTTGTGAAGATTCTATTTGTGCTTTGTCTCACCAGGTTGTAGTTGCTAATTCTATATCCGCTGTTGAAGCACAAATTGTGGCGCCAGAAGTTATAGAGAGAACTCTTGTTAATATAGAGAATCATGTTACTCCTGCTAAAGCAGTTGTATCCGAGACTCTGAAAAACATTAAATCACGCGATTACAAATGCATGAACATGAGTTTGAGTGGTGTTTTTAATGCATCAAGCACATAGACAAATTGGATTCAAAAAATAAAGTAACGGAAATCTTCCTTTACAATCAAGAACAATATTTTCTTTCTGATTTTTTTTTCCTTCTTTAGCTCTTTTTTTTTTTTGACGGCAAAAGTCTCCATGTTTATTAAGCTAGTTCGAAAAAGCTTGCATGGTTAGCGAGTCACTCCGGAACTTCGGTGCTTACATGGGAAAAACAGGTGTTTCGTGCCCTTGCTCCTTTAGCAAGACAATCGGCACGGATATTACATAATCTTGGAATATAAGCTAGAGAAAAGTTTAAGAAAAAAGATTTGGAAATACTGAAATCTTCTAGTTCAGTGGCGAAAGCAGGCCATGAATCAGGATCTTTTATAAGTTTGATCAGTTCCCCGCAATCAGTTTCGAATCTCATTGTCGTGAATCCTTTTGATGTAACTTCCTTCATTGCCCAGATGAGGCCTTCTAACTCTGCGTGGAGAGGTGACAGAACACGATTGATACCTTTTAAACCTATTGTATTGTGTTGTTCTTCTTCCAATGAAAAACCTAACCCAGATAAAGTATCTTCTAGTCAAGTGTATTACGTATGTAAAACTATTCAAGTGTTTTATAATTTAGCAAATGGATTAAAGTTAAGTAAAGAAACTCAAGAGTAAATCAATGCTCTTATAGGGAAAAACTGGCAACTAAGAGAGAAATAGAATTAGAGTAAATATAATCCGTTTAAATTATTACATGACATTTTAGCATTTTATGCTGCTTAATCATATACTTCTTTTTTTCGACTATGGAGTATAATTTAGTTTTTGTTGCATTAAAAACAAAACAATTGTTCTTATCTTATATCATCGCAAAGCATAGCGAATAGCCAAGGGCCAATAAGAGAGACGCATGCATGAGTCTCTGTCGGAACTCGGAAGTAACACTATCCTCTCGTCTATGTGTATTATATTTACTTCACCACCACCCCCACAAGATCTTTCATTGCCACGTGGCAGCATCACAACCTCTATCTATCTCATACACGTGAATCTAACGTATGGAAAATCTAAAATCAACCAATCAGAACTCGCTGATGTGTCCACCTAGTAATCTCCCCCAAAATGAGCCTCCGTATAAAATACGTAAACCCAATTCATTTCCATAACACCAACAGGCAACAACAACACCTCATCTCATCTCATCTTGATTATATATCATTCCCGAAGCTAAGAAAATAATGGCCACGTCAGCAATCCAACACTCCTCCTTCGCCGGCCAAACGGCACTGAAGCCATCAAACGATCTCCTCCGCAAAGTTGGAGCTTCCAACGGCGGTGGCCGTGTCGTCATGCGACGTACCGTCAAGTCTACTCCTCAGAGCATCTGGTTTCTATCTTTTTCCCTATTCCCTTGCAATACCTAAAATTCAAAGCTATATTTGTTCCTCAATTTTTTTTCATTTTTTCTTTTACTGAAAAATCTATTTTTCCATTTAAATTTAAAAGTTGAATTATTTTTACAAATGCTCCAAGTATAGTGGTTCAGTCTGGGGTTTGTATTCGATTTTTTTGGATTTTGAAAAGTAGTAGCCAATGTAAACCAAATCTACTATGTATCCTTGATTAAATCAACTCTAACTTTTACACAACAAAAACTTGTAATAGGTACGGAGCAGACCGTCCCAAGTACTTGGGACCATTCTCAGAGAACACACCATCATACCTAACCGGAGAATACCCCGGAGACTATGGTTGGGACACCGCCGGTCTCTCTGCTGATCCAGAAACATTCTCAAAGAACCGTGAGCTCGAAGTCATCCACAGTAGATGGGCTATGTTAGGAGCTTTAGGCTGCACCTTCCCAGAGATTCTCTCCAAAAACGGAGTTCAGTTCGGAGAAGCCGTGTGGTTCAAGGCAGGATCACAGATCTTCTCAGAAGGAGGGCTTGATTACCTTGGAAACCCTAACTTGATCCACGCGCAAAGCATATTAGCTATTTGGGCTTCTCAAGTTGTGCTAATGGGACTCATTGAAGGGTACAGAATCGGAGGTGGTCCTCTTGGTGAAGGACTTGACCCGCTTTACCCGGGTGGGGCATTTGACCCGTTGAACTTAGCTGAGGATCCTGAGGCGTTCTCGGAGTTGAAGGTGAAAGAGCTCAAGAATGGTCGGCTTGCTATGTTCTCAATGTTTGGATTCTTCGTTCAAGCCATTGTCACTGGTAAAGGTCCGATCGAGAATTTGTACGGCCATCTTGCTGACCCTGTGGCTAATAATGCTTGGGCTTATGCCACCAACTTTGTCCCCGGAAAATAGAGTTTAATATGATCATTTGTATATTCCATTTTATTGGTTAACACTTATCAATGGTTAAAAATATTGCCTTTTATTTCGATTTTGTTGCTTGGCCAGAAATTATTGTTAGGTATTGTAACACATTACTTCGTAGGTGAGGCGCATTACGCATTGCATCCACTGTCCCAAACCTCCTATGCTTGTTAAAGCGCCATGAAAACATAGAAATAGGATAGTGACTAATGATTTTTATTTAAAATATTGGTGAAAAAGGACATAATGGTAGAAGAGTTCTCATTTTTCTTTACTATGGCATTATTTGGAAACACACAAAAACAATTTTGTTTTGTCAAATTGTAAATATCATTAAGAAATGAATGTGTGGTTTTACAAGAGTAGCTTAACCTAATTAAATTTTGAAGCCTTGCCAATAAAAAAAAAACACAAGGGAACAAATGATTTTAAGAAAAGGAGATTTTTTCATAGGCTCCAAAGGATCATTAAGGCCTTGAATGGTAGTAGTTTTTACTATGGTTTTTGGTTTTTGACTTTCCAAAAATCACTTAATGACCCAATCAAATTTGTGTGACAAATGGTTTCTCAAAAAAATAGAGAATCTAAATTCTATTAGTTTTTGCAATTTCTAAACAAAAACCAAAAAGCTAATTTTTTGAGCTTTTGAGTTTGGACGTGAAATGTTATTTTTCAAATTTTTCATTTTTTTTATTTCATTTTTTTAACAAAATAAAATAAAAAACAAAATCTAAAAACCATAATCTATAATCTAAAAACCACTTAAAAACTTTTAAACGTTCATGGCCTAAATCTTGAAAGTGTCATTTTTTTTTTTCGTGCCGTAATTGTATTGCAAATCTCTCTATCGGTTTCTTTGAAGATGGTAGAAGGAGGGATCACTAGTTGGTTGTGCAATACATTGTTCATCTGCTTCCAGATGTGATATATTGCAGATTGGGCGGTGTGTCTTCAGAGAAACAGTGGTGAAGTGTGTCCAAAGATTAGTCCACGCAAGAAGTGATGTCCAAGTGTAGAAAATGCAAATAGGAAGTCCTAGCCTTCGTTGGATCTTGGCCCAGACTAAAGCAAATTGATAAACGTACATATAGTGAAAAGAAATACTGCATTTTGGCCAATATAAAACCAATAAATTGATAATTTAAGAAATATATAAGCACTAAAAGTTAAGTTTTTAAACTGTTATGTAGAAGTGTTCTTAATTTGGCAAAATGCCCTATAAATTGAAATAAAAATTTGAAATTTTCTTCATTAAAAATTTGAAATTTGAATTTTTTTTACTTTCTTCTTTTGAAATTGATATAACAGTGGTCAGAGGTGTAAACTCGTATTCGATATTTGTGTAAGAAAGCTACAGTAAAAGACCCATATTTCATATACGATATTTGTATCAAATCTTTTGAAGAAGATTCACAGAGAAAAACTACAACTAATCATATACACTAATTTGTGTCAAATCACAAAGGATTCACAGATGAACAACAATATCATGTTGTTCATCATTATTTTCTACATAAGCATCAAGAGTTTCAGATTATTTTCTACAGAAGCATCAAAAGAAAGACCGAATAAACGCACTCATTAAATCTCAAGAGAGTTGCTTGTTCAGGTATTCAACGAACTTATGTTTTTTTTACATCTTCAGGTAAGCAGTGGAAAATATTTGAAGATAAAATGGATGGTCTAACACAAGGCGTTATAACACACTCGATGGGAAAGTCATGTTGAAAGTGTTAAGACAATAAGATTTCAAGCTCCTAATATTATGAATGCTTTAGTTTACATTGCTGAGAATAGTGATGATCCGAAAGAGCATAGCGAAGCTGAATGTCTAGCAATAAGTGAAACTCATGGGATTGGAGTTTCAAGTTCTTGGTTTCCATGGTTATTTGGTATGATCTTCGTTATGTTGTGAACATTGTTAGTAAGAGTTTGCAATCCGAAGATATGAACATATATGTTGCTATCTCTCAGTTCAAAGGGCTGGTTTCTTATTTTCAAAAGTATAGAGATTCAGGCTTTGAGAAAGCAAAGTTAGAAGCTAAAACAATTGCAGATTCCATGGAGATTGAGGCAATATTTCCCAAAAAAAAGCTAAGAGAATCATTCGAAGGAAAAAAAATATGGTGAAGAGTTAGAGAGTGTTGAAGGAAGTGTGGTATTATCACCAGAGGAAATCTTTAGAGTTGATTACTTCATCCAGATCATGGATCAAGCTATATGCTCGTTTGAGACAAGATTTGAACAATTTCAAAGGTATGAACACATTTTTGGTTTTTTGTTTGATTTGAAGAAATTGCAGTCAGCGAGTGATAAAAGTTTGACATCTTGCACCAATCTTGAAAATTATCTGACCCATGACAAACATTCAGATATTGTTGCTAAAGATCTGTTACCAACAGAAACTAAGAGATCTATTGAAGTGTTAGATTTTTTGGAAAAAGTTGTAGATTGTTATCCTAATGCATGAATTGCTTATCGAATATTGTTGACGATTCCAGTTTCAGTTGCATCTGCTGAAATTAGTTTTTCAAAATTAAAACTGATAAATTCATATCTTCGCTGGATTATATCGCAAGAAAGATTGAGTGACTTGGCTATTTTGTCTATCAAAAGATAGCTGGTTAAAAGTATTAATTTTGAGAGTTTAGCTAATGATTTTGTAGGAAAGAAGTGAAGAAAAAAATTGTTTTAGAATTTTAGTTTTAATTTTCTACTTTTGCATGTTTTTTTTTTATGAATAATGATAATTGTTTAAAAAAAATATATGAAATAGGTCTTTTTTTATATTCCAACTTTAGAACGGCTCTGATGTTAACTAAAGAAACTCAAGAGCAAAGAAATCAATCAAATTAAGGGGAAAATTCAGGTAAATTAATCATCTAATTTTGTTGCATGAAAAACAAAACAATTGTTTTATCTGATATCATCCCAAATCATAGCGAATAGCCAAGAGCCAATAAGAGACACGCATGAGTGTTTGTTGGAACACTATCCTCTTGTCTGTGTGCTTACTTCACCCCCACAAGATCTTCCATTTCCACGTGGCATCAGTACCGCCACTATCTATCTCATGCACGTGAATCAAATTTGTGGAAATCTAAAATCAACCAATCAAAACTTGATGATGTGTCCACCTGATGATCTCCCCTAAAATCAACACTCTGTATAAAAAATACGTAAACCCAATTCATTTCCATAACACTAACATCTCAATATCTCAATCTCACTTGTTTCTTTTTCCCTTTTTGTCTGAAGCTAAGAAAATAATGGCCACGTCAGCAATCCAACACTCCTCCTTCGCCGGCCAAACGGCACTGAAGCCATCCAACGATCTCCTCCGCAAAGTTGGAGCTTCCAACGGCGGTGGCCGCATCGTTATGCGCCGTACCGTCAAGTCTACTCCTCAGAGCATCTGGTTCCAATCTTTCCCTTTCTCTTAATTACTATACATTAATTAATTCAAAGCGATACTTTCCACTAAAACTATAATCACCAAAACATCAAACTTTTAACACAACAAAAAATGTCACACAGGTACGGAGCAGACCGTCCCAAGTACTTGGGACCATTCTCGGAGAACACACCATCATACCTAACCGGAGAATACCCCGGAGACTACGGTTGGGACACGGCCGGTCTCTCTGCTGATCCAGAAACATTCGCAAAGAACCGTGAGCTCGAAGTCATCCACAGTAGATGGGCTATGTTAGGAGCTTTAGGTTGTACCTTCCCAGAGATTCTCTCCAAAAACGGAGTCAAATTCGGAGAAGCCGTGTGGTTCAAGGCAGGATCTCAGATATTCTCAGAAGGAGGGCTTGATTACCTCGGAAACCCTAACTTGATCCACGCGCAAAGCATATTAGCTATTTGGGCTTCTCAAGTTGTGCTAATGGGACTCATTGAAGGGTACAGAATCGGAGGTGGACCTCTTGGTGAAGGACTTGACCCGCTTTACCCGGGTGGGGCATTTGACCCGTTGAACTTAGCTGAGGATCCAGAAGCATTCTCGGAGTTGAAGGTGAAAGAGCTTAAGAACGGTCGGCTTGCGATGTTCTCTATGTTTGGATTCTTTGTTCAAGCCATTGTTACCGGTAAAGGTCCGATCGAGAATTTGTACGATCATCTTGCAGACCCTGTTGCTAACAATGCTTGGGCTTACGCCACTAACTTTGTCCCCGGAAAATAGAATCATTTGGATATGATCATTTGAGACTTATCAATGTATAAAAGTATCTTATTGTTTGATAATTGCTATGATGGTTCTATTGTTGCTATGGTCAAAGAAGTTCTCATTAGCTAAGCTATAGGTTCTTGTCTTGTGTCATTTGATCTTGAGAGACATTGAATTTTAAATGTTTACAATCATTAAATGTTAAAGAAAAAAAGAATAATATATTTGCAAAGATGAATCGTAGCAAAAAAAAGAATAATAGTACAATTCTATCCAACATTGCATAAACTTTCAAAATGGCTTCCGATTCTGGATTCCACGGTCCTCGATTACAGGAAACTACAAAGGAACAACATGTCTAAACATATTCACACCAGAAATCGAAATTGTTATAACAACTAATAAGATCTGCTGATAAAAAACCAAACCACTGTTCTTGGAAAGGTCAAAGGTAACAACAATACACTTCTTTTTTTTTCTGTCTTCTCGTTTTTCTTTTTCTTTTTTCACATTCTACTCTAGAAAACAAAAAGAGGAAAAAACCTTAGATATATATTTATCTTTTGCTACCAACAAATATTAACGTCTCACGAGTTGGCTACAAAGCCTAAAACGGAGAAAAAAGATCACTAATACCAGATCGAAGATCAAAAGATATGTTTCTGATACAAAATATTACCTCACTGATGAATCTTCTTCTTTCCCAACTTTAACCTTTCATTTGTTCAGACTGTTCTTCATCAGTTCTTGACGCTGCAATCGTCTCAGAAGCTTCTTCTATGGACTCACTGTTACTTTTATTATTGTTGCCATTGTCGCTTTCTTTGGTCTCTTGTTCATCCAAAGTATTGTTGTTGTTGTCTCCAGAAACATTTGTGTTCTCTGGTTCTTCCTCAGGGGAGGCCTTGAGTTCATCTGTCGCTGGTTTTGGGTCATTAGAGACAGAAGGACACTTGTTTTTGCTGCCAAGGAGGTCACGAGAAACTGAGAGATTATTGTTGTTACTATTATTACTCTCTCTTTTGCTTTGACGTGTTACCCACACGAGCTGCAACGTGTGTTCTTTCCAAGACTTTGCATTAGCAAACGCTTTCTCTGCTGCGGTGCGTTTCACAAATGTCACACAAGCTGCACGGTTTTCGCTATGTGTTTCATGGTCCTTGTCACTATCAATCGATGCATCGTCTTCCAGTTCAACTTTTGAGACTTCGCCATAAGAACAAAAATGTTCTTTTAAGACAGTAACCTGGAAATTAAAAAAAACAGTTCAAAGCATAGGTAAGTGATTCAGAGACCTAATCATATCTAATTGGAAGGTGAAAAGTTTTGCAAATTCATAAAGTAGACAAAAGGGAAAGGGGACATACATCAGCTAAACCAGTTGGCAAAGGAGGAACCACTTTGATGGTCGTCGTACGGTTGTCCAACTTATACCTATTTGCCATAGGGGAGTTCAAACTTGCGGTAAACGAATAAGGTCGTTGCTTCATGTTTTTGGAATCGGACGATGACGTTTCTGTGCTTAGTTTGGTAGTGGAAAGTGGTTTCTGGATAGGCACTTTTTTATCTGTCGATGACTCTGGTTTTGGTGATGCGATTGCAGTAACAGAATCAGAGGCTGTATCAACTTTAACACGCTTAGCCTCTGGCTCATCTGCTTCCTCGCCCTTGACAACAGTACCCTGATAAGATTTAGAGCAAGATAATATGAACTTGTTAGTTTCAACTCCATCTATGTGATGTTGACTAAGACAGCGTCAACAATTTTGCTTCTAGTGTATAAATTCATAAGCTGAAGACATCTTGAACCAAATATAAATATATCACAACGCATCTATGTCTACTCAAATCTGTGTGAACCGATCTCACTTTTATATAACATTCATAAACTAGATCAGCACTTGACACTTTCCAAAAGACAGTTCTGAGATTCAAATCCTCAGACTTCATACTTGTATGTCTGCTTAATAACTTTCTAATAACTACAAAACTTTAATTTTCTTCAAAACAGTGTTGACGGGATTCGGAAAAATGTAAAGGAGAATTAGTTATTTGTTCTTACTTGTTTTTGAAGTATCGCCATTTTTTTTATGAACTCACTTCGCTTCTGCTCCAGCATTTCCTGCTTTTTCCGAATTTCCTTCAGCCGCTCAAGAGTGTCCGTTTTTTGCTGCTGAAGCGGTGTAACCTTGGGACCACTAGTAGCCACCACAGGCTTAGACTGTTCAGAGGATGGAGCTCCACCAGTGTGGAAGGCAGGACCACCCTTTGCAATTGAAGATAAAGGGTTGCTTTTCGATGCTGCAGTAATAGGGAGTTGGTTCTGTCCTCCAGAAGCAGTCATACCACGACCTCTCCCACAAGCACCATTGCCAATGGACAGGCCGTTATCAGGTATACTATCTCTATTTGCCCACCAAAGTTTGATGAAGCGGTTACCCATCACGGCATCAGGTGCCCTGAGAGCCAATTCAGCCTCTTCGCGTTTCGAGAACTGCACAAATGCTCGCTCACTATTTATTGGGATGTGAATGTCAACAACTTTCCCAAATTTCTGAAAATGGGCAAGAATGAGGTCCCTTCTGTTGCTCTCGTGGGGAACATTATTCACAAATAGAGTTCGCAATGCTCGTTGTGGCTTTCTTGCATTGCTCATTGCATCATTCGAAGTATTTGATGGATCAACAACTTTTGTGACACTTTCACCAGCATGATTCTGTTTACCATGTCGGGATATATTAACTGAGACCTCCTTCATTTGATCTTCAAGTCCAGCTGATGAACTTAATACTGCATCAGCTTTCTCTTTTGAATTTGCTTGACTATTAGAACCACGCATTCTTCCCCAAACTGATTGACTTGTGCTTCCACGAATACCACACACATTTTCAGCACCATCTTGGTTATTGTCATCCAGTGGAGCTACATTCTCATCAATCCCATGAGAATTTAGGGCAGATACTGCGCCTGAAGTTTCACCCGTACTATTATTCCACAAAGGTTGATCAGGATCGTAAAAGTCAGTTCCACCAGCACTAGGATATGCATCCCCATAACCCAAACCATCAACAGCCATTCCGCCCTCGTTAATCATCCCATGAGCTCCTTTAGTATTCATGAAGTTAGCACACCCAAACTGTGCAGGTACATGTTTAGAAGAAGCTGCAAGATGAGGTGCACCAGGGACTGAAACGGGAAGGTTAAACTGTGATAGACTCTGCACAAATGGAAAATGAAGGAAAATTACTCAGTTAAATATACGCAAGAGAAGAGCAGCCTAATAAAATGGTAGTCATTAATAAATGTATCATGCAACACAGAGTTTGCAATTCAACAACCTAGATAATATTAACATGCATCTAAAAATCAGAATAGAGTTTGGCTGTTTCTAAGAGTCATGCCAGGTAAGCTAACACTGAAAACATTAAAGAGATTAATTTTATGTCACTGAGAAGTACTGTTGAATGGCATAAAGTGGTCATAAGACTATCAACGTATGCAAGAAATATAGATAGCCTATCAGTGGAGAATCATGCAAATAGTAATCAAATATCCAGCAAAACTTCTAGTTCTATTGTCTTTTCACAGATAGCCTTATTCGTTGAAGAAGACTTAAATGAAGAAAACATACCTGAACATCGTCAACAACAATACGATTAATTCCATGCTCCATCGGACACATGTCCCCTCTGAGGCAGAAACCACGTTCCTCGAAGTCTCTACATCGTTGCCGAGGAATACCCATGTTAAGTGGAGCATTTAAGGGCGGTCTTAGGGACCCTTGTAAGTGATGGAAACCATCCAAGCCACCATTTGGAACTCCAGGAATCATTCCAAAACCAGGCCATGGTGCACTCTGAGCAGCTGAAACACCAGCTAGTCCCCTTCCTCCAAACATGCCTGAAGCCATAGATCCGACTTGAACCATATGAGACGAAAGATCAACAGGATTAAACCTGGAATCACGCTGAGCCCACGAACCATAATTTCCTCTACCTCTACCAGGACCAGAGTCTCTTGAAAACATCTGGTTTGACCTCATTCTTTGATTATCAAACTGTACACGTTGTCCCGATCCTGCCCGCTTCTCGTGTTCACTATACGAATTACCATTTTCATAATGTCTATAGTTTTTCCTGTACGGACGTGAAAAAGCCTGATCTGAAGAATCTTGTTCCATAGACTGAGACCTCGTTTCTTCTTTCCTACGATGCTTATGGTTACGATCATCATCTTCCTCCTCACTAATCTCATGTTCCTCAGGATCACTCATACAATCAGGTGGAGATAACACACTTTGCTTTGGAGAAGAAACAGAAAGTTCCATGAAACCACTTGGATAATAATGCAAAGCTTCTCTTCTCTCATACAAAACTCTGAATACAATTTTTAAATCTCCATCAGATTATTATTGCAACAACAAACAAAGAGTAATATACCAAAAACGATACCCTAAACGATCTAATTTTTCAATCAATGCTCAAACAAAATCTACCTAAGTCTCATCTCGAGATCACAGATTCATGCTTCGCCTATACTATTTGATTAAGCTCCTAATTCTCATAACAACTCGAAAACCCTAACGAATTGAGATAAAACTCCAGAATCGTCACAACGAAGCAGCAGAAACTTAGGGTTTTAAAACGAACCTAAAGAGCTTCAGAAATGTTTTAAAAAACTTACAGGTTAATCCGGAATAATCAATGACTCTGTTCGCTCTTCTTCAATATCCAAAAATTCGGATTCAGGTCCGATAGTGTAAAACGACGGCAAAAAACCTAAATCAAAAGCAATGGATTGACATTTGGGGGAGAAATTGGAGAAAATAGTAGTGGCGGAGGGAAGGATCGTCAATGAAGATTAAATCCGCGGCGGAGATTATTCGCCGTCGATGTTCTGGAATTAGTAGGAGAATCAACGTCGCCGATAGCGACTGCTCTCGTCCGTTAGGGTTTGAAGGAGCTGTGGAATTAGCTGAGAGAGAGAGAGAGAGAGGGGATGGGCTTTTTTGTTATCAAAATAAAGTGTGAGTAAACAAAGTAAGGCGAGGAAGACAGAAACTAGACTGGAAATTTTTGATTTGTTACCCCCAAGAGTTCTTCATGTTTACAGAATGACCCAATAATTTTTATTTATCTGGTATTTTCATAGTCATTCTTTCTTTCTTTTTTTCTCAAAACAATGTCATGTTAAAACTATGTTTGTGTTTCAAGAAAAGTATTGTGTTACATGTGATTTTTAGAAGAAAAAAAAATTAATTTATTCTTTACTCGAAAATAAAATAAAAACTTTGAATTTAAGTCATTATCATTTAAATATCAGATAAAATTTTATGTGTAGTTTTAAATTGTTTCTTTTAATCCATGTGCAATATGTTTAATCGATGAAAAGTGAAACAATAATTTTTATAAAACTGAAGGTTATGAAATTTAAAAGTTCACGCCCTCCTTTTTGTTTATTTTAAGAGTAAACTTATTTTAAGACTTTAAATGCATATAATTATACAGTCCATATCTTTTAATCCTTATAAGATCTCTTTTCTGGTCTAACCTTTTTGGAAAATCTATGAACAGATAGAGGATGGAGAAAACTCGTATTGTTTTGACACATGTTTCGACGACTTCCAGTTATCATTCAAACACAAAATTTTCCAATTATTATTCAACACACAAAAAAAATCCAAAATTTCGAAAAATACATTATATACATTATATATATATATATTATAGTTATATAATACATGAGATATATATATACAAGATTTTGGATTTTTTGGATTTTTGGATTTTGTTTTGATTTCTTGTCTTATTTACACTAAATATTTTGGATATTTATCGAATTTTCCGAATTATTCGGAAATTTTCAAAAAAAAAAATGTTCTGAACTCAGATCTAAAATTTGTTAAACTCGAATACAAAACCCAAACCAAAATTACAAATTACCCAATAGTATACAAAATCTCTAGTACCAAATTACATGAAATATAAATCTGAACTGAAACTCGAATGCTCAGGGCTACCATTGTTACATAATTTTTTTATTTTTGATAAAGGTTTTACATAAAATGAAATATTGGATATACGAAATGTATCTAATAGAAATCCAAATTTAATTACGATCTACAGCGTAAAGCAGTAATGCACTTGTACCTTTTGACAAACTATACTCAAAGATTTGGGAATTAAGGTTTTACTGTTTTAGTATAACACTGGATAGATTTTGACCAAAAAAAAAAGAAGTATAACACTGCATAGACTTGAATTTAAGAGAATGTACACAAGCCCTTCAAAAACCAACAACCTGCACTCTCGAAAATAAAACATTAAAAACAAATGAAATCTTGAAAGAATACTACAAGAACTCTAAAACAAAATCCCAACAGATTTACATACAAAAATATTACCCAAAAAAATAACAAAAATCCTAACAGAAGACAAACTCTCTGAATCAACTCAACAAAAAAAGAAAAAAAAAAGAAAAACCAAGGCACGTAAATCACCACCGTTAATCTTCATAGTCAAACAGTCAAACTCAACAACTTGACCAAAAAAGTATATGTGATTGTGATATTAAGTAATTACTTAAAATCTAAAATATTATTTATTATTATATTTACTTATTCCATAAAATTTAGGATTATTTTCTATGTTTACATTTTTCTAGTAGAAGAAGAAATAGAAAAAAATATATAGATATTAAAAAGCTACAGATAATAATAACAGAAAAAAACAAAAAAAAATTAAATTTCAATTCAATAAAAGGAAAAAGAAAGATTTTCTACCAACTTTAGAAAAAGGAAATAGCTAAAAAAAATCATCTATAAAACCAAAACAATACAACCCTAAATTTTGCATAACTTTCTCTAAAATCTATCGCCAACATATAAGACTTTTCCTCTCTACTTCATGTATCTTCAGTCTCTTCCTTGATCAATCTTTTCACTCTTAATCGCCTCCTCCGACGATTATCAATAATCTAATTATCAATCATAATATTTTACTCTTGAATTTTTTTTATCGATGGATCAAGAAGACGACTACGTGAGCTACGAGGATGAGGAGGATGATGATTACTACAACCCCTCCGATGATCCGGAGCCGGAGTTTTACGGTGAGGAAGAGACTGACGTGTCCTTGCGAAAATCTACGAGTCAGGTGATCACTAAAGAAACTCTTATAGCAGCACAGAAGGAAGTGTTGGTTAGGGTTATGGAACTTTTATCGGTTAAGGAGAACCATGCTAGGATTCTTCTTATTCATTACCAGTGGAACGTTGATAAGTTGTTTTCTGTGTATGCTGATAGAGGCATAGATAGTTTGTTCGCTAGTGCTGGTCTTACTGTTTTTGATCCTTGTTTAGTTAAGTCTAAGAGGATGAAGAAGAAGAAGAAGATGACGTGTGGTATCTGCATGGAAGATGATATACCAAGCAAAGTGATGACAACAATGGAGTGTGGTCATAGCTTTTGCAATGATTGTTGGAAGGGACATTTTACTGTCAAGATTGACGAAGGTGCGAGCAAGATGATTAGATGTATGGCTCATAAGTGTAACGCGATTTGCGACGAAGATGCTGTTAGGAAGCTAGTTGAGCCCAAGTTAGCTGAGAAGTTTGATCGTTTCCTCGTTGAGTCTTACGT
This sequence comes from Cardamine flexuosa, assembly GCA_963555745.1. NCBI lineage: Eukaryota > Viridiplantae > Streptophyta > Magnoliopsida > Brassicales > Brassicaceae > Cardamine > Cardamine flexuosa. The sequence goes on from OY743218.1 coordinate 3,076,428, forward strand.
GGAAGATAACATGAAGGTGAAGTGGTGTCCAAGCACACCGCATTGCGGCAATGCTATGAGGAAACTTGAAGATGATGGTTATGATGAAGTTGAATGTTCATGTGGACATCAGTTTTGTTTTAGTTGTCTCTGTGAGTCTCATTCTCCTTGCTCTTGTTTGATGTGGAAGCTATGGAGCGAGAAGTGTAAAAACGAGTCTGAGACAATCAACTGGATCACCGTTAACACAAGGGTGTGTCCGAAATGTCGCAAAGCTGTTGAAAAGAGGGATGGATGCAATCACATGACATGTATTTGTGGGCAGTGTTTTTGTTATTTATGTGGTGGAGCTACTGGACGGACTCATTCTTATCAGTCTATCGAAGGTCATAGTTGTGGTCGATACAAAGATGAAGACGTGAGGAATTTGGAGAGAGCCAAAAGGGATTTAGACAGGTATACACATTACCATTACCGATACAAAGCACATAACGATTCGTTGAAGCTAGAGGATGAGCTTAGGGAGAGTGTCCTTAAGAAGGCAGAGGCGAATTCCGTAAAGAAGGAGGAAGAGGTTTTCAAGAATTACAGTTGGGTTATAGATGCAGGCCACCGGTTATTCATATCAAGACGGATTCTCGCGAATTCGTACGCGTTCGCCTTCTACATGTTTGGAGAAGAGCTATTCAAAGATGAGATGAGCGATAATGAAAGAGTGATTAAGCAGAATCTGTTTGAAGATCAGCAGCAGCAACTTGAAGGTAATGTTGAGAAACTTTCCAATATATTACGAGAGCCTTTTGATGAATATGAGTATAAGAAAGTTGAGGAGATGAAGAGTCAACTCCACATGATATGTGGGTTGGTTGATACCCTCTGCAAGAGAATGTATGAATGCATTGAGAATGACTTATTAGGCCAACTCGAAGCTGGATTAATGCACAAACACAACATTACAACTTACAGATCAAACGGAATTGCACAAGCAGCTCAGTTTTGTGCTCACTCATGCCAATCTTCGGATTGTGGTTCAACCGGATCTCCATCCGATCAGTGACTCCTCGTTTTAATTTTTCTTGTTTCAGTAGCTTTTCTTTCCTTAACAGTTGATGCATCTTAGAACATATAACTATTTTGGCTTTGCTTTTTTTATTTTTGTTATTTATCTTAAAAACTATTTTCCCTATGGTTCGTTAGGAAGATAAAGCAATAGGTAAAACATTACAGTTCACCTGTGTTATCAAAGTTTCGTGGTTTATATACTATCATAGGAATAATCTACTATGCTATGCTTAAAAACTGTAAAGATATCGAATAAATTTGTGGGCAAAAAGAACAAACAATTCACATATTCCTCTGTTATAGAGAAGTGATATAATTCTATCATTCTTTTTTGATTTTAAACAAATTCCTTTTGTAACACAAACCTCGAAACTTAATGTACTAAGGTCCAATTATATCATTCACCATAATGATTAACATGTTCTCTATTTTAAGTAACGTTTTGTGTTGGCATATATATATGAGAAAGTCACAGAAAAGAGAAGATGCTTTTAAATCCAAGAAAAGAATCAGAGTCATTGGACTTACCTGCAACTGTTGAACAGAATCGTTTATTCTGCTCTAAGCTTGTGCCGCTTCTCTTTACCATCGAGATATCGAAGGACAGTATTTCTCCAGGTGCAACATCAGATGTGATGCTTGGCCTTTTCGTAGAAGGACTAACCTTTAATCCGTATGCTCTACACGACGGACTTGTCTCTGTGTTTCTTCCTTCTTGATAAGAGATGGTTGTAGGATCCTCGAGTTTTGATGTAGCGAGTACCGGGGAATTCTTGGATCTTTTCCTTATGTAGTTGAATACTGTATCATCTGAGAATGGTCTTTCTGTTTTGCCTTTGTCATATTCATTGAAGGTAACAGTTAGGTTTTTAAGTAAAGGTTGATAAACAAATGAAAATGATTGATTTACGTACCAGTTTTGTCTGCAAGGGTTGCATAACCCGGGCTAGTGATCTTCTGTGCGGTTTCTTTGATGTCTGTAGTATTTGTAGGTAAGCCAAACACAGACTCATATTGAAACAGAGGATCGAGTTCAGGAGAATTCTCCACTAAGCTTTTCCTTTTCAGAGTTGAATTTCCTCCTGAAGCTGGAGAGGTTGGATTCAAAGAGCTCAACGAAGGAAAACACTTTGCTTTTGCACGTATGTGGTCAAAGACTGTATGTTCATTGATAATGACACAGTCATCTTCTTCCATTGTCACATAGGGCTCTTTCTCTGAAAACAACTTTGGGTTATAAAATAGGTAAAAGGATACAAATCACACAAAAAAAATAGAAAACTTGTGACATATTTAAATTTGTATTAACCTTCTTCTGAATCTTCATCTATGAGCTTGAAACTAGGCCTGAAGAAGTGATTTAAATAGAGTAAGTTGCATTCATCACAAACATATGTATATATAGACATTCTCTGAGCAAGAAAGTAAACAAAATGTACTCACATATCATCTTTTTGATCCTTTCTTTTTGAAGGTCCAGATTTAACTGGGCTGTCTTCATCTACTATACAGACATCCACCATAGGAGGATAATAGTGAGGTAGTCTGTTTTCACTTTTGTAATTTATTTTGTTGTTGTTTGCCTTCTTTAGTTGAAGTGTTTCATGGAGATCAATACCAACTACACAAACGAAAGCCCAGAAGTTAACACACTTGATTAGTTATTTTATGTTTTGCTACCAAACCAGTGATGCTATTTAGAAGAGACTTAACTGTATTCTTCGAAGATGAGATCAGCCTTCACAGTCACCTTTGCTTGTTGATGCCTTTCCACAAGTATGGTTACGCTATATGGACTAGAAGAAGGCAACAAAGAAAGAAAAAGTATCGCAAATTCTAAACTAATTTAGACGAAGAGTTGAATTGGGCCGGTTAATGATGATAGGGTGAGCAGCAGGTAAACATACCTGGAGAAATCATCCATTCTGCTGCCATTAAAATATCACAGATTAGTTACATTAAGATGAATGTCGACAGGAAACCAATTTGATATCAGAAGAAGCATTATGGTTTATTGTTTGTTAAGTTCTCATCACCTTATTTTCTCATGAAAGTGGATAAGATTTTCTTCATCTGAACCAACAATCTGCCAGAAATGGATACAGATTAGTAGCTCATCTAGTAGAGAAATGGAGATGAAGGTACAGTATCTTCAGCAGACTTAGAATTTAACTGCAGAAATTGAAGGGAACCAACCATATCAGCATAATGACGTTTTGTGGATTGGAGAGGCTGTGATAATCGTGTCAATGTGACTGCTAGTTTAGATACCCCTTGCTTCTGACAGTCAACTTCCTCGACCTTGATTTCTACTTTTGGAGGTAAGGATGATAGAGACTCCTTAATTGTATTTCCGAAAGGATATTTTCGACCAGTAACAATCTCTATCCTTCGTGGATCAGCTTCAGATAGAGCTTCAAATGACCTGACTCCCATTGAATGAAGTGCCTAGCAAACGAAATGTATTTAGACAAAATGTACCAAGAAACAAAATTCGCTGAATCATATGGGTGAGGTAAGATGGAATGAAGGAGCTTATAAAGAGCAGAGAAAGAAATTAAACCTTTGCAGTAACCATTCCAATTCCAGGCAATTGTTTCAGCAAATATGGACTGTCGTCCCAGAGCTTTTGATAGAGTGATTTTGCCAGAAGAGTTGAGCTAAGTGTTCCTTTATAATTCTTTTTGTATATAAAGTACTCTTTCATGCATCTGGCTATTCTGGATCCATTCGAGCATATCGAGTTAGCGTCCTGAGATACAAGTTCCAATTTTTAAGATGCTAAGCTAAGAAGTAAATGTGATCAAGTGATAGACTGAGCCATGAATATAAGACTGGTGAACCTGAGTCATGGATAAATCATGGACTGAAGGATCCCCAGTCAACCAATCATTTGCAAGCACAAATAGTTTCTCTTCTCTAGTTTGGATACGTTTTTTCCGCTTTCCTTTATTATCGTTGATGTGGAATCTGAGCCGCCCTTCTTTATCTGCATTTACATCATTTAAGGTCTTCTTCTCATTGCGTCTGAGCTGTATCCCTTCATTTTCCCAGAGAACATAAATTAGTTTATTCATCAAGTATAAAGAGTTATGTACTAAAGCAGATTTGGCATACAAGATATCTCTTCAGCACGGCAGACAATATGAAGAGCCTCGTCCAAGCTATATCCAGTTGGCGCATTAATAATGTACTTCATTGTGTCAAACTTTAGATAATACTTTGTCATCAGCCTTCCGGGCTCTACACAAAATAATGAGAGTCAGTTATATTTTGAAACTGAAGAAGTGCAATCATAAATCTCAATACCTTCTGGTTTTAAAACAAAACCGTCTGTGTCAGTCCAGATCATCTGATAGCGTGACAGCTCATTGATCTTCTGAAGGCAAAGCTCTGGAAGGACATCATACAAATGAGAACTTCAAAAAGAAAACTTAGTAAACAAACTAAGTCAATAGGGCACCTTGCAAATGCTTCTCTACTCGATCTTTTGGAATTCCTTTCTTAATAGCGTAATTCTCTGGATTCTGTCCAAAGGAAATTCAAAGTTAGTAATACCTTATATGATAATAAACAGTTTGTCAGACAAATCATCAAGAGAGCATATGAACATTCCTTTTTCATTCTGACATACAGGTATGAGCACTTCAGCCACTCAATTGCTCGTGTAACGTCAGAGACAGTAAGTTGAACTATTTCTGCGGTTAGGTGCTCTATTAAGCATGGCAGCAATCTGAAACAAAAAAAAATAACAGAAGAATATTTCTTAAACTCAACAAATAGCTTTTGAAGAATGTGTTAAAAAGCAAAGAGTTTCAAAAACAGAAGTTTATTGGCCAATACGTACTGTGATTCAACAACCTCGCATCCATTTAATAGATTCTCATACAGATGGACCTGTAAGCATTTAATAATTACAGGCAGAGAACATAAGAGAGATGTGAACTTAAAGTAAGAGATTCAGAAACAGAGAAAAGTTGCAGTAAAATAACCGTCTCTCTTCTAGTCATAATAATAACCATTCCCGTGTCATCAAATGGAGGCCGACCAGCCCTGCCAGACATCTAAAAAAATAGAAATTACCTCTTCTGCTAGCAATATAATTTAGTGCAGATAATCAGACTGAAATGTTACATCAAGACTACTACTACACATGCTCGAATAACATACCTGCAGTAACGTGGAACGATCATATTCCATGTAGTGACCTTTTTCCTTGTTGCTGAAAAGAAATACAATGTCAGTGGACACTAACTTAACTTCAAAATTAATACTTAATGGAATTATCTATGCAAAGACGTACAAATGTTGAGTTGATTTTATGACGACTGTATGTGCAGGCAGATTGATTCCATGAGCAAGAGTGTTGGTCGTGCAAATAACTTGGATATCTCCACTAAGGAAGAGCCCTTCTACGAGGCTGCGGTCCTTTTGGCAAAGACCACCATTGTGATAACCAACTAATTGGGGGCAGTGCAGTGCTAATCAGCTTGCGGAACAGTGCTGAAGCAAAGGTACAATCAATAAGCTAAAAAGAGTGAAACAGTCTATACCGCCTTGGAGAATATAAGATTGCATTTGTTTGTCAGTGCACAATGGTGAAGCCTCCCTTAATCGTTCCAGCTGTTCTCTGCTTTTAATAAAAGGATTTGAGTAGCCAAAGGTCATTGCAGTCTGAGCAAGCTTTTGTGCAGCCTCTTGAGCTCCTTTTCGTGTGGAGCAGAAAACTAAAGCAGATTTTCCTTTTGAGTATTGCATTAAAATGTCTGCAAATTCAAAGATATCCTCAACAGCATGTTGTAAGTTACAACCTAAGCAAGACAAAAATACTGGAAGCTATCATGAATAATAGCCGCTTACCATAAATATAGTTCTGGAGGCGCTGGATATGAGGAAATAAAAGAAAGGAAAACAAAACTTGATTTAGCTTTCTGAATTTACAAACAGACAATAGGAGCTAAAGCTATTGAAAACCAAGATGCAGAAGCTGTCTACCTTTTCAAAGAGGAAGTCATTCTTGGCAGCAGCATAACCTTTACAGAAAAGACAGACAACTTTTCTTAAATTCATGAAAACAGGAAAGTAACCAACAACTAACAAAATTCATCAACACGAGTATCTTAACATCTAAACAAAAAGAAGAACAAAATGCCGAAATATTGTTGACTTCTGAGATGCGAACAGTACCAAAGACTTTAGTTGTCAACTTAACAGGTCTCATTTCTTCGCCAAACCTATTAAACATGGGAAGGGAGAAGAAAGTGAAAACATTTCCCCACATAAGGACATATCTCTCTGAAAAGCAATCCATAAGTTACCTCTTAATTCCTGCGGTAGGAACATTGAGCCATTCCGCTGCAGGAATTCAATTATTACCATTTTAGTTGTTTTGAAGTGAGTCCTTTTATTTATTTTCAAAGCAAGTTAACAAACCAACAAAACATAGTTGCAGAATATGACAAGAACTGTGAGCTACATTTTACCTAGATCCTCAATGTTTGGGATAGTAGCTGAGACAGCCAGAAGACGCACTGAAGCTAAAGGACTTGACCTTAGTTCATGATTGCTAGAAAGAATCTTTATTCTACTGACTACTGCCTCAAGAGCAGCTCCACGCGGATCATTCAGCAGGTGAACTTCATCAATGAGCACAAGCGCAATATCACTGAAAAAACCTAAGCCTCCACTGGTAACGCGATAGCGGCTCACTGCATCAAATTTCTGCAGGAAAACATGTAAACTACAGTAACACTAGAGGGGATACAAGCATGTATTTGGTGTAAATACGGAATGAAATGTCATATATCGCTCATGTTCCGGCTAAAAGTATTGAGGAAAATCAGAAGCTATAAGCAAGTTCCAGACAGTAAATAAAGACAACAAAGAGAAAATGATATCAGACCTCAGGTGTGGTCAAGATTATATCTGCGTCTTGTATATTCCTTGTGCTATAGGTTTCATTATCACCTGTCAGCTCCAAACAACTAATTCCCCATGAATTAAACTTCTGATTCCAATCACGAAGCTTCTCCTGTACTAAAGCCTTGGATGGAGATATGTAAATCTCGACACCAAAGGTAGAAGAAACCATGAATAAACTTATATATAGCAGCAGTCCCATATTTATGTATCGACAAAGGCATCAAAAGCTTGCTTACTGTTTTAAGAGCTCCTTTAGCATGAAGAAACCTTCCATCCTTAGAGATAGACTTTGAGAGGAGCCTCAAAATGCTTAGTTCAAAAAGTACAGTTTTACCACTTCCCGTTGGTGCTGAAATAACCATGTTGATATCGGAGTGGAAGCAAAGTGGAAAACACTCGCTCTGCAACGAGTTGAAGTATCTGAACACAAAAACAAGCCAGAAGCAACACAAAGAAACGTTTAGATTCACAAACAGTTTTTGATAAACGACCAAAGAAATGAAAAATTCATCATCATCATCTTCCAAAACATGTATGTAAACCATTCCTTGAGTTAGCAAAATACATCTGAAACGAGAATTAGATTAAGCAGCACAATGACTAAAAGATGAAAATCAAATCTCAATTTAAAAGAGGTATTACCTGAAACTAAAAGCAGAACGGAAATTTCCAGGCAAATCTGAGACAGATTTGAGCGTGTGTGTATCCATTACCAATGCGAATTTGACGATCTAAAATCAGAATCCTAAATCTAGATATCGATCGCTTCATAAATCTGTGCGTACATCAGAAACGCCAAACGTTAATCGTCTATCACCATACACAAAATTCAATTGTAGATCTGGATTCTAGTTGAATTGCAAGAAACCAATTGGAAATTTCAAAAACAATCGCTAAGCACAAACCTAAACAGAGATTACGATAGCGAAATTTCAGAGAAATCGAGTGAAGAAGTTACGAAATATTAAAATAGTCGAAATTCGCTAATACTCCATTGAAATCGATCACGAATCAAGCAAATACAACTGAAAAAATGAACAGAGAATCAAAATCTCACCGTCAAATCACCATAAAAAGCTTGCGCGAGACGAAACTTAAAGAGCAACGATGGCAGAGAGAGAGATGGAGAGAAAGTGAGAGAAGAGCGAATTCAAAACTAGGCCGTTGGAGCGGAGAAGCAAAAGCCAAATTGAAAATTTAGGGGCCGTTGTAGTTAACGGCCGAAAAACGCTGCTTCGCAGAAAGAAACGTCGCGCAGTTTGAACCAATTTGAAAAATTGAAAATCTTATGGGGTCATCTGATATCTTTATTCATAGTAGTTGGGTTTAATGTTAAAGCATGCTATTTTATAGGGTCATTTCGTAAATATTTACTTGTAAAAATATCGCTCTCGTAAGATTCTGAAACTATTGCAAGTGGTAAATCTTGTTTCTGTTTTCTTTTTTTCTTTTCTTTTTTGTGCAAGACTCTGAAGCTATTGCAACTTTGGTTGGTACAAGACTTAACCATTTGATGATCTTTGATGACAAGTGAAAACATACGATCACAGCCATTAAAATTTCGAATTGGATCGGTATAAAGATTTTATCCATTGACAAAACGATTGAAATGTTTAATCAGTTCTGAAGTTTTTTGAGACATGGTTTAAAAACTTCTGTTCGAATTCTATATCTTTTCCTTGTTGTAAACCTTGAAATGAAATGAGAACCTCAAAACTCTTGAATTTGAAGTCACTTCAGGTAGTGAATTTGTATTTGATTTTGACGATTATTGCATAGAGGCCATATGAAGGAAGATGCAGAAGTGCTACCAACAAATACCTACAGATACATGAATTTAAACTATTTCAAGGATCGGCAAAATCAGTCTAGGGAATGTTTAAAATGTAAATGTTTTAAAGGCTTACCACACAGGAGCCATTGGTAATGACAAGTCAAGAAATGGATATGGCCACCTAAATCAATCAAAGATAAATCAAGAACTAAGATCTAAAGCGACGACCGATAAAAAGAACAGAGAAGAGTTCTCACCCAACGTTGATAAAGACATGAATAATCCACTGGAAAATAACGAAACTTCCTGTCCACAAGATGAAGTAAGCGAACCTGAACAAAGGAAATCTCTGCAAAAACAAACACCAAAATTAAAAAACCTCAGGTTGATACATGAACATGAATGAAACGAAAACTCAGTTGTAAAAAGTGTTTTTTTACCAGACGGTTAAGAGCTGTGTCAATAAGCAGCAAAACAAGATTGCTTGTGTGCAAATTCACAGTCATCTGAAAACACGCAAGAGGGTCAAGGTTGATTCAAATGAACATAACAGAAGAACTTATGCAATATAGTAAATGGAGCGAAACTTACGAAACTCATCTCATAGTCTTGTAAAGACAGAAACGGGAAAATCACAGTCCAATATATACTATCTGTAAGCACAGCTGCTCCAGCACTCATCTATACAAAAACCAAAAAATCAGTGATCACATAGAAACTAACAAAAGTTACGAAGGATTTATTGAATCATCTACCTGAAATATAATCTGAAAGAGATGAACACAAGACTGTAATATCTTTGAATCAGAAGAAGCCTTTCTCTTCTCAAACAAAACATCGTTGTCTCCATTCACAAGAGGCGAACGTAATAATCCCTTCTCTGCATCATTACCTACTTGATCATGTTTCTGCTTCTTGTATTGATAACATCCATAAACTGAAAGCAATGATCCCATCTACAGAATTCATCATCACTAAACTTAGACTATAACCATAATAATAATAAACCATACAACAACAACATAAAAAAAACATACCCCAAAGTAAATTGCTATCAATGTGAATGTCCACCTGAAAATAAAACGAAAAAACACAAATCTCATAAATCTCTCAAATCAACAATGATCTAGTTCATAGAATAAAGATGGTTTTTTTTAAAAGAACTTACTGAGTGTAATAGTAGTAAATACGCCATCCACGATTAGCAAGACGAGTAATGTTGTTAACAAGAAGGAAACAAAACCCGATAACCCGGAAACCCAATAACCAACCCGGATGGATTTTATTAAACCAAGGTCTCCAAACATCATCAATGCATATAACATTACTATCATCATCATTAACATTTTGTGATGGTTGAGTTTGTACTGAACTATCTTCATACTTCCATAAAACGAAGAATGAAACAATCATTGGAGTTATAACCCAAATCGCACATAGTAACACTCTATAGTTAAACCAGTAATCAAAGCTGGTTATATCCAAAACATTCATTCTTAGTTTGATCCGTCTGAGTTTATTCGGATCTGAAGATCCGGATACTCAAATTGGATCAACGCTGATTGAAATTGATTGATTTACCTATAGAGAAATTTAAGATTTTTAGAAAATCAGATTGTGATAAGAATTTTACAAGAATTAAGATTCATAATACTTACGTAATTCTGAAGTTTCTTTCTTCTTTTGGTATTATTGTGTGATGGAGAAGTCGAACTGAAACTTTGAAGGTGTGTGATTCGTATTAAAAATCTACTAGAAGTATCTGATGGCGGTGAGGCAGAGGCCCACAGAGAGAGAAGGAGAAGTCGGAGAGAAAACAGGGTGGAGGAGACAAAGACAGGTGGAACCTTCGTCGTTGCTCCAACACTTGATTGACAAACGACGTCGTTTTTTGTTTCGTAAATAGTCTTAAATGATAAATGGATAAATATACGTACTTATCTACAAGGCCCACAATTTATTTTAACTAGTTAGAGTTAATCCTAAAAATAAATAAAAATTCCCGGCAGAATTTTTAATTATATATAAAACAAAAATGTATTCCGGGTTTGGCTAGAAAATAATGATATTTGAAATAGATATATGATAGTTAGTTTTACTCTTTAGTGTCTTGTTGGGTTTCCATTCATGTGTAAAAAGGCCGATATGTAATGTCTAATAAGTTTCGTTATTGTATAAAATAAAAAAATAAAAAAAGGAAAATTAAAAAGAATTTTGTTTACTACTTTGATTGGGATTTCAATTTTGCTGAAATTATTGTAGTTAAAAATATTGTGAATAAAATAGGTCTAAAAACTTTATTTTATCTGATAATATATATTCTCTCCGTTTTAAATTAAGTGTCATTTAAGATTTTGACATATATATTATAAAAAAATAAATCAGTTTTATCCTTTATTAGTATATTCTACAAAAAAAAATTATTGGTCAATACATTAGATTAATAGGATAACATTGTAATTTTTATCATAAATTTACATTGAAAATATAAAACGACAGTTACTTAAAACAAAATTTAGATTTTTGAATGATATTTAATATAAAACAGAGAAAATATTACAAAAGTTTTCGTTTTTTAATATCATTTTTATATTTTTCTCTGTTTTAAATTAAATATCATTCAAAGGAAAACTAACTAAACAAAAGCGCTGAAATGTAAATCCTTCAATATTCAACTGCCACATTTGTTTTTTTCCTAATTTGATGTTTCTAGACTCTAATGTATGATGCTGAAAACTTATGTGTTTAAAATAATTATAACGAAATAAATAGAAAATAGTGAAAAGACAATTTTTTGTTCACAAAAAATATATATAGTAGTTGGCTATAACTCGGCTAGCCCATCTTAGAACTTTTGAAAGTGAAAATACCCATCTACTTGGGTATGACTTAGCCGCCATCTCGAACATAGACAACAGTCGCTTCTTTATAGTTTTCGGGATCTCGTCTTCATCAAACTAAAGGCTAGTCATTTAAATAATGTATCTTCAGTATCATTTCATTTTATGTATATTTAATATCGTATCTAGACAGAGAAGAGTGAAACAACGATGATTCTTACTTTTGTGAAAGCCCTTTTAAAAAAATATATGTAAAAAATATATATTAAAATAATGAAAAAGTTGAATGTATAAAAAAATACATGTAAAAAATATTTAGAAAACTAATAAAAGCACAAATATCTATATTAAAATATATTGTGTTTGATTAATTTTTTAGGAACTCTGTTTTTTTATTTTGTTTAAGGCCCCTGAATTTTCAAATACAGCCTCATGTATATTATCCATGATGTAATAGTTCACCTGCATTAATACTAATAGAAAGCCTTTTATCAATATATAAAAGCCGGTTCATACATGAATTGTTAAGAAGATTGAGTGTCCACTTTGAGTATGATTCATATACTCACTATCACTTCTGACTAATAAACTTATCTCCTATGAGAAGTTGAGAAGAGACTCACTTCCACAACTACAAGTTAAGATTAATATTATGCATAATTTATATTCATGTTCACAAATAAATTTTATTGGGTCTTGAGCCAAAATAAAAAATAATTATTCTATAATAAATAAATATAAACATTGTAAGTGTTTTTAAAGCATAAACAAAAATATAAAATAAAACTCTAAAATACTGTCAAAAGGCCATCTTAATAAAAGATTTTCTTGTCGTATAAATTTGGAAAGTTTTGTCTTATATATACAAACAACTTAACCTAGATACAATATATAAATTACTAAACTATGCATAGATAATTTATCTTTACATTTTAATCCTTAACTCTCTCAATACCTTTATTCAAGAATGGAGTATGTAGATCACAAATACCCAGCTTGGCCAAGAAATTCTCAAATTCCTTACGACCAAGAGCTTTTGTGAGGATATCAGCAAGTTGTATCGTAGTTGGGACATACGTAGGCACGATAATACCATTAACAATCTCATCGCATATGAAATGACAATCATTACCAACATGTTTTGTCTTCTCATGAAAAACTGACTTCTTACTCAAGTAGATAGCTGATTGATTATCACAATGTAAAGGAATAGAGGCAGAAAATCAACACCGAGTGATGTAAGCAAACCCCACAACCAAAGAAGTTCACTTACAGTGTCGGCCATGGCACAATACTCCGCTTCACATGAAGACCGAGAAACCATATCTTGACGATGTGTTTTTCAAGAAATCGGTGAACCTCCTAATTGGATAAACCATGCAGTAAGGGACCTTTGAGACAGAGGACCCGTACTCCAGTCAGCATCGCACCAAACTGTCAAACCCAAATCAGAATCCACGCGTAACAAAATTCCCTAACCTGGGTTGCCTTTCAAGTAACAAACCACCCTAAGTGCTGCCTCCCAGTGATCAACTTTGGGAGCTTTCATAAATTGAGAAAGAGCATGAATGGCACAGGAAAGCTCAGGTCTCGTAACACTCAGATATATGAGGTGACCAACCAGACGACGGTATTGAGTAGGATCATGAAACAATTTACTTTTAAATAAAGGCAATTGATGGTTTTGTTCTAATGGATGTGACACTGGCTTCGCACCAAGCAATTCAGTCTCCGTAATAATTTCCAAAATATACTTCCGCTGAGACATATACATTCCTGAAGAATTACGAGCCACCTTGATACCCAAAATATTTTAGTATACCCAAATCCTTTATACAGAAACAAGAACTCAAATAATCCTTGAATTTTTGAATCAACTCCAGAGAACTCCCTGAAATTATAAGGTCATCAACATAAACGAGAACATGTAGGCGTAGATTACCAACCTCATCAACAAGTGGGAACAAATAATAGTAAGATAGGTTTTGTGTAAACCCATATTCTTTCATTGAGGTAGCATGTTTTTCCGCGAACCAGCAGCGAGGAGTTTGTCAAAGTCCATATAATGATTTATGCAACCAACATACTTGTGATTTGTCATTAGTACGAAAACCTGGGGGAAACGAATGAACACCTCTTCTTCCAAATCTCCATGCAAGAAAGCATTATGGATGTCCATCTGATGTACTTCCCAATCGCGAGACTGCAATTTCCAAAAATGATCTGACAGTGATGGGCTTACACATTGGAGCAAAAGATTCCTGATAATCCAAGCCCTCTTTCTGATTATTTCCCAACACCACTAAGCGTGCTTTATACCTCTCCAAAGTACCATCAGATCGATATTTTATTGTGAACACCCACTTACAACCCAATGCTTTCTTTCCCTTTGGTAATGTTTCTACAGTCCATGTACCGTTGTCTTCAAGTGCACCAATTTCACCATACACTGCTTCTCGCAAGTTCTCATCCAACTCAGTTTTGGCGAATGTACGTGGTATTACTCTAGCGGATATAACAGCAAGAAAAGCTCGATGACTCTCAGAATATTGATGGCAGTCAACATAATCATCAATGGGATATCATGAAGAATCAATAAAATCACTATTCGATACAACATGAGTGATATTAGTAAGATATCCCTTTAACCGAGTAGAAGGAAACTTTTTTTGACAGCCTATTCTCATGGGAGCCTCTGTATCCGTAGGCGGAGCAAGAGGTAATGATTCGGAGGAAGACTTACAGGGAGAAGATTCAGGAGAAGACTCACAAGGTGAAACAGTAGTTGAATCTTCTTTCATCTCAGGAGAATAATCACTATCTTTCGAGCATGTGTCATTAGTTTGTAACAAATTTGGAGACTCATTAGAACCTAATGGTTCTGGTGTTGGAGTCTCATGGTCAGAAGTATCAAGTAAAACTTCTTCAGTCGGTCAGTCATACAAATCATGATCATCAATTATATACGGCACCTCCACCGCATCATCCAGAATTTCATCAACATCATCATCATCAAGACCATACAACGATGTTGCGACCTATGGAGGTGAGGATAATGAGGAAGAGACAGAAGTTTCAGCAAACAGAAACTCCGTCTACATGAAAAAAACATCATGAGACGTAGAAATCAGTCCACTATCAAGGTTATAAATGCGCCAACCCTTCTTACTAAACGGATATCCAAGAAACACCGACTTATTACTTCGTGAAGCAAATTATCACCATCATGCTTTTGATTATAAACATAACAAAAACTCCCAAAAACCCGTAGATGATGCATAGGAGGGGGACACTTGAATAAAATTTCAAAAGGTGTCTTACCACCAAGAATAGGAGTAGGTGTACGATTAATTAAATATCCAGCCGTAAGAACACAAAAACTCCAAAACTCGATGGGTAGGTGAGACTGGAATAGAATTGATCTTGCGACATTAAGAATATGACGATGTTTCCTTTCGACACGCCCATTCTGCAGTGGTGTACCAACACATGATGTCTCATGTATAATCCCATGTTTTCTAAAGAAATCCGCAAGACATAAAAATTCAGAGCCGTTGTCGCTTCTAATGGTTTTAATCTTGCTATCAAATTATCGTTCAACCAATGCAACAAAGTTCTTTAGAGTAGATGCAGTTTCTGTATTATTTGGCAACAGTAAATCCATAAGGCACGTAAGTAGTCATCAACAATTGTAAGGAAATAGCGAGATCCACACAATGATGTAGTCCTATAAGGACCCCATAAGTCGCAATGTACTAACTCAAAAACTGTAGATGTCTTAATACTACTTAAGGGAAAATAATCTTGTGTTTGCTTGGCACGAATACAAACATCACACGATTGAGAAACAAAACTATAGCTAGTACTAATATCTGATAAATGCAGCATCTCTATAGCTTTAGAGGATGGATGTCCCAAACGACGGTGCCATACTTCCAAAGGTTGTCGGTCCAAAGGATGTGCCATCATTGATGCTGCCACGCCTCTAAAGAAATATAACTCATTGAGCTGCTCACCCACTCCAATCAGGGTCTGCATGATGTGGTCCTGAACAACACAAAGTCTATCATATATATGAAAAATACAACCTCGATCACGTGTTAACTGAGAGACAGATGTTAGATGGCATTGTAAGTCATCGACAAAGAATACGTTGAGTAACTGAAGCTGTGATCCTAATGAAACTCTCCCTTGTTTTGTCGCAGTTGTAAACCATCCATCCGGTGATTTGATCATCATTGGAGCTATATCACAAACATCTATAAGAAACTCAAGACTACCAGTTATATGGTTTGATGCACCTGTATCAATTATCCAAGATTCAAGAAATAACATACCCGAAAGTCGATCACACGTACCCAGTGTACGTTCATAGATCATTCAAACCAAGGTTTTCCATTGTTGGTCGTTTAAACCAACGAAACCTTTTATATCAGCATCTGTGATGGCGGAGTTGGCAGCAAAAACCGGTGCCGATGTGGATACTTGATTCACACGGGCTGGTTCGGAATGTTGGGTCACGTCTTGTTGAGACGGTATGGTACGTTGATCACAAGAAGAAATACTCAAAACTCTCTGATGTGGAGATGGAAGCTTAGAGCGTGGGTGATCTCCCCACCATAACGGATACCCAATTTTAAGAAAACACTGTGCAGCCAAATGTCTGTTCCTCCCGCAGCTACTACACACAGCTGAGGGATCACGAAGCTCTGATTGTTGTCGAGGTCGCAAAACCGTTTGAACAGCAAAATTTACCCCATCGCTTCGTTCTTCCATCATACGTCCAGCTCGCTTAGACTCTTCATCTTAAGCCATAACTTGGAGGTATACTTCATCAAGCGATGGAAGTGGATCACGGGAAAGCAAAGAAAACTTCACCGCACCAAACACGGTCTCGTCAAGGCCCATCAAAAATTGATGAAGCTTATCCTCCTCCTGCTCCTTGACAATATATTTCATCGTCTTAGCTTGTTGAAATCGGACAAGCTTGTCCACAGTTTAGTTAATTTTCCATAATAGGCTTCAAGGTGATTCCGTCGCCGATCAAAAGAATCTACGGCTGAAGATACCAACTAGCACCTTTGCTAGCTTCAAGAGCCCAGCAAACTCGGCCTTGATTCCTAAATTTCTTCCTGACTTCGTTCAAGACATTGACGTCGTCGACATTTCCTTCCACAGTGAATCCGTACAAGTCCTGAAATTTGACGACGATGTAGGCTCGTCTAGCGTGGATGATTGGACGGAGAATCGGAATCTGAGATTGTAATTCCATCGTTAAATCTCGTCTGAGATTGTAATTCGTCATAGTTCGGACCTCGAAGTTGTGGTTGAGATATGATGAAACTGAGGACAAGTCATAAGGATCGATCCTTCGACGTGAAGTCTCAGATCTCTCCTTCAGTTTCATCGTGAGTGGCGAGCCGTCACTAGATTTAGTTTCAGAGTTATCAGCCATCAAAAACAGAGGAGTATCACGACAAAAGGATCGAGATACTAAGGTCAAAGAAGAGAGAAAACAAAGTAGATATCAACGACGAGAGAGAGCTCGACGAAGCAGGTAAGGGGATCGATCAAAGACCTAGAAAATTAGGTTAAGCTCTGATACCATGTCAAGAAAGCTAACTTGGTAAAAGATTTTCTTATCGTATAAGTTTGGAAGGCTTTTACCCAAACAACTTAACATTAGGCATGACCACGGTTACGGTTAACACGGTTATGGTTAATTAACTACCGGTTACGATTACAATTTTCTTTTAACCTTAACCTTAACTATTTAATATACGGTTAAAATGGTTACGGTTAAAACAGTTACAATTATATATGGTTATAGTTATTACGGTTAAAGCGGTTACGCTTATATACGGTTACATAAACATACAAATTAAAATTATGAATAAAAACTAGTTATAGAAAATATAGTTATTTTGAAAAAAATATATAGTTACTAAAAAATGGAAAAGTAAATTTATGATTAAAAAAGATTATTTTATTTTTAAAACGGTTACGCTTAAAATTTTACGGTTACATCATATGGTTAATCGATGGTTTTTATACGGTTACGGTTAATTAACGGTTATGATTAATAATTTTACAATTAACCTTAACTAATATACTTTTACGGTTACGGTTACAGTTTTAACCATTTTATATGGATATGATTGAAAATAATACGATGATGATCCGAAATATGGTTACGGTTAAATTTTGGTCATACCTACTTAACATAAATACAATATATAAATGATCAAACTATACATAAATAATTTATATTTAGATTTCAATCCCTAACTCTCCCAATAAATACTTTGAAAATCAGTGATAAATTGGTGAGATCATTATGTTCAAGCATTCTTGGCCGTTGGCACCCACAAAATCGGACCTGTCAATATAGTTCATGATCAGATATTTTTGTTTTTAATTCCTAAGATAACCGGTGTTGAGATTTTGAGGGCTCCAAACCAAAAAAAAAAGAAAAGCTTTTTCTATAATGTATTTTTAGTTAAAATGATTTCTTGAAATAAGTTAGTGTCTTTATGAGAAGAAATTAATAAAACAAAAAGGCCAAAAATAAATAAATCGAAAAGGTCGCAAGCATGGTTTATAATTTGTAGGCCCATCGACCAACCTCTAATTCCTAGAATTCTAGTGTGTCGAATCAACATTTTGTTTTATTGATTAGTGATTAAGCGCATTTGTTGTGTTCATGTCACCTTAACCGCAAACGCATTCACCATTCATATAGATACGATGGAAATTTGACAAATATTTATAGATTTATAGATATTTTTAAACAAAAAATAAGAAAACTAGAAAAGTGCGATAGCATCATAGCAAACAAAATATTCAATAAACCACGATATATTTTACAATGATTTTTTTTTCTTTTTTTTTTTTGATAAAAGGGTTATATTACAGCGATATTAAAAGCACAATTGTTTTTTTTTTAATGTTAAGGTAAAAGCAAATATCTGAAAATAATCTATAGCATATAGTAAAGATATACTTATCAAATCTTAACTTCTTTATACTGCGGCTTAAAGACGACCCTGAGCCATCAAATCCAGCCAAGCGATCTCCGTCCTGATAATTTCATCACATCCATGCATAACCATCCAGCTATCTGTCATCGGCTCATCAAAATAATCCATAGTTACACCACTTTTACACCAAGACGCAGAACCAGAACTAGATGCTGATCCAGTTGCACAAAACTCAGATTTTAATGCCAATGTAGGAGTAGGAGTAGGAGCAGAAGCAGAAGCAGGAGCAGGAGCATGTGTTACACCACATTTAGACCCAGACGCAGACGCGGAACCAGACGCACAAATCACAGATTTAAACTCCGATGGAGGAGCATGCATTCCAATTTCTAAGCCCGAATTCCTCACACCATCATCAGCAATATATTTACTCTCCTTCTCATCATGGTCAACCATAATACCTTTACCTTTTTCATTCACCTTTTCCGGACCAGCATTTGTGTTTGCGTTTGCGTTTGCACTAGAGGTTGAGGTTGCGTTTGCACTAGAGGTTGCTACGTTTGAGGTTGGAGTCATGAGAGTTTCCTCGTTGGAGGTAATTGACCTAATGTAGTTCTGAAGAGCGTTGCTGCTGCCGAGAGCAAGAGATATCTCGTCTTTTCCTTTTGCCCTCCTCGAGTGTTGTCGGCGTTTAGTCGCGTTCCAATGATTTTTAATTGTATTTTCAGTGCGTCCAGGGAGTTTTCGAGCGATCTCAGCCCATCTGTTCCCAAGCTCCTTGTGGGTTTCAATCAATACCGCATCCTCTTCTTCAGTCCACCCATCTTTCTGTAATACACAACAAAAATTCAAATATTTTATGAAAGTGATACATAAAATAACAAAAAAAAACAATATATTTATTATTCTATGTTTGTTACATTGTTATGACTATGAGAGAAGAATCTAAGTGAAAATGACTTTAGTTTAAATGTCTTTACCAATTGTGAAGAACTTGTCCACAGCAAAAGACAACAAACGTTAAATAAATGTGATAGACATACATGTATATACAGACAAAAAGGATAAAGTATTCATGCATGAAATAAAACCGTATGCATGTTGACAAGTGTTATATTTTTTTGTCAAATTCTTTTAGATGTTTCACAATGTATCATGTATACCGAGTCTGATATTCTGTTTTCATCTCTGTGGAAAAACAAATTTTCTGATAAATGTATTATATTATTTAGCAATAAATATTTCAATAGCTTCATCATAAAATAGTCAACATAAAAAAATAAGATATACATACACATATGTATATGATATGATACATACATTCATATAAAAAAAAAAAGGTAAGAAATTAAATCACCTTGATATCAGGACGGAGATGGTTATGCCACCTCTCTCTGCACTGTTTTCCAACTCGTCCATAAAGCTTTTTAGCAAGGTGAGACCACCTCTTAGTACCATATTCTTCCACCAGGTGCACCAATAACCTAAATTTAGGTAGAAATTGATCAGAAAATCTTATAAATCGAAAAAAAAATAACCATATTAGATTAAGAAAAAATATTTATGAGAAAATCAAAAAATAAATATTGAATTTACTTGTCTTCTTCAGAAGTCCATTGCCCTTTGATGATGTAAGCTTTTTTCTTCGTTGGCTTAGACTCTTTTCTCGTCTGCAGTCTCTTGTTCTTTTTGATCTGATTAGCCCTCATCATTACCTGGTGAAACTCACGCTGATTTATGATGGAATCTTCATTTGGTTTTGGCTCCTCCGATAGATTTGAATCAACCCTGGCTACATTGAAGGTTGACTCGGTCGCCAAGACGAATCCTCGGTTTTGATCATTTTGCCACATAGCATTTTCATGGGAGAGATGTAAAACATTAGATCCAACGGCTGCGGAGGTGGTATGAGCCAGATCGAAGAGAGCTTGGTCGTTGGATACGCCATGAAAATATTTCCCGAAAGCTTCGTTGCATGGGGAGGGCATGATGCTCCTAAAAGTTTCTCTTGAGGATATTTCATATGTGTGAGGCTGCAGATCAAAGAGATAAGGAACTAATGTTTATATTTTGAATAAAAGTAATTAATCAGAAGATGTATATTCGATTTTAGATTCTTGTGATGAAAGTATAGTTTATTACCGGTGGGAGATGTAGCCTGTCGAGATTCATCATCTGCAAAGGACGGTTATACTGAAAATTATGGAAGCGAGTAACATCATTAGTAAGCGATGGATGAAGATCTTTGAAAGTGAGGTTGTTGTCATCATGATAGACAACAGCTGCGAGATATGGGAAACGCATTTTGACCACTGATTCGAACTCCATACGATGATTACGAAGAGAAAGATGGACTAACTACTAAACATAAAAATCGATGAAATATGAAAAAGAAAAGGAAAAAAAGTTTGGAAGATCTGAAAGAAGAAATGAGTTGGTGAAGAACACAGAGATATGAGGTGAAGCAATAAGCTACACTCTTAATAAGGGAGGTCCAATAAAAATTAATTGGAAAATGAAATAAAACTCAAGCTTGAAAGGAAGAGGAAAAGCTGGGAGTAAAGGTTAAAGATAAACATTTATGAGTTTATAAATAAAAAAGTGATGAGCTGGAAAATATCTTACCTGTTATAATTTGTGTTTAGAAAATGTTTTAATTTTATAGAAAATTTTTGATAGACCAAGGGTAAAATAGTCACTAAAATTTTGTCATGTAATAATCATGAAGTCGTTATAAGGTAGTTTGTCATTTTTTGTTTTGTTGTGGAAAATTCTCGGGCTTGTTTGGAACACGTGCTGAACATGTAAGCAGCATCAAATTCTACCCTAGCCGTGCGATCATCTTTTTGGTGTTTGTAATGTCAATCTAACGGTTCGTATTGTGCATTAGGGTCCACAGATTCTTTCCAGTGGAATTGTATAGGTCCCACAAGGTCAAACTCCAAAGTATTGACCAAGAAGTCGAAGATGGTAAAAAATGTATACCACAGATATTACCCAAAATATTTAATTACTTGATAATTTATATTTTCCACTTTTAATATTCTTTCCTAATGTATGAATGTTTATGTTTGACCAAATGTTTTTAAGAAAAATCTAATTTGTATTTAATTTTCAAATGAATATCAGCTCTATCATATTTAATAAGTTGGACAACCAATTAATGAGTTAACATTTAATTATTGTGAGGCTGAAAAATTGAAATGATATTTAGCATTAGTTTATCATAATTTATTTTTCTTTTTTTATATATAAGTTTATGTTCTGCACACATACACACACATATATATATCTTAAATTTCTATAAAACTAATGTTTTCATCAACTTTGAAACGTTTTTAAAGATAATCTATTTCTTAAAGTAAAATTAGGTAATTATTGGTTTTTTTTAAAACACAAATTAAATTTTATATATCTATAGAAGGATAGAAGATTCATAATTTAACATAAATTTTAGAAAACTCTTCAGGAGGACTCTTTATATGAAAATAATCTGAAGTTGAGATAATTTTAAATTTTCAGTATTAGAAAGACAGTATAAGCCAAATGACAATGCTAAATATGAAATTTCAATTTTTGACGGAATAGTTAATACAAGATAGTAAGGTCATGAGTGTTTGAGAGTTTAAAGTTATTTTTAGTTTTTGGTTTTTGATTTTTGTTGTAGATTTGAATAGTTAATACTAAATAGTAAGGTAACTTTTTAGTTTTTATATATAATTTTTCACTTTTAATGTTTTCTATTCTGGTTTATAATTTTGGTTATATGTGTTTAACACCCCCCCCCCCTTTATAACAGGGTTTTCATTTTAGTGAAATAGTAAATAAAATGTTTTTTAAAAACTGACTTTAATAGGATAATTTTAGGGGGAAGAAATATCACAACAAAATCTCTTTAAAAATAGTAAAAGTAAGTCCATAAATGTTTGTAGTTTGAAAATGGTTTTCAGATTTTGGTTTTTAGTTTTTTTTTTAGATTTTAATTTTTTTTTTGTTATAGATTTTAGTTTTTAAAAAAATATTGAACCGTAGTCTGTATAGTTTTTGGTTCAGTGTTGATGGATAATATTTTTATTTACAAAAGAACATTTGAGAGAGAAAACCAAAATTGGATTTTTTTTTTCTTTCAAAAATTGTTAAAACACTCAAAAACAAGATTTCCTATTTTTTTAGGCAAACTTAGTTTTTCAAAATCTTGTATGGTTACAAAATAGATTATTGCAAAAACTAAAGCCAAATAATCCTTCAAAAATCACAACCATTTAAGGCCTAAAGACTTTGATTTTTTAATTTCTACAAATATGCAAACACAAATCAAAATCTAGTTTTGTCGTTTCCTTAAAAAATTCATTTTTCAAATCAAGACTAACATATACTAAATTTTTGGAAAATCAAGCCAGAAACCAGTCTAAAAACTATTTTCGTTCAAGGCCTAAATATCATAATAGTAACGATGGTATGAATTTGAACCAAATGATAATTTTCTATAACAAATGCGTTACCAAATAACATTTCTTTAATTTTTTAAGAACAATTGCCAACAAACGATTAAATGCTTTCATAAAATAATTTACATTGGGGGAATTTGACCCATCAACCGAACGTTTAATAGAAAATAAATCGTTCATGAATGTTTGTAGGGGGAAAATATATCACAACAAAAATCTTTAAAAATAGTAAAAGTAAGGCCATGAATGTTTATAGTTTGAAAAATGGTTTCGGATTATGGTTTTTTATTTTTTGTTCTTAGATTTTATTTTTTTTGGCTTTTGATTTTTGTTATAGATTTTAGTTTCTTTAAAATATTGAACGGTAGTCTGTTTAGTTTTTGGTTCAATATTGATGAATTATATTTTTATTTACAAAAAAAAAAATTGAGGGAGAAACCTCAGATTTTGGTTTTTAGCTTTTTCTTTTTAGATTTGTTTTTTTTGGTTTTTGATTTTGGTTATAGATTTTAGGTACTTTAAATTATTGAACGGTAGTCTGTCTAGTTTTTGGTTCAATGTTGATGGATTATATTTTTATTTACAAAATTGGATTTTGGTTTTTCTTTCAAAAATTGTTGAAACATTCAAAACAAAATTTTCTTTTTTTTAAGGCAAACTTAGTTTTTCAAAATCTTCTATGGTTACAAAATAGATTATTGCAAAAACTAAAGCCAAATAATACTTTAAAAATCACAACCATTTTAGGCCTAAAGACTTTGAATTTTTTATTTTCACAAATATGTAAACACAATCAAAATCCAGTTTTCCGATTTCTTAAAAGAATCTATTTTTCAAATCAAGAGTGGCATATACTAATTTTTAAAAAATCAAGTCGAAACCAGTCTAAAAACCATTTTCGTTCAAGGTCTAAATATCATAATAGTAACGATGGTAAGAATTTGAACCAAATGACAATTTTTCTATAACAAGTGCGTTACCAGATCACATTTCTTTAATTTGTTAAGAATAATTGCCAACAAACTATTAAATACTTTAATAAAAGAATTTACAATAGTTGAATTTGACTCATCAATCGAAAGTTTTATAGAAAATATATTGTTCATGAATGTTTGTAGGTGGAAAATATATCACAACAAAATCTCTTAAAAATAGTAAAAGTAAGGCCATGAATGTTTGTAGTTTGAAAAATAGTTTTTGGATTTTGGTTTTTAGTTTTTTAGTTTTTAGATTTAATTTTTTTTTGTTTTTGATTTTTTTTATAGATTTTAGTTTCTTTAAAATATTGAACGGTAGTCTGTATAGTTTTTGGTTCAATGTTGATGGATTATATTTTTATTTACAAAAAATTGAAAAACAAATTGAGGGAGAAACCCAAAATTGGATTTTGGTTTTCTTTCAAAAATTATTAAAACACTCAAAAACAAAATTTCCTATTTTTTTGGCAAACTTAGTTTTTCAAAATCTTGTATGGTTACAAAATAGATTATTGCAAAAAACTAAAGCCAAATAATACTTCAAAAATCACAGCCATTTAAGGCCTAAAGACTTTGAATTTTTTATTTTAACAAATATGCAAACACAATCAAAATCCAGTTTTCCAATTTTTTAAAGAATCTATTTTTCAAATCAAGAGTGGCATATACTAAAATTTAAAAAAAATCAAGCGAGAAACCAGTCTAAAAACCATTTTCGTTCAAGGCCTAACTATCATAATAGTAATGATGGTAAGAATTTGAACCAAATGACAATTTTGTATAACAAACGCGTTACCAAATCATATTTCTTTAACTTTTTAAGAACAATTGCCAACAAACGATTAAATGCTTTAATAAAAAAATTTACATTAGGGGAATTTGACCCATCAACGAATGTTTTATAGAAAATATATCGTTCATGAATATTTGTAGGAGAAAAATATATCAAAACAAAATCTCTTTAAAACTAGTAAAAGTAAGACCATGAATGTTTGTAGTTTGAAAAATAGGTTTCCAGATTTTGGTTTTTAGTTTTTTTTTGTTTTTAGATTTTATTTTTTTTTGGTTTTTTATTTTTGTTATAGATTCTAATTTCTTTAAAATATTGAGTGGTAGTCTGTCTAGTTTTTGGTTTAATGTTGATGGATTATATTTTTATTTACAAAAAAGAAAAAAATTAAGGGAGAAACACAAAATTGGATTTTGGTTTTTCTTTCAAAAATTGTTAAAACACTCAAAAACAAAATTTCCTATTTTTTAGGCAAACTTAGTTTTTCAAAATCTAGTATGGTTACAAAATAGATTATTGCAAAAACTAAAGCTAAATAATACTTCAAAAATCACAGCCATTTAAGGTCTAAAGACTTTGAATTTTTTTTTTTTGTGTGTGCAAATAGTTATTTTTCTTCATTCATCTTAAAGCAAAATACAAGGATATAGAGGATTCAAAGATCCAAAAATCCAAAAATTTAAAACAGAGATAAAAGGGGCATTCCTCAATAACACAAGAGGATAACCACAATAGATCGACAATAAACCCATAAAAGATTGGACCAAAACGCTAGGTAGCATCTTGGAGCATATGACTTCATGGTTGGCCAAACACTCGTCATCTACAAGAGATGAGAGAATAGTCGTAGTCACAATACTTGATGACATTGACGTTGGAGATGGTTTCAAGCCTTTGGTTCTCATTGGAATGAGATGCTCTACACAAAGTAGCACCACATCAAGGAGGGTCGGTGGCTTACACAACTTAGAAGCTGGAAGTCGATGACCGAAAGATGTAACAATGGTTCTTTCCATAAAAGAGGAAATGTGGAACAATAGACTCTCCATTAAGGAAGATAATTCAGAGTATACTTTCTCAAAGTTGGAGGGAAGAAGAGACAGGAGACTCACCAAGTTAGATTTGCTTTGCTTTAAGGCACAATTTAATGAGTTGGATAATCTCACACAAAAGATGAACTCATCTAGGTGGAGCTTAATCCAAAACCCAATGGTGGATGTCGATTGAACAAGTCTGAAGGCGCTAAAGAGATGGTTGGTCAAGCTTTGGATCGAAGGTGACACAATCAAAAGATGGAGTCCTCGGCCATATACATTGATGTGTCGTTTCATTCTAAAACTCAGATTAACCAAATAAAAGTTAAAATTGGACCTGGGCCTAGCTGTTGTAGTTAGTGGGCTATCACTTCTGTTTATGGGCCAGAAGGAGAAAGTTATTAGGCCATAAAGGGATAGGCCCAAACTCCTTAAACCTAATTTTCCCTTGTCTGCAGCGTTGAAGCTTTGAGTGTGGCGGCTGGGTGGCGATGGTTTTGTGACCGGCGATGTAGACAGAACCACCGGAGGTTGAGACAACCAAGCAGGGTAAGACGGCGAGCATTCCAAGCAGCTTTGGGTCTTGTCGTGCGCCAGCGACAACTCCACCGGACATAGCGCAATTGACGGTCCAAGAGATAGTTATCTTGCCATCAACGAAGGCCGGTGAGAGGGGGAAACCGAGAGCTGTTTGGGAGAGATGCATAGATCTCTCTTTGTCGAGATATTACATGTCTCTAAGATAAGTGAGGCTAGACTTGAAAATAGGTGATGAACAGTGGGTTCATACTTGAAGCTTTGATTCGGGTGTAGATCTAGCCTCGTCAAGACCGGTGATTTCTGATGAAGAATAGAAGCGTTTACTGTGTGTTTCCTATCATCGGAAATTCTGCTTCTCGCGGGATTTTGACACAGGTTCTTCCCACAAGGGAAGAGAGTTCTTCGAAGATCTCGGACAGATCTCGTGGTAAAATCACTGACAGAGTTTTCGTTGAAAGGTCTTCGACAACCGAGATTTGATTCAACAGCACTTTGAAAGAAAAAACAAGTAGGAGTGATGCAGAGAACAAAAAACAAAGCAAAGAGAAAGATTTCCCGACGCCGGAGAAGAGTTGCGAAAAGGATGCTTTGATTTTCGTACCTGAGAGAAAATGGTGTTTTTTTACTAGAAGTTGAAACACTTAAACACCGGTGCAATCTAATGATAAACTTTGAATTTTTTTTTTTTACAAATATGCAAATACAATCAAATCCAGTTTTCCAATTTCTTAAAGAATATATTTTTCAAATCAAGAGTGGTATATACTAAATTTTTGAAAAATCAAGCGAAAAACCAGTTTAAAAACCATTTTCGTTCAACGCCTAAGTCTAAAAATCATTTTCGTTCAACGCCTAAATATCATAATAGTAACGATGGTAAGAATTTGAACCAAATGACAAATTTTCTGTAACAAACACGTTACTAAATCACATTTCTTTAATTTTCTTAGAACAATTGCCAACAAACGATTAAATGCTTTAATAAAAAAATTTACACTAGTGGAATATGACCCATCAACCGAATGTTTTGTCTCCTCTGAATTATATTACAATAGATAAAATTATATATGTCGGCGGAAGAAATATATATCATAAAGTCTAAGCCTGCAAAAAATCTGAACTTTTTACTGATAGCAATCCTAATAATATGTATATGCAATCAGTTGGCCAAAAAAAAAAGTATATGCAAACCATAGTGGCTAAAGTCCATTTTTTATCAATTAAATTTTAAATTTTCACTGATTCTTCCTTAAGATAAAACTTGTCTTGATTTAAATTAAAAATCACAAACTTTACCGAAATCTTTTGGTATGCACGTCCTTGTTTTGATGTTAGATAGACTTATGAAATTATTATATGTTTAGTCACTCTGGTTTGATTTGATGGGCATCTCTCTTGTGGTTTTTGAACCATCTATTATTCATCAAAATTAGTAACATAGAGATATTATCAACTGAGAGCAAATAACAACTAATCATATCTTAACCATGTTTGGTCATGAACACGAATAGAGGAAACTGGAAAAAAATCTTTCAACCACTTTGCTTGCCACCGCAGATGTGGAAGATTGTAGATAGACCGGTTAATAGCCAAGAGAAGATATCAACAAAGAAATGAAGAAATAAACTACGTCAAAAATTCAGCCCAAACACACAATAAAATAAATCTTTTCGATAACGTCTGACAAGCTTAAAAGCGAATGACTAGTCAGATTGTGAAACAAAAATAATTATGAAGTTCGGTAAATGGACTTATGCGAGGTTGAAAAGATTAATTAAGGAAAGAATGGGAAGCTATGACGGTTAGCCTAATAACGGATTGAAATTTATATTAAAAAGTATACGAATTCATAAAGAATAAGAATATAAATTTTATTATGAAAAGTAATCGTATGTGGTTTGAGATCTAAATAAGAAAACTCGAAGGTTTTGGTTTAAATCGATGTTGATAATTTGAAGACCGTAAACATTTAAATGAAACTAAGACCTAGTACTCGTAAGATTAAGAAAAGAAAAAAAAATGGTGAAGGAAGTTCAAAATTCTTACCTCCCTTAAGAAATGATGCATTTTATCACTAAACTACTTAAACATTATTACAATAAAAGACCGATTAAGTATAAAACAGATTTTGAGCGCAAGCCCAAGTTTTTCTAGGTTGGGCTTAGAACCGGCTATGTCTTAAAGTTTATGGTTGAATGTTTAATCGAATCTTTGACGACGACGTTTATTTGTTATAGAAAATATTTTTTTGATGAAAATAAATGTGATAAAATACGAGCATTTGCAACTAATATCAAGCTGGTTAATCTGATCATGTGGATAAAGATAGTTGTTTCTAGGTTGGGTTTAAGACCGACTCTATCTTCAATTTTTTTTTTAAATGGTCGTTGTGTCTTTGACTATTGTTGAATTACAGAATTCAATAAAGATAAAATACAATTTATTACTGATGAAAAGGGTTTGTTTACGAAAAATATTTTAGAGAGAGAAAATAGAGAGAGAGAGCAGAGCTGCTACTGAGAGTTTTCTTCTAAGTTTTTCGTCCTCGCTTGCTCGTGAAGTCACCCTGCTATTTATAAGGATTTCTCGACGTTGTCCCGGTCCAATGGGCCAAACTCCACCTTCCTTTCCTACTTCGACTTTCCTTGCTTCGGTTCATTTTAATTAACCCGGTTCTGGCTAGACCGGTTCGCACATTGATTTGTCGGTCTAGATACCTTCGGTTTGATCATTTCAATATCTTCTTTCAGATCGATCTAAACAAGGTCGGATCTTGGTCGGGGTGCTAAACCCAGTACCAACAGTTAGTCCCCCCACCCAGTTCATTAAACTACTTAATGAATTAATAAGAGGTTTGGCCCAGTCTAGATCGACATATTCTTACAAGTGGACTGATATCATCGGCTAAAAGATTTGACTTTGCTCATGATGAGGCCGGCATATTATGCAACATGTGAGCTCGACTGTTGGCTGGGAGAAGCTTTCGAGAGAATCTTCTTTTAATGCAAGGGCATTTTGGTAATCTGCTAGCTAGGGTTTTTTTAGTAGACCGGAAGCTGAAACGTCGCCGATTTTCTATATAAGAGCAGCCGACGTTCTCATTTTTCATCTTTCATCCGAAGCAAAGATAAAATTATCTCCATCCTGATTTCTTGTTTTACTGTTTAATCATTGAATCTTCATATCCTGTTCTTGATCTTCGCCATATTTTAAGTTATTTTCCGGTTCGATCTTCAACCTTCTAGCTGTTTTTTTGATTTCATCGTTGAACAACGGCAAAATTAGTTTATAATCGCCTTGTAGATCTTTACCCTAAGTCAAAACCTAAGTATATCTTGTAGGTCGACCTTTAGATTATTCCAATTCTCCTTTCTCTGAATATGTCACCGAGCTCGTCTGAATCATCCTTTCAACCTTTGCTGAAGAAATGCCAGACTATTGGAGATACAATGACCATCTCGTCTCTTAAGGACGAACAATTTCCATGCCCTCGAGCCGGTAGCCCGCTTTTGAACATTGACGAGGCGAGCTCGATGATTTGAGGTCTTGAAGAGGAGACCTTAGGTAGGGAAAATGATATTGCGGTCTTCGAGGGAAAGATTGATCCCGACGAAGAAGAAGAAAATCTCGACGCTGATGTCGTTGAGGTGGAGCCTTTAAACGTGATAAAAGTGTCTGGCAGCAAGAAGCAGCGCGGCGTAAGAAGAAGGGGGGCACGCAGAAAATCGGAGAGGAGGGGGAAGGAATATCTCCAGTCCGACAACAGCTGCGATATTTATCCGAGCTGGAGCACGCCAGAGTCTATCTCCATCATGAGGAGATACTGCAAGATGTTGGACAAGATAGTTATTCGGATTCTAGCCATCCACAAGCATCCCTGGCATTGCCCCAAGGGTTTCGTGTGCCTTCATGAGAGTTACTTTCTTGAAGCCGATCTGTGGTTCACTTTGCCCGGGGTGCTCGTATCCTACTGTTGAGCTCGTGAAATAGCTATCTCTCAGCTCATGACAAAGTCGATCTGCCATATCATTTGATTGCCCTTGCATCCAAAGTAGGAGTAGAAATTACGACTCGGTTTTTGGAGGAGATCTGCTAGATCAAGGGAAATGACACTTTCTATGTTTCGACCAGGCCGGCCTATAACATGATCACCCATAGTAGTGGTGATAACATAAAGAACTGTAAAAGGTTATATTTCTTTGCTAGGATAGACGAGCTGACTTTGCTCTATTCTGCTGACTCATTTTATATTAGATGGGCTAAGAAATACGGTAGATTATGAGAACAATCGTTCTTCTTCATTTAATTTTTGTAGACTTATGTTGACATCCTTGTTTTGGTTTTGGCAGTTATCCACGAATTTTACAAGGCGCCTCCGCTTGATTTTGCAAAGAAGGTTGAGCTGTTGAAGAGTCTAGGCGATCTGAAGTGGCTCGACATTACTCTTGCTTGTATTGCTAGAGTTCGAAAGAGACATGAAAAGACTGAGTTTCATTTTTACATGAATCCTTCTTACCGTGTTTTTTATTTAATATTATTTGACTTTGCTGATTCAAATTGACTGGTTCGTCTCTCAAAGAACAGCTGGGAAGAGATGTCACCAATCAACCTTGGAGATGGTCCCAGTATTCTCGCAGTGACGCCGATGTCCAGAAAAGGCCGGACTGCTACTAGGGTAACTGAGAAGTTGACTGTTGCCGGTAAGGGAAAAGGTGTGGTGATCCTGAGCAAGGAAAATGTCCCTACTCTGAAGCTGAAGGTCTCGGAGAAGAAAGGCGTGGTGAAACCAAAGGAGGTGGTGTAAGAGAAAAAGGTACCTAGCGCGTCTCAGACGCCACGGGAGAAACCGACCTTCCTGAGAGACCAAGCAAACAGACCTGTCCTGAGCAGGAGCTGCCTGTTGAAGAGCCGAGCCCAAAGAGGCAAAAGTCTGAGCTATCCGGGGATGGGGTCGTGTTTAACTATGCCGGGCCGAAATCTCAAATTTGCCACGATCGCCAAGCCTGTGGCGATCTTCTCCTTGCTATGGCCGACGCGCCGTTATTCAGAGACAAGAATGCGGACGCCTTGGAGGCAAGTTTTTACTTTGCTACTCAAATGCAGGTTAAGGTAAATCCAGGATGCCCGTGTTAATCGTTTTGCTTACATTATAGTATTTGAATGCCGGCGTGACTAATATTGCTTTGTTGTTTCGAACAGGCTAGTGCAGCTTTAGCTAAGTTCTACAGCGACGTGCAGCACGCCAAGGAGACAGCTGTGGATGATGCGGCCGAGGAAAAGAAACTCCCGAGCGGTCTTGAAAAGGCAAAGGCTGCAATGAACATGGAGAAAAATCATGCCAAAGAGCTCTGTACCGAGCTACAGGCAGCTCGAGACGAGGTGATCGTGTATCACGAGCAGCTGAAGGCCGAGGTTGAGAGCCATGGAAAAACGAGGATCGAGAAAGAGATGCTGCAGGTGCTGAATAAGAAGCTTACCATTCGTCTCAAAGATGAGCAAGCTTGTCTACGTAACTCCTGTGACCAGGCGGTTGCCACGGAGCGCGGCTTGAGAAATGGCATAATTGGAGCGTGCCAAACAATCTTTGACCGGGTGAAGAATTACCTTCTCCAGCATAAGGAGGCTGATAATATTAAGTGAGTATATCATCAAGTGAATGGTATTGTCGCAGCGCTGGTAAAGGCAAAGGAGGGCGGCGACTGGGCCGAGATTGACTCCGCTATTGCTCATTATGAAGTGATCCATGCTAAATATGCCAAGAAGGCGGAGGAGGGCCATCTAGATGAGGTAACGATTGAAGAGCTGAACGTCCCTACTCATCTTGGTGGTACTTTTATTAATCACAATCCTGTTGATAACGTCTACAGATCGAATGACTGGCTTAGGGCTTAGGATGGCACACTGAAGATCAAAGACGTTTTGTCTCAGAGCCCGCCTAAAGATCCTGCTCCTTCGGCTTAGTAGATGCTTACATCGGCCTCCTCTCTTCTCTTTCCTTGTTTAATGTTCTTCTCTTTTTTATCAATGTTCTGTATGGGTCATCTGAGACCTTCTTTTGTCGCTGTACTAACATTGCCCGGAGGGGTTTTTACTCTTTATTCATTGTTTGGATATTCAAGCCCCTTTGTTTTTTTTTCTATGCTCGACAAGCTTTGGAGCAATCGTTTTAAAGGACGTCTTTTAATAACATTGATTATGGTAACATGTCTGTAAAAAAGAGCTTTTGTTATTGTCGATCTGGGTTTTGTTTACACTACTCGATATGTGTTAAGAGAATTAGTGATGAGATTTATGATTGAACGTGAAAATCTGTGTAAAGATGTTCGTTTTGGATTTATATCTTCTTTAGTCGAGATCGAACGAGTGACTTTTTGAGTAAATCAGGCCCAAGTAATGCGGGTGTTGGCTTATTTTAACTAGGCGATCTTTTGTTAGCGAAGTAGGACTTTGGCTTTTGTCTTTAGTGCAATTTTTAGATGCGAGGAGCGACCTCGACTTACACTTTAATAATTTCTTGCAAAATAAGTCAGGTCCTAGTAATGCGGATGTCGGCTTAATTAATCTAGGCGACTTTCACGAAGATCTGTCCCAAATTTGTGCGGTTGTCTTGGGCGACCTCTTAATCGTTTGCTCTACTTTTCTTTGGCCAAATTTTCCCGTAGGATACCTGGCCAGGGCACTATTTACGAGAAATTAGTCAAAGAACAGCGCGGCTGATGGTGAAGGATAGACTGGATCGTTTGTTTGTGAACGTGAGCCCGGTTGCTTTTGAATTCGACTTTATTTGTAAAGTACAAGTTTTATTTGATATGGTAGTTGTACCTTGTTTTGGAGGCTGCCTACGTACCCCAACGGGGATCAAGCCAGACGTAGTTCTTGTTACATTGAGTTCCAAGTCCGAGGTGAAGAAGATGATTGGGAGGTTGTCTCCTACGAAGTTTATTCTGTCTGGTTGGTGTCTCTTGGTCGAAGCCTCGGCTTTACGTTGGTGTTCTATAAGGGACCTGACTGAGTCGTTACAATCGCTGAGGCCATCCATAATAACGTGTACTTCCAGTTTTTCTTTCTTGCTGGATTGATTGTTTTCGTCGTAGTCGTCTCGTCCTTGTTTAGGTCTTTCTTCGCGATCATCGTTGGACCTGCTATTCTGCTTGTTGCTAGATCGACGTTTCTCCTCAGGTCGGGTGAACGAAAACTTTGTCGGATCACCACGGTCAGTGGATTACATCTGGTAGCTCATTCAACAATTTTTCTTGGAGGGTCCGACACTCCGATGTGGAATGTCTAATGACTTGGTGATAATTGCAAAAAGACGAAAATTTTGCTTGTTTTGATATGGGTCAGACCGGATGTTTTACTATCGTCGTCTTCTCTGACGTAGATATTCCAAGGTTAGCTCGACTTCTGGTCGCTGATAGTATACGCTGCATCTGGCCTGCGGTCTTTGTCGTCGCGATGGCCGTCATAATGGTGCTGAGGTTCGTGATGGTAGTCCTTCGGCTTTTTCTTTGTCGAGCTGGATGGTTTTAGGGAGTGCTGTTTTTCCAGTGCTTCCCTTTCTTCTTCAATTTTGATGTAAATTGAGGCGCGATGAAGAGCGTCTTCCAACGTCGTTGGTTTGTTGGAGGCGAGTGTTTCTCTAAAACGGTATTCATACCAAAGACCTCGACGAAGTGCTTCGATAGCCGCAGCGTCGTCTATTGTAACCCGAGAGGCGACGTCTTTGAAGCGATCGATGAATTTTCTAAGACTTTCGCCTCTCTTCTGGATTAGGCTGTTCAGGTCGGCAGTTGTTTCTCCGGGGTTGACCAAGATTGAGTACTGCTTCATGAAGGCCTGAGATAGGTCGTTGAATAGTCGATGGTGCTTGGTTTTAGTTTGGAGAACCATTGTAGCACGGCACCACTGAGGTTTTTGACGAAGAGTTGACATAAGACCGGGTCTTTCTGCTCTGCTGATAGTCGGGCTCTACCAGCGGTGATAGTAACCGCCGTGAGGTGACTTATTGGATCGGTAATTCCTCTTGTTGTACCGTCGTAAATTGGGAATTTTATCTTGCCGACTTGTCGCATATCGGCCTCTGAGATTTGCCTGGTGAAGGGTGTTTACGTGTTTCTTCTAATACTTTGTCTATTTTAGAGGCCGAGCTGGTGGCTTTATGCGTCTGGGATCACATTTTTTTGATGGTTCGTTCCAGGTCGGCCTCTTTCTGCCGGTTGGTGGCGAGCTCTTCCATTATGTATTGAGGGGTGAAGTGAGGTGCACTGTTATCTTGGAACAGAGATCAACATCGATAGGGAGGCGTGTTCGTGGTCATTATGAGGCCGACGTCGTTATGTTCGGTTGCAGTGGTTGCGTCCCTTTCTTGAAGATAAGAGAAGAGAATGACGATTTCGGGTTGTCTGGTGATTTGATCGATCTGTGCGACGGAGATTGAAGCAGTTGGTGGATCGGTGTAGCGTACTTTGGTATAGGAGGCAGGTAGTCTTGGGTCTTCGGGAATAGCTGGAGGGATGATCGGAGGAATGATCAGAGTGATCACCGGGGGAGTCATGGTGTTATCATTGGAATCCGTGGTAGTAGAGGTGGTTCTGATCGCGAAGCCGTCGTTGGTATTGTCGTCGACGCCGTGACTTGGAGACGTTGCCATGATCAAGATCGGGAAATTTTGGGAGTGTGAGATGAGATTTTAGAAAAAGGAATGTAAGAATCCCCAGAGACGGCGCCAACTGTTGAATCACAGAATTCAATAAGAGTAAAATTTTATTTATTACTGATGAAAAGGGTTTGTTTACAAAGAGATATATAGAGAGAGAGAATAGAGAGAAAGAGCAGAGCTGCTATTGAGAGTTTTCTCCTAAGTTTTTCGTCCTGGCTTGCTTGTGAAGCCACCCCGCTATTTATAAGGGTTTTTCGATGTTGTCCTAATCCAATGGGCCAAACTTCACCTTCTTTTCCTACTTTGACTTTCCTTATTTCGGTTCATTTTAATCAACCTGTTTCTGATTAGACCGATTCGCACATTGATTCGTCGGTCTGGATATCTTCGGTTTGATTATTTCGATATCTTCTTCTGAGTCGATTTAAATAGGATTAGATCTTGGTTGGGGTGCTAAACCCGATACGAACAACTATATTTGTCTTTTTGGAAAAAATGTCGATGAAGTACATAACTACATAACGGATTTTGGAGTTAATGTCCAAGTTTTTCTAAGTTGGGCTTAGGAACGGCTTTGTCTTGGTAAATGTTTATCGTGTTCTTAACTATAATTTTTTCTCTGTCCTTGGTCAATTCAACATAATAGTTATATTTTGTGTTGAATGAAAATGTTGTTTGACACGTGATGATTATTGCATGATGAAATAGACATTTAGCGACATTATTTGTTAGAGAAAATAGTATTGGTTGATGAAAATGAATGTGATAAAATATGACCATTTGCAACTAATATCAAGCCGGTTAATATTATCATGATGGGTCAAGATAAGTTGGTTGTGACAAAACTAAGCTATATGTTCCGAATTGGGATAGATGATAACCACAAAACTGGATTACAGTAAAACCTCTATAAATGACTACTAAGATAATTTAATACTTTGATAAATCAATAGTTACTTTTAGTCTCAAATTAATATTATAACTTAACTATCACCTTTATAAGTTAATAACTACAATAAATTACTTAAATATTATAGTTTCAACGCTATTAATTTATAGAGATTTTACTGTGTTTAATTGTAAGAGTCAAGATTAACTATAGTTGTATTACAAGACCATGTTGCTAGAGTATCTAATCGTTGGAGATCGATAGATTGTAATGATACGACTAAGCTATCAGATCGATATAGGATGGATAAGCTATCAGATCGATAAATGAACATGTCATTTGGTTATATTGGATCGGGACAGATGGTTGTTACATACCTGAATCATCCTTGATTGGGATAGGCGGTTTTTATATGGCTATAAATTATTGGTTAATCAAATCCCAATATATGGATATAAATTCTTGGTTAACCAAATCCCGAAATAATTGGAAAATCCCCTAATTTTAGTTTACCAAAGAAAAAACTCTTTGAAGGATGTATTGAAATGAGTATTTGGTGGGATTTGAGTTTAAATGACAAATCATTTAAACTCAAATCTAGTGTTATTGGATTAATAATTTAAATTATACACTCAAATCCACTGTTATTGAAAACATAATTAGATTTGAGGGGATTTCTTAGTTAAAAATACAAAGAATTAAGTCTCATGATTTTAGGTGAGATTTCAGAAAATTTTATAACAAACTTCTTAATTCACTAAAATTTCATCAAATCATCTCAAAAATTACTAAAACTCAAATTTCTCCAAATAGTCAGTTCAATACACCCTCCTTAATCATTTGACAAAAGGATTCTATGATTATTTACAAAATGTTATTAAATAATTTAACAAAAAAATGTTATTAAATAGTTGAATTAAAATGATGTATTACCACTGTTTCAATATGTAAGATGAGTTAGAATATTTATTTTGTTTCATTTTATTTTGATTTTCTCATATTTCTATGCAAAACATTATTTATTTAACTTTATTATCAGTTATATTTTGTAGTGTGTTTTCTTATTAGTTGAATCATATATAATATCTCATTTCTTTTGTAGAAACATACAAAAGTAAATAATTTATATAATTTCTTAAATTATATGTTTTTAACTAAAGCATAGTATTACATATTGACATAGATGAAATATAAAAATGCGGTGTTATTAGAGGTGAAATATGCAAATCATGCTTTAGAGATCATTTATATTTTGTAGTATATTTTCTCATTGGTTGAAAATCATATTTAATATCTCATTTTTTGTAGAAACACTAAAAAGTAAATAGTTTATGTAATTTCTTAAATCATGTGTTTTTAACTAAAATATAGTATTACATATTGAAATAAATGGAATATGAAAATGCAGTGTTATTAGAGGTGAAATATGCAAATTGTGCTTTATTTTTTGTATTAAGTGTTATTTATAATTCAGACTTTAAACGTTGGTTACACATATAGAACAATTATTGGTTTTATTATTAAAATAGTTAAAGAGATAAAAGAGGGAAAAAAAAGAGAGAAGAGAACAGTCTTTCAACCAACGGCTGGAGGCTTCAATAGATCCGTTATCGGTTAAATTAGAATTGACATGTTCCGTTTCAAGATTATATGGTGGTGATCCGATGTTTTGGATCAAATTTTTATCGATGTTTGTTCTTTCTACTTTATCGGTTTTTTCTCTTGGCTTTCAATCGGCCGATCTATAACTTTCTATCTTTACGGTGGCAGGTGAAGCGGTTGTGCAATTTTTCCAGTTTTCTCCATTCGAGTTTAAGACCATATCTGGTCAAAATCTGATTAGTTTTTGCTTTCTCTCAGTTGGATCTTAATTGAGTATATCTCGATGTTACCAATGTTGGCAAATAACATATGATTCCAAACCTCAAGATAGATACCCATCAAGTCGGGGTAAGTAAAAATATGTTTTCATTTCAGAAGTTTATAAAATACCAAGCGATGACGTGAAGACCATAATTTTTTGGTGAACTTCGTAATTTTCATCGACATCAAAATATTTTTTGATCGCGGAGAATAGTCAGTTAATATAATTAAAATTTAGTTAGTAAAAATTTAGATTTAGCGGTTTAGATTTAGATTCTCTAATATTTCTAAAATTATCTCTTTTTAGGGCTGATGTTACCGAAAATTTCAATATTTTTTGTTGGTTTACTTTTCAAGGATATCTTTTTTTCCGTTAACGTATGTAATTTTACCAATTTTAATAAGAAGGGTGTTGTTGAAAACTCAAATATATTTTACTCCATCTTTATATATCAAAACATTTGAAGTAACTTCTAACTGATTTTTATGAATAAATTATAATATAAAGATGTTGTATTCTACACGCATTTATTTGAGTATAATAAAACAAAAGAACCCAACTTTATACCATTTGATGTAATAACTCCTCCTAGTTAAATAAATAAAAATAAAGCTAGAGTGAAAATAATTTATTAATTTATATGTGAAAATGACATCTTAGTCCTTATAATTTCAAAATAAAAAAATGATGACAGAAAATATAAAATAGGAACAATTAAAAATAAAAACATTTTGGTTTCAACAAGGAATCGAATCCGAAAGTACTTGTGGCGTGTGGCATGGTCTGAGGTAAAAACTTTGTGGGCCTTTGCATGATATCCACTTGTACATAAATAAACTTTATTCCAGGCCTAAAATTTGGCTTAAAAATTGGCATGTTTGTTACTTTCCATCTATTACAATTACAATACGCAGCCCATATGTTCTTTAGATCTCTGCGTCATTAATATAATTTAATTCCAGATCTTGGTATTGGCCAAAAGATCTGAGTCATTTTTAAAATAAATAAAATTTTCATTTGTTCATTCATAATTCATTTACTTCAAATGGTAGAATTTTCAATACGGACATATTAACATGAACACAAGAAAATGCGTGGCCCGTAGGAAGCATTCGTTTGAGTTTAGGGTTTAGGACTCCGGACTCGACAAAGTCCTACTCTCATCGTCATCAAAACGTATAAGTTTGTGTATCCATAAAAACTCAACATATTTTTTTAAAGTTGTCACTATGGTTTTTTATTTGGTCTCCGAACAACTATTTCTGTTTAATAGCTAGGATTCCAAAATTTACATGAATGCTCATACTAGTTTTGAATCAACGTTAAAAAACATCTTTATTGAAAAGAAAAACAAAGTTGATATCTACCAGTTTTGCTTTGTAGTTCGAGTCTCTTATATTATGACTCTAGGTGATACATAAGAAGTCAATGACTCTTGTGGTAGAAAATTTAATGTTTTAGACTGAGAAGAATTTTAAAGTCATATTAATTGTTATGCTCTTAAGCTGGAGCTGCGGACTTTGTCTCAATCTCATTAATTACTATAGATCAGTTCTGTCGAAGAGGGAAAACAAAATATTGATTCAAGACTTTAATGAGCTATATTAGAATTTCTTCCAATCAATGCTCTATATGAAAGTTCAAATATTAGGAACTCAATAGAAAATTCTTTTAAATTATCTGCAAACCGCGTGTTTATGAATTTTATAATAAATTAATAGATTTGAGTGTCACAATATTGCATTGAATCGAGGGCATAAAACTAATTAACCATAAGTTTGGATGTCTAAATAGAATATTAGTAACTAGTAAGCATAATAGGTGATCATTATGTGATAGCATTAACAGTATAGGCTTTCCGAAGATGTCGTGAACTTGAGGATTTGGAAATGGCAAATGGGTATATATATAAAGATGTCATTCAAACTGACCTTGGATATGTAATCTCTCCTTATACTTTTTTTTTGCAGTTCTATATATAAAACCAATGGATTACTCCAGAAAGAAATTAATTCTATTCTTATAATAATAATATAATAACAACTGACTGAAGTGTGCTGTGAAAAGGATATGTATTTTTTTACAGTAATTTAAGTTGGCTTATCTATTTTATGAACCATATTTTATTGTGTTTAGTTCTCAGCTGTAATAACAAAAATGCATTGCTTCTAACTTATTATACTAAAATGAAAATTGTATCAACTAAATTATAGAAAACAGGAACTAACCTTTTGAATATTTGTTAGAAGATTTTTAAACTCGAATTGGATTAGCTTTTCCTTACCTAAAACAAAAAAAAAACGAAATTAGGTCAGATACATTTCAATAAAAGAAAATAACCACAAATTTTTCTTTATTTTCAGAATAATATAAGATTTTAGACTTTTATCTTTTTGTATTAACGTTGAACATAACAACGACTCCAGTACCAGCTAGCTAATGCTTTTTAGATTCAAATTTGATGTTTATATGCAAAAATCAGAAACAAGAAAAATTAGATACGTGAACATATTGATATAAGATTATTCGGATATATTAATTCAATTATTACAAGTTTAATTGTCTTGATTGTAACTGGTGAAAATGAAAATCTAATCAACTAATTATAGAAAATAAGAATTAACCTTTTGAATAGTAATTCTGACTTATAATTCGTCTTCAACACTCGAATTGGATAAGCTTTTCCTCACCTAAAACAAACAAAATCGTTTAGTTCATATTCAAAACAATTTTTAAAAATCGCATCTATCTATTTTAGCAATGTCGGAACAGTTTACTATTTTAGACTCTCATCTTTTGGTAATAACTTTCAAGATAATAACGACTCCAATACCAGCTACCTAATACTTCATAGATTCAAAATCGATGTTCATCTGCAAAAATCAGAAAATAGAGAAATTAGATCTGTGAACATATTGATATACTATTAATGTTTTACATGGACTAAACTACCAATTGCAAGATAATGAATGAATAACATCAATTTTCCCAAATAACGATTGATATTATTTATAGATCTAAGAAACTTATCTGATATTAGTTGTCTAGATTGCATGACCAAAGCAGCTATGAATTTCCATGAGATTCGATAATCGGACAAGAAAATCTGGATTATTACAGAACTTTCTTGAAGATATCTTGAAGAAGAATAGAAATCGAAGAAAATCTTTTGCTAGATATCGGAATCGAGAAACATGAGTTTTGTCGGTAAAAAGATTGTAGTGACTTTTTATTTTCCCGATATCTGGTTTTTTTTCTTTGATAGACTTTATTTACAACAACATGATTTTAACTAATGGGCCTTACACCCAAAAGATTTGTTTTCTGGATATATTATTTAATCGAAATTGTCTTAGATAGTGTATGGGCCCTTTAATTTTGATATTGTATGGGCCACTTAATTTTATTTTCAAATTATTAGATTATATAATGTTAGTTTATAAACTAAACAAATATCCTAAATATCATCATAATATTCACACGATTGCATAAACAGATCAGAATATTTTTTGTAAATCTTTTTTCAATTTTAATAACCAAGAAAATAAAATAAAATTGTATATTAAATCAACATCATATATATTCAATGCCATATTTAATAAAATCATTAATTAAAATATACCAATTTCTATTCCTTTTCCACTCTAACCTATATATAAATATAACATTTCATACTCAGAATTAATCATTTTACCTAACATGTCTTTCAATTCAAAAGATGGCAGCAAACCTACATCAAATCCTTACAAAAAATAGAAATAGTATGAAATCCTTTAGAAAGGATTACATATCCTTTAACACCATACTCTCATTTTCTTCTTGGAGTGATTACTCTGAAAATTTTCTAGGCAAAAGCGTTGTTTTTTTTCAAATACAACCTCAATATTTTCAGAGAATAAAAAAAGTGAAACCAGAAGATGGTGATTTTCATAAGTTTTTGGAATTATATATTGATGATTCAGACAATCATGTTGAGAAAAAATGAAGATTTTTAAGGTTAGATTCTTATCATATGAATCATTTTTCTAATTATTTAATATTTTCTATTAGTTCTTATACAAAATATCTTTTAAATGCAGGAAATTCAAATAAAGATAAAAAAAAACAAATCTTTCATGGGAGATAGCAATTGTTGGAGCAAATCAAGGAAACACAGTTTTATCTTCTCATATTTATTCAAGAGTTTTTTTTATATTTTTGTTTTCAAGGATTCCTATTTTTTTTAGAACTACAATAATACATTTGTTCCCATTTTTACTTTTAAATTTACTATTATTTGCAGTTAACTAATAAAATATATATAAAATAAAACATAAAAACATCATTCTCCGAATTATAATAATTATTTATAACATTGAATAATAGATTTCTAATATACATTATGATTAATATTTCTAACATTCATAAATTCATTTAAGTTTCATATCAAGTACTAATCATGTTTTTTATAACACTTACGATTCTTAATTATGATTGATATTAATTACATCAATACACATGATTTAATCACCAAATATCAACATACTCAAAAATAATAAGTTCTTAATAATTTTTTAATCTACAAATTATACATACAAATTATTTGTTAAACCTAACACAAATTAAATACAATAAATATAAAATAATTTTATCTTATAAATATAACTTCGCATGTAATGCGGATCCTAAGCTAGTATTAATATAATAACAACTGACTGAGGTGTGCTGTCAAAAGGATATGTATTTTGTTTCAATATATACTTTCTAATCATCTTATGTGGGGCCGTCGGGGTATAGTCACACAGAAACTTTCAACTAAGTTTATATCCACACGTGTTTTGAAAAATAATGTTTAGCCACATCTAAAGTTTTTTTCGAGCTGTAACCACATTTCCGTTAATTTTGACAGAAAGTTAAACAGTTTGCTTTAACTACTAACAGAGTTGAAAATTTTCATGTGGCTACACCCCGACGGTCCAAAAAAAATTGTAAATATTTAAACAATTATTACTTTCTACAAAAAAATTAAACTCAATTTCTTTCTCTTATTAATTATGGACAAAAATTAAAATTCTTTTTACCATCCAACTTTAAATAATCCAGATCTTCAAATATTATAATTTTTAAAATAGATCAGGATGGATCAATACCGATCAACTAAAATTATGTCAATTGATCCATCCTGATCTATTGTAAAAACTAGAATATTTGAAGATCGGGATAATTTAAAGTTGGATGGTAAAAAATAATTTTAATATTCACCCGTAATTAATAAGAAAAATAAATTGAGTTTAATTTTTTTTGTAGAAAGTAATAATTGTTAAATATTATTTACAATTTTTTTAATTATATTAATTTTGTGATTATTATTGTATCCTTAATGACTTTATTTAAAAAGCTTAAATACTATATTGTTTAAATACTCTAATTTAAAAAAATTCATATTTATTTAAAAGATATTAAATAAAAATAAAAAGATTTTAAAATATCAATAATTAAAATTTGAAATATCTCTATACTTATTTTGTGATATTTATTAGGGATTGATTAGTTAAATAGAAAATTATTATGAATATTAGTAAGATTTGAAAAAATTAAAAAAGATTGTCCAATGGCAATTTGTTATATTATCCCACGTAAATGTAAGGTTATTTTGTATTTAACATTGCTCAAATAATTATAGGTGGCTTGTGTTGTCTTAATTCATTAAAATTGCTAGAGATATTATTTATTATTATTATGTATGGCTTGTGTTGTGTTAGTTAAAATTACTAAAATTTTTAATTTTTTCAAATCTTACTAATAATCATAATAATTTTCTATTTAGTTAATCAATTCTCTAATAATTGTTTAAATATTATTTGTAATTTTTTTTGGGAGTGTAGCCACATGATAACTTTCAATTCCGTTAGTGGTTAAGGCAAATTGTTTAACTTTTCGTCAAAATTAACGGAAATGTGGTTATAACTCCAAAAAAATCTTTTGATGTGACTAGACATTGTTTTTTAAAACCCGTATAGATATGTTTACATGTAAACTTTCAATTAAGTATTTTTGATATGTTTACATATATTGCGTGATATGTATGTATTTGTTTAGTTCCACACTCTTAATTTATACGTGTTCGAAGATTTACAAGCGAATTGTATCGACATTCTTCAAATCTAACCACAATCACAAATCATATTTTCACTATATGTCCACAACTGATGCATTCTTTATATGTTTAGGCCCCGAGTTCATAATACTTACGGCTTATATATATATATATATATATTTCATGTATTTTTTCCTAAAGCAAATACAGTATTTAAAATTTTGGTTGGTGTAGGTTTCTTACTTTCTTACAGCAAACTAAACCATACAATATATATATATATATGTAAATTTATAGACCAATCATATTCTTCGTAAATATTGCTTGATAAAAAACAAAACGAACAAAACACGACAAAAGTTGGAAAGGCTATGAGTTTTGGATAGCCATAGGAGATGTACACTCCTTAAAGCTTAATCGGCAAGAAAAGAAATAAGTACTTCAAAAGTTGCAAAAGAAAATTTAGAACCCTACAACAAATCACATCTTAGTTAATTATTTTGGTTGATTATAAACATAATTGTTGTTGGGATCACATAGTCACATGCGTGTGTTGTTTCTTCTTTTAAGGTCCCCACAAACATCTAATCGAAGATCCACATAGCTTGTCACTGTTATAGCCACTCATATAAAATGAAGCTTAAGCCACTTGACACTGCCATTAAATCCCATAAGCTTTGTTTTTTCCACTTTCAGGCTTCGATTAAAACTTCCATGACGTTACAAAAGCAAGACACTTTTGCCCTATTTAGACATTTGCTTATTGTGAAGTGTGAGAACTGAGAAGAGTCCACGTTTCCAGTTGATGTTTCTTTGAAGATTCCTCTTCTCCACGCGCCTCTTTACGCGTATTCTACTACCGACTCTTCTCCGTGTCAAAATTGAATCTACGTTAAGAGAACCAATTTTACTTTCTTTTCCCCAATAAATAACAAAAAATGATTGAATCCAATTTTTTAAATTTAGCAAGGTATCCACGTTAAGACAACCAATTTTACTTTCTTTTTCCCAATAACAAAAAACATTGAATCCAAGTTTTTAGATTTAAGCACGGTATCCAAGTTTCGTCAAATAGTGTGACTAAT
Source organism: Cardamine flexuosa (assembly GCA_963555745.1). NCBI lineage: Eukaryota > Viridiplantae > Streptophyta > Magnoliopsida > Brassicales > Brassicaceae > Cardamine > Cardamine flexuosa. Next base: position 3,121,347 of record OY743218.1, read on the forward strand.
CTTCAAGTAAATACATTTTTCACATTTTTTCTTTAGTTAAACTATTTTTTATATAATGCATCCAAATAATTTGAGGTAGAAACAAATATAAGAAAAGTGTAAATCTTTTAAAAGATAAACATTGCATAAAAATGTTAATAGTCCAGTAACTTAGTTGGTATATTAATAGATATTTAATAGAAGTTTTCAATTAATTTCTTTGTGGGCTTTTCTTAAATTACATAAAAGCAAAACTTGGAACTGCAACTGTGTTTAAATTTTTAAGTGAAGTTTTCATAATAGGTCTAACTAAATAAAAAATGATACAAACAATCCTTCACTAGATTTTTTATTTAAATTGACCGTTGGTTGAGAAAAGATACCCGTCGCAAGCAACTTCAAAATTCAATCAATGCCAAAATCCTCACTCGGAAAAAGCTACCACCAGCTAGAACCGAAGACTAATCTAAGCCATCAAATAAGATATTAAGATTACTACGCCGAACTGCTGTGGAGAGGTTCACTGGAATAAAACAGTAAAAACATAAATTGGAGAAAATAAAGAGGAAGTCGGACTCCATCCAAACTTAATATAGATTTAAATGTGTAACATTTATGCATGCAGGACTGGCCCTGAGTTTGTTATCACTAAAAGTAAGAAGAAAAATTTGTCTCTTCATATATAACAAATTTTTTTTTTGAAAAATTGGCTCCTAATACATAATAATTTTTTTTTTAAAACTTGAGACCCCAAGCATGCTTCATATGCTTGTGCTCAAAACCGGCATTGATGCATACATATATCTAGATTTAAGTGTATAATATTTATGCATGCATATATATAATATAGATTTAAGTGTATAACATTTTTGATCTTTATATCTATAATATTTGGTTAACTCAAAATAATCTGAAACTATTCAAATTTATTCATGATTAACCCGAATAAAATCTGAACATTATCCAAAATTACCTAAATTTATCTGCAATTATTTAAAATTATCTGAAGATTACCTAAATTTATCTTATTTTTTTGAGGTGGAAAACAAACCAATTATACAGGATGTCAAGCCTCAACATATAGGTATTAGGCCATCTAAGTGTTTGTTTCATACTAATTTGAGTATATGTTCGGATCGGATACTACTCACTCGATACCTAAAAACAATTATAGAACAACCATTCGGTTATTTACCCTTCTCCAAATACTACCCAAACTCATGATTTTGGTTCGGTTTAATTTAAGATTTTTGGTTATGATTCTTTTTTTCAGATTTATGTGCTAGTCTATAAAAATGTACATATAAAAAGAAAAATATACTTTTTGACCCAAAAACAATGATTTGTCTTGAGAGTTGACACTGGACAGTAGGGAAGTGCATATGACGCGCTTAGGATGGAAGTGATTAAGTAAAGACTAAAGAGTCGTTTCCAGTTAATTAAATTGCAGCCACAAAAAATGGTTTTTCTGAAAAACGGCTTAAGAGTACTAAAAGTTTTGAATGATACGCCAAATCAAGTGTCCTTTCTAATATGGAAATTATTTAAATATGCTTTAACAAGTAGGTTTTCGACCACTCATAATCCTTGTTGTAAATCCATAACAAATTATGAAAATGTAATGGTGTTATTAATGATGCACCTCCAAAGATCTATTAAATAGTAAGTACAAATTTAGCCTCATGAATAAGGGTACGGTACCATATTCTACTTGCACACCCAAAACGGTCATTCAATTTTTTTTTGTATTTGATTAAGGTCAAATTTGCATTTGGTACAAAACCTTTTCATCCATTTAAAGAACTAATAAAAGAAACTTTTGTTTTTTAAATAAAGAGCTAACAAAGTTTAAACTTAAAAAATATTGATGCTCTAAATATAAATGTGTATACATGTTAAAACCTTTTTTTTAATAAACTAGGATTAGCCCGAAAAACCACATAAACCAAGGTTTACAGTTCAACAATTTTTTGAGTTACAAAGATTTAGCTTTTTTTGTTTGTTCAATTTCTTTAATTTTTTTGGATGTGTAAGAATGATCATATTTATTGTATGAGAAATATGAGCATTTGTAATTCAAAGAAATATCATATTTCTTTTACCAACAGTTTTTTTATAATATGCAAGAAGGATCATATTTACCAAGTACTATTTAGTTTTAAGTTTTGTTTACCTAGTGATATAGACATGTATTTTTCTTCTTCTATGACTCTTTATCTTAGTTTTATTTTGTTTGGTTTTATGTCGTTATTTTAGAGTATACCTGTTTTTTTTTTTTTCGTTCGAGGTTGAAAATGTTGATATAAGTTAGACAAAATATCTGCTTCGAGCGATTGATATTGCTGGATTGACTTACTAAGAATTCTATACCTTCGACCATTATTATTATTATTTTTTAATTCAAGAGTAGATCCTTAGTTTGTGGAAGAGTTCAAACTAAGAGAAATGCAGCCTATGAATAGATCTTATTTCTGAGTATTCAAATGAGCCAAAAATCCATATCTATGTGGCTAAATAAAATGATTTTAAGAATTTTGGGATTGAAGGAAATCGATCCCTAACTTATACCAACCTGATAATTCTTCCTTAAGTGATAACTACTAGATCATTATCATTTGGTTTCGACCATTAATCTTCAGTAATTTTTACAATGAAATTTTATGCATCAAAGTTTCAAATTTTTAAAAATAGGATGTATAATTAGTTTTAAGTTTTTGAGAAAATAATTTTACGATCATTCAAAAAGAACAAAAAAAAATTTACATTACCTACCAAAACAAAATCAAATTCAAGACACAAAATAATCAGCTCCTACGTAGTAAAACTTTCTTCTGACATAAAACTTTTGTAAAAACCCACGTACCAATTTCACTTCCCAAAAAGAGCGCACTTATATCGTTATTGTTGGTTTGGATTTGCGTTTACGTTTGTGTTTTGTTCTGTTATTTTCAAATTTATAAACCCACAATCTAAGCATCTCAAGCAAATTTTATTTGTCAATTGTTAACGTAAATGACAAAAACCAACAGAAAGTTAATTGTTGATTAACAAGAAACAAAAATAACAGAAAGTGCATTGTTTGGCGTTTGTACCTTACATAATTATTTTATAGAAAACTTCACATGTTTTATGTTTCATATTTAATTTTTTCAAAGTGTGTTTTATCCTGTATTTTTCTTACCCTTTTTCTTTATCTACATTAGAATCAATCAAAGGGTCAAGTAGTAATGCTGGCAGATATATATTGTTACATCAAACTCCATCTAATCACAATTTTTGTTTTTAATCAAGATACACAAAAGTAGAAGAGAATGGATGTGGCAACTGGCAACAAAAGCAAGTGTTTGTTAACTGAAGTGTGAAGGTTAGGAATTAGTCACTTTTCACTTTAAGATAAATGGATTTTAGAGTAAGTTAACTTTTAGAGTGTCAAAATCTTGGTGTCTCCATCTTAGTACTTTCCTTGTCATGTTCTTAATTTGTTTACTAATAGAGTATAAGTTCAGTTACCTATAATTAAATTAGCATCATTGTGAGTTAAAAAGTAATGTTTCGAAAACTGAATCAGACAGAAAATAATTTATGTACCCAAATCAGGGTTGAACTATATAATTGGATTTGAGTTGAACTGCTACAATTGATAGAAAATTAGAAACTAAAAAAAACAAGGAGACAATAACATTTTTAACCTTAAAATTGTCAGATCTAGCAATCTCGTATGTAAACCTTCAAATTATTTTTATTAACAATTTAAATCATGAAACTACCTCCTACATTTTCTGTCATAAAATCCACTACAAGATAATTACCGGAAAACTAACATAATTTTCAGACGGTAATCCGACAAACATTTCTGATGGTAATCCAAAAATATTCTGATGAAATAGTTTTGTCATAATTTTAAAATTCAAAAGGCTATAGAAACATACATATTATTAACAGATTTCCAACAGTTACTCAAAAAATCGTTAAAAATTATCTGACAGATTATCGATGGAACTATTTTGTCAAACATCCAAGGATTAAGATCTCGTTATAAATATTTTCAGTTTTCTGATAATTTTTTTTGTAGTGAATTTTATGTTGGAATTTTAAAAATCCAAATGGCAATAAAAAGGTAATATCAACATACATATTTTTCAACGGATTTCAGATATATATTTTTTGATGGTCCATTAGAAACTTTCCTACGGATTCTTGAATAACTGTAAGAAAACCATTAGAAAATATATGTGTTAATATACCCGTTTGAATTTAAAAAACTATGACAAAACTATTTTTTTTGAAATCCATCATATTAACATTAGAATTTTTGGTCTTATTACCGTCAAAAATTTCACCAATTTCCGGTACTTATTTATTGTGAATTTTATGGAAAAAACGTGGAAACTAATTTCAAAATTTAAAGTATTAGTTTGAAGGTTTAAAGTGTTAATGTAAATACCTTCAATGTTTAAAATGTTATTTTCCAAAAGAAACAAGTGATGTGTATCAATACCAAAACTTGGTTTACAAAATTTTGGTCATAAAACTTGTTCAGAGAAATTTTAGAGTCAAAATTTAATTCAGAAGTTTTTTATTTTTATTTTCAAAGTTTTTTCTATTTTTATTTCTCAATTTATTGAAAAACATATTTTCAATTTAGTACGGACTAAAATTTTGTTATTTTGTTTTTTTGAAACGTTTTATTGTTATTAAAAAATGTTATAGTTTACATGATCATGAAAAAGAAAAGAATTTATACAACAAAGAGGAAAAATAATATGTTCTAGATCTGACCCTTTGGAGTAGTGCTTCTTTAGCCAATTTATCAGCTACTTGGTTACACTCACGGAGAACCTTAGTAAAAGATATATTGATAAACCGATCCGCCCAACTGCGGATATCAACTATTAGAGGATCTATTACTGCATTCCTTTGGTGTGCTTGTATTATGGAGTACGATGTTTGGCAGTCTGTTTCAATAATGAGGTTCTGATATCCTCGACACCAGAGAGATTGAATGGCATGGAGAAGAGCCATTCCTTCCGCTTCAAGGGGTGATGAACCTTGTCGTAGTTTGGATGACCCAGAGAGTTTATAACTTCCACATTCATCTCGAACAATCCATCCGACTCCTATGTGAGAATTGTTGTGCACAAAACTTGCATCAACGTTACATTTTAAGAAGCCAGGAGGGGGTTTGGTCCAATGTAATATGGAGGAGGAAGACTGGTGTGGACGTAGAGGTGTTGATTGAGAAGACGACGATGTTGAAGACAACCATTCAGTCATATTTTCTTCGGCCCTGGTGATGACTAATTGTGGATCTTGAGTTTCTTTATTGAAGATTAAGTCATTTTTTGATTTTCAAATCTGCCATCCAATCCAAAAAGGAGCATGTTGACTAGCTGGTGAAGGCCCTGATGAGTAGAGTGACAACATGGATGTGATATTATCCTCTAGTGTGGTCGAAATTGCTTGATTCTGGAAAATGTCCACTCTTGAATGACACAAGATATTAATGGCATAAGGGCATTGGAACAAGCGATGATTGGTAGTTTCCACTTCTTGGCAACAACGATGACAAGTATCATTAATGGGTATGCCTCTACGATTAAGTTCTGAACTAGTCCCTAGTGCCCTTGATAGAAATCGCCAATAAAAGTTTTTTATCTTAGGAGGTAAGGTAGTTTGCCAAAGTTTCTGTTTGAGAACAATATTACCCGGTTGGGGAGCCGGCATCTGATCTGAAGGTAAATGAGTGGAAAGCCAATAACCAGATTTAACTGAATATGCTCCATCTTTAGTATAATGCCATATAATTTGATCATTGCATGGGCAATGAGGAATGTAGATTTTCCGGGCAAGAGAAGCATCTTCAGCATTTAAGTAGTGGCGGAGTTTTACTTCATCCCATTGTTTACTTCTCTGTTGCCAGAGATCTTGTAGGAGTAAGGGAGCCGATGGTGATGTATCAATATGACTTGCAAAGGAGGTAGGCCTTGGCGGATGTGAAGGGATCCAAGCATCATGAAAAACTTTTATAGTTGAGCCATCCCCTACTTGATGTCGGAGACCTTGAATTAGTAGATCTCGACCATTTAATATTAACCTCCATCCATTGGAGCATTTCCGAGGTATGATAACGTCTTGAATGTTTGAGTCGGGAAAATATATGCTTTTTACAGACGAGATAACAAAGTATTTGGGTTGGTAAGGATCCGCCAAGCTTGTTTAGCCAAAAGAGCCGAGTTAAATTTCTCAATATCCTTGAAGCCGATGCCATCTTCTTTTTTTGGCAGGCTCATTTTTTTCCAAGCCACCCATGACATACGTCGTTTAGAGTCAGTAGATCCCCACCAAAACTGAGATAACAAGGAATCAATTTCTTGGCATATAATGATGGGTAGTTTAAAACAGCTCATACCGTAGGTAGGCATTGCTAAAGCGACGGCCTTAAGTAGGACTTCCTTCCCTTCTTCTGATAAAAATTTTTGGTGCCAGCCTGAAGTACGTTCTTTTACTTTCTTGACTATAAAATCAAACATTGCGCGCTTTTTCCGCGTAAATTCCTCCAGGAGACCTAGGTATTTTCCACAGCCACCTAATTGTTGGATTTGAAGGTATCGTGTGACTTCTGCTTTCTTAGACGTCGATACTCTGGTTCAGAATGTGATTGCTGATTTATTAAGGTTGATGAATTGGCCTGAGACCGCACCATATTAATGTAAAAGCTTGGCTAGGCTTTGACTGTTTCTTTTATTGGCTTGGCAAAAAAATAGAGAATCATCTGCGAAGAGTAGATGACTAACCCTTGGACCAAAGTTGCTAATCGAGAGCCCTTTGATATTCTTCTTCTCTTATTCCCGATGAAGACGTTGGGCAAGCATTTCGGCACAAAAGAGGAATAAATATGGTGAAAGAGGGGTCCCCTTGTCAAAGTCCCCGAGAGGGTGTTATACTTCCATATGGGCTGCCATTGATGAGGACTGAGTAAGAAACTGATCGAATACAGGACATTACCAATTCAATCCATGTGGAATTGAACCCAAGCTGGGTCATAGCTTTCTCAAGAAAATTTCATTCCACACGATCATATGCTTTGCTGATGTCTGTTTTGATCGCCATATAAGATTTTGATTGTCGTTTCCTTGACTTAAGTGAGTTCAAGATTTCATGGGCCACCAACACATTATCCGTTATTTGTCTGCCTAGTATGAAAGCGGATTGTTGATCTGAGATGATAAGGGGCATGAATTCTTTGAGGCGAGAAGTAATAATGTTAGAGATTATTTTGTAGATGACATTACAAAGGCTTATTGGTCGGTATTCACTCATAAGCGTAGCTTGTTCAACTTTTGGGAGAAGGCAAATGTGAGTTTGGTTGAAGAGAGGAGGAATAACAGCATCATGAAAGAAATTCTTGACTTCGAGAGTAATATCAGGTCCCACAGTAGGCCATAATTGATGGAAAAAGGCAGCAGATATTCCATCGGGGCCTGGAGCGCGGTCACCGCCAATATTTTTTATAGCAAGGTTTATTTCATCATCGGTCACTTGTTGGGTTAAAGCAACGTTCATTTGATCAGTAACAGGAGTTGAGAAGCCTTCAAAAAAATCTCTCCACGATGAGGAAGCAGTGCTTGAGAATAAGTCTTCAAAGTAGTTTAAAGCAACCTTGGAAATTTCTTCTTCTCCTGTTCGTTGAACACCATCTTTATCCATTATTGTGACCATTTTATTTTTTGCCTTCTTTGATTTTGAAACGCCATGGAAGAATTTTGTATTTCTATCACCCTCCAAAAGCCATTTGACACGGCTTTTTAACTTCCAATATTGTTCTTCGTGATAGTACGCCCGCCGTAGTTGATTCTTGAGAGTTTGGATGATTGTAGAGTCCGGATTTAGACGTAAAATTTCTTCCTCCAATTCCTTTTAAAATTTTTCAATCTCCATGGATGAGCTTAAAAAATGAGTACGTTTCCAGCGGGAAATCTTGTATTGCACTCTTTTAATTTTCGAGGTAACAGGGAGGTATTAAGGTATTGATTCCCATTCACGTATCACATCTTCTTTGAAACCCTCTCGATCATAAAGTTATTTATCATATCAAAATATTCCTTTTTTGACTGGAGTGGTAGTCTCAATCTTCATGATGAGTGGTTGATGATCTGATTCGATGGGTTCTAGAAATTTTGCCTCGGATGCTGGATATAAGGATATCCATTTGGTATTAGCAAAAGCCTTATCTAAGCAACATTGTATAAGCTCATTTTGGCGAATTCCAGTGCGCATGACGCTGCATTGGCCATACCAGCTAAACTTGTTGCCAATGTATTTGATCTCTGACATGTCACATACTTGAAGCATTGTTCGAAAGTCGGAGAACAAGGATTCATCACGCTGATGGCCACCAATTTTTTCGTTGTTGTTTTGAATTTGGTTAAAGTCGCCCAACATTAACCATGGATCATTCCTTTGAGTGGCATGTCTTTGAAGTCGTTCCCAAAGTTCATCTCGATATCGAGCATCTGGATGACGATACACACATGACAAGTAGAAGGTATATATTTTATCATTAACAATGCAATCTACAAGTCTTGCGTCTTGGTACAACACATAAATATCAATAGAATTGTTCCAAAGTAAAGCCAATCCGTCACTAAGGCTTTGAGGCGGTACAATACAATAATTAGGAAATCCTAATAAAACAGTCACATTCGAAAGATAAACATAGTCTTGTTTCGTCTCGATGAGAAATATTGCGTCCAGGAGATTACAACAACAAATCTCCTTGAGGCGTCAAACCGTGGGGAACTTTCCCATTCCCTGACAGTTCAGCAGGCTGTCCTCATGGATCAGCCGGCCGTATCGGGCCCGCCGTGCCTTGGTGCAAGACAAGGTTGGATGAACTGCCATCGGAGACCATTGTTCTTCGTCGTTTGGATGGATACTCAGGTAGTGACCCAAGTGGGCGAATGATATCAAGAATGACCTCGTTGTCAGCGTGCTCTAGTGCTAGGATCATACAGCGACGTCTAGCTTCAGCCTCTGTTCGATCAGCAATGGCCGTGAACGTGTGGTAGAAACCACGTAGGTCAGAGATTAGAACTTGGCGACTGTCAAAGAGGATTGATTCAGTCATGAAATCACGAGGCTGTTGGGGAGGTGGAAGGAGCGGATTCTGGGCTGGTACTAGAATTGGGGCTGGAACCATATGGAGGAGCGGTGGGTTGTGAGGTAAAATGCTACCCTGATTCGCACTGGTCAGATCAATTTCTCCATGAATTTCATCTTCAGGTTCGGGTTTCTGGTGGCCAACCGCAGCCTCATCTTCAGGGACTGGACATTCAGATATTGTATGCTGGAGAGATTTGCAGTGAAAACAATGGTTACGTAGCCGTTCATAATGAAACGTAACGATGGCGGAATCAAGACCAAAACGGAAGCGACTTTCAAACACCAAAGGACTGTGGATAGGCCATCTGATGCACATACGACCAAACTCGTTGTTGTTACCAAGCGCTGCCTCTGTTGCAACCTCTGTAACGATTCCAAGAGTTTTTGTGATGTAGTTAATTGATTCCACTGACAAATACTGCAGAGGGACATCGCGGATTTGAACCCAGAAGTTGATCATCTGTGGATTCTCATTTGACACATTTGGGAACCACGGATCCATTGTAACCATCCAATGGTTGAAACTCCAAGGACCATGTCTCATCACCAATTGCATTGCTTCATTGGAAGGGAAGAGGAATTGAGCACGACCATGGTCAACAACACGACAAGTAACAATGTTATCCATTCTCCAAAGGCTTGGGAAGAAACGTGCAAGGGCTTTGAGCTTTTGGCGGCGTGGGTTCGTTGGACGGACCAAGAGACTGAACTGTGCCGCTCTGGTGGCTTTTGCGCAAAGGCTGATAGGGACTGCGAAGTCCTCCTCGTGATGATTCATCTTAGAGATTTGGAGGTTTTTTGTATTGGAACAGAGTGATTTCATTCGGGAAAGGAAATTGATGTGAGAAAAAAGAGAGATGGATTCTTGAGACTTGGGATTTATATCAAAGAGATAACCGCAGGGTAGTTTCGTGGAGTGGATTTTGTGACAGTTACGTCCGAAAACAATGAACCGGTGCAAACTATCCATGTCGGTTTCCAAGAACTATTCCAGGAATGCTTTACACTATTAAACCGGTAGACTAACAGATGATGAGGACACCGGACTGAGACTCTACAACGGACAAGCCAGAAAGAAGGAACATCCACCAGAGATCGATGGAAGAACAAAAGAAGAAGAAGGAGAGAGAGGGAAGAGAGAGAACAGAGCGTCATTTTCCAAAAACCAAATACAAATTTGTCATAAACATATATATTTGAGAGTCTTCAAATTTTGCCACATTTGGGTAATCATCTTCAGAATTTGCCATTTTACTATTTTGAGGATGAATTGCATAATTTTACTGTTAATAAAAATTCTGTCCTTGTGGCAAAAAAAAAAAATGGTACACGAAAACATATGGATATTTTATTTATGTAAATTATGTCTACCATTAAAACTTAACTCTATCCAAAGAAAAAACTAAATCCTAAATTATAAATACATAATCTAAACTCAAAATTAATCCCTATCCAAACATAAAACTAAATCCTAAATTATAAATAGAGAATCCAAACTCAAAATAAAACTCATTCCAAAGCCAAAACTAAATCATAAACTATAAATAGGGAATCCAAATATTATGTATTAGTAATCCAACATAAAACTAAGGCCCTAACTGGTAACATAATAAAATAATTCAGCTGATTCTGCCATATTCGACAATTCAGCCGCTACCATTTGTTTTTTTTTTTTTGTCACTCAACTTACTTCATTAAACTTAACCAAAGATTATATCAAACCAAAATTTTCGAAAACTCGTTGCCAATGAGCTCGAGAATGGTACAAACAAGAAATACAAAGCATTAATCTTAAAAGATAGAAGGATACCAACATAGTTAGTAACCAAAAGCTCATTAACAAGGGCAAGTTCATTAGCCAATAAAGGCAAGAGAACAAAGTTGATAGCTTGTATATCCATAAAGGCAACTGAGCGTTCGAGTATAATCTCCATGCCGGAGAAGAGTGGTGGAAAGATTTTATCCGAAATGGATGAAGATGATGAAAGTGATCTCTCCCTTAAAGAGGTAAAAGGTAACTCAAACAAAACCAAAACGGTATTGAAATACCGGTCGAACTAGCTGATATGATGACCATAACCTCATGCCTAGGAAGAAGATAGAGGCGTCGAAAAGCATGAGAGCTTCCCTAGTCCGGCGAGATGACTCCCAGCGGCAAAAATTTTTTGACCATAGATATATATTTTATTTTTATGTTTTTCAGTTGTGGCATATATACATAACACGAATTATAAAAAATTCAAAATTCGATTCAATCGGTTAAACTGAATCAACAAACTATCTAATAACAATATCACGTTGGTGTTCGGTCTAATTTTTGAAACACTCATTAAAGATAATTTAGTACTCCCTTCGGTTTATATTAAGTGTTGTTTTAAGATTTAAATTTTGCTTCATAATTTTTTGTTTTAGGTTTTTATTGTAGATATTTGAAAAAATTCAATTTTATCTTTATTATTATAATGCATTTATCAATAAAAATTTATAAAATATATTACGAAAATGTAAAATGAAAATTTAGTTGTTTTAAATTATTGAATGTGTGCAAAAATCTTAAACGATTTTTATAAGAAAATAGATGAGTGTACCATTTTATTTACATTGATATCTTTATGAGATATGGCCTACAAAAAGTACATGGAGAATTTATTCTACCAATTAAATTACCGAGTTATACAATCGAGTCTTTTTTTTTTATGGAGATCTAGATGTTGACTAGAGAAACGACAAGGAGTTTTATATTGAACATTTAGAGTGTCGAGGTTTGTGTGTGGTGACGGCGAAGTAATAGAATGGAACGGCAACCAGTCTATTGATGAAGTCGTATGATCATTTAACCCGGGAAGCAAGCTTACAATCGTTTCAGCCTAACTGGTTAAGTTCTTCTTTTTCTATATCTAAATGAAATACTCAAACCAAATCACCATACGTGCAAATATATATATATTTAACTAGACATAAATTAAAGATTTGTATAACAACTTAATTTGAGCTTTGTTAATATCCCACATCGATCATATAGAGGAACTAATACTAATATATAAGAGATATAAGCAAATCTATTTATTGTCAATTGATTTTGAATCAGGAGCATAAAACTTAACATGATATCAAATCTTTGTTTGTTGATCCAAGTAAGATGGTCCAGAAAAAGTTGATTATCGATCCTAAAATGAGATTTAGTTCGAGATAGGTTGATAAGAGCCATCATCTTTAGGGGCGTGTTAATATCTCACATCGACCATATGAAGAGATTAATACTAATATATAAGAGATATGGGACAATCTACTCATTGCCCATAGAACTTAACAGTTTATTGTTGTTTTTTTTTCTTCTAACCTAAGTTGAATGTTTTTATTGAAATCAAAGCAATTATGGAGACTTACAAATATTATGTGAATTGCACGTTAAAGACTAAATGCAGTTAATGCAAAACAATGTCCCACGTTCGATCCAATATATAGCAAAACCACATCATTTGGTTAACTGATTGTCTTCGTAAATTTTGTTGTATATAAATCGAACTATGTAAGTTTTGTAGTATATAAAGTTTAGAATTCGACGGCTAATGATCATTTGTCAACTTCATTCCAGCAAATTTGATATCTTGATTTCAATTTATAATGGAATTGATGTAATACTAGCGTTAATTTGTTTGGGAAATCAACATGAACGATAAACACATCCGTAATCTACCTAAGCCTTTACAGATATTTACTACTTTGGACAAGAAAATTTTTCATTCCTACATCTTCTTTTGCCTTTGGGTTGGGAAAGAATTACCTGATGCATCTCATTGTGAAAAGCCCAAGAGGGCCTCTTCTATATAAATTTTAAATTTATGCAAATTTAAATTACACCAAAATCACACTATCGCTAGTTATATATATAATAAGATCCTCCTATAAAACCAACAAAAACAATTCACTGTCGTTGACGTTAGTTATAAAGAGAAATATATACTGTACAAACACTCTTGAAATACAAATCCAATTAATCCATGCATGGTTAAACAGAAAACACCATGCGTTGGTGCCAGGATAATACATACAAACCAACAAGCACGCGTATGTATGTGAAACCATATATGGATTGGCAATGCATGCATGTATGTGTGCATCATCCATGCATGTATGTATGTGTGCATCATCCATGCATGCATGTATGTGTGCATCATCCATACATGCATGAATTCATCAAAGACTCTATTCAATCTTTAACATATATATACATGGATGATGGATGGATGAAACAATATTATAAATGGTTAGGCTTTGAAAAGGTATATGCATAGTTCCCATGTGTTATTAGTATAGTATTTAGGATGATAATAAACCCTAATCTGGAAAATTATTTAATGATTAATTAACACTCTAAGATTATGATAATACATAATTAATTAGGACCTTGGATTAATTAAGGGTTACTAATCACGCGGTGAATTAAGTCTCTATAAAAGCAGTAGCTCACCTTCCACAACCTTCAATATCAACTTCCCATATCCTTCTCTCTTACTCTCTCACTCTTTCTTTTATTTTCCTCTCTCTAGCTAGAAATTATATAAAACTCGATCGTGTATATATATCTAATAATAAACTTAAATAAAGTATAGTAAAAAAAAATGGAGAAAAGAGGAGGAAGTAGTGGAGGCTCGGGATCATCAGTAGAAGCAGAGGTGAGAAAAGGACCATGGACCATGGAAGAAGATCTTATTCTTATCAACTATATCGCCAACCACGGCGATGGTGTTTGGAACTCTCTCGCCAAATCTGCAGGTTTGCTTTAATATGTTTTAGAATCTCAATTCAAAAAAAAAAATTATATAATCAGTAATATATATATACACGTATATTCCTTATGCACGTTGTATGTTAATGAACTAGGGTTTCGTCATAACATTTAAAGGTAGATTCTTATACGACAAAAATATGCTTGATCTTACATTCGTTTCTTTTATAAATGAATATATACACATATAAACCATATTTATATATATATATATGCTCAAATCTCAATTATATTCGTACGTTGTTATAAAGAATCAATCTAAATATCTAAAGATGTTTCATGTGTTGCTTTTATAGTGATAGGACAATTATGTAAAATCATTAAAAAAATGTCCATAATAAATATACATATATGTGGTAACTATATATAGTTATGTGGGATATATATGCACGTAAGTACGAGCCATATTGATTGTGGTGATTGATAATATGAATGTATAGGTCTAAAACGCACCGGAAAAAGTTGCCGGCTCCGGTGGCTGAACTATCTCCGCCCCGACGTACGCCGGGGAAACATCACGCCGGAGGAGCAACTTATCATCATGGAGCTTCATGCTAAGTGGGGAAACAGGTTAGTTTTAATTTTCATGATGAAGAGTATATATAAATAATTATATATACACTCTGTGTAACGAGAGAACAAATAAGGCGAACAAGGCAAAATCTTTAACTCTGAATCGTTTTTTTTTTGATTAAATAGCTTTGAATCGTTTATATACACTCTTGAAGCTATAGGCCACGTAGATCTTCGAAAAGACAATAAAGCAACGATTTGGTGACTAAAGCAGACAACGTTTATTTCCTTTGTGATAAAAGCTTGATCGAAGTTAGTTCGTCGACGTAGTTGAGAGTATTTGTGCACGTGATGAAATTTCATTGCCACTAACATTAAACCTCGTGCATTTTATCAAAAACAACATTTAAAACTCGTGCCTATTTCTCCCGAAACTAATATGGCTACATTTTCTCCAATTCTTTTATATATATATGAAGAATAAGTTTGTCAAAACTATTCATGTGATTTCCCACGTTTCTGGAAGGTATATATTTGCGGGTTTAATTATTTATTTGTCCTAAAAATCCTTTAACAACAAATTATTATTGTTTCTTTGTATTTTATTCGATTTATATTTTATTTGTTTATATGTATAGAGCTGAAAAATGTCCCAAAGTACAAGGTACATGATTCTTTTTTTTTTTGATAAAAACAAGGTACATGATTCTCTAATTCAACAAACTAGCTAAATGGTTTTTTTATTTATATAATAAGTAAGTGCGGAAACAGTTATTTTTTTCAGCAAAATTAGTATAGTTACATTTCATCTCAGTAATCAACTAAACGGATATGACTCTTAATTAGTTATAACCGTATATATATAAGGTCAAAATTTGATCACGGGAAGAGCTAAATAATATTCAATTTTAATATTCTCATAGTTCTTTAATTTAGCTATTGAGTGATCTTTTGTTACTTTTTTAGTTGGGTTTAAAGTAGATTCATTTTTTATATCTCCATAATTTCGTTGACAGCTAGCTTTTACTATTAATCCAAAAAGTACACTTTATTAGCGCATTTAACAAACAAACAAAATAGTAACGCTTTTAACAAAAATAATAATTTATTTTACAAGGTTTATCAGCGAAAAAAAAAGAAAACGATAAAGATCCAAACACTGTACATGTAATAATAGTACAAAAGTGAAATGCCTCATGACAAATACAACTGAAATAGACGTAAACCTTAATGTTTTGAATTTATCTAGATGTACTTACTTTTGTCCGATGCATTCACATATTCACATATTAAATATCTAACCCCACAACAATCATTAGCTCATCAGAATATATATCTTACACTAACAGTCAAATAATGATTTCACTAATCAAAAAAACTTTTAATGGTATGATTATCAGGTGGTCGAAAATTGCCAAACACCTTCCAGGAAGAACCGACAACGAGATAAAAAATTTCTGGAGGACAAGAATCCAAAAATACATCAAGCAAGCCGATGTAACAACAACATCGTCCGTTGGATCTCATCAGAGCTCAGAGATCAACGATCAAGCTGCAAGCACGTCAAGCCATAATGTATTTTGTGCACAAGATCAAGCGATGGAGACTTATTCTCCTACAACGACATCATATCAGCATACCAATATGGAATTCAACTACGGTGGCAACTATTCGTCGGCGGCGGCGACCACGGCGACCACGGACTATCCAATACCGATGACCGTTGATGATCAAACCGGTGAAAACTATTGGGGCATGGATGATATATGGTCTTCAATGCATTTACTAAATGGTAATTGATTAATCAATTATATAGTCTTGATTGGTCATCAAGACATGGAATATTAATTGAGTATTTTATATGGTTTTTAGGAGTACTATGGTTAGTACGTGACATGTATATGTTTTTTCCTCGTTGTGGAGGTTTGGGGGATATAATTCATATATAATGTTATTTACATGAATCCTTGATACATATATTTAGACCCTTATTGAAACCTTTGAATACATAAATAAAACTGTTGAAGGGATCTATTTTTCGGATCTTGTATAGTAAAATAAATTTGCTTTTACCTATGATTAATTCATTATAGATATAATATTTGTCATTCATTTACTCCCTCTTTTAGAAGTCACGCGTACTGTAAACATCCAAGATGTCTAATCCATCCTCACAATCTATTTATTGTTTTTGTTATAAGAAAATTACAACAAATTATATGGATGTAAGTTTAGAAATTTCAGTTATAATTACATGAAAACTTACAAAACATCAATTCTCATAAAGCAAAAAATAAAGTCTATAGCATGATCAATCTGTGAATAGTTAATTTCTGAAAGAAAAAAAAAAGTATTTGTAATCTAATAACAATTTGCATGACAGTGAAATATGATTGCACCACTCTCGTACTTCTCTTTTAACTTATCAAAAATAAAGTATTAAAAGATATTCTTTCCTAATTTTACAATCATAATATATGTGGTCCTGTGGATCTATTAAAAGCCAGCCTTTACCCACATAATCTCCTGTCATACTCGACCAATGGAATTATCCGTTAATCAATTGATATAGTTACATTCATAATTTCTATATAATTTGTTTGTGTGAAATGTTAAAACAGGGCTAGACGTCAAAACAAAAAGGTTAAAACAGAGCAATCATTTAACAGTATGATAAATCCGAAAAGCACCTTTTTTTTAGCACCTTCAATATGAGTTAGGCTTCTATATAAAATATGCATGTGGATCGATGTGTGTACATATCACATGACGTACTACTCATCATCAAACATACAGAACCTAACCTTACCAATCAAAATAAGACACGTATTATATAGAGGCTAAAAATAGAAATTTTTTGGTACAGTTCTCGTTGCCCTTATTCAACAATTTTTATCCATTTTTGGGCATCGCCATTCAACATGTAGAACCCGACGTGAGCCTAACTCCGCTAACTAAAACCACAACCTTAAAGACGAGGATATCGACTTCTTTTAAACTTAAAATAATTAAACAAAAGTTTATATAATGGTTCACTTTCATTGACACTTCTATGATTCTATCCATACTTCGACACCATATATATTTATACTCTGAATATAAAAAAATCTAACATGGGATGAAAAATAAGTTTCAATGAGCTAGGACGTAATGACTAACTGAGCCACAAATATATAGCATACTGATGTGATGATAAAGACAAAAAGTCCACTATATGACAAATATTCGTATTCAAAATGTGTATGTACTTATTAGTTGTATAAATCGAGTAAAATAATTAGAAATTGGGACAAAATGTTAGGTCCGGACTATAGCGAGACGGCAAAAGCATTAAAAGCTTTACCGAACTTTTTAACTTTAGTCTTTAGGCAACGACACACTTTGTCCGAATGAAGCATGTGTAAAGGATAAATCCAAGCTCCACTTCCTCTTCTATATGCATTGGCTAGAATAGGAATACTTGATATTTCAACCATTATTATCTTTTAACGAGCAACCATATTATGTTATAACTAAGTGATGGTAGTTTACTGGTTCTCATTTGCAGATGAGTTGCCTTGTTCGTCTATGCTATGGATCGATTATTTTTAAGTACATAATTTTTTAAAAAGACATTGTCTAAAATAAATTTTTTGAAATATTTATTTTTCAAAACGGATTTTCTGTGAAAGATTTTTAAGGTAATAGGGATTCTCATTTAAAAATAAAATTTTAAAAAATCTATTCTAAATAGTTTTTTTTTTTTATAATTATTTTATTTGATCACATGGATATAAACATTTGTTTTCGGCCTATTTGAATATTTGGAGAGATGATCTATATGTAGGATGCACATTCCCTAGAGAATTAGTATGAGTCCTTCTTTATTTTCTAAGATTTGAATTTTTAGCAGTGGAAAAAGTGCATGTGTAACTATTAATATTTTTAAAAGAATATTCATTTATAAGTATTATATTAAAATTTCGAATGATGAAACTCGTGTAAACAATGAAACAGAACGAAAAACCGTACATTTATTATTAAAAAAATGAACCAATGAATTCATTCTCTTTTCCGCTCTAATCTTAACTCTGTTGCCATTCAAATCCATGGCGTATATATGTACGTACATGGGACAAGATGGGGCAGTTGCCCCAGGTCAATTTTAAAAATTGCACATCAATGTTTAATATTTTCAGTAATGTCCCTCTTATTATTTGCAATACCAACCTTATTTCCTTAACCAATTTAACTATGTCCCCATAAATTTATTCTCTTGATCATTTGAATTATAAATATCACTATTTATATTTTAAACTTATAATAAGAAAAAAAAACACAAGTGAGAGACATTTGTTATGATCACTTGCTCTCGGAATATGCAACTGAAAAGATTCAAGTTTTGAAAGATGCATACTATTTTGCTATCGGATAAATAGATTTCTTAGAACAAGTTAATATCATATTGATTCAAACGCCGTAGAGTAAGTTACACAATAGACGAATTTATGCATATTACATCACGTACGTGCTTTCAACGTCGATATTTAAAGTAATGAATGTAGTAGTCATGTCATCTATATATTATATATATTATGTGTCTTCTACTTTTCGATGTAACATTTTTAACATCTTTTCTTATAAGTGAAGATTTTTCTGCTCATTCATCTTTTTTTGTTTTGTTTTAAAAGATACTTTCATCCATCTTGCCTTTTCGTAAACGGCATCATTTGTGAGTGCATGGAGCCAAGGTAAAAGAGAGACAATGAAACATATTGTGAAGCATGTGAATGTGAAGGTAAGTTTGAGGCAAACTGCTCATTAATGCATCTTGTCTTCAACAAATATACGTACATCTCAGATCTATCTACAATTTGAATATGTCAAGAAGATTCTATCTCCAAACTAATTGACTCTAAATATAGTATCTTAATTATATCCAGATTACATGCTACATTATAATTCTTACACATCTTGAAGTGGAAGATAATGAAACTCTCATTATGCATATATTAGATTATCTCAACTATTTATATTCAAAATGGATCTGGAATTGGGCCACATGTTTATTTATTTGATTAGGCCAACGTTTTTATCATGTGGGAATTGTCTACTTCCCATGTGAATTATAAAGGAAAAATCACATGGCAGGTCGGTCACAAACATACAAGTGGTTTATATTTTACGAATAAATAAACGTGGAAGAATTGTTTTTTATTTATTTTAACTTCTCTTTTTCAATGTATTTGCTTCTGTATTGTCTAGCCTTATGCCTTAGCTGTACTTTCTATTTTTAGCTTAAGCCATTTTCTTCCCGTCTCGATGAGTTTGACATATTTTAAATTCAGTTATTGTTGAAGTCGGCTCATATTTTAGCTAAGAAGATTTTTACTATTTAGAGTTATGAACAAGCAACGCCTGTTCTTTATATGTATATATATATATATATATATATATATATAAATAGCTACGCTTGTATAATGATTATGATTATATATTATAAAAGAACAGTACATTTTGTTAATAGTATTATTAGTTGATCGCAGCACTTTCTTTCTGAGAGATGTTCAGGCCTCCTCGATATTTATATGTATACTAAATTACTAATGATGTATGCCTAAGTAAGTAACTATTAGTAGTTTGGAATAGCAAAATGAATTGAGATGTATATAAAAAAGTTTGTTTACGGCTAAAAAAAAAGAAAACCACTCTTTCCAATACCCATTTCTTCCAAAAAGCCCATCCAAAACAAAAATCTCATCTGGTTTCTAGATAACTTTTCTAAGACTGAATTAGTACAAACGGATAAATGATGCGGGTAAAATGGTTCAAACATAAAAAAAAAATTCAAATAAATAAATGCGGATTAGATGATTAAATGGACTGGACACAACAAATATAGATGAACCGGTCAATAACATATAACATATGTTGAGTAGTAAAATAACTATAACAATAAAAGTAAATATATATGTAAAAGACAAAATGGAAAATGATTCAAACACATATTTTGGATATTTATAGAAAATTATTATTATAGATGATTTAAATTTGGAAATGTTATATAGTTTTGTAATTCATTGTAACAAATATTAATTTATTAATTTATATATCAAATAGTTTATATTACATAAGTTGTAAAATAATGATTATATATCATTTTATAACTTATAGTTAGTAGCATTAGCAATTTTAGCGTAAATAATTTTAAAATATGTGACTTTTTATGAGTAGATTGGGTAATCGTTGTAAAAGAATATGATAATGTGTAATTCGGTTATTTTAAATCATTATGTGATTCTGACTTGATCTGATAACAGTGCTCATATCTATATCAACCACACTATGTGAGTTGTTTTTATCTAAAATGCAATACTAAATAGAAATGACAGACAGAATAAAATAAAATCGAAATAAGATATATTTGTATCGCATATTATTTTTATTTTTAACACATAAGTTATATTTTGTTAATCAGAAGACTAATTTAATTACAACATTTTGCAATGTCGTATCATTCATATTGATTATTTTTCTTATAAAATATTGTGTCTTCCGCACTAACCATTTTTATATTTAAGCAAGATCCTACATCCACTAATCGTTTCACTAGGGTACTAGGTCTACATTATCATTTTATGCAATATTCATTCATTTAATCTATCATTGCCACTATCATTCCAACATAATTTGAATAAATCACTTAGTTCTTGTTATTTATTTATTTTTGGCTTAGATTGATTAATAACGGTTCAAAATAATTTGATCGGCTCAAGTTATGCATGATTGTTAGCTTTATGTGAAGTTCTCAACAAACCTCTCTCCGAAGCTCCATGCGAAGCTGCCTGCAAAAAACATCTAATCTTAAACATGATGAGGAAATCACCTAATAAAAAAAGTCAATAATCTTTGAGTCACTAAACTGATTGGTTAGTTGGCTCTTAGCCGTGATGAACCGTCTCGGTGTAGTGAAGCTGAACTCTTTCCATTGACGAACCAAATCTCCTTCGAGATATAATCTAGCATTGTATGATGGATGCTTATCTTCAAAAGAACCTTCCAGTATTCATAAACTTTAATAGTTTTAGTCTTGAAGAAAATCTTAGCATATTTATTTTTCTTCTCCAACCTCTCGATATAGTTGACAGAAAATCCACAATGAACCATAGAAAAAACATGAACTTACGAGTGCAAAATCCCCTAAGTCATTAGTTGAGGTGTTCTCTGATATTGAGTTATCACAACTTCAGTAGCTGTAGTGAAGATCTCCAGAGGAGTAATCTTCTTCTCCTATTTCCCTTCTTTGCTACTTTTCCTGTTTGATTTGTTTGAGAATAATCGACTCAAAGAGTTGATCAAAGAAAACCTATCATCATCATCATCATCATCATCATCATCATCATCATCGTCATCATCATAGAAAAAACATGAACCATAGAAAAACATGACGGAACCATTTATTTGGCACGGAAATGATGGATTCTTGTTGAGAAATTCCCTCAAATAATACTTAATAAAGTTTTTGTTCCATAAATAATATTTTTTTTATTTAGGAAAAAAATAACATTTTTATAATGGGTAAAAATTAAAATTTTTTGTTTGGGTTAACTATTTTAGAATTTAGGGTATAATTGGTTAGGGGTGAAATGTATGATTTAGAGTTTAGGGTTTTTAACCCTAAACTCTAAATCTTAAACCTTAAAAATATGAGGTTAGAAGATTTTGTGCTATATAAGGAAACTAATCTTTAATAAAAATGTTATTTTTGTCCTAAATGAAATTTGTGTGCTATTTGTGGAACAAAAACTTCATTTAGTGCTATTTTTTAAAATTATCCTTTTTTTTTGGCAGGAAAATGGAGGATCTACATTTTGGCAGAGAAATGAGATAAAAAGATAATGACAATAATGCAACCAAGACTATTAAAAACCTCACAAGCTAAAAAAACCCGTTAGTACCTCGTCGTGAGATAAAAAAGTGAATAATCTCTGAATCGCTAAACTGAATGATTAGACGGCCCTTAGCCATGTTGAACCGTCTTGGTGAACTGAAGCTTAACTGTTTCAGTTCATGAACTAGTTATACTTAGAGATATGATATTGCATCATATGATGGATGCTTCTCTCTAAAAGCAACCTTCCAATATTCATTACCCCTAATAGTTTCAGTCTTGTAGAAAAAACAGCATATTTCTTCTGCTTCCCTAACCTCTCGATATAGGTTGCAGAAAATCCATGGTGGAACACGAAAACATGAACTTGACGAGCGAAATCCCCTGAAGTCACTTTGTTGAGGTGTTCTCTTATCTTGAGTTATCACAACTTCACTAGCTGTAGTGAAGATCTCCAGCGGAGTGATCTTCTTTCTCTCATTTCCCTTGTTTGCTAATTTCCCACTTGATTTGTTCAAGAAGAATTGACTCGAAGACTTGATCAGGAAAAAATTATCACAATCACCATCACCATCACCATCATCATCACCATCACCATCATTATCATCATCTATCATCACTGTCACCATAAAAAAAATGACTAAATCAAAAATTTGGCGGTAAAATGTTGAAACTGTTTTTTTGGGGCAAAAATGATAAAACTGTTTTTGGCAGGAAAATTCGTATCCGCAGTTTTGCAGAGAAATGACATAAAAATATAATGACAAGAATGCCTTGATACATAGATATAAGAAAGTCAATAATCTATGAATTGCTAAACTAACTGGTTAAAAAAATCCCACAATCTAAAAAACAAAAAATATTAGTACATTGATACTTAGATTTAAGAAAGTCAATAATTTTAGAATCGCTAAACTAAGTGGTTAGTCGGCTCTTAGCCGTGATGAGGGATGTTAGCCCTTGCCCATTTTTTTTGTGTTGGCATTTGTTACTGATTTTCTACTGTTTATATTTTTGGGCTTGTAAAGGGGCGGGTTTAAAAGCATAAAGGCTTAAACAGAGTTGACCCTGATTTTGTTAACCTCTATTTCATAAAACAAAGCCTTTTAACGCTAGTTTTTTTTCCCTTTTCTAAAAAATGTTGTTTAAGCTTTAGTGTCTTCTTCATTTAAGCGACAAAGAGTTCTCACAAATTCAAATTATTGCTCACAAATTCACAATGTTGGTCACAAATTCACGATATGGGTAAGTTGATAGTGGGTTTCATGTGTTGGTTTAGATTATTGATTTAATATGTTTTGAGAGAGACCAACCTAAGAAAGTGAATAACTGTGAACTCTTTTCTTCATGAGCGTGTCCGGATGTCGTTTTATGGTTTACATTTTAGTAAATTTTTTCGATGCCGTGATTTCTCGAGGGGTTCGATTCCACCATTCTGCTATCTCTGCAAACTTCAGTAAGTTTCTCCACTTTGTTTTTTAAAATTTTCTTTGGTTTGGTGTGCTCTGGTAAACAGTACTTTGTGTTTTTTTTGGGTGATCGATGTCGATTGGGGTTCCCTCATTGATAAATATGCAGTTTCTGCTTCCTATTTAGGTTTTATTTCGCTCTCAATCACATTCATATGAGTGAACGAATCTGTTTCAAGATACATTTTTTTTGTTTCTTTGTTTAAGTGGTACATAAACATTCATTAGCTTCACTCTTTAAGATAATGTTTATCTCAAAATTTATTTGATTATACTTTGTTTGACATAAAATTCTATAGCTTTCATAGTTGTTGATCGATTTTTCATAATTGATGTATTTTTTGTGTATACTATAATCTTGATTCTAATGGTGATTGGTTATTTGATTTGACATAAACTTCTGTGTTTACTATAAGCTTGATTCAAAAACATTAGCTTATGCTGCTGAAACCAACGACGATGGTTGTGTTCGGTTCAACCTAAATTTCTAATTAATTTAGATAATAAGCAAAACTATCTCACTAATCATTTATAAAAAGTTAAATGGCTTCTCCAGATCTATTTTATATGAAAATGGGCCATAAACTTTTTTCTAACTAAATTTCTCTAGTTCTTAAGATCTATCTTTTTATGGGCCAGATTTTATAAATAATAAAATGGGTTTCAGATTTTAGATCGGAGAAACTTTAAGGAACTAAAAGACTTACAAGGTCCATCAACGTGTATATGAGCTTAGAAGCATCCAATTGGACTTCTTCTTCACGTCTTGTAGCATCCATGAAAACTGGCCAGGCAGAAGTTTTGTTCTTGACAAATTTTTTTGTCTGCAACTGATTTGATTTCAGCTTCCATTTTTCCTCACCGTCAAGCTCCCAATCGTTCCTTGTGAGTGCTAGTTTCAACAACTCTTCTGTCGCCATGTCAGAAATACTTTCTTCTGTCGCCATCATCATCATCATCATCATCATCATCATCATCATCATCATCATCATCATCATCATCACCATTATGAAATCAAAATTTTTGGGAAAAATGATGGAACCGCTTTTTTCGTGCAAAAATGATGGATCTGTTTTTGGCGAGATTATTACAGATCCGCATTTTGGCGGAGAAATGACATAAAATAGAATGACAATAATGCAATCAGGACTATAAAAAACCTCACAAGCAAATAAAAATATAAAACATTAGTACCATGATTCTGAGATAGAAAAAAGTGAATAAATCTCTGAATTGTTAAACTGATTGATTAGTCAGATCCTAGCCGTGAACTGTCTCGGTGAACTGAAGCTGAACTCTTTCAATTGATGAACAAAATATCCTTCTAGATATGATCATGCATCGTATGATGAATGATTCTCTCCAAAAGCAACCTTCCAATATTCATTAGCCCTAATAGTTTTGTTCTTGTAGAAATTTTTTGCATATTTCTTTTTCTTCCCTAACCTCTCAATATAGTAGATAGAAAATCTCCGGTGGACAATAGCGAAGGCATAAACTTGACAAGTGAAATCCTCTGAAGACACTTTATTGAGGTTTTCTTTGATATTGAGTTTACACAACTTCAGTCCCTATAATAAAGATCTCAAGAGGAGTGATGTTATTTTCCCATATCCCTCCTTTATTATTTTTTCTCAATTGATTTGTTTGAGAAGAATAGACTCAAAGACTTGATTGAAGAAAACCTATCACAATAACCATCACCATCATTATTAATATCATCATCATTACAATCATTTTATCATCATCACCATCAAGAAATCAAAAATTTGGCAAGATAATGATGGAATCTCTTTTTGAGTGAAAATGATGGATTTGTTTTTTGGAGGGGAAAATTTTGGATCAGCAATTTGGCGGAAAATGACATAAAAATATAATGACAATAATGCAATCACGACTATAAAAAAGCTCAAAAGCTAAAAAACCAAAAATGTTAGTACCTTGATCTAGAGATATAAGAAAGTCAATAATCTCTGAATCACTAAACCAATTGGTTAGTCGGCTCTTAGCCGTGATGAACTGTCTCGATGAATTGAAGCGAATTCTTTGAATTAAAAAAACAAAATCTCTTTCGAGATAAGACATTACATCGGATGATGGAAGGTTCTCTCCAAAAGAAACTTTCCAATATTAATTAACTCTATTAGTTCCAGTCTTGTAGAAAACTTTAGCATATTTCTTCTTCCTCCCCAACCTCTTGATATAGCTGGCAGAAAATCCACGGTGGACCATAGCAAAAGCATGATCTTGACGGGTGATATGCTCAAATTTACCCTTTAAACTACTCTCTCAAATTAAGAGATCACTGTTGTACTTATGGCTCGAATCCACAAGGATTGTGGGCTTCACACAATAGATTATTCAATTATGAATTAAGCTAAACGTCAAAAGAATTAAAAGGAAAAAAAAATGCAAAAGTAAATAAATAAAAGTGGATGGGTGTAAATTCAATAAGAGAAGAAGCTAAACCTAGGGAATTCAATTAGGAAAACTCAATATTGCGAACTGGGCGAGTTCAATGTAGGATGCATGTATGACCGGTTCTTAAACTCATAATACAATGATGATCATTCAACTCTCGCTGCAATGATAACTGAACTTAATCACAGAATTCCAAATATCTTTGTAAATCCTAATGACAAATGATGCATTAATGTCAATTCTGATATGTTCACAAAATCCCTAAACCAAATCTCTTTGCGAGAAGACTATTTTGCTTGTCTAAGATTAGAAAAAAAATATCAATAACACTCTCATGTATATTAAATATCCTAAAATGCTAGATTCCATGTGATCAATACAGATCTAGTATAGATTTAAATCTAGATGAAGAACAATTATTATAATTCTAGTATGTTATGCCCAATTCAACAATTCATCATAAACCTTTGAAAACTCGAGACGTAACAAATTGATTACTCAGATATAATCAATGAAACACAAATCATGGTCTGAATTAATTGCATAGAGAAATCAAAAGTGTAAAAGGAGTTTAGAATCTTCTGTCCACAAGGTGAGTACTGATTCTTCTCTCCAAAACTCTCTAGCTCTCAAATCTCTAAAAGAACTTGATAAAAAAAAAACTTTATGTCTCATGACTTATAAAAGCCTAGATACACCTAAAGTATGAAAAGACTTGAGGTTTTGTGCAAAAAAACCATCGAGCTTTATTTTTTTTGCAAGATTAACCCTCACCTGAAAAGTGTGCAGGTCAAACCTATGACCTCCAAAGTCACCCGCTATATAACTCTTCCCTATATTGTCAACGTGGCTTCTGTTCACTCTGTTAAAAATTTGACGGAATTATCAAAACTACGTCGTTTTGATAATAAACTACACAATATTTTTTGCAAGGCAAAACAACGTGATTTTTTTTGTTCTGTAATTTTTTGCATCTAACCGGTGAATAAGATCAATATATTGTCTCTCTCTCATTTCTCAAGTTAAAATACGCATCGATGAAAAATTCTCCAGATTATGGCTGAAGCGTAAAATTGAAATCAAAATTGCTAAACCTTTTTTTGTTATTTTGTTTACTTATTCAGTTGGATGATTGGGTACTGTGTCGGATTTACAAGAAAATGTCAGGATCTCAGAGACTAGCTGCTGCTCCGGTCCAAGCTTGTCGTGAAGAGCACATCAAGAGGGGGTGGTCATCGTTGTCTCAGCTCAACGTTGTTGTCAATTCATTCCCGGAGATAAAAACCGGTCTTTCAATGTTCCTAGGATGAATTCGCACAGGAAGCCTCTCAATGGGAACATGGATTGAACTTTGATAATTACTGTAATCGATTGGATTATTAGTGATGTGTGTAGTCGATCTCATGAATACCATTACCCTTGATTTAATATGGTAATTTGGTTTAATGGTTTGTTAAATCGATTTTTTTTTTGTTAATTTATTTGATCTCACTCGTAAGATTTCTTTCATTGACTTCTTCTATCTCACCATTCTCTGGTTTCTCAACCTTCAAAGCTTACAAACTTCAATCCCAGAACTTGAATTTCAGTCAAAACGAAGCTCACAAGCCCAAAATTGAAAACTTAAACTCCAAAATCAGACCTTTGAATTAAAACCCAGATCTTGATTTTCCAAGCAAGCACATTATAACTAACTCCAACTCAAACGAAGCTAGCGATCTTCCAAACTGATAAAACCCAGAACTCAAACTCCAAACCAAGAACTCTCCCATCAAATCCAGCAATTGATCTTCCCTATCATTGCAATTACGTATTTAGATTTCTATATTGTATTTGATTTGTACTTCTGCTTAAAGCGTTTGATATTTGTTCAGCTTCTTATTCGTGATGTTTAACTCTCTAGCTAGAACTGGATTATTGTGTCACGCAGTCACGATATGAAGTTTTCAATTATTGTCTTTTATGGTGATTGATTTTCTTCATGGGTTAGATGCAAAAATTAGATGTACCAAAACCAATTCATGTTTTTTTTTCCGGAGAAAAACATCATGTTGTTTTGGCTTGCAAAAAACATTATGTAGTTTATTCTTAAAACGACATAGTTTTGATCATTCTATCAGATTTTTAACAGAGTATTCGGATGCCACGTCGACGATATAGGGAAGGGTTATTTAGCGGGTGACTTTGGAGGTCATAGGTTTGACCTGCAATCTTGCAAAAAAAAAAAACTCGATGGTTTTTTTGCACAAAACCCAAAATACTTGTATTAAATATAATTAAAACTCTTGGGACAACTTTGCAATTCTTGAAACTTGATCAAACTCGAAGGGCTTCTTTAGCCGTGACGTGTTTTGATTGACACCAATGGAGTTCTGATTCGTCTCGAGGTTGATTTTCTCAGCTATAAGCCTCCAAAAGCTCCAAAACGTATCAGCAAGGTCCATCTCGTACTTGTACATAATAATACTCAAAGAATAACAAAAGACTCTAAAACCAATACTTATCATGGCTAAAAACCATAAAAACCATGATATATCAACTCCATAGACTTAGCTTTTGCTTGTCCTCAAGCAAACAGAAAACATAATACAAGGAAAAAGTTTGAAAGTGCGAAACTCACATTCTCTTTAGAACATCATACTTACCAGTCACCATGTAATCTACATGTTAGAAAAGCCAATAAAAAACTAACCACCATGTACTTCACCGTAGTCACTCGCAGTCTTCTCAATTCCCACCATAACTTAACAACATATCCCTTTAATAAGCACTTCATCGTTGGGTCTCATCTCTGATCTCAATGTCAAGAACCTTCTAGACTCATTGTCATACTATACCATAACAGGATAACCATACAACATTTGATATTCTTTCTCTCCCCAAGACTTATTCTTTTCTTTATTCTATTATATGTTTTTTATTTTCCAAATAAATTTAAAGGTGTAGAAGAATAATGGCATCACTGGATTTCTCCTAACCTCGCTTTAACCTCTGTGTGTTCATCTCGATCTTGAGCAGATTAGCGAGGTCACGGGAAATTTTCCTACTTCCACTCAAGAGGGAATCATCTCATCTTTTATCATTTCTAAATTAGGATAAGGGAGAGGAATACCATTACTTTTTCACTTAGGTTGTATCTTGTCATGTATGAATGATGAGTCAATCCCTTGAACACCAATCACATCAATGAGGTAAAAGGAATAAACATAAATTAGTTTAGGCTTTAGCGGGCATCTGTTATAAGTGTGGGAGTCTCAAGTCCACCGGTCAGACATAGGGCTTTTCCATTAATTTGAAACAGAGTTAGTTATGCAACAATGGTCACTTAGATAACATAGCAAACACAATAGACCAAGAGATAACTCATAATTTATAACAAGTTTTGATTCAATAAAACAAAAAAATAAAAAAATAGGACTGACTCTCAGAAGAATAAACAGAGTTACTAACTACCTCCCCCAGACTTAAACAATATTGTCCCCAATATTATCAAGCCAAAGGAAGTGAGAAAAATAAATAAAAATGAAACAAGAGTAAATTATTATGTTAGAAATTGTGACTTTTGGTGTGTGTGTGTCGACCGACACCTAGTAGGTGTGTCGATCAACAAAATGTCCGTAATAAGACATTGAAGTTCCACAATAATCTATCCATGCCATTCATTGTGTTTTATCACAAGTCAGACACAAGTGACACTAGCCACTATAAACTGCTACATACTCCCATGATGCTCACCATGTATCTCCTAAATATCGGACCATCATCTCCTAAACATCACATGAGACTTTGATTCTAGGCTCAGGAAACTCAAAACTTGGAATCAAAGTCTCAGGCGGTGGCTGCACAAACTCATCCTCCATCGTTGAAGGTGCATCACTAGAAGAAGCTCCATGACAAAGCTTCCAGATTAAACTAGGACTAAAAAGCGACTGCTCTTGTGTGAAGTACAGGCGCGTGTGATCATGTCAGATAGTGATAGAGCTGGTGGGAAGCTTCACATTCCATACCTGTCTAGTATCATAAGTGAAAACCCATATGTTGTTGGGTTTCATCAATCTGGCATGCTTGAAATACTCATGGTCTATGGCTAGGTAGTCGGTCTTGTGAGATGCATTGGAGAGGATGATGTTGAAGTGGCTAAAGATTGGAGTCAAGAGCAACCCAATGTGCTCAAACTGCTTGTTGCGGAATGCCTTGGTCTTGAGCGAGGTGAAGTGATATGCAAAGACGGCTCTTAAGTTCAGATCGGTTTTAGGCTTGGCATACCTCTAAGTCTCTGCGGAAAACATGTGATCAAGAACGAGCAGGAGAAGCATGAGATCTGACTTCCTCACCTTGGTAGGATCAGACTTCCTTGCTAGCAATGAGACGGAGAATGTACCTAATGGCAGGGTGACGAATATCGGTCTGCTTCGAAAAGCCGATTTCATACTCTCCATTGCCAATGTGTGACCATAATGTCTTGATGTTACTCCACTCGGTGTCTAATGTGACTTGAGTAGCATCTCTCATGAAGCAGTATAATTCAGACAAATCCAGAATGGTGATCTGGTATCGCACTCCCTTGCAAATAAAAGTCAGAACTACTTCTTGAGATACCTTGGCATTCTCATTAGCATAGTAAACCTAAAAATTAGCCAAGAAATTTCTCGCCATATCCAGATAGAGAGGGTAATGAATATCTGCTATAGTGCCAAGACCCATCCTTTCGGTGATGTGGTCGACATCATCCTTGATCCCTAAAGCGATCATGGTCTGCATGTCCTCCAACCGTGTAGGTCTCATGTCAACATTCTGCCATGCATTGTAGAACAATGTGTCATACTCATCCCAGTCCTTTGAAATTGGCCTAAGAAAGAACTTGAGACGGTTCAGTTCTGACCTTGGATCATTATCCCAATGACGTTTCATCCTGATCTTCGCATTCTCAAGCTTGGGGCATGGGAAACGGATGTGCACATTGGCCAGAAACTTGGCCCTAGGTGCGGCAGACACGAGAGCATCGTATGTCAGCTCGAAATCTGAGAGGTCAACTTATTGTCTACGAGTGTGCTTGTTCTTTGAAGATTTCCTTGAAGACATCTGCAAAAACAACAAGAAACAAGACAAAAATTCAAGCTTTGTTCATGCCGAAAACTTTGCCACACCGAATCAAATCAGGAAAATTCTCAAATCACATAAGCAAAACCAAATTCATCAAGCAATTTACCATAGCAAATACTCAAATCCATACTAAAAACATCAATTATCTATGCAAAACTTCTATAAATTTTTGGATTCAACCAATTTTTTATCAACAAACATTTATTAGATTTTTATCAATCCAAATCGAAATAGCATAATATCATACTATAATCATCTAAAATCATCCTAACCAAGCAAAGATTAGCAAGTATAAAGAGCAAAAATGTATTATAAAATAGAGTTTTCAAACCTTGATTTCTTAAATTTAAAGAGAGTTTATGAAGACCATACCTTGTATTTGGAATGAATGGATGATATATGGAATGAGGGTGAAAATATAATGAAAACATGCACTTGAATACTCAAATCGGTTGAGAAAGCAAAAAAATTTCAAAACTTTGAGATTTAGGTTTAGTGAAAGGCGTCGAGTTGGAGAAGAAGAACAGAAAAGAAAAGAAGAAAAATCAGGTACTTATACATACATGGGGTTGGTGTCAACCGACACATGGAGATGGTGTCGATCGACTCCGACGCAAAATTCAGTTTCCACATGGATTGTGTTTGATCGACACTGAATACCCAAGTTAACTGACACAAATAGTGAATGATGACTGACGAAAGTTATCATGGGACAAACTCACAAAGGTAAATATTAGAAAAACAAGACTCAAAAAACATATATACAGACTTACCGTTGGGTTGCCTTCAGCCAAACGCTTGTTTTAAGTCATTAGGTTAACTTGGTCATGTTCTAGGCTTGTGGAGTATCTTTGAAAGAATCCAAATGTGACGAGGGGGACTTGGAGCTGAATTCATCCTTATTCTGGTTCAGCATCTTTCGTTTCAGGACCCTACTCATCATCTCATCTATTGCTGGTTGTCCCTTTGCCTTGAACTCATGAGTGATGATAGCTCAAACATTAGAGAAAGGCTTTGATGTGCTTCCATACTATAACTTGTACTCAATGGTATCACCAGCTTGTCTTATCGTAATCAAGGTCACTTGAGGATCTGCAGCCACCTCCTTTCTCTTTGGTTTCTTTCTTTTACCAATTGCCTTATGATCCTTTGCAAGAAGATTGTTGTTCCCGGTGTGGAGATTGCTGTCTTTGCGGTTATGATAGTTCTCTGACCCCAGCTTGTCACATGCATTTTTATCCTCTTTTGCAGCAACTTTCGGATTGATCATACCAGAGCCTTCTGGAATGGCATTTTAGAAGATATCGCAGTCGACATGATTCAGAGCAATCCTTTTGTTTGGCAAATCAACAACTGCTCCTGCAGTAGCAAGGAAACCTCTTCCCAAAATCAATCGCATGTGGATCCATTAGCAATCTCCAAAACTGGGAAATCACACGAGAGTAGACAGTCTCCAATCTGAACTTGCAAGTATTCGATGTAGCCCGTCAAAGTTTTCACTGAAGCATCAGCCAATGTTATCCCTATCGGAGAGGGTTCGATGTCACATATCCCCAATCTTGTTGCAATGTCCTTTGACATAAGATTAACACTTGAACTTGAATCACAAAGAGAGTCCTTGAGCCCAATACCAATAACAGAACATGGCACAACAAATTTCCCTGCATCCTCTAGCTTAGGTAGTTTTTGAAGATATACATGATTGGTTTTCTGAGCATGTCGATTGACACCAAGGGGGTGTCGATCGATGCCTGTTAGCCATGTTGACACTTTTGTGTCGACCTTGATTGATTTTTGTCAGTCATCATTTACGTTCATCAGAAAATTCTCGGAATTTTGCATCTGTGTCGACCGGCACCTGTTACTCGTGTCGATCAATGCAAGTTCAGAAATGAGAGTCTCAACCTTTTCCCTTGCTCCAAGACGCATTAAATCTTCCTCAGTGGTGTCCCTTTTCATCATATCACTCCAAGACATAATAGCATTGCACTGGTACTTAGGATTTGTGTCAGTTCTACGAGGCAAAATTCCATCTAGGCGTTTTTCAGCCCCAGCGGTCTGAGCAACCTGAGTATCCAACTTCTTGACATGGGTGTTCAAAGCTTTAAACTTCCCATTCAGGTCTGTGTACAGAACATCAATTTTATCTTTGAAATCAACAGTAATCTTCTGCTGTCCTTAGAGAATTTTATCCAACATAGCTTATATCTCACTCTCTGGAGTCTGATAATAAGAACTCCCATAGTTCCTTACAAAGCTACTGTTGTTCCTCTGAGTTTTCTGAGTATCAGTCTTAGGAGAAAATTCAGAAGAGTTCTGCTGAGCATTTCCACTGTAGTTCCTAAAGGTTCCTTGGGAGTTACCAATGGTTACCATAAAACCCGGAACCATTCATATAGTTCACATCTTCCTCAATGCAGTCATCTTCTAGTTCATAATTCTCAATCTCTTGAGCAAAGTGAACTGATTTCTTGTTCACCAGAAGGTTGTACAAAATATCAAGCTTGGCTTTCACTTCAGCAATCTGACAATTATCTAAACCAACAGCTTGTTTAAATTTAATTCTTGTATTATTATTCATATTTAAATGAAATATTAGTTGTTATATTTTGATTGCCAAAAAGAAAAAGAGTTAAACAAAAAGGTTCGCTACTAGCAAGGAAACCCAACTATTGTTTGATAATTTATGTCCGATAATTAAAATGGATAGGGATATAAAAATATAATTTATATTTTAGCATATGACATAATGACACCAAGAATGCAGATTTATATAAATCTATAAATCAAATCTTTTAACGGTGACGTCTTCTTCAGTGACAGTTCTTACTTTTACTATTAAAATATATTTTAAAAGATACAACTCAGCTAACCAAAAGGTTCAAAATTTTAATTTCTTAATTAATTTATTTATTTAGTTTTAATTTATTATTTTTATTTAAATATAATATTACATGACAAAATTTTATTGAATGAATTTAGAGTAGATGACAAAAAGAGCCATTCCTAAGGGTGAACCCAAATAAATTTCTAAATTATCAGATACATGATATGGACGGGTAATTCAGTTAATGAAAAACATTATCCAAACTATAACTGATAAAATACTTAACAAAAATGTTTGATAGCATGATGGGATCTGAAAACTTGGATAGCTCAATTCAGTTGTCAAACTCAAGACGTAATATTTTATATATTATTGAAAAATATAGGAAGTTTTTTTAAAAGTGTGAATCAAATTTTAGATAATTTCGGATAACTAAAAAAATTACATTAAAAACATTAACATTAACATGACATACATGTATCTTGTTCTAATTCGTTATCCAATTCTGATCCATTTGACTAAAATAAAAATTCTCAAAAGAATAATTGTTTCAATAGAACGCTTATAAGACATAAAATTTTCGATCAATACTGGACAAAACAAGTTTTCGTCCCAAAAAGTATAGATTTAAATATATATATATATATATATATATATACTATTTTTTACAAACATAATTTTGCACGTACGTGTGAATCCAATTATAATCTAATGTTAAATCAGATAAAATAAAATTTTCATAAAAAATATTTAAAATTTTGGCTAAATGTTGATATCAGATCCCGCATCAGAGATCTATCACCATTAAAGACATAGACACGTGTTGACCGAGTCACCATAATAAATAATATGAGTCCGGTTTGGTACAGAAGTCTTCGCTTCAAGGAGAAAGAATAACCAGCAAACTAATAAGATGTATGGGAAGCAAAGTTAAGGAGTTTGCTTGGTAATAGAAGCTCAGAGAAGACAAAGAGTTCGCAGGAAGAGCTTCTGTTGCAAAGTCAAAAAAGAAAACTATTTGAAATACCAGACATTATAGCATTTAAGACCAAATCAAAATCGATGTATTTAATTAGAATAATACGAATAATTGTAATTCATTAATAGCATTAAAAGCCGAAAACATGTATAAATAGGGGAAGATGGGTATTATAAAGAAGGGCCCTTTTTTCTCTCAAAATTCTAAGAATATAATACAAAGAAATTTTACTACATTTCTATAAGTTTATTCAACTCAAAATCATTGGGTGTGGATCCTGAATCCACATTTTGGCGCTAAAGGGAGGGTTTTTACGTGCTAGAATTAAGAAGTCTTTTCAACAAACAAGCCGTAAATTCTTCAAGATTGAACCATGGGCGACGTCACCGATACTTTGACACAAATAAACCAGAGTTTAGAAAGTTAATCCGAAAAGTTTGCCATTGTACATCAAGAGATAGAAATGCTAAAGGCTGGTCAGGTAACTTAAATGACACCACTTCATCTTTTTCTGTTTCTGTGGATTCTTTGACTACAGGAGACAGGCAAAGGACTTCACACCCACGAATTATGTTTGCCACCCCCGTGGCAACCATTCCCTCAAATATTTCTGCAGATGGGACACCACTCCCGACCAACACAGAGGGGCTGAATACAGAGGGGCTGAACACAATAAATTCGCAGATGAAAAATTGGGAAAATCCAGCCATCCAAGCTTCTGATGTGGAGCTCGATTCTGTTTGTCGTGAAATGAGGGAAATGAAGTCAAAATTTCAGCGAGCCACCAGTTAGGCACCAGACATCGATAGGGTAATTGAAGAAACCAGAAGATCCCCATTCAGTACACGGATTACAAACTTCAAAATCAAAGACGGAGGATCAACTTACCAACCTACAATGGCAACGGTGATCCAAAAAGTCATTTGGCTGCCTTTCAAATAGCAGCGGGGTGAAAAGACCTATAGCCTCACGAAGAGGCCGCCGACTTTTTCAAGTTCTTTTCCGAAAATCTTTCCGGACAAGCCCTTTTATGGTTTACTCGGCTTGGTCCGGGAACAATTAATAGCTTCAACGAGCTATCTTCTGCTTTCCTTATGTAATATTCTGTCTTGGTGGAGAAAGGAAAGTCTGATCGTGACCTGTGGAAATTATCACAAGGACCACAAGAGGCGCTTCGGATGCATATTTCTAAATTCAAGGAGTTGTTAGAAAAATTCCAGGAATATCTCAAACCGCAGCATTATCCGCACTGAAAAATGGACTTTGGCATGAAACGAGATTCAGGGAAGATATGATGGTAAATCGACCATAAACTATTCAAGATGCTCTATTCTGAGCTAATAGATGGAGAGAAGTAGAAGAAGAAAAAACAACTTTTGCAAAGAAATATTGTTTCCCTAAACCTACAGTAAACCCGCCTGTGAGGAAGTTCGAGCCGAGGGAAAGTGGTGGAATAAACAATTTTGGGGTGACCCCAAGCAATAATAATGTCGGGCAACTATACTGGAGAGGAGAGAGGTCTGGATATTCATCCTCCAGAACCTGGGTCCGAAATGAGGGTTCTTATTGCAAAATTCATCGGGTAAACGAACACTTAACCAAAGACTGTAGTGTATTAAAATGACATTTAGCCGAGCTCTGTCCTCTAGAGGACTTGCGAATTTTTATCTTGAAGAGTTTATACGGAACTATAATAAAGACCGAACAGATGATCAAGTCTCTGAGCCGATCACAAAGAAGCAAAAAACATCAGATCAGGCGGACCATTGAGAGGACGACTAGTTGTCATTATCGGAGGTTCCAAATTGTGCCATGATTCATTTTGGGCAATCAAAAGACTAAAGCAAGCACCAATCATGTTGGTGAATGCAAAGGCCAAACCATTTGAGTATAACATCACTCTAACATTCAAAGAATCTGAGACTCAGAGTTTAGCCAAACCTCACGATGACACCTGGTCATAACACTTGACGTAGCAAACTACAAAGTGACAAGGATATTAGTTGATACTGGTAGCTTGGTCGATCTATTTTTTCTAAGCACGTAACATCGAATGAGAATTAACCGAACTAAAATTATGGGACCACCAGCTCCATTAATAGCATTCACAAGTGAGACAACCATGTCGCTTGGAACCATCAAGCTTCCCGTATTTACGTCCAGAGTGTTGAAAATTGTAGAATCCACAGTTTTTAATCAGCTGGCTGTATACAACATAATATTGGGAAACCCATGATTGTATCAAATGAGGGCGATACCATCAACTTACCGTCAATGTATAAAATTCCCAACACGAGCAGGAGTTGAAACAATCATGGGCGATCAAGAAATATCAAGATCCGGCTACCTTACAAATCATCGAATAAAATTGCAATAGCAATTACTAAACTCGACCATAGCAAAAGATAAACAAAAAAATTCTAAGCATCTACCATCGATTCACTAATTACTTGAGTGCATGCTTTCCCAGCGGGCAAAAACCGGATGATGTGACTCAAGAGATTTCAATTGACGATGCAAGGCCGGATCAGAAAATTAAGATCGGTTCGAGATTAAGTACAGAATTGCGGTTCAAGCTCTTTAAATTCCTGTCAGAAAATAAGAACTCCTTTGCATGGTCAGTAGAGGATATGCCAAGTATCGATCCTATTATAATATCACATGAGTTGCAGGTAGATGAGAGTTTCAAACCAATCAAACAAAAAAGGAGAAAGCTCTGACCGGATCGTGTAAAAGCAGTCAATAATGAAGTGGATAAGTTGTTGAAAGCAGGATCCATTCGAGAAGTGAAATATCCTGATTGACTTCCAAATCCAGTTGTAGTAAAGAAAAATAATGGCAAGTGGAGTGTGTCTGTCGATTTCACCGATATCAACAAAGCATGCCCAAAGGATAGTTTTTCTCTCTCTCATATTGATTTATTGGTGGAATCTACAGCTGGTCACGTGCTCCTTAGGTTTATGGATGCATTCTCAGGATATACCAAATTAAGATACATCCAGAGAATCAGGAAAACACTTCGTTCATAACCGATAGAGGTATATACTGTTATATTGTAATGACATTTGGTTTTAAAAATGCAGGAGCAACTTACCAGCGCCTTGTTAATCGGATATTTGCGGAGCATCTTGAAAAATACATGGAAGTGTACATAGATGATATGCTAGTAAAATCTCTCCAGCAAAATGATCATGTGAAGCACCTTGCTAAATGTTTCAAAATCTTAAATAAGTTTGGAATGAAACTTAACCCGGCGAAGTGTACTTTCGGTGTTCCGTCTGGTGAATTCATGGGATACATAGTAACGAAACAGGGAACTGAAGCTAATCTGAACCAAATCAACGCTTTATTAACAATGCCACCTCCAAGGAACCAAAAAGAAGTGCAGTGTTTAACAGGGCGGATTTCCGCCTTGAATAGGGTCATATCTCGTTCAACGGACATGTGTCTCCTATTTTACCAACTACTAAAAGGAAACTAAGTGTTCGTATGGGACGAGAAATGCAACGATGCATTTAAAGCTGAAGTCTTACCTAACAAACCCGCCAGTACTTTCAAAACCCAAGTCGGGGGAAAGGTTATTTTTGTAAGTGTCACTTTTAGGACATGTAGTTAGCAGAGTCATTGTAAGAGAAGACAGAGGAGAACAACGACCAATTTATGATGTAAACAAGAGGTTAACCAGTCCAAAGACCCGTTTACAATGATCGAGAAGTTAGCACTTGTAGCCGTGGTATCAGCGCGGAAGTTAAGACCTTATTTCATAGCCCAAGTCAATCTGGACGTTTGGCGAAATGGGAAATTGAATTAAGTGAGTACAGTATCGAGTATCAGAATCGAACCAGCACAAAAGATCAGGTGTTAGCAGACTTCTTAACCGAGTTCCTAACCAATGGCACAGTAGATGAACATGGCGATAAGGTATGGAATCATAATGTCGATGGATCATCTTCGAAGCAAGGATCTAGAGTTGGAATCAGTTTGCTAATCCCGAAAGGTGAAGTCATCGAACACTCATTCCGTTTGGGATTCCGAGCCTCAAATAAAGAAGCAGAGTACAAAGCATCACTAGCTGGTCTTCACCTCACAAATGAAGTAGGAGCTCAGGAAAGAATGGCGTATAGCGATTCTCAACTGATCGTGAACCAGTTTAAAGGCGAATATGAAGTGAAAGATTCAAGGATGGAGGCTTATTTGGAGCTTGTAAAGACACTTGCGAAACTCTTCGGCTAATGCTTTGGCAGCATTGGCCTCCACTTCTGACTCTGCATTAAAAAGGATTATACCAGTTGAATCATCGAGTCTCAAAGTATAAATATCAAAGAAGAAATGATGGCAATAACTCGATCTCGTTCTCGCACCCAGACCTCATAAACTCCTCAAACGTACAAACAACAACCTCAAAGCAGTTATCCAAAATCACGACGAGGAT
Organism: Cardamine flexuosa; assembly: GCA_963555745.1. NCBI lineage: Eukaryota > Viridiplantae > Streptophyta > Magnoliopsida > Brassicales > Brassicaceae > Cardamine > Cardamine flexuosa. The sequence goes on from OY743218.1 coordinate 3,160,891, forward strand.
GTCCGCCAAAGGCTAAAGATCCCATAGCTATTATAAATGATGATATGACATTAGCATCCTAGGTTGTCCCAATTCCAGAAGTACACGTTAACAAAGAGATTCGACCATATTTACTATGTATTCATGGTTCAGAAGTGGACATTGTTATGAGCGAAGTTCATGAAGGACTCTTCAGGAGTGGAAACCATTCGTCAGGTCGGTCAATGACTTTTAAAATCAAACGGTTGGGATATTATTGGCCGACTATGATCATAGATTGTGTTAAATATTCTCAGAGGTGCATTAAATGTCAGCAACACGCTCTGCTCATTCACTAACCTTCAGAGCTCTTGTCACTAATCACGGCTCTTTTCCCATTTATGTGGTGGTCAATGGACATCATTGGACCAATGTATATATAAATCAACTCGAGGTATGCAACATCTTCTTGTTACTACAGATTATTTCTCTAAGTGGATCGAGGCAGAGGCGTACATTACGATTAAAGATTCGGTAGTAAAGACATTCTTATGGAAAACATCATTTGCCGCTATGGAGTTCCTTCTGAGATCGTTACGGACAATGGATCACAGTTCATATCAAAAGACTTTGAAGACTTTGTCTCTGCATGGGGAATAGAAAAGAGTTATTCCACCCCAAGATATTCACAGGGGAACAGACAAGCAGGAACAGCGAACAAAACCATCCGAAGTAATTTAAAAAAGAGGCTCGGTTTGTACAAAGGAGGATGGTATGACGAACTTCAACCAGTTTTATGGGCGTACCAAACTACTCCACGAAGGGCTAGTGGAGAAACTCCCTTCTCATTAGTCTATGCAATGGAAGCTGTAGTTCCTGCTGAACTGAATGTCCCTGGACTTTGACGAACCAAACTCCCTGATAACGAGTCTTGTTATACACAAATGATGGAAGATGCACTAGATACAATTGATGACCGGTGAAATCAAGCATTAATCCAGCTTCAGAAAAATCAACAAGCAATTGCGCGCTATTACAATTCAAAGTTGAAGAACCGGCCCCTTTTAGATGGTGATTTGGTTTTGCATAAGGTGTTCAAAAATATGAAAGAGGTCAGGTCTGCAAAGCTCAGAATCAACTGGGAAGGCCCACACCAAGTAACCAAGATAGTTCACAATGGTGTTTATAAGTTAGCAGACCAAGAAGGAGTCCCAGTTCGTAGACCATGGAATATTCTGAATTTGAAAAAGTTTTACACATATATTATTATTATGTTTTATGAACTACGGTTTGGCTTGATCCCAACATGGGTACGTATGCAACTCATTTTAAGTGCAGCTATTATTTATAAAAAATAATATAAAAAAACAACAAATGTTTATTTCATGTTTTAAGAAGGTCTTCCTCGCAGACCGGAAACAGCGAAGCATTTTTCAAGGGAAAAAGAAAGCAATGAGGAATGTTTAAGGGAAAGCATGTTCGATCTTTTTACAAAAAGTCTCAACTCCCTGCCCTTCTAAATCAACAATCCCACATACACTTGGTGGCATATAATGTCTGAACTCTTCAAAGTTGAGTTCAATTCAGTTCGTGGGGTGTGCTTTGAGGACACACATTTCACGAGATATTTGGAAAATCTTCTTTTCCATTTCGCGAACTCTCGCCTTCAGCGCACTCTTATCCCGATCAAGATCTTTGTGCTTAGCAACCAACTGGGGAAAACAACATTCAAGTCAGATGCTGAGACAGATAGATAGATATAATCTTGATCCATTAATTTACCTTCTCAATGAACTTTATTGCAGTATTTTGACCATGAGGAGGCAGCTGCTTGATCAGACCATGGTCATTAGAGTCCCCCATCCTAGATGTCGTGTAAAGACACCAGCATCAGAATTGAGCGCCGCGGTTGGATTGTCGTGAAAACAGATGACTCTTGTGATGGTAACCGAGCTCATAGAGGCGTGCTTAGGGAAAAGATAGTTGGAAGGCATTAGAAGTGAGAAAAAGAAAAATGAAGGATTCAGAATGCTCAATCCGTGGTTTATATAGTAAACTCGAGCAAGTCATGCTGGGTTATACGCCCAGGAATCATCAGAGTAAGGGATTTAATTAACGTAAATGGCGTGGATTGAGATTCGACATGACAATATGTAATGACTAAAGAAATAAATACAGTTAAATGCGATTGAACAAAACCAGATGCAAATTAAAATACAAAGAAACAACTAGTTCAAACGGAAGCACGAATGGGCCTTGGCCCAACAAAACAAAAAAAGGTACTATTACAACTAGGGATGTTAAATAGGGTTTTAAAACCCAGCCCTTAATACACCCTTTGAAGTCCAGCCCTTTTTAAACCCTAATCCTTTATAAGCATAATTTAACTTATTTATTCTGGAACGAAGAAGAGACGAAGAAGAGATAGAACTTAAAACGCCAGCGTTTTACGATCAGAAATTAAAAAATAAAACAAATCAGGGCCAATTCTATTTAATCTCTTATATTTTAAAACATGGCCCTTTATGAGCCCGAAAATATTAAAAAGCTTACAAATAGGGCCAAGGGCCAACATAAATAAAATTGGGCCAGGGCTAACCCTATAAATTAAACCCTTTTTAACATCCCTAATTACAACTAGGGTTTTGGCTCGGGAACAAGCTCTGTCATAGCCATGTCATCTTCCAAAGCAACCTCTTCCTTCGGCATGGATGTCGAACCCTCCGTTGGTGCGGAGTCCGGGGCACCTCTCTGATTGGATAACGGTTTTCTCTGCAAACCTCGGAGGTAGAAACACAGCACTTCAGGGATAAGGACGATGAGTCGATGTCGTTTCTTTCCCATACAAGGGGGTGACTCTCCAAGGGGAGGATCTTCCTTTCCAGCTTCCGGATCCACTTTTCCAGAGATCTCCTCATCCATCCAAGATATTGACGGTCGCTGCATGCACCGTAGTGTTCAATTGCAAGCTGAAAACAAATGGCAGCTCAGAATAAAAACTTAGGAGATTCGCATGGACAAACCATGTCCATTAAGATCATGACCTTTTCTTTCTCTCTCCCAACCAAAGTATCGATAAAATCAGGATAACAAACCCGGTCCGGAATAAAGCTATCACCAGAAGCCGGTGGTGGGTGATAGGGGTCAAATATAACCCTAGAACTACTCTCTCAAATTAAGAGGTCAATTACATCACTTAGGGGTTGAATCCACAAGGACTCTAAAAACTCACACAATAGAAACACAGACTCGAATTAAGCTAGATCAATAAATAGTAAATAAAATAAAAGCAATGCAAATAAAAGTAAACGAGATAAACGGGATGTTATTCAAGTGATTAAAACGCTAGACCTAGGGAAGATCAATCAGGAATACTCTGGAATGTGAACTTGGCAGTTTAATAATTATGACTAAATTGTTTGTTCGGTTCTTAAACTCATAACACTAATATGATATCTCATCCAACTCTTGCTGTGACGACATCTATTCTCTAAACAGAAGCAAACCAAATCTCTTTGCGAAAGACCAATAAATAGAGTCCTTATGATTAGCGGGTACAACATGTTTACAAAATTCCTAAACCAACTCTCGCTGCGAAAAGACTGTTTGCTCATCTAAAATTGGGTCAGGATATCAATAACATTCCTAAACCTACTAACATACCTATGATACCAGAATTAAGATGATAAGTCTTAAGCCTAGTGTAATTAACAAATCTAGATGAAGAACATCATAGATAATCTAACATATTTATGCCCAATTTAACAAACTATTATAAAACCTTTGAAAACTCTAGATCTAACAAGTGACTACTCAGACATAGAAGAGATAACAAAAATCATTGTCTGAATAATACTCATGAAATTAGAAATAAGAATAAGGGTGTTCAAAATTCTTCTCTCTACAAAGGTTTAGATCTGAATCTTCTCTCCATAAACTTGCTTGAAACTTACAATGAAACTTAGAATAATTCAAAACTTAGTCTTTGGGATGAGACATGAAGTATAAACTTTAGAAACTTCTGGGGTAAAGTTGTAATTCTTGAAACTTGATAAAACTTGAAGGCGTCATTCACGTCTTGTGTGTGTCGACCGACACAGGAAAGACCTGTCGGTCGATATGGACAGCAATGTTTGTCTTCTTGTTGTTTTTCTCAGCTACAAGTCTCCAAAAGCTCCAAAGTGCTCGTCAGGGTCCATCTCGTGTTTGTACCTAATAAGACTAGATATGTACAACAAACTCTAAAACCAAAACATATATCATGTCATAAAACCATAAAATACATGATATATCAACTCCCTCAGACTTAGCTTTTGCTTGCTCTCAAGTAAACAAAAAACTGAATCAAGGAAGAAGTTTGAAAAAAATCGTGAAACTCACCTACTCTTTAGAACTTGTGCTTACCAGTCATCATGTAATCCACATGGTACAAGAACCATTCAGAGACTAACCACCATGTACATTCACCATAGTAACTCGCAGTTTTCTCAATTCCCACCACAACTTAACAACATATCCCTTTAGTAAGCCATTCATCGCTGGGTCCCATCTTTGATCTCAATGCTAAGAACCTTGTAGACTCAGCTGTCATCCTATACCATAACAAGACAAACCTCACAACAACAATGATGTTTTCGTCTCCCCCAGACTTAAATCCTTTATTATTTTGGATTTTATTTTCTTTTCTTTTGTCTATGAAGGTAGGCTATTAGAAGTGAATAATGGGTCACGGGATCGCTCCTACCCTCACAGCAACCATACTTTCATCATCTCCTTAAGAAGCAAGTTATTGCGACATGGATTTCTCCTACGTTCTTTACCTCAGAGAATCACTTGGTCATTCATAGACTTAACGATACAAGTTTTCTTATACACTTTATTTTATTCTTTGGGGAGACTAGACATCATAACTTACTTTGGTTTTATCAGGTCAGGTATGAATGAAAAGTCAAGCTCTTAGACACCAATCATGTCCATGAGGTAAAAGAAACAGACAGAAATTAGCTCAGGCTATAGCGGGTATCTGTTGTAAGTATGGGGATCTCAAGTTAACCGGTTAGACTAGGGGTGTTTCCATTAGTTGAATCTGAATAAGCTCTGTAACAATGGTCACCAGAAAACATAGCAAACAAAATAGACCAAGAGATAGTTCATAGTTTTTAACTAGGTTTTACTCAATAAAACAAAATTTGAAAAATAAAAGAAAAAATTGGACTGAGTCTCAAAAGAATGAATATAGTTAGTAACTACCTCTCCCATATTTAAACTACACTGTCCCCGGTGGTGGTGATAAAAAGAAATAAAATTGAATAAAGATTGAACTGTTACGTTTTGATATGGTGGTGCGTGTCGACCGACACACAAGATGTGTGTCGGTCGACCCAAGAAATAATTATGTGCAATGAAGTCTGACACCATTCTATTGATCAATTAATCTGTTTTCTGACATTAGATCCTGATTAAGAGCTCCAGACACGTCAAATAACAAGATGATAGCATAACATAATAAGTTCAACAATATCCTATGAAGTTAAAAACAAAAAGTATAAGAAAGAAAATACGATAGAGTGGGTTGCTTCCCACTAAGCACTTGTTTAAAGTCATGAGCTAGACGTATGGTGGTGATTCAAGTTGTTGGAGGTTCTTCCAAGTCTACAAGATGTCCATCAGGAATCGTTGTTTATGCCCAATAATGTTTGACTCTATGACCATTAACTGTAAAGTTTTCGCCATTGGGGTTGTTCAAGATCAAAGCACCATATGGTCGAACCTCTTTGATTGTGAAGAGACCTGACCAACGAGAACACAATTTCCCAGGGAATAAATTTAAACAGGAATTGTATAGGAGTACCTGATCATTTGGCTCAAAGTTTCTGTTAATGATCTTCTTATCATGAAATGCCTTATTCCTCTCCTTATACAGCTTTGAATTCACATAGGCGTGATGTCTTATCTCATCTAACTTATTCAACTGTATCAATCTCCTCCCCACAGCTAGTTTGATATCAAATTTCAATAACTTAACAGCCTAGGCGGCATTATGTTCAAGTTCAATCCGAAGGTGACAAGCTTTCCCATAAAGAAGATGGAAAGGTGTGGTTCCGATTGGTGTCTTATAAGCTGTTCGATATGCCAATAGTGCATTGTCAAGTTTTGCGGACCAATCCTTCCTCGTCTGACCTACTGTCTTCTCAAGGATTTCCTTAATCTGCCTATTCAAAACTTCCACTTGACCACTCGTCTGTGGGTGATAAGGTGTCGCGACTCGGTGTTGTACTCCATGCTTTCTCAAAAGTTTACCAAATACCTTATTAATAAAGTGTGATCCTCCATCGCTGATAACTATGCAAGGTACTCTAAATCTGGGAAAAATTATGGACTTAAAAAGCTTGATCACAACAGCTGCATCATTGGTGGGACTAGCCACCGCTTCCACCCATTTAGATATCACAGCAACAAGGATGTATCGATTCCCAAAAGATGATGAGAAATGACCCATAAAATCAATGCCCCAGCAATCAAACACTTCCACCTCAAGAATGAACTTTTGTGGCATTTCATTCCTCTTACTGATTTTCCCTCTTCTGTGACAAACATCGCAGCGTGCTATAAACGCATGAGCATCATCAAACATTGTAGGCCACCAAAATCCAGCTTGAAGTACCTTAGACACTGTTTTGAAAATTGTAAAATGTCCAGCATATTCAGATCCATGGCAATGAAATAGTATCTCAGCAACCTCTGTCTCTGCCATACATCTCCTATATATCCCATCAGAAAAATGCTTGAATAGGTAACGTTCATCCCAAAAGTACCTTCAAAGCTCTCTAAAGAATCTCTTCTTTGCATAATCTTTAAGGTGATCCGGTGGTACACCAGCAGCAAGGTAATTTGCTATATCAGCATACCATGGTTTGGTGGGAACAACTTTCACTGCCATACATGTACTCACAAAAGTGGTTCCAAAATGCTCACTCGGCATCGTGTCGATCAACACAGGTAAGGTCTGCCGGTCCACATGGGTGTTAAGTTGTCCTTTCTCATAAATTTCTCCATTCAAAATCGTTTCCACCGAATAGACATTCTCCTCAGGTAAGAAATCATTGATAGGGACGTCATTAGTGATTCTTATCCTTGAAAGATGATCAGCAACTCCATTCTCAATGTCTTTTTTGTCTCTAACCTCAATATTAAACTCTTAGAGAAGAAGTATCCATCTTAACAACCTTGGTTTTGCATCCTTCTTTTGCATTAAATATTTCAGAACAGCATGATCCGTATGAACTATCACTTTATAACCCACAAGATAGTTTCTGAACTTCTCCACATCAAACACCACATCCAATAATTTTTTCTCCGTAGTTGCATAGTTCTTTTGAGCATCATCCAATGTCTTACTTGCATAGTACACATCATGCAACTTCTTATCTTTTCTCTGACCCAACACGGCACCAACAGCATAATCACTTGCATCACACATCACCTCAAAAGGTAAATCCCAATCTGGTGGTTGTACAACAGGAGTACTAATCAAAGCTTTCTTGATGTGCTCAAAAGCTGCAAGACACTCAGGTGTAAAATCAAACTTAACTTCTTTACATAGCAACGCGGTAAGTGGTCTAGCAATCTTGCTGAAATCTTTGATGAATCTCCTTGTAAAAACCAGCGTGTAACAAGAAACTCCTAACTGCTTTCACACAATCCGGTGGTTGTAAACTAATCATCACTTCTATCTTAGCGTGGTCTACTTCAATCCCAGCCTCCAAAATCTATGTCCAAGAACAATACCATCTCTAACCATAAAGTGACACTTCTCCCAATTAAGAACTAAATACTTCTCTTCACATCTCTTAAGAACTAGACATAGGTTATTGAAACAATCCTTGAAGGAAGGGCCATAAACAGAGAAGTCATCCATAAATACCTCCATAAGCTTCTCAATCATGTCAGGGAAGATAGACATCATGCATCTCTGAAGATAGAAATCAAACCAAAAGGCATCATGGCGTATGCGAAAGTACCATAGGGACAAGTGAAGGTGGTATTCTCATGGTCATCTGGGTAAATAGAGATCTGGAAAAACCCTGAGTATCCATCCAAAAAGCAATAGTATGGATGATTAGCCAACATCTCAAGCATCTTATCAATAAAGGGCAAAGGGAAGTGATCCTTCCTTGTAGCTGCATTAAGCTTCATGTAGTCTATACACATCCTATGACCAGTCACTGTCCTAGTAGGGATCAACTCATCCTTATAATTCTTTACCACAGTAACTACTCCTTTCTTCGGAACCACATGAACCGGACTAACCCATTTGCTGTCTGAAATCAGAAAGATGATTCCCGCATCCAATAGCTTCATGATCTCTTTCTTAACAACCTCTTTCAAATTTGGATTCAGCCTTCTTTGATGCTCAATTGAGGATATACATGTAATATCATCAAGAGAATAGCCAAGAGCCTTGCGATACTTGCGCAGCTTTCTTAGCAAAAAGGTAAGTTCTGTGGAATTTAAAGAGGAATTAACAATAACAGGATAAGAGCTATAAGGACCAAGAAATGCATACTTGAGTCCCTTAGGAAGTGGCTTGAGTTCAAGTTTTCGAGCTGCTGCTGCGCTCCAGTCGTGGGTCGTGTCGACCGACATGAAGGGTCTGCCTTGATCTACACGACTGGCCGTTTTTCCAACAGGTTCTGTAGTGACCGGTTTCATGACTAGTGCATTATCATCCAATAGATTAGCATAACCAGCAGCTTCAATGTCCAAATATTGTACTTCTTTAGTGGATGCAACGAAAGCTATTTCCAATGGATCATCTAGATGAATCTCCTTAAATATATCCTCCACAAGTTTAGTGAGCGTATCCACATAGTATGTCTGTCCATCTACGGTTAGTCTTTGTATCAGCTTATTCATATCAAAATTCATTACCAAATCATCAATATTCTAACCAATTCACCCTCCTCTCACATCAATCATAAAACCAGCAGAAGCTAAGAAGGGTCGTCCTAAAATCAATGGGTCATTGGGTTCCTCTTCATATTGAAGTACAACAAAATCTGTAGGAATGAGACAGTTTCCGATCTTAACCGGGACATCCTCTAGAACGCCATCAGGAATCTGAGCTGATCTGTCAGCTAGTATAAGAGTGATTCTCGTGGGTTTAAGATCTGTTATATCTAACTTCAACGCAACCGACCTCGGTATCAAACTCACACTCGAACCAAGATCACAAAGAGATCTACCAAACTTCTCAGAGAAGATAGTGCATCCTAGAACAAAACTTCCTGGATCCGAAAGTTTTTATGGAATCCTATTCTGAATCACAGAACTGACTTGAGCGGAAATCATTATAACTCCTTCCTCAATATTCAAGTTCTTGGTGACCATCCTTTTAAAATATCTCCTAATCATGAGAGATGTCTTCACTGCTTCAATGAGTAGGATCTCAACAATGATTTTATCAGTGATAGCCTTGCATCTAGCATCCTCTAACTCCTGTTTTGTCTTCTTATGAGCATTAAAGAATGGGACCTTGGGTTTGTAAACTCTTTCCTTGGGTTTTGAAGTCGGATTCGACAAGATTGGAGTTGTCTCGGCAGTGTGTCGACCGACATAGGCAGGGGTTTGTCGATCGACATGATCACAATTTTTGGTCTCATCTTTTAGAATTTGTATAGCAGGATTTCCCATGCATATCGACCGACATGGAAGTTCTGGAGCGATCGACACGGGCACAACTGTCTCCGAAATTTCTTCATCTTCCACTTCTTCAAGGTCTATTATCTCTACAGATGACAAATCTTTTCTTCATGGCAAGGTGAACAAGGTCTCTCCCCAAATCCTTTTAAGGAACAAGCTGTTTGTGAGGTCTGAACATCTAACCTTTTAACATAACTATCCAAAGCTTCAAACTTCCCATTGAGGTCAGCATACAATGCATTGGTCTTGCCATCAAAATCTGCTTGTATCTGTTGTTGTCCTTCCAAGATCTTGTTCAGTATATCTTTAGTCTCATTTTAAGAATTTTAGCAGGGGGTTCTTATGAGAAGAGTTCTCATATATTTCTGTAAAGCTTCTCCCTTGATAATCCTTTCAAAAATCTTGTCTTCGCACAAACCAAGAATTCTGATTGCTTCCATAACCATTCCTCTGACCATTACCACTGAAGTTCCTGGAGTTTCCTTGGTAGCTACCAAACCTTTGGCCAACAGACTTAGAACCATTCACAAAACTCACATCTTCCTCATTGCACTCACCCTCCTGTTCCATGCTCTCAATTTCATGAGCAAAGTGAACGGATTTCCTGTTGACTAGAAGGTTATGCATAGAACCAAGTGTTGCCTTAACTTCTCCCATCTGACCATTGTCCAAACTAGCAGCTAACTTCTTCCTCTCAAAATCGGCATTCTTAGTACAGTTACTAGATGCCAAGTTCTCAATCAACTTGATAGCTTCCACTGGTGTCCTGGTCTTGAAGTTACCTTCACTAGCAGCATCCAAAGCAACTTGTTACCTCCAATCAATTCCGCAAAAGAAAGTCCTTAGAAGCTTGACTTCATCAATACCATGGTGCGGAAAATCCCTTTGGTATCCCTTGAATCTCAACCAAGCAGCCTTAAAAGTCTCGGCAAGTCCTTGAGTAAACTGAATAATCACATCTCTCAAGTCATCGAATATTCTCCAAATCGCACATTTACTCCGATTTTTGACCTAGAACACACTCTATAAATAGGGATCATTTCCTGAGCGCCCAGAGAGAGAGACACACAAATTTTACTGTTACTCTGCCATTTTTATTTTTCATTTTCAGATCTGTAAACTTTTTACATTGTTTTTCTCAGATCTAAACTATTTTCATTGCATTTTCAAGATCTAAATTCCTTTTTCATCTCTTTCTTTGCATTTTCAACCATACAACATCATGATATATCAACCCATTACCATGGTTGAGTAGATCTGCATGTTGGGAGATGGGATTTGTTCAAAGGGATTTAATGTTTAATTAGGTTATTGTTATAGATTAGAATTATGGTTAATAGATCTCTACGTCTATGAAACAAATGCTTTTGTTAGGTTGACGAATCTATCAAATGATTCATAGGATTTTATAAGACAGCTAGCGTTTGCTATTCTACCCGGAGTCTATAGTTTGTAGGCTTTATTTCCAGATTTCCAAGAGTTGAAGCTGGATCTACAAGTGAACTCTATCAAACTAGCTCAAAATATGCTATCATAGGGTCCTATCAAATTTATGGTAGAATAATATTTACTTTTAATAAAAAGATTTATTAGATAATATTTTCTTTTAATAAGAGATCTATTTTGGTACAGTGTTTGTATTCTAGATCTAGATCATTTAATTGGTAATCCAGTTAGATATCCTTTTTATTTATTTAAATCTATGCGATTTCCCAAATCCCAACATTTGTTTTAAAATGATTTTTCTTTCTTTATTTAAATCTTTTATTCGGATTTGATTTTTTTGTGACAACTTTCCATATTTGCATCCTAGCTTTGTTTAGATCTACGGATCTATAGTTCTATTTACTCTATGTGGATCGATCCCATCATTATACTGCCGCGCACAACCGTGCACTTGCAGAGTTTAGATGTTAGGTAAAATTTGATGCATAAAATATCACATCAAGTTTTTGGCACTGTTGCCAGGGAGTAATTGTAGCCTTTAGATTTAAGTTTTTAAACCTAGTCTACGATATTTTATTTTCTGCATTTTTTATTTACGTCTCTGAGATCGACCGATCCCCATAGGATTGACCGATCCTTTTTGTGCAAGATTGATCGATTCCTCTTTGATCGTTCGATCCTTTTTCTCTCAAGATCGACCGATCCCTTCCAAGATCGATCGATCCGAGAGCCTCTTGACCGGATCTAATTTTAAACTTCTTTTGCTTCTCAGGTGTATGCAATTAAGGAGCAAGGTTTCTAAAGATCTACAAGATTTAAGCATAGAGGAGTTGACAAGGAAGTCGACAAGGAAGATAAAGTAAACAAAGAAAAACAAAACCACAAGGAAAGCAAAAGATAAGGTTAGTATGGCTGATCCTAATAATCTTAAAAACATTCCCCCCGTTAATGATGGTGAGGATGCAGAGGTAATCCGGCAGAGAGAGGGTCAGGTTAATCAAGGACATCTCAATGATGCTGGAGATTCTAGGGTAAGAGTAGATGCTGTGTCGAGATTGCAAGTCCCACCGCGCATGATTACCTTAGGCGAGCAAGATGCCCCGCACGCCTACTATAGGAACCGATCTGCTATTATTCCCCCTCCTATCCAGAGGCAAAATTATGAGATTAAACCTCAAATAATCGCCCTGGTTAAACAGAATCAATTACATGGGCTATCTAACGAGAACCCAATGGACCATATTGATATCTTTGTGGAGATTTGTAGTACCACCATACCCAACGGAGTCCCCCAAGACTAACTCCGATGTAGGCTATTTTCCTTTTCCCTTGCTGATAAGGCTCATAGATGGCTGTAATCTTTGAGTCCTGGATCTATCACAAGCTGGGGTGAATGCCGAGCTGCTTTCATTCAGCAGTTCTTCACCAAAGCTAGATCCGCATCATTAAAAAAAAAGAATAGTCACATTCCGCCAAGCTGGTACCGAGTACTTTTATGAAGCTTGGAAACGCTATAAGGAATACCTAAGGGACTGTCCCCCTCGAAGCTACACCGAGTCGGACAGGATGAACTTTTTCTACAATGGAGTTGAAATGAAGTATCAAATGGCTATGGACACAGCCAAAATGGGAGACTTCATGAGAAACAGGCTGGAGGAAGCAATGGAGCTCATTGAAAACCTGGCAGAAAGCAACTCTAACATATCTTCTGACTATGATAAGAGAAACAACCCCACTCGGGTGAGTGATAAGATCATAGAGGAGCTCAATGCTAAGGTAGAAATTCTGATGAGAGCTCAAAATAGATCTGTCAATCTCTTGGAAAGTGATGAGTTCAATGATGAGGAGGATCAGACTGAGGAGATCAACTTTCTCGGTGGACAGGGAAACTACCAAAATTGGGGTTTTGACCCAAACTTTAGGAACCATCCTAACCTGTCCTACCACAGTACTAATGTTGAGAACCCTGGAGATCAGTTTTATTCATCTTGGAGTACTCAAAACCAATGGAACATCCAAAACAATGTTGGTTATGGTAAAACAGGATTCAACCCCCAATCTGGGAATGATGGTTCCATGGGGAAGATTGAATCCTTATTTCAGCAAATCATGGAAGGACATAAGAAATTCGCTGGAAAAATCAATCTTAAAGTTGATAACATGTACACTGATTTGAATGGGAGGCTTGAATCCTTTGGTGCCCATGTGAGGATATTGGAAATCGAAGTAGCAAGGTCAGCCGAAATGGTTAAGGCATTACCAGGGACTCTCCCAGGGAAGCCTGAAACCAATCCCAGAGAATATCTCAAGTACATCGATCTGTTCGGGGATGAGGAATTTTTTACGGAAATGTCCGCTGAGGTCGATCGATCTGAAGGTGGGATCGATCGATTGATCTGAAGGTGGGATCGATCGATCGATCCTTCAAGAGCCGCTGCTTTCTCGATGAGAGGATCAACCCAGATTTTATCAGGATCGACACGCAGAGTGAGATCGATCGATCCTACTCCTGGTTAAGATCGATCGATCCTCGCGGATACGACTTCGGGATCCAGCGGTTAATAAAAACCTTAAAAAATTCAGAAATCACAAAGAATTTAGAGAATCAACCTTGCAGCCACCTAGAGAGATGAAATCTGTTGAGAATATGGAAATTAATGAGAATCAAGGGGGAATTGGAAGAGATAACCCACAACCACCTGAAAAACCAAACCCTGAGATGCAGAAAAGGATATATAAGGTAATCACTGAGATGAGGGTGAGATTTCCTTTCATGGGAGTTAAATCAATGACCCCTCAAGTCATGGATTCAATGAGAGAGATATTTGCTGGAAGGACAACTATGCAAGAAGCAGCTGATTTCCTTCAAGAGGAATGTAGCAAGAAGATGCCAGAGGGACTTCCCCAAAAATTAGAGGATCCCGGAAGGTTTAGTCTCACAGTCATTATAGGGCAGTATCGATTTAAGAACAGCCTATTTGACACTAGAGCCAGTGTGAACATGATGCCACTCAGCCAAGCTAAGAAGTTAAGGTTACTCCACATGACACCAATTACCATGGAAGTAGAGATGGCTGATGGAACATCAAGAAAACCAGTAGGGAAACTCTCAAACATTCTTGTCAAACTTAATGGAAGTTATGCGCTGGTAGACTTTGTTGTCCTCACATTGGATGAATAATGGAAAGGAGTTATACTTGGCAGATCTTTTCTAGCAACAACCAGAGCCTCAATTAGCATCCCCAAGAGTAGGATTAAACTTAGGTTCAAAGACACCTCCATGACCTTCTACGTCGATACCGTCGACAGAGTCCCCACCATGAATGGTCAAACTTTCATTATGAAAGATGTGGATACTGCTGATGTTGTTCATCCAATGGACATGACTCCTGGAAGCGATGTTGGTGAAGTTCCAACAGAAATAAACTTTGAAACCACTGAAGAAAATCTGGACTACATGATGAGGGATGTTACTGCAAAGCCCAAAAAGGCAGAAAATCAGTCACAGGACGAGGAAGATACCATTCCTCCAATGAACCCAGAACCCAATTGAAATAAAACAAAGTCAAGCTAGTGACTTTGCAAAAACAAACGCTGGTTGGGAGGCAACCCAACATGTTCTTTTAATTTATTTTTTCTTTTGAATTAATGAAACTATTATATTTCATTTCCCTTCGGTTATTTCAATTTATTTATTTATTTTCAAAAATAAGATATGATGATGTTTTGTGTTGAGCTGATTGAAAACAGGTGCAAAACGCAGAAGATGCAAATTTCAAGAAGTTTCAGTATGCTGGGATCGACCGATCCTACTCAGACTGATCGATCCCCGAGACGAGAAAAGCTGAAAACCGGTTTGATAAACAGACCAATGCTCCCTTTTGGTCGTATGACTCTTTCCACGGTTTATGGTTGCTTTGTTGTTAACAATTCATTATCTCCAGTGTTGTTTCGCAGCACCCATTTTCTCTGATTTTATATCACTACGGGATGCAGTGATTTAAGTTTAGGGGAAAGGGTGACTGCTTTCATATGTTACTAACACTGTGTTTTCTTTTGTTTACTTGTCCCAATAAAAAAATTCAAACTTTTTCAAAAATAAAACTTTTTTATTTTTTTTTGAGTCATTTTATTGAGTCAAAACATGAGATTTTACAATTTTTTTGGTTTCCATTTTATATAACATTTATTGGACTTAGTTGGAAACACCATCAGTGGATCAACTTTACCCGAAGCGACCTATCCTTTGGAAATCTGAATGATCCAGCGTTAGCTCTATCTACTTGGACCTTTAACTTAGATTAATCTTCTCACTTAGGGGCTCGATATCGCAAAAGAAATCATATACATCTGGAGTTCACCCCATTCTTATTAGAGCTCCAGATGGCCAAGCTCATTTTTAGTTTGGTTCCACACCCTTACACCCTTTTCATTCAGACCCCAGTCATCTTTCGCAACATTAGGAGCATGTGCACCCAAGTGCAAAAACTACGGAGTAAGCTTTCTAGTATCAGTACTTCATCTATATTAGTTTGAGTTGACTATTGGTGCAGTTTTTAGTAGGATTGATGTACATGGCTAGAACTGGTTCCAACATCTCCTTCTTAGAAGAAAAAAATGCTCTGGGATTGACCTATCCTATATTCATCGATCGATCCTGTCTCGTCCCGAGACTCTCTTTTATTGCAAAAAAAAAAAATGCTCTGAGATCGACCGATCCTATCTTGATCTATTGATCCCGTCTCGTCCCGAGACTCTCTTTCATTGCAAAAAAAAAAACAAAAAAAAAAGAAGGGAAAGAAGTCTTAAGGAACCAGAATAAAACCTTTTATTTATTTAGTTAGTTATTTGTTTCTCTTATCTATTTTATTTTAGCACCAATAGCAAGTCTATTAGGATCATTATATAGAAGCTTTCTTGGGATCCAAGTTTCAGGAGGTTGTGCACCATCTTTGGTTTCCATCACTGTGATTTTGCGCATTGGCGTGCACCAAAGTTCATCTATCATGCCTAACCATCACCCTTAAAATGGCCCCCCGTTACTAGCCCTTAGCGATTTCGACTCCCTTTGTGATACTGCACGCAACACTTAATGAATGTTAAAGGGCCAACAATGGAGATTTCAGAAGTTCCCTTGGATCTCGGATGCTAGAGTACGGTAATAACTGATATGCTTATGGTAAAGTACATGTTGTACTGCTAAAGTTCGATTAACCTTTCACAAGGTTTCGTCTTGGTTTACATGATCAACATGATGGATTTCTAAAGCTAGACGTAAGTTCCCGTTTTTCAAACTTCCACTTTTGTACTTTGTTTCATTGTCGTGTTTCTTACTTGAGCACCAGCAAGGATTCAAGTCTGGAGGTGTGATGAGTGTCTATTTTGACCCGTTTTTATTATTGTTTTACTTGTCTTATTGAGTCTAGAAGTTGGGTTTTGTATTCTTTTGGCCGGTTTTAGTGTCTTTTTAGGTTTTCACTTCCTTGGAGCTAAGATGTGCAAAATGGAGCAACTTTGGACGTTTTTACACAATCATTGGATTTTGAAGACATCCTGGATCGATCGATCCTGAAGAGGATCGACCAAGCATGACGAGGATCAACCGATCCCGAAGCAGATTGGTCTGATCTATAAGGTGGCACAGATCAGAGGAAGAAGATCGATTGATCCAAGTCGGATCGATCGATCCCAGTCACGAATATTCTCCAACTCGCACATTAACTCTGATTTTTGACCTAGAAGATACTCTATAAATAGGGATCATTTCCTGAGCGGCCAGAGAGACAGAGAAACGAATTGTACTGTTACTCTGCCATTTTATTTTCATTTTCAGATCTGTAAACTTTTTACATTATATTTTCAGATCTAAAGTATTTTTATTGCATTTTCAAGATCTACATTCTGTCTTCATCTCTTTCTTTGCATTTTCAACCATACAACATCATGATCTATCAAGCCATTACCATGGTTGAGTAGATCTGCATGTTGGGAGATGAGATTTATTCAAAGGGATTTAATGTTTAATTAGGTTATTGTTATAGATTAGAATTATGGTTAATAGAACTCTACTCCTATGAAACAAATGCTTTTGTAAGGTTGACAAATCTATCAAATAATTCATAGGGCTTTATAGTACAGCTAGTGTTGGCTGTTCTACCCGAAATCTATAGTTTATAGGCTTGATTTCCAGATTTCCAAGAATTTAAGTTGGATCTACTAGTGAACTCTATCAAACTAGCTCAAAATCTGCTAGTAAATATGTTATCATAGGGTAATAGCAGATTTATGGTAGAATAATATTTACTTTTAATTAAAAGATTTATTAGATAATATTTTCTTTTAATAAGAGATCTATTTTGGTACAGTGTTTGTGTTCTAGATCTAGATCATTTAATTGCTAATCCGGTTAGATATCTTTTTTATTTTTTTAAATCCCTGCGATTTTCCAAATCTCAACATTTGTTTTAAATTGATTTTTCTTTCCTTATTTAAATATTTTATTCGGATTTGATTTTTTTTTTGACAACTTCCCATATTTGCATCCTATCTTTGTTTAGATCTACAGATCTATAGTGCTCTTTACTCTCTTTGGATCGATCCCACCATTATACTACCGCGCATAACCATGCACTTGCAGAGTTTAGATGTTGGGTAAAACTTGATGTATAAAATATCACATCAGTGTTGCCCCACAAGAGTGTAGTATTGGGGTTTCAACTCAAAATCATTCCTCTGAAAAGCAGGAGGACATATAGAAAACCTATTAGTATAGAACTCATTGGGTCTGTTGTAATCAGCCAGTGTTCTTCCCACAGCTTCAACCTGAGCATCCAAGCCATTCAGACCACGTTTGTTTTCTCCGTGTCGACCGACACGGTTAGGGTCATGTCGGTCGACATAGACAGTCTCGTCGACGTTCTCGACAATGGGGTTCCCTTCAGCATCAAGTTTCTGACCTTGATCATTGAATTGGTTTCCCTCTAAATCAAGTAAGATCCCAGTAGCATTCCTCACAAGCACAATGGTGTTAACCATCTCTGATTTCCTCTATGCCTTGCGATTAGCTCTCTCTAACTTTCCAATCTCCTCAGTAGCAACTAACTCCTTGTTCTTGTTTCTCCTAAGATTCATGCACCTGAGATAAGAGAAAGTAGAGATCTAAGTAACAAATAAAAAGAAAATCTAGACTAAACTCTAACTGAAATCTAATGATGAATTTAAAGTCCCTGGCAACGGCGCCAAAATTTGACAGGGGCCAAATTTAACCCTATA
Organism: Cardamine flexuosa; assembly: GCA_963555745.1. Lineage (NCBI taxonomy): Eukaryota > Viridiplantae > Streptophyta > Magnoliopsida > Brassicales > Brassicaceae > Cardamine > Cardamine flexuosa. The sequence continues at coordinate 3,179,269 of OY743218.1, forward strand.
ACTACTCTCTCAAATTAAGAGGTCAATTACTGCACTTAGGGGTCGAATCCACAAAATCTCTGAAAACTCACACAATAGAAACACATATTCGAATTAAGCTAGATCAATAAATAGTAAATAAAATAAAAGCAATAAACATAAAAGTAAACGAGATGAATGGGATGTAATTCAAGTGATTAAAACTCTAGACCTAGGAAAGATCAATCAGGAATATTCTGGAATGTGAACTGGACAGTTCAATAATTAGGACTAAATTGTTTGTTCGGTTCTTAAACTCATAACACTAAAATGATATCTTATCCAACTCTCGCTGCGACCACATCTATCCTCTAAACAGAAGCAAATGAAATCTCTTTGCGAAATACCAATAAATATAGTCTCTATGATTAGCGTGTACGATATGTTTACAAAATTCCTAAACCAATTCTCGCTGCGAAAAGGCTGTTTGCTCATGTAAGATTGGCTCAGGATATCAATAGCCCTCTCGCGCCTACTAACATTCCTATGATACCAGTATTAAGGTGATCAGTCTTAAGCCTAGTGTAATTAACAAATCCAGATGAAGAACATTATAGATAAACTAACAGATTTATGCCCAATTCAACAAACCATTATAACCCTTTGAAAACCCTAGATCTAACAAGGTGACTACTCAGACACAGAAGAGATAACACAAATCATTGTCTGCTCCAAAAGCTCCAAAGTGCTCATCAGGGTCTATCTCGTGTTTGTACCTAATAAGACTCAATATATATACAAAATACTCTAAAATCAAAGCATATATAATGTTATTAAACCACAAAATACATAATTTATCAGTGGGCTCGATGGAGAGTAAGGACGAGAGGCGTAGTGAGGATAGCGACCGAAAGTTGCTATGACGAAGAAGAACTCAAAAAGATGAAAAAAGAAACTGCAATGAAGACAAAAGAGGAGTAAGAAGAATTTATGAAGTACGAGTGGAATAAAAAGACATCTCAATCGACGGGCATTTAATTAAAGTAGTAAAAGCTTCTTTAAAAGTACACGCAAGTTTCGGTACTCAAGTAAGGTTTAATGACACATGCTAGTTAGTCATTAAACACCTATAAAACTTAGGAAGATACCCAAAGGGGTAAAAACCAAGGTCGGCCCAATAAAAGTTCCCCTAAAAAGGGGCCCAATCTTTTAGTTGAACCACTTCAAAATAGACTCAGCAAACACGAACTGTTGTGAAGTCCGCAAGAACATCTTTTGTTCCGAACTATATAACAGTTCGTTAAGAAGCGTCGAATATATGAACCATCTAATGGATCTCTATAATATTTTGAAAATTCCGAACTGTCAAACAGTCCACAAGGATTCCTTTCATATAACAAAAGGTACACCAAATATAAAGCCGAGCTCAGTCCTCACTTAAAAGCCGAGCCCCATCCCTGCACTTTTATATAACTGGATAAAAGTTTTTTTTTTTTAATGGTAAGGGTCTGATCAACCATTTTTTCTCTTGAAATACAACTCGACTCAGAGTTTTCTGAAAGAACTGGACTTTGCAAACCCGGTCAGATATAAATTCTCATCAAAATAAGCATCTAAGTATCAACATTCTTAGGTAAAGAGAATTAAATAAGTAATTAAAACCCCCTTGGGTAAAACAAAAAGTAATGTAGAAAGCAAAAACAAATTCATCAAGTTTTGGGACACATCCCGGAGAAAGTGGACACAGCCACGAATTAAATAAATTCAAGCAAGATACCCGTAAAGGGTTTTCAATCATCTCAGAGGCAGAGTCAACAGGAGGATCCACAACGGCATTCATTTCTGAAGGGTTGCCACTAACACCACGGTCTGGAGACACCTCCATAGGAAGGGTCTCCGGTTCGGAAGAGGTAGCCTCGGGAAGAATGCCTCCAGGCATATCCTGAATATTTTAATTGTACTTGTTATAATAAATAACATCTCTCTTTAAGCCAAGTAAGATGACTCTCTGTAATAAGGGAGAGGTTTGATCCAAATTGGTCGAATCGTACCTTATCAGAATGAGAGCTTCAGCATGAAGGAGGGAGATCTGCTCAATAGGTAGATCAAGATTAAGTTCGGGGAGAGTAGGAGAGTCCACAAAGGCAGTGGCAAACTGATCGTGGTCCAATGGAGCAATGACGAAAGTATCCCTCTCAGATGTCAACTCAGCCAGCCAACTCTTTACCTCAGCTATTTCTTCTTCCAAATCAATCTTATCTTCTTTAATTTTGCCAAGAAGAACTAGATTACTCCTCATCTCATTAACATCAGCTTGAAGGATAGCACGAGCTTCGATAGACTTAACATGCTCGGACAGCTGACTCAACATAACCTTACCGTTCTCCTTTACTTCCTTTCAGGCCGAACTAGCATTCTTTTGTATATCGTGATCGCAAAGTTTAAGCAACACATTGTACTTCAAAGATATCTCCTCAAGTTGTTCATGCGCGGCAACCGTTTCACGTTTGTACCGCAAATTCAAAGACTTGATAGCATCTTGTTCCGAAAACATAACTGAATATTTCTCCTCATAATCCTTGGCCAACCTTTCAGCTGCACCACGAGAAGTCTCGAATTTGTCCTTGAGCTCATTTCGTTCCTTCCTCAAGCACTCTATCGTCAGCATATCCCTTCTTTCAGGTTAGCAATAGCCTTCTCGTGCTCGGTGGACATTTTCTTGATAACTTCAGCCTCCGCAGAAGAAGACAGCTCGAGAAGAAGTTGCTCATAGTAGCAAACATGTCGTTAAAATCAGCAACGGCCTATGCGAATAAAAGGTGTAAAAAGCATGGGAATATAAAAAGAATTAATAAAGATAATCGATGAAAATACCTGGCTAGTATGACAGGCATGATTCACAAAAATCTCACAGGAACCAGGGCGCCCACTTGTCGAACACTTCGGCCATCTTTACTGCCTCTAAAAGTAAAAATGGGCAACAAGATAATGAGACCAGTAAAGAGTTCGTGAGATCTATAGAAGTAAATGAGCATACCTAGAGAAGCATTAATGTTTCCAGGAAGAAATCCAGACCTAACCCTAGTAGAATCGGATGCAACTAAAGTCTGGTCACCAGGGATCTATCACCATTAAAGACATAGACACGTATCGACCGAGTCACCATAATAAAGGATATGAGTCCGGTTCGGTACAGAAGTTTTCGCTTCGAGAAAGAATAACTAGCAAACTAATAAGATGTCTGGGAAGCGAAGTCAAGGAGTTCGCTTGGTAATAGAAGCTCGGAGAAGATAAAGAGTTTGCAAGAAGAGCTTATGTCGCAAAGTCAAAGAAGAAAGCTATTTCGAAATACCAGACGTTACAGCTTTCAAGACCAAATCGAAACCAATGTATTTAATTAAAATAATTTGAGTAATTGTAATTCATTAATAGCATTAAAAGCCGAAAACGTGTATAAATAATAGAGAAGAACAAGTATAAAATTTGGGAAAATTGATAGGTAATAATTGAAAAACTCAATCATAATATACCAATGGATAGAGCCCACGAATAATAAAGCATAGTAGCTAATCCATTAACTGAAGCAGAGTTAATTTTAACAAAAAACCAAGAATTTTTCCAATGGTTGTCTTTTTCCGGAAATCCAGTGACTAGAGCCCTGTCAATGTGCGGGTAAATGGCATAGTAACCCGAGCCACTTCTGTTAGAGATCCGAACACTAAAAAGTTTGAGGAAATCACTAGCACTTAAGGCGTATCCAGCCTCGGCAGCAATTGCAAGAGTAGAAAGAATGGCGCGAAGCATGTTTGGTGTCACCTGCGGAAGAGCAAGGCCTAAGCCATGGAGGAAAAGCGGAAGAACCTCTGGGAGAGGAAATAACATGCCGCATCCAGTGAGGTAAACCGAATAAAGGCATAGATAGCCGGAGCGACCTGATTCAGGAGATTCTTCCAGAGTCGGGAGAGCAAATTTGACCTCCGATAGAACTTTACAGAGGGTCTTCATAGTCTGAAGATCTTCTCCCTTCTTGAGTATCGATGGAGGATGAGGAACAAATTTGTCATTGGACTTCGTAGGAGGGAAAATTGAAGAAGTTTTCGAAGTATTTGCCATAGGTGAGGAAGGTAAAAATTGTGAAATCACGAAAGACAAAGGAAGAATGTAGAAATTTCTCAGACGAAGAAGAAGAGTAGAAAAAGGGAAAGTGAAAAGTCACGAGTAAGTAAAAAGAAGAAGAAAAATAAAACTACCTTATTAAAATGGACGGATGAAAAACTACCTTGAAATTGATGGAAGAAGTGGGTTATTTTTTCCTCATTTTTAAATAAAAATTTAGAATAAATGAGAACGTGCATCAAGGGAGTCACATCAAGAAATTACGAAATCTAAGGGATGTGATGAAGAAAGCAACATTTATTACTTTAGTCTCTTGAGCCGAAAATCAGCTTGCAAGACTTGGGAGAAAAATGTTAATACCAGATCCCGCACCAAGGATCTATCACCATTAAAGACATAGACATGTGTCGACCGAGTCATCATAATAAAGGATATGAGTCCGGTTCGGTACAGAAGTCTTCGCTTCGAGAGAGAATAACCAGCAAACTAATAAGATGTTTGGGAAGCGAAGTCAAGGAGTTCGCTTGGTAATAGAAGCTCGGAGAAGATAAAGAGTTTGCAAGAAGAGCTTATGTCGCAAAGTCAAAAAAGAAAGCTATTTCGAAATATCAGACGTTACAGCTTTCAAGACCAAATCGAAACCGAGTATTTAATTAAAATAATTTGAGTAAGTGTAATTCATTAATAGCATTAAAAGCCGAAAACGTGTATAAATAGGGGAAGAAGGATATTATAAAGGGGGGGAGGCTTTTTTCTCTCAAAATTTTAAAAATATAATACAAGAAAATTTTACTACATTTCTATAAGTTTATTCAATTCAAAATAATTGGTGTGGATCCTGAATCTACACTAAAATTTTAGTTTTTCTTTTACTAACCCTACCAAAAAGTTCTTTATATTTTTTAAATTTTACTGTTTTTATATTGTGCTATCTTTTTATCTACATAGGCTGTATATAAGAGTAGGCAGTTTTAGTTTTTCTTTTTCTAACCCTATCAAAAAGTTCTTTATATTTTTTAAATTTTACTGTTTTTATATTGTGCTATCTTTTTATCTACATAAGCTGTATGTAAGAGTAGGCCTATATATTTGGTAGAAGAACCCAAAGGTAGGCTCAATTTAGTGTTTTCTGTTCTGAATGGAGAATTTTCTTGAGTCTCTTTTTCTATCCGTCTATTATCAAATATACAATCCCATCAAAATCTAAAAAACTTGCATCAACGTGTTTTCTAAACAAACAAAACATGTTTTCTACAAAACTTGCATCCATTAAAGTAAAATTGGAATATCATTTTGAGAGATTAAATTAGTAAAAGGTTGTTTACCCCCATTCCCACTTCAAAATAGCAAACTTATATTTTAAATCTTTTAAGTTTTTTATGCCTATTTTTATCTTTTAAGGTAAAACTTTTGCTAAATTACTCTCAAAATGATATTCCATTTTAAACCGACACTTAAGATCATAAAAATTAACAAAAATTTATTCTGTTGACTAAAATTTAACATGTATACCATATAAGCATGTAATATATGTGCTGGATGATAGCCATGGACAAAATATTCGTTAGATTTGATTTGTTTCGCTATTCAGTTCGATTCGATTCAGAAAAACTAAATATTCGTAATTTTACGAAGCAAAGCAAATATTAAAAACTAGTATTCGTTAAAACAGAAGCAAATATCAAATACTAAAATTTTAAGATACGAATATTTGATTCGCTTCGATATATTTACATATATATATATATATAGATAACTATATATATTATTGCATATTGATTATCTCTATATAGAAATTGCAAAATTTTATTCATCAAATTAATTATATAAATATGAAAATTTAATAAATTAAGAAGAAATATGTAATTTTAAATAAAATATTGCTATTTTGAGATACGTTTTGAATTTTATTTATTTTGTTTTATTTTTATAGTTATGTTAAAATTATTACAAAAGCGAATCGAATATCCGCAAATACTTAAGATTTTAGCAAATATTCGAATGTCCGAATATTCGGTTAGGTCCGAAGCAAATACGAATAGAAAATTTTATTTATTCGGACGAAGCAAAACGAATAGCGAATACCTTCAAAAATCCGAATATTCGCTTCGTGCTCAGACCTATTAAATGACAATCAAGATAATTTGCAGTTAAATTTTATATGATTTGAAGTGTCGATGCAAACTGAAATGCCATTTTAGTGATTTAAATTAACTGGAATATCATTTTAAAAGTTTACTGTAAGAGTCAAAAACTTTAGAAATTTACTTTAGAAATTTAAAGTAGAATTGTTAAATCATCTTGAATGGTTTTAATGAGATTTTTTTTTTTTTTTTTGTACCAAAATGTAAAGCGAGAAAGAAAAAATTAGCTATTTGAGCCATTTGGCATAGATACAGATCATAAATTTTGGTTTTAAATGGATACAGCAGACGGAACGGCTAAAACCATCTGCGGACTAAACCATTTTTTTTTTACTATTTACAATTTATAATCTGCAATAATGCAGATAAATAAAAACTAAAAAAAACGCTGCATATTAACTGTGATCCAGAAATAAAGTAGGATCGCAGTAGATTATAAACAACCCCAAACAAAAAGTGATTTAGTTCACTGATAGTTATGTCTACTAAGTACGTAGTCACTATTTGAAACTTTCAAATGCAAATTACAAATCTTGAAAGTTTTTAACAATTTAAAGTAGAATTGCTAAATCATCTTAAAAGTTTTTAATGAGATTTTCTTGTTTTTATTCAAATTTAAAGCGAAGAAAAAAAACAAATAGCTGTTTGAGCCACTGGACAGAGATATGGATCATAAACTTCAATTGCAAGTTACAAGTCTAAGATAAAAACTTCGTTTTGTCTTAGTGATATAATAATTAAAATTATTCGTTTTTACTTATTGGATCATCCTCATCTCGACCACACTTCCCAATACCACATCATGGTATTGATACGTCATACGTGGCTAACTATAATTTGTTATTTCCTTTTGCTTTTAGCATCTATTACCAATTCTCGTTTTGTTATATCTTATGCGGAGTAGACAAAATTTATAAGAGAATAGAACCGGTTTGGATCCACACCGAAATGTCAGAATAAGGAAGATGATAAAATTTGGTCACTTGTATTCTCTTCCGCGACTTATCTTATCTGATAGTCATTGTTCTCGTGGTTTATTTTGACTATATCACAAGATTTTAAATACGTAATATTTTAACTTGGATCGAAGACTCCCATGCCATTGATTTTTTTGTTTTCAATATAAATGATTAAATTTTGTTTGGTATGAAATCTTAACATATGTATGAAATCTATACATGTAAATGTCTTGAATTTCAAGAATTTCAGCTCATATTTATGCCTTGACGGTTTTTAGTATTTGATATGCAAGACACACATCTTGATTAGCAAGTTAAATTTATTAATATCTGATTTATATATCACATAAAACTCAAAAAAAGATTTTAATCAGTAATATATGATTTTGTTTTTCCAAAATTCTCATGGCTTTTTTTGTACCATGCAATGAAACTCCAATTGATGCATGGCAAAATATTTGTTTGCTAGCTCTAACTGAACAAATAATTTTTCAAGTTTCTAAATTGACGCACCTAAATATTATTTGTATTTAAAAAATTCTGAAAATACCTGAAATAATCATAAATTAAATATTTTAAATATTATCAATAGCAATATATTTGATTTGAAGATAGATTTTAAACCATCGGTCAATAACATTTTATTTTAAAAGACATTGAAAATTTTATTATATAAACTTGAGTTGCAATCACGAAAAATCGACACGTGTCAAAATTATAACTCATAAACTCTTGATATGTGTCACTAATCATTACGATCTTGTCACATGTCAAATTATAATATATATATATATATATATAATTTAACTTAAAAAGAAAATTCAGTAATTGTTAATATATCAAATCATCAACTAAAATTCATGAATCCTGACAAAAAAAAATAACACGGAAAATGAGAATTTTGTTAAAAAAGAAAAAAAAGAATAAAAAATATTAAATTAATTATCTAATCAGTAACTAAATTTTAAAAATACATTTAAATAAAATACAAAAACAAAAAAGTGTTGTTTCAAAAAAAATGGAAATCACAAAAATTATTAATTTAACTAATCAATAATTAAAATTAAGAAATATATTTAAAACAATCTTATTATATAAACTTTGATTGCACTCACGAGATTTTGACACGTGTCACAATTATAACTCAAGAGATCATGACATAAGTCACTTATTCGTTATTTGATGTGATTTTGACATGTGTAAAAAAATTTCTTCCCTAGTTAAAAAAAAAAGTATATATATATATAATAAGGAAATAATCAAATACATAATCTTTACTTTCTATTTTTGTATATTATTTTCTGAATCCAAAAAAAAAAAATACACAAAAGAGGAAAATCAATAAATAATCAAAAGATAATATTTACTTTCTATTTTTTACTTATATATAATTTTGATCATGTTTTGAAACAAGTTTAGATGTTTTAAAAATTGACCTCATATAAATGCTTAAATTTTATTTATCTAAATCTATAATGAATTAGGTTAAATTTTTAGAAAATATATATATTTTAAAATAAATACGTATATTTAATTAACAATCTACCTATATTATTTTGTCATTAAAAAAACAACAAAAAGAGAGCAAAAAGTAAATAACAAATAAGATAATTAAATTTTCCATTTTTAATATATGTCCAATCTTATTATTTCTATAAGCTTTAAAATATTAGTTAAAAGTTGAATAATGTTTGGTTAAGTTTTCAAATATTTTGGTATTTTGGTTATTTCGGTCTAAAAGTAAATAATTATTTTAATTTTATAATTGTAGGGTAATTGGATTATATAAAGTTTATTTATCATTAATAGTTTTGGATATATATTTGTATTTCAAATATTTCAGGTATCTAATTGATTCTAAGATTTGGTTTGGATTTATTTTTTCAAATAGAGGTTTTTAGGACATATTCATGTTTTTTATCGGTATAAATTTGAGTTTAGTATTTTTTTGGTTGGATTCGGTTTGGTTCTTCAGTTTATGGTAATTTTTTCAAACCTATCTCACACGGTAATTGAAAAAACAAACATCAAGATGAAACTAAAATGTATTGAATGTTGTATAGATTTTTAATATGTTAATAATAAAGTTATAACAATAAATCAAATTAATTTATTAATATATAAAAATAAAATTATGTAAATAAATCTCTTCTGAATAAGGAAATATGAGTTCACTTTCTTTCTCTAAAAAATTTAAAATTTACTATTAACAATAAATATTTAATTTAATAATTAATCCAAATTTATTTTATTTAAAAAAATTTAAAAATCTGTTCATATGACGGATCCTAGTATCATAATAAATAACACTGATTAAATACAAAATTTTTAACTTTGTGATTGAATAACATGAGATTTATCGAAAACAAAAATATATCAAATATTTGATGGAATAAAAAATATGTTATTTTTTTTCTCTTTCTTTCATTTTTTGTAATTTAAATTTAAAAACAAATAAATTAATATGAAATGCCAGACTTTATCCATATTTTATTATTAATATAAACTCTCTATCACCAATCTGATCACTATTTAATTAATATATAATTGTTGAAAAAAATAAACCAATGTTTGATGGAAAACACTCGTTGGATTAAATCTGTTAAGCATTTAATAACTTTACCAATGATGATGGGCCAATCAAGTCGTGCAAGCAAAGAGTTAAAAATGGGTCCCACTGGCATAAAATGTCCAGAGATGAAGAGTCCTGATCTAATGTAATCCTTAAATAATTTAATCTCCACCGTTCGTTATTAATACAGCCAAAGAAGGGTATAATTGTAAATATAGAATCGTCGAACAATATCATTCACTGGTGGAAACGATCCGATAACAGAATTTTCTTTTTTCTGTACCTCAAAAAATATAATTTGGAAAATTAAAAAAAAAAAACAAAAAAATCCGTTCACTAAAATACATCAATGTTTAGGATTTTTTCGAGAAAGTAAAAAAGGAAAAAAAAAAGCGCCATGGGAAGAGCTTTCGTGTATGTAATTCTTGGAGGAGGTGTTTCTGCTGGTTATGCAGCTCTCGAATTCACGCGTAGAGGTGTCTCCGATGGCGAACTCTGTATCATTTCCGACGAACCCGTAAGCACTCGTAATTTGATTTGAATTGTATTTGTTTTGGATAACGAAGATGAGATTTATCTATGCTTTGTTGTTGTTATTGTTCATTGAGTCCTTAATCGCTTCATCCTGTGAAATTATTGATTAGCTTTGATTTTGAGTGACTCTGTAGTTGATTTTACTATCTGTAGTTTCTGGAATTTTAGGTGTTGATCAAAGGATCGGATTTGGTGTTTTGATGATTATTAGATTGAAATTGATTAGACTTGTTGCTTGAGCTTTTGATACTTGTTTCAAACGGAAGCTTGATTGCAAATTGCAATTCATGCTTAGTAGAACTTTGAATTATATTTGGTATTTGGTGAAGTTACTGTACTTCAAGAGTAGCTTGCAAGAATCAATTCATGGACTATATAATATATAGAGATTATTGCCAATATTCTCATAGCACGTCAAATTCATTGATAGCCTCTAGCCTTAAAGGATCGTAATTTATGCGATGTTTTACAATCTTTAGATATAGCTTATTGATTGATTAGTTGCAAACAATCCTTGACTCATTATGGTAGAAATTACTGTGGTTTGTGATTCATGTTTTTTCACTCATGCTTGTTTTGTTATGAAGTGTTTGTTTTGCTCTGTAAAATAATAAGCTTTGGTATTTGCTTTTATTTTTTTTGTCTAGGTTGCACCATATGAGAGGCCTGCCTTAAGCAAAGGTTTTCTTCTGCCAGAAGGTAAGAGAAACCTGGTAGCTTGCGGTTTCTGCATTTGGAGTTAGGGAAACGCTAAAATGTATAGAAAGTTCTCAAGAAATAAGAAAATTTGGGTTGTTGTTCAGTTATTAGGTTCTGTAAGGGTTACTCATGATCTTATCTGCAGCTCCTGCACGGCTTCCTTCTTTCCACACTTGTGTTGGAGCTAATGATGAGAAGCTCACTCCGAAATGGTACAAGGAACATGGTAATTACATTTGCACTTTTGATATTGAGAAAAGTACTAGTTTACTTGGGAAATACTTTTGATTTTGACTATGAGAGTCTTTTCTGAAAATTTGTGAAATACTTTTGTCAGGAATTGAATTGGTCCTCGGAACTCGTGTTAAGTCCGTTGATGTGAGGAGGAAGACTCTTTTATCGAGCACCGGGGAGACTATAAGTTACAAGTTCTTGATCATTGCAACAGGTGCCCGGGTATGGATTGCACAACGATACTTTCGTTTTTCGTTTTTCGTTTTCCGAAAGTAAGAGTTTGTGCTGGTGAGAAGTTGTCATTAACTTGAACGATAAAATTACTGGTTCTTAAAAACATATTATAGGCTTTAGGAATTTACAATCTGTTATTACTTATTATCAATAACGTTTTATTTGACTATGGAATGCCTATTAGATGCTGTGTACATTGATATGGGCAACAATTTGTGCAATTTTAAAAACTTTAAACTGCTAAAGTCGTGGCCTTATTCTTGTCACATTTGGCTTGTACAAGTAGGCGCTGAAGCTGGAAGAATTTGGGGTTGAAGGCTCAGATGCTGAAAATGTTTGTTACTTACGAGATCTTGCTGATGCAAATAGGCTTGCAAATGTGATTCAATCAAGCTCCAATGGGAATGCTGTTGTTATCGGCGGTGGCTATATCGGCATGGAGTGTGCTGCATCTTTAGTGATCAACAAAATCAATGTGACGATGGTTTTCCCAGAGGCTCACTGCAGTAAGTACTCTCCATTATTACTCAACTTACATGTAAAAGAGAAAGCTTGTGTATTTGGCTTGACCTTTATTTGTTTCTTATGACAGTGGCACGTCTCTTTACGCCCAAGATTGCAAATTTGTATGAAGAATACTACAGAGCTAAAGGCGTGAAATTCGTAAAAGGAACGGTTTTGACATCATTTGAATTTGACTCCAATAGAAAGGTGTCTGGTACTTTGCATCTATGTATAGAACTAAAAGCTGGGAAGAATCGATTGAGCAACAGATCCTCCTGGTCCAGTGATGTTTATTGATATGAACTTTTTGGGATTTTGATTTACAGGTGACTGCGGTTAATCTTAAAGATGGAAGCCATTTACCAGCAGATTTGGTTGTGGTTGGAATCGGGATACGACCAAACACAAGCTTGTTTGAGGGACAGTTAACAATAGAGAAAGGAGGGATAAAAGTGAACAGCAAAATGCAGTCAAGTGACAGCTCAGTGTATGCAATAGGCGATGTAGCTACATTCCCAGTGAAACTGTTTGGCGAAACAAGGAGGCTTGAGCACGTAGACTCGGCTAGGAAATCAGCACGGCACGCAGTTTCAGTGATTATGGAGCCAGCCAAGACCGGAGAATTTGACTACTTGCCATTTTTCTACTCAAGGGTCTTCGCCTTCTCATGGCAATTCTATGGTGACCCTGGAGGTGAAGTTGTGCACTTTGGAGACTATGAAGACGGAAAACAGTTTGGAGCGTATTGGGTTAAAAAGGGTCACCTTGTTGGTTCTTTTCTTGAAGGAGGCACTAAAGAAGAATACGAAATTATCTCGAAAGCTACACAATTGAAACCAGCTGTGACTGATTTGGAAGAATTAGGAAGAGAAGGACTCAGGTTTGCTCAGACTGTGGTGAGTGAGCAGAAAGTTCCCGAGGTTAAGGATGCTCCAAGCTCTGTGTTGGTGAGACAATGTTCAAGGGTGGTGGCAATGGAGAAGCCTTTGTACGTATGGCACGCGGCTACTGGAGTCGTTGTGGCTGCATCTGTGGCTGCGTTTGCGTTTTGGTATGGGAGGAGACGCCGTAGATGGTGAATGTGGGATTTTGGATTCATTGGAAATGGAACTTGCTGTTGTTTGTAGCATTGGTGGGAAAAATATAGAATGGGAGAGACTTGAAACTACGCAATGTGATTACATTGGTATACAATTATTATATGCTTCTTTTGAAATACAGAAATGTTTCCACTAAACTTTGATTCAAATTCTTTGAAGCTCTTTCTTACAAGTTGTTGTTTAGGGATAGATAATAGAGCTGCACGGGTTCTTTATAATAAAATGTATTAGAGATTCCACATAGAGATCTAGGTGAAATGAGAAGATGATGCCAACACACTACTGACCTCCATTCCAAGATGAAGAATTGAAGATAACCTATAAATAACCATTGTGGATGCTAAATACCACAAATTGTATTTTATAAGCGCAAGAATAAATCAAATGGGATAGAATCTCGTGCAAAACAACAAATCTTAACAGCTGAATGAATCAAAACAGTTTTTTTATTGATATTTGATTGGAATTACAAAAGGGAAATGAACAAGAAGTAAACGAGAGTCCGTGCTAGAGTCGTAGTATGAATTTCTAGGTTAAAACTTAGGTCCTTTGTGTCTTGACTTCCCCGGCCTTAAATAAAATCTTTTTGCTCTAACTTCCTCCTTGAATCTCGTCCGCAATCTGGTATAACTCCTTCAGAAATATCATCTCTTTGATCTGGTAGCGTTGACTCGTTCATTACTTGTAGTCCTGCAGGAGGTTGTCCCGTGATAGGGTTCTCCACAGGTCCGGAGTCTGTGCTGCGGTTTCTTCAACATCAACAAACAAACCTAAGCTGCAAGGTATCCTTCTTCGTTTTCTGCTTTTCCATGTGGTTTTAATTATTAAAACACATAAATAAGTTCAATTGAAAATATCCCATTTTATATTAAGAGCTCACTCACTATTAGAAAGTAGAAACCACATGTTTTAAATACTATGTTTTTAAGTCCATTGAACACTGTAAGAGTTATTTGTTTTTAGTATTAGATAGTCTTCTTAAACAAGCTATTATTTCGCATTAAACATTCAATTATGTTTATATTGTTAATCTCAAAGAATTGCTTTCTTAATTATTTAAGATATCTTTAGACCAAAATGTGTTTCCGACTCTTATATTCTGACTAATTTGTTATAGTCAGATAATGGTTGCAAGATTTAAGTTTTGACTAAATTATGATTATAGCCCTTGTCAAAATTTGGATATTTCTCGTATTGAATCTGTTGTAGCTTCAAATATGTTCCCTCCATGAGATTGTTGCGACTGAACAAGATTCGTTTAGAAGGTGGGCTGGATCCGCAAACACTGTAATCATGAAGTCCTAGGGTGTTTTTGTGGGATTTTAGGGAAGAAGACATAAAACAAAAAATAAGTTTTAAGTTAACTATGTGTTTTCTTATTTAACATGGACTTTCTCAAAACCAGTTGTGCAAAGTCTATGTAACCTTAGAGAATTAATTTGCAAACACACAACATGAATAAATATAAGAAATTGCAAAAGTTTGGAAAATTATTAGATCATTTTCTGTAACATCCCGATTTTTGGTTTTTAGTGGTGCATGAAGAGCGCTTAAGAGATTTGATTTGGCAATTTATGTCACCAAAGTGCACTTAGTTTTTCCATCACTTGTCTAGTTAGAACTCTAGAGTTAAATGTGCTTTAGTTGGAGTAGCACTAGGATGGGTATATGATGAGTTTCTTATGTTTTTTACATGTTGTTTAGTTTTATTTTTAACTTGATTTTTTCTACAAAATAATATTCATTTTAAAAGGGAGTTTTAGTAAAACAATAATAATATTTTCTTTTAAAAATATCTTATTACATAAACTTGGGTTTGCACTCATCAGAAGCCGACACATGCCAAAATTATAACTCATGAGATATTGACACGTCTCACTAATCATTCAGATCTTACCATGTCTCAAATTATAAAAAATATATATTAAAAAAATTTACGAGAAAAGGAAATTCAGTAATTGTTAATATATCAAAAAATATTAAAACCATATATTTAGGAACCATTAAAACCAATACCTAAAAAATAGGAACAAACTAAAAAAGGAAAAAAAGAAACACACAATTGTTAACTTAACTAATCAATAATTAAGATTAAAAAATACATTTAAAACAAATACAAAAACGAAAATAAAACCATAACTAAAAAGGAAAAAGAAATACAATATTTTGAAAATTTATCTTATCATTAAGTAAAATTAAAAATTAACTAAAACCAACCCCTTAAAAACTACCGTAAAGGAAAAAATTAATCAATAATTAAGATTAAGAAATATATTTAAAATAAATAAAAAAGGAAACATAAAATTGTTAATTTAACTAATCAACAATTTATTTGCTTTAACCTAAGTTTAGTTTATTTACAATGATAGTTTTCCAAGTTTCATGGTTTTCTACAAAATTACTATTAGTGTTTTTTTAAATTGTTTTATAATGTTAATTATTTATGGATATTTGTTTGATATAATGCATATTATTTTGATATAAAAGTTTTTATTTCTGTTAATTTATATGGAGTATACATGAGGTTAGAGTAAGATTTTAATATGATTGAAGATTGAGTTAAGTTGTATAGCAAAATCAAGTGTGTAGGAATAAAAGCTTATTTAACAAAGAGTTAATAACCAATAATTTTTTAGATATGTTGGTTAATTTTGGGTATTTTAGTTATTTGATACTAAAATAATTGATGTTTTGGGTTTATAATTGTAAGATAATTGTATTATATCAAATATAAATATTATTAATATTTTAGGCATATAGTTTTATTTTGAGTATTTTGGGTATCCATTCGGTTCTCAGATCGGTTCAGTTTAGGTTTGATTTTTTTGATATAGGAGTTTAAAGGACATATTTGGATTTTTATTGGGTTTATACCCTTTTTCAGGTTGAATTTTGTTTGGTTTTTTGGGTTTCAGATATTTTTTGTCCACGTTATCTAACATGGTGGTAAAAAAAACAAGTGAGAACCAAAACCTTTTGGACACTATATAGATTTTAACATGTTTATAATAAATTTTAGTATAGAAAATTAATTAATTTTCTTATTAAAAACTAAAATTTAGTAAATCACTATTATTTCTAACAAAATCTGATTTCTATTCATTTTTCTAAAAATATTCAAGATTTATCATTATTGATAAATATTTAGTTGAATAAAAATGCATAATTTTAAATTATTTTAAAATTTAAAACTCGTCCATTGGACAGGTCCTAATCTAGTATTAAATAAAGAGAAGGTATTTTTAATAATTAACAAAATAAAATATGGTATTTTTCCAAAATTTCTCTAAAAATTATGTATACATGAATAATGATCACTATACATAATTATTGTGTTAGACCAAACGTAAATATGCAGGAAAAATTAAATAAAGAAGAAAAAATAATAACTAAATACTGTTATTTCAATGAAATGAGATTAAATTGTATAGAATATCATGATATCCATCTAACTGATCAATACATTTATTATTATCTTTGGTTTTTACAAAGATGAACAAATCCTCTTTTCTCTAAGGCTCTTATTCAAACAAATAAAAATCTGAAAAACATCATTCCCTAATTTCAATAAATAAAACTAGAAAACAATCACTAAATGGGACAAACCAAACCCACTAGTGTAAAAACCTTGAAAAAGTCACCTCTTCAAACGTTGTGTACAAGAAGAACTTGTACACGCCCTGAAGTTCTTTGTAGCATCGCGGCCCTAGCAAGTGTTGTCATCCTTTGATTTTCCTTTGAAATATTTCGCATGTATATCTCAACTCTTTCCAACACCCCACACTCACCACCAGACCTTATTAAATACTTTAAAATATTGAGCTTGTTCGAGCTCCAAACAAAATTGTTAACTGTTATGACCTTAAGTGTCTTTCTTAGACACTTAGAGCATCTCCATTGGTATGCTGTTTAAGAAGGGTACTTATGATTTAATTTAATGTAAAATAATTAAAATTAATGCTAAGAATCTTCATAAGAATTTATATAATTTTGCTCCTCCATTGGTAGAATTCCACATGGGTTGCTTAAAAAAATATATATAATTATTTTTTTCAAATTTACAAACTTTTAGTAAGTAAATAATTATTGCATTCATAATTATAAACTTTGGATAAGTAAATAATTATAAACTTTTGGTAAGTAAATATTAAATTTAGTAGTTAAGTATTTTATTTGCAAGAATATACCAAAGTTATTGATAGTTCTATTGTCAATGTTCTAGATATAGAGAAAGAGAGTCTCGGATTCGATCCAAGTAGAGTGTTTTTTTTGTCATTTTCGTCATTATTTTAAGCAGAGGTAATATGGTAATTGTCAATTCATCTTCCTCACACAACAATCATCTCCTCTGAAACCCTATTTACAGCCGTCAACTATTTTTTTGGTTTTGTTTCTATCATTTCATCTTATTTTTGATTATATTACACATAGAAATGATAGATCTGATACTAGAGATCCGATTTTGCTCCAAAAAAAAAAAATCATAGTTTTTTTTTTAGTCCAATTTTTTTTCGTTCAATAAAACCAGGACACGTGATGCTAAGTGTCTATCCTTCAAATCCTTACTTAAGCGTCGATCCTTACCTATTTCATTTATTTTGATTTATTTTTATTGAATTAATGGGTTAAGAACTCCTTAAAATCTCTTAAGCATCTCCCGATGGAGATGGTCTTCTATGGTATGTTATGCATCCAGTATGTGCATGGATCAATGCCGACATATTAAAAAGCAGTCTAAAAATAGCAAAAAAACCATATGATTTAGTAATAAAATATTTGGCTAAACTTTATTGTGTATATAAAACTTTTACCGGGAAAGATGGAGGAAGAATATCGAAAGTGACACCATGTTGGGGCAATTATTAAGAATAATCCTAATTCCATTGAATTCTTTTGGATGCATCTTCGTTCTCAGCACCAAATGTTTGTTTCAATTGGATGAAGCAAATAATATGGATGTTCACATTTGTGAATCACCTTCCGAGAAAGAAAAATACACATGTTATACATTCTAAGAAAATAGATAAATATAGCCATTTAATATAGTAAATTTTAGCGTATTGCGTTAAGAATTTACACATTTGACCCGATAATTTCTAACCTAGTTTATACAACAACAATATTTTTGAGTTCAACATATTTTCTCTTAACTATTACCATATCCCCAAGAATTCAAAATTTCCAAGAACCTTTAATTAAATGAACAAATGTTATACTATAAAGTTGTAATTTAGATATACCTGAAGGAGATAAGGACAGACTGTTAACATCCTCGCACCTCAGATATTGTTAAGAAAGTCAGAAAGAACTTCACCACCTACTATGGTTGATTCATTTGGCTCATCAGACACTCTCTCTAACCCGAAGTCTAACTAGACTTCTTTGATGATCTTATTAATCTTGTCAAAATAAAATGAAATAACCTCGTCTGAGTACATGAAGTAAATAATTATAAGTCTACCAAGAATAAATAAATATACACAAATATAATATTAATCGACGAACAAAGTAAATAATCAAGTCAACAGTTAAATATGTCGACTATATAAACAAATCAACCAATCATATAAATCGACTTTTATAAAATAAGTCAAGGTTGAAACAAATAAGTTTACATAAATAAAAATATAAGTCGATAGTTCAATAATAAGCTTTATTAATAAGTCAACATAAAATTATACAAGTTTATCAAGAATAAATAAAGAAATTATTTTCTAAAATACCTTAAATCTTTTCACACTTTCTATACAGGTCTATGAGAATTAATCTAAATTGACTAAGAAAAAAATAACTCAGCAATATAAATAAGTTAACTATGTGAGTCAACAGTTATAAAATAAGTCGATAGAAATAAAATATAAATCGTCAGTTCAATAAATAAACTTATTAATAAGTCAACATAAAATGATATAAGTTTACAATGAATAAATAAGTATACAAAAAAAAACATATAGATTATTTGCTAAAATACCTTAAGTCTTGTCATACTGTTGCAAACTATACCATAATTTACAAGAATTGAAATGTACATTTTCATGTTAAACAAAATGATATTTCTATCCTTAGTTAATAACTTAAAATTTAAAAACAAAAACAAAATATTTTGATTATTTAACTTTTATAAATAGTGAAAATAATTAATTTAAATATAATAAAAATATTTATTATGCTAAAGGCAGTATTATCAGCAATACCCACTTACACGATGTCTTGCTTCCAGATCCCAATCAGCCTATGCAAACGAATCCAGTCAGCTCTTATACGATTCTGGGATGCAAGCCCTGACAAAAAGAAAATGTGCTGGATTGCATGGGAACTACTGACCAAGCCAAAGAAAAAAGGAGGGCTCAGATTCAGGGACATACAAAGCTTCAACAACGTACTCTTAGCAAAGCTCGCCTGGAGACTCCTCACTGAACCTGAACACTCATAGCCAGAGTACTAACAGGCAAGTATTGCCGGAAAGCTCCCTTCCTTAGAATGTAAACCACCGGCTACAGCTTGCCATGCCTGGAGAGGAATCACTGAAGGAAGAAATCTCCTAAAGCCACAACTAAGCAAAGCAATAGGAAATGGCAAAAGCACAAACATCTGGACGGATCCCTGGATCTCTATGACAGAGCCACTGAGACCGTATGGACCAGTACAAGAACAACATCAGGTGCTAACAGTCTCAGACCTCATCTCATTAATGGACGACGGGAGCTGCAATAAAGCACTGATCGAATCCTTAGTCCCAGCCCACACCCAAGATATCTTGTGCCTAAGACAAAGCTTCACTGGAAAGGACGATTCCTTCATTTAGCTCCCTCTGGAATCAGGTATTTATACCACCAAATCAGGATATCACGCAGCAGACTCCCACCGCATAGCTATAACAGATGCACATCCAGCACTAGAGGAGTTTGACTGGCACAAAGAGATATGGTCCGGGTCGTTCCCCCCCCCAAAACTGCAACTATTCCTATGGAAATGCATACAAGGAGCTATCCCAATAGGAGAGAACCTCCTAAAACGCGGAATGACCACAAACTCTACCTGCCACCCATGCGGAGAACTTGAAAAAAGATCTACAGACTTCTCTCCGATATTGACAATGTATCATCATATTTCTTAGAATTTGGAATTTCGTTTGTGAGTAGAAGCAAAATTCGGGAAGCCGATTTGATTGCTAAAGATGCCATAAGAGCTTGTAACAACTTGGGCTAGCTTATTGGGCCTCATCTATTTTGAATACTATATTAGAATCCGTCTAATGGGCGAGTTTTAAAAAATAAATTATTTTTATTTAATTAAATATTTGTTATTAATAATATATCTTAAATTTTTTTAGAAAAATAAATAGAAATTATGTTTTGTTAGATAAAATAATTATTTACAAAATTTTAGTTTTTTACATGAATAAATTAATTAACTTTCTATATTAAAATTTTCTTATAAAAATATTTAAAAACTATATCATGTCCACAAGTTTTTGGTTCTCACTTGTTGTTTCTTTTTTCGACTATCATGTTAGACAGAGTAAACAAGATATCAGAAATCCAAAAAACTAAACCAAATACAATCCGAAAAATGGTGCTAACCCAAAAAAATTTAAATGAATCCTAAACTCCTATATCTGAAAGACCAAATATGAACTGAACTGAACTGAGAACCGAATAGATACCCAAAATACTCGAAATACAATTATATATCTAAAAATATTAATAATATTTAGACTTGATATTACTTAATTATCCAACATTTACAAACCTGAAAATATCAATTATATTTATATTAAATAACTAAAATACCTAAAATTAACTAAGTTATCTGAAAATCTAGGTTATTATCTCTTTGTTAAATAAGTATTTTTCATACACAATTGATTTTGCTATACAATTTAATTCAACTTTTAATCGTATTAAAATCTTACTCTAACCTCATGTATACTCCATATAAATTAATAGAAGTCAAAATAATATGCATTATATCATACAAATATTTATATATAATTAATAATATAAAATAATTTAAAAATAAATAACAACAATATTAATAATTTAGTAGAAAACCATGAAACTTGAAAAACTAAGATTGCAAATAAACTAATTTTAGGTTAAAATTTTCGTTTTTATATTTTTTAAAATATATTTCTTAATTTTAGTTATTGATTAGTTAAATTAACAATTTTATGATTTTTTTTTCCTTTTTAAAAAAACTAAATTTTTTCCTTTTTTGTATTTCTTTTAAATGTATTTTTAAAAATTTAGTTATTGATTAGATAATTTAATATTTTGTGATTCTCTTTTTTCTTTTTTAAAAAAATTTCAGCTTTTCCTTTTTTTGTTGGGATTTATGAATTTTAATTGATGATTTGATATATTAACAATTACTGAATTTCTTTTTTTGTTAAATTTTTTTTCTATATATACTTTTATAATTTGACATGTGGCAAGATCTGAATGATTAGTGACACGTGTTAAGATCTCGTGAGTTATAATTTTGACACGTGTCGGCTTCTGATGAGTGTAATCCAAGTTTATATAATAAGATAATTTGTTGAACAAAAAAAATATAATAAAAAATGTAATTTTAACATTAGTTCGAATTTCAAAATATAAGCAATTTAATTTTTTTGTGGGTTTAGTTGAGATTTAAATATATATATATATATATATATATATATATGTGTGTGTGTGTGGGGGGGGGGGGGGGGGGAGGGGTGTGTGTGTGTGTGTGTGTGTGTGTGTGTGTGTTTAAGAGGCCTAAACCCTAAATCTTACCTCTTAACCGTAAAAACTATACCCTAAATCTTAGAATATTTAATCCAAATAAAAAATATTAAATTAATATTTTTGACATATTTCATAATGGTATTTTTGGAAATAATCAAAAATAAGTGGTATTTGTAGAAAATAGTTTAACAATAGTGGTATTAGTGACAATTTTCCAAAGATAATTTTTAAAACATGTAAAATTAGGTGAAGTTTTCAAAGTTTGTAGTAAATATGGGGTAGTTATCCAACTCTCCCAAAAAATATACAAAAAACAACTAATTAAAATCCAACTATGATTCATTTTGTTTGTTAGTTACTAGTTTTCATAACAAAATAATTAATTATTAAACAAAGTTAAATTAAATATAATTTTATTTTATATAATTGAAAATAAATTTAGTGTTAAATTTATTATTTGAAATTAAAAAAATTGTATCTTATTAAATAAATAATAAATAAGAGTAGTTATTTTCTTTTGTTTATTGTAAAAAAAAAAATTTCAAAATATGTAAAATTAGATGTAATTTTCAAAATTTGTAATAAATATGGGGGTAGTTATCCAACTTCCCCATTATATAAAGATTGCAACTTCGTCGAGACCTCAAGTATGTGGACATCTGATAGTATGTGATAGTTGTAGTGAGGAAATAAATAGTCGACCCCAGAAAAAGAGAAGAAGAGTTATATTATGTAACATAATGTAGGAATGATATATTTTCCCCATCCTATATTTTAAACGTGCACAACATTTTACCTTTTTAACCCAACATCACATATATCATTTCATGGTCGAACAACGTGCACACCATTTAGAATGTTAGTTGAGCTAGTTAACATAAACTATTATGTAGGAAATACTTAGTAATGTGCCATAATTGTCTTCACAAGTCATTTGGGTGAAGATAACTAAATCCTACTTATTCTGCTAACAATTTCTTCTATTTGGAATGTGTCCGTGATGGCAGGGTATATCATTTGATATATCATGAATCAGCAAAGTGATAATCAAGCAAGGTAAGTTTTGAAAGAGTGCGTAATCTTCCATTTCTCAGACTCTAAAAGAGAAGTTTCAAGTATGTCTAAAATAAACTATCTAATATATATTGTTTTCTATCGACACTAATGGAGATAGTTTAGAATACATACATTTAACTTACATGTCCTCCACCTTATCCGAGATATTTTTGTATATCTGCTCTTGAAAGTTTTTCGCTAATAATATCCAAAAATAAAATAAAAACAAAGGTTTCTTGATAATCTATCTCATGGCTTCTTCTTCTTCGTCTCACACCTGGAAATACGGCGTTTTTACAAGCTTCCACGGACCAGATGTTCGTACAAGCTTTCTGACTCATTTTCGCAAACAGTTCAATTACAATGGGATTACGATGTTCGATGATCAAAAGATCGTGAGAGGGGAAACCATTGGTCCTGTACTCACACAAGCGATTAGAGAATCAAGGATCTCGATCGTAGTGATCTCAAAGAACTATGCTTCTTCCAGCTGGTGTTTGGATGAGTTGGTGGAGATTTTGAAGTGCAGGGAAGATATTGGGCAAATGGTCATGACGATCTTCTATGGAGTAGATCCGTCCGGTGTGCGTAAACAAACAGGAGATTTTGGGAGCGTTTTCAATGAAACTTGTGCTGGTAAAACGGAGGAGCAGAGGAGAAGATGGAGTAAAGCTTTGACTGACGTGGGAAATATATCCGGAGAACACTTCCCAAAGTGGTTTGTCTTAAATGAAATTTTGACTTTTTATTTTCTTTTCTTTTTAGGTAAGGTAATTAGAGGAAGAAAGCATTAGGGTGAATAGAATAGAACTTAGATGACTAGGAAATGTTGTTGTTGAATGAGTATTATAATCCCTTGTTGAATGGATGGATATTTAAAAATACATGACATAAATTATTGGGAAAAGAAGAATGTTATCCCTATGGTTTTTTGTTTTGGTTTCTCATGACTATTTGATGTTATCTCAATGCTTTTATTTCTCTTTTATTAGGGACGACGAAGCAAAAATGATTGAGAAGGTTGCAAGAGATGTTTCAGAGAAATTGAATGCTACACCGTCTAGGGATTTTGATGGCAAGGTGGGACTTGAAGCTCATTTGAAAGAAATGGAGTCGTTGTTAGATTTAGATTATGTTGGAGTTAAGATGGTTGGAATCTCTGGTCCTGCAGGCATTGGTAAGAGTACCATTGCCCGAGCTTTACATAGTCGAATTTCTAAAAGGTTTCAGCTTACATGTTTTGTGGACAACCTTAGGGAAAGCTATCCCACTGGTCTTGATGAGTATGGATTGAAGTTGCGTTTACAAAAACAATTTCTTTCAAAGCTTTTGAACCAAAATGGTATGCAGATTTGCCATTTAGGTGTGATAGAAGAAAGGCTATGCAAGCTGAGAGTGCTCATCATTCTTGATGATGTAAACAATATTAAGCAGTTGGAAGCGTTGGCAAATGACACTTCATGGTTTGGTCCTGGAAGTAGGATTGTAGTTACCACAGAAAACAAAGAGCTTTTGCAGCAACATGGTATCAATAATATCTACCATGTAGGGTTTCCATCTGATGAAGAAGCTGTCAAGATCTTATGTAGATATGCTTTTAAACAAAGCTCTCCACGTCATGGTTTTGAAACACTGGCATTTAGGGCAACATGGCTTTGTGGTTACCTTCCGTTGGGTCTACGAGTGGTGGGTTCATCTTTACAAGGGAAGAATGAGGACGAATGGGAATTTGTGATGAGGAGGCTGGAAACTATTCTTGATCGAGATATCGAGGACGTACTTAGATTTGGCTATGAAAGTTTAGATGAGAATGAGCAAACGCTATTTCTCCACATTGCAGTCTTCTTCAACTATGAAGATGGTGATCTTGTGAAAAGTATGTTTGCTGACGACAGTGACTTGGATGTCAAACACGGGTTGAAAATCCTTGAAAACAGATCTCTCATAGAGATAGAGATATCAACATATCGAGAAACAATAAAGATGCACAGATTACTACAACAAATGTGTAAAAAAGCCATTCATAAACAAGAGCCTTGGAAACGCCGGATCTTAATTAGTGCCCAAGAGATATGTGATGTCCTTGAAAATGAATCAGTAAGTTCTTTATTTTTGTATTTATTTTACTCTGAAAAAATGACATGGTGAAAATAAAAAGAGTGTAACTATTTTCTAAAAAATGTTTCAGGGTACTAGAGTTGTGTCTGGCATATCATTTGATACATCAGGAATCAAACAAGTGACTGTAAGCAATAGAGCTCTTAAAAGAATGCCTAATCTTCGATTTCTCAAAATTTACAATACAAGATATGATAAGAATCATGGAGTGCACATAGCTGCAGAGTTGGATTATCTACATTGTCTAAGGTTACTAGATTGGGAGGCATATCCAAGCAAGTGTATTCCTCCTACATTTCATCCGGAAAATCTCGTCGAACTCAACATGAGAGGTAGCCAGCTCGAGTACCTCTGGCAAGGAACTCAGGTTAGTTAATTATATGAGTGTCTCCATGGAGAAAAAAAAGATTGACTATATCATTATGTTCTTATGTTACTTCTATTTTCTTTGATTAAAAAATTCAGCCGCTGACTAATCTCAAGAAGATGGATTTGTCTAATTCTCTAGATTTGAAGGAACTTCCAGATCTTTCAAATGCTACAAATCTCGAAATATTGAAGCTGAGTTATTGCATTAGATTGGTAGAGCTTCCATCGTCTATTAAAAATCTTCATAAACTAGAGGACATAAGGATGGATTTCTGCAAAAAAATGGAAGTTATTCCAACTCACGTCAACTTGACATCTCTTAAGAGGATTGACATGACTGGGTGCTCACGATTAACAAGTTTCCCAAAAATTTCTACCTACACCATGGATAAAGCCACTGTAGCAGAACTGCCTGCATCAATTAGGCATGAGTCTAATCTTAATTTTATTAATATGAGAGGCAGGAAAGTTAAGGACTTGGGATATTATGCGCAAATGAAGTTGGGACAGCTAGATCTAAGCGATAGTGATATTGAGAAGATTCCAGATTGCATCAAAGCGCTTGATTGGTTAAACCGCATTTATGTATATGGCTGCAGAAAACTTGCATCATTGCCAGAGCTCCCTAATTTGCTAATTCTCCAGAATGCAGAGAATTCTGACTCACTGGAGAAAGTAGATTCCCCTTTAAACACTCCAAATGCAGTGTTTGATTTCACCAACTGCTTCAAACTGGATGGAGAAGCACGAAAACTAATTATTCAACAATCTTTTATTAAAGGATCTGTATTCTTACCCGGAAGAGAAATTCCTAGTGAGTTCAATCACAGAGCCAGAGGTAATTCTGTAACCGTTCTTCTTTCTTCTGCAACCTTCAGTTTTAAGGTTTGCGTTGTAGTTGCCAAGCAGCAGCACACAAGGAAATATAAAAATATTAGGTTAAAGTATCATATCGTAGACAAAAAAGGCAGACGGACGATTTACAAAGATGTTTTTTTCTTTGCACACCCTCTAACAGAACATCTTCTTGCTTGTCATGGTGAATTGCCTGAAGAAGAGACAGCCCTTGAAATTGGCAGCGAGTTATTGTTTGAATTCAGTAGTGCCAAGACTCGATTGGATGGAAGCATAGGCGACACTCCATATGACTACTGCGAGATTATTGAATGTGGTGTGCGAATCTTGATCAATGAAAGTAGTGGCGGAAGCAATCAATCTGGATTAGACCAAGTTTCTGAAGAAGAAGAGGATGACTGGAGCTACAAGTTTGAACACAGTGAAATCTTTGAAGACAACAGTGACCATACTACAAATGCACTAATAAGCTGTGACTCAAGATCAGTCAAAGCATCCCGTCTAGAAGAAGACGAGACTATTGAAGGCTTGAAGGCAAGAAAAAGAAGAAGACGAGACTGTTGAAGGCAATAAGTGTACCCACCTGTAAATTAAACTCTTAACAATCAGGTTGGCTCATGGACGTATTCACCACAAGAGAGGAGAAAGAGATAGACGACCTTGCCCATTTTCCCAAATTATAAATGAGTTGATCAAGTTATTTAGGAGAGACATAGAAAGGCCCCTTGTTTCAGCTAAATAGGACTCATTTTTTTTCCTTTTTGTAATTTTTCATCGGTTTCTTAGTTCCTAAGTGTACCGAATCAGTTATCATTTTTTGTTTTTTGTTTTCTTCTTTCTTGCCAACTGGGCTTTAAATCGATTCTAAACCGAAGTAGTCATCAGTTGGACTAACTAATAATTGCGTCAATTGTTTATATATAAATTTATAGTTTTTTCTTACTTTTGCAATTTATAAATACTTTATATTTTAAATTTATTGTTTTAACCTTTTCTGTGTAATTTTAATTTGCTATTTTTTTACTGTTTATAAATACTACTATTTGTTCGTTTAATATATAATTTATAATATATTTAACATGATTTCTTCATCAAATTGTAGTGATTCCATGTAATAACAGAAATTTATGTTGTTTGACTAAAACATACATCAAACAATCATTTTCTTTACTATCATTCAAATAATTTAAAGCAAATCCCTGAAAATACACATGAAAATATTTACCTAATTTTGGTACATTAGTAAATAAAATAATAGAATTTATAGTTTTTTATTAAATTTGTTTTTACATATTTTATAATTTTATATATTTATTTTAATTTATGTCATACTTCGATCTAGACCCAGAATTAATAAATCCGATAACATTGCACTAATCTATATTACGTTCAATGTTAAAATTCATTTTTATTAATTTTATACAATCTAGAAAAGTAAAGAAACAAAAATTATATTGACTCTTGATCAAGTATTACTGACCGAATAAAATTTGGTAAAAAAGATATTGTGGCAGGCAACCCCCTTGATGAGGACATCAAGTCATCATCAGCCATGAAGCAAGGAATCGGAGGACGAGGAAAATAAAACATAGCCAAGACTAGCAAAGGAGACATGCAAGCTTGGTTGAGACTAAATGAAGTTCAAGAATAAATACTCCAGCCCAATGACCACTTGGAATACATTCTTAGCTCAACTATCAAGAATCTCAAAGTGGTATTTCCCAATCGGAGTTCACACAAAGAAGTTATTCAATTTACAAATTGGTTGACTCCGATTAGGTATACACAGGTTCATTAGAAATTTCCGACCAAAAAAAAAAATTAAGCTACAAACCGAATGATTTTGAAATCTTGATCATCAGAAAAACATGGCAATGGAATCAAGTCAATACCAAGTTTGGTTTGGGAGATATTAATTTTCTAAATCGAAGGATCCTACGCTTGCATTATTTGGAACCCTTTGGTTTTGAGAGACTTCAGTCACATGTTTGGCGTCCAGGAGAGTTTCTACTACACCAAGAGGCTTCTAAGAAAATCTCAAGATTCATTCCCTGCCACTGGATCAAATGGATTCAGTTTTGGCCTTTCATACACAAAGACTTTCCATATCAAGACCGGAGGGCCTTCAATGCATTCAAACAGCTATATTCCTTTGAACCAGTTGAAGCTATGACTTGGAGACCTTTTCAAGATATTCATAGGCTTCCACAACATGGATATATCAAGAGGATTTCAAGATATACAGAGGCTCCTACAAGGTTCTTATTTGGCCACAAAATCACCTTTAACAACTATATTTTAATTCCTAATCAATTATATCCATGATTCTTTATTTATTATTGAGTTAATTAGCTTATTTATTTATTTTACGACCATTTTTATGAGCCTATAAAAACTCATTTTTCGTTTTCATTGTATACGACCCTTCATCGAGATTTTAAAGTTCATAAGAAAAAATGTTTTTCATCTCTTTCACAAAGTTGTGATTTCAGTGTGTTTTCTTTCATTAGTTCTTATTTGAGTGATTCATTTAACTAGTCTTGTTCATCGATTGAAAGAGTCAATCACTTCACCACCATCTCTATTTCTATTCCACTTTTCATATAATTGGAGTGATTCCGATCTTGCATCAAGAGATCATATTATTAATCTAGTTATATCTTCTTCTGAAATGAAGAAAAAAGATTCATTTCAAATTTTGAAACAATTTGAGATTGGTTAATATAAATTGTGTAATTTTAATACAATTAAAATGGGCGTTTGGTCTAGTGGTATGATTCTCGCTTTGGGTGCGAGAGGTCCCGAGTTCGATTCTCGGAACGCCCCTTATATTTTGTAATTTAATCCGAAATTACGAGGCGCATGATAGCAAAGCCTACGCATATTACTTTATTGACCAAAATACCCCTTATCCTTGTTTTTTCTATCCGCATCCTACAAAAACACACTCACAGAGACACACAAAACAAATCCCAAAGATTCAGAGGAAGAAGAAGAAGAAAGAACAAATCCGAAACAATGGCAGCGACGACTCTCTCAATCGCAAGCTCAATCCTTTCTTCATCTCATCTCACTTCTGCTTCTCCTCATCACTTCCCTTCCAAACCCACCGCAATCGAATTCCCATTTCGCCTCGGTTCATCTTCTTCATCCAATCTCAGCCACCGCGCCATAAACCTCCGTCCAATCTCCGCCGTCGAAGCTCCAGAAAAAATCGAGAAAATCGGATCCGAAATCTCATCCCTCACTCTCGAAGAAGCTCGCATCCTCGTCGACTATCTCCAAGACAAATTCGGTGTTTCGCCACTCTCTTTAGCTCCAGCTGCGGTGGCTGTAGCAGCTCCAGCCGACGGTGGTGGTGCGGCTGTGGTAGAGGAGCAAACCGAATTCGATGTTGTTATCAATGAGGTTCCAAGTAGCTCGCGAATCTCTGTGATTAAAGCTGTTAGGGCTTTGACTAGCTTGGCTTTGAAGGAAGCTAAGGAACTTATCGAAGGATTGCCAAAGAAGTTTAAGGAAGGTGTAAGCAAAGATGAAGCTGAAGAAGCTAAGAAGACTCTTGAAGAAGCTGGTGCTAAGGTTTCTATTGCTTAAGGTTGTTTTAAAACAAAATGTTTTATCTTTTTCTGGATCTTTTTGTTGTTTAGTATAGTTTGTGTTTGGAATTGTTGAGAAATTGTTGTAATTTGAATCAATTTGGTTTCTTTTTATCTGGTTCAGCCATTGACGTTAGGCTTGTTAGTTGCACATAACATGTTTGTTGAA
Source organism: Cardamine flexuosa (assembly GCA_963555745.1). NCBI lineage: Eukaryota > Viridiplantae > Streptophyta > Magnoliopsida > Brassicales > Brassicaceae > Cardamine > Cardamine flexuosa. The sequence goes on from OY743218.1 coordinate 3,209,203, forward strand.
ATGCTTAGCTTAGAATAATATATGAGTTAGTCTTACTCACAGACGAAGTTAGGAGAAATATAGATAGGTACATAACATTAACATGAAAGGGTACTTGTGGGAAATTCTGATTAAAAGAGTTACAATATAGACTGCCGTCAAGTTATTATCTCTTCATTTTCATAGATGTTAAGAAAAGGCAACCGGAAAATATCATATATTAGGCACAAAGATATGATCTCAGAATAAACTTGAATTCTGGTCTGACCAAGACGATAATGATGTCAATCATTTTCTCTGTGTTTCGTTCTTTCGTGAAACATATGGTTAGCAATGATGTCATAGCCAGTTACAAGATAAATTGAATCTCTTCTCCACCCTCTCAAGTTAATATATATGATTCGATCACTATGAGGTTGTTTTTTTGTTTCTTCTTTCGGTTGATGAAAAGTTCTTAAAAAAAAACAGACTGATTTATATTCAATTAAAGAAAAAAACATTCAGTCAAGAAACAGTTGACAATGAGTGTATTCACATACATCCTTTATATTTTATTCAAAGTACAATCATCCTTTCTTTTTTAGTCAAGTTCCTTCCCATATTCAAATGTGGGGTATATTTCATACGCCTCCTGGAGATCATGATCCTTCTAACTATTAATCTCGACAATATTCCACAATAAGATTAATTTCAGATTTGATCAGTTAAGATCGATCAGACCTCTTTTCATGAGCCAGATCGATTCAACTCAGAGGGGCGTATGTTCGGGTTTTGATACCATGTTAAGTTCAATAGGCTTCCAACTCAAAATTAATTGACAATGAAAGGATTGATCCATATACTTTATAAACCATATATGTGTGTGCTTTATATACATAATCATCTTTTCATATAGAATTAGCTTTCATTAAAGGAAGAACAACATTCAATCAAAGAAAAAACACTATCAATCAATAACCAACTTATGACACTCAAGAAAGTCATTTTGAGAAACTGAAGCTGTTGAAGAAAGAGACTATTTCAAAAGAAAAAAAAATCAGTTAAGAGAGTTACTTATACCACACATATAGGTGCAAATTCTTATTTAACAATGTAAAGAAAAACTCAAAAACCTATGAAAATCATCTATTCAACCCATAACTCAAATTTTAATTATGAATAATCAAAGTTGTAACGAACCCTAAATACAAATCTTCATCACAACTAGATGCTGAAAAATCGTGACAACAGCAAGTCCGCTGCAGGACTTTCGAGTCCGGATAAACCATCTTATTGATGAGATATTAACCTGTGCTACAGCGGAATTATTGTATACTATTCCGATTAACTAGTATATAACTAAGAAAATATATTTTATATCCAAATCCGGCTCTAAAATTTATAGGGCTAAAATATATTGGGTCTGTTTCGAAAACTAGGTTAGTAGAAAATTTGAAGATTTCTATAATAAGACATGTTTTTGATAGATCTTAAATACGTTTAATAGGTTTAAATACTTCAAGTATATGGGGGAGAAGATGAGATGCTAAATGGGATTTCACATAACAGAAGTTGTTTCTCCTGGACGATTTTCTCTAGTGGGTTTAAATAGGTGACTTGTCGCCATGTCAATGATTGGTCTATGATCAGGCTGATCCAGATAAGTAATTAGGTCACATCTGTTGGTTGAAAGGTTGTGATGAGAAGGTTGTTTCATGGGAGATATGGGTATGGTTTTAAAATCTGTAGAGATTTAGTTACTTTGATTGCATCAAAAGTTGTGGAGGAAATTGTACCCTGGTGGTAAAGAGCCTTACACTCATGAGGAAGATGAAGCGAAACAGGTAAAGAAGGTGCGTAAGATAGTTAATTAAGATTTAGGTTTTTCTAATTTTGTATGTGTTTTAGATGATTATATGATCACTTAGATGGAATCATTTGAATATGCTAAAATTATGATTTTTCTTGTGCGTGAAGAAACAGATTACTCAAGTGACGGAACATATTTAGGAGGTTAAATTGTATGTTAGTAGGTTTTGTTTATTTAAAATACCAATATATGTTTTGGCAACTATTTCTCATTCGTCGTCTCTTTTTTCTCGTCGCTTCATCAAGATCTAACCATAATAAAAAAGATAAAAAATTTCTTAAATTAAAATTCACCTCTAGAGAAACATAATTCATCAAAGTCTTTGCTACATGGAATATCCAGATTCTAAAACTCTTAACGAGATTAAATTTTTTAAGCGTTGGGACAACCAATTCGAACAATAATAATATTTGTGTTATATATATATATATATATATATATATAATCATCTTTCATATAGAATAAGCTTTCATCAATTGAAGACCAACTATCAATCAAGAAAAGATGTTTTGAGAAACTGAAGGTAATGAGGAAAGAGACTAATTAAAAATATCCAGTTAAGAGAGTTACTTATACCACATATATAGGTTCAGATTCTTATGTAACAACTAGAATCGAACCCGTGATACATCGTGGGTCAATGTTTTATTAATTATTGTAACAAATGTTTATATTTTCTGGTTAATTTTCCACTTAATTTATAAATTTTTAGACTATGTTTGTTTAGTTTTTATATGTAATTTTAACTTCATTAAATTATAAAATGTTAGTGTTGTTGGTTAGTTGACATAAATTTGTGTAAGTAGCTGTTATGTCCAACTCTTCCCCACTGTTCAACATGTTAGCAAGGTCAAAATATTTGATTATTGTAGAAAAATAATTAAAATATCTTTAAAATAAAATAAATAACATTTTAAATTAAAATATTTTTAATATTCTATTTTTAGTAAATGTTATAGTTTTATACATAAAATTCTTTATATTTTCAAATATATCATATATTATATTTCATCAACTATATACAATTATTAGTTTTTATATATAATTTATTTAGTATTATTAAAATTATGTAGTTTGCGGTCGATCCATTAATTTACGGACAAAGTTCAATATATCCACGGTCCACTATGCCCTTGTCCAGGATACCCATTTTTTAATGTGCATAAAAGTTTATGTTTATACTCGTTCTATGTCGGATTTACTTGTACCTATTATGCAGGTCACCGATCCGATTACAATCTGTACCGATGTGAGATATTAAACACATACTTTTTCTTATTGATTGAGTTAATATATGTCCGCTTATAAAAATTCAAATCACAACATATACATTAAAAATCTATAATTTTATTAATCGTATGTATTAGATAATAATTTAAAATAATTTTAAAATAATATCAAACAAAAGTGTTAGGAAAATCATAATTCATACTATTAAAATCACAATAATAGATAAAGAAAAATGATTGTAGAGAAATATTAGATAAGGAAGAGATTGTAGAGAATTAATTGATTATTTATTTAGAAATAAGATAATTAATATTAATAATTAATAATTAAATAATAATTACTTTAAACTTGTTTGAATGTAAATATAAAATTAAAAGTGTTTGATAACAAGAGTTTCCAAATTTGTACTTTGCTTTTTTAATAGTATCAGATCGAGCCAATGCAAGAGGCTATTCAATGGTTTTTTCCCCTTTAAATATATTAAGTTACAAACCAAAGATATATCTCTAGAAACTAAGTTGGTGGAAGATGTTAAAATCTCCTGTGACAACATCCCCTAAAACCTGCCGGGCTTTGAACCCGGATAAGACATCAATATTCTGGATGAGATATTAACCAGTGTGCTACAACGGATTTGTTGAATACTATTACGATTAACAAGAATATAACTAAGAAACTATATTTTATATCCCAAAAATTTATAGGCCTAAAACATTATAGAGTCAGTTTCGAAAATTAGGATAGTAGAAAATTTGAAGATTTATATAATAAGATGTGTTTTTGATTGATTTTAAATGCGTTTAAACAATTAATTAGGTTTAAAAACTTCAAGTGTATGGGGAGAAGATGAGATGCTAAATGGAATTTCATGCATAACATAAGTTTTTTCTCTGAGACGATTATCTCTAGCTAGTGGGTTTAAATAGTTGACTAGTCGCCAATGATTGTTCTACCATCAGGCTGGTCCAGATAAGTAATTCTGTTAGTTTCAAGGTTGTGATGAGAAGGTTGTTTCATGGGACTAAGATATGGGTGTGGTTTCAAAATCTGTAGAAGTTTGGTTACTTTGATGGCATCACAAGTGGTGGAAGAAATTGTCTTGGTTGTAAAGAGTCTTACACTCATGAGGAAGATGAAGCGAAACTGGTAAAGAACGTGCGTAAGATAGTTAACAAATTAGGTTTTTCTGATTTTGTGTGATTTTCCTTGATTATATGTTCTCTTAGATGGAATCGTTCTACTATTGTCTGTGTTAGTTCCTACCATTACTCATTGATGTGCGTTTGGTGGCTCTTGGCCTGTTCTGATTTAACAATAAATTTACGTAGATTACTAAATTTTTGATTTTTCTTGTGTGTGAAGAAACAGAATAACACATAGGGTAGATTCTTTGTAAACAATCAAACAACGAACGAAAGGAACAGTGAGATAATTATTGAGAATAGTCTCTTCATCAACAAACTCAAAAGGCATGGAAATTATGTCATCACAACTAGATACTCATGAAATCCTACTTTTCTCATCACGAAGAAGAAACACACACCAGTTGGATTTTGTAAAGATCTAAATTTTTCTAAAAACAGCAAACCTCTTTTTCCTCTTTTCACTAAACAAATCGTTTCCATTGCTTAAGTTTACCTTTTCTTAGTTATATATACAATTTACCAAGAGTATACAATAAATCTGCTGTAGCACAAAGGTTAATATCTATGAAGTTCATGGAATAGCTGGGTTCAAAGCCCAGCAGCAGAATATGTTTTTAGTTTTTTTTTTTAATAACCAAAGAGTGAAAGAAAAATATGGTCTTATTCAAAGCCCGACTCTTCCCGTCCTAACCGTAATCCCTTCTTCATCTTATTCTTTTGGTCTTGCTTCCACACATCAATTCCATCACAAAAAAATTACCGTTTCACTTTGATTTCATTTTCTTCTTCTACGCTCAGCCACCACACAATCAATCTATTTCCGCCGTCAAATTAAGAAAATTAAAAACATTGTCTCTGACCCTAGAAGAAGCCACCACATTCTCGTTGACTATGTGCGGTGTTTCAGTACTCTTTTTAACTGCAGCGACTTTAGCTGTAGAGGAGCAGACCAATTTCCATGTGGGGATCAGTTATTTTCCCTGGAGTTCGCCTATTGAAGTGATTAAAGCGATTAGGGTTTTGACTAGCTTGGCACTTAAGGAATCTAGGAAGATCGTTGAAGGAACGTTTCCTAAGAAGTTTAAGGAAGGTGTGACTAATTAGGATGAAGCAAAAGAAACTAAGAAGAAAGTGGCGTCAAGACTTCAATTGCTAAAGTTATTTTGAACTTAAGATCTGATATGCACAGAGATATTAAGAGGGAGATCAAAGATAAAATCAAAGACCAAAACGCTTGGTAAATATATCACTCAGCTAGCTGCTATGTAGATGTTGTCTCGAGATTTCCGTTCTCTTGTGAAACAAAGGGTTTGCAAGTGATATACAATGCCGATCATAGAAGATCAAATGAATCTCTTCTCTACCCTTTCAAGTTAATATATTTTCATTTTCTGCTTTCAATTTGATCACTATGTGCTTAGTTTGTGTTTCTTTTCGGTTCATGAAGAGTTCTTTAAAAAATAACAGTGACTAGTTTTTTTTCTTTCAAAATGCTTATGCATTCCAGCTGTTTAAGATCACTAGGATGGATTTATATGGGGAAAATGTTAAAACAAATCGTAAACATTTAAATTTTGGATGTTTCAAGCATGAAATTTCAAAACTACCATTTAAATGCTTAAGTTTTTTGTTGACTCGTAATTAAATAGTCAACTTTTGCTCACTTGGCCATTTGAGGCACGTTATTAAATTCACGTTTACAGCGTTAAAATTTTCGTTAGCAAATTTTGTTTAATCAACCGACATCGTTTCAAATTTTATTAAAAATCCTCAACTTTCAAACTGTGTACGTTTAAATCCTCAACTTTGTAAACACTGTCGCTTAAATGCCTAAGTTTTTGTTGGCTGCATAATTAGATTCTTAAGTTATGCTAAATATTTTATTTGAGACATAAAATTTAATCAAGTGACAAAACACGTTGATAAGGTTAAATTGTTTGTTAGCAGCTTTTGTTTATTTAAAACACCAATATATGTTCTGATAACTATTTATCATTCGTCGTCTCTTTCTTTTCGTTGCTTCATCGAGATTCTACCATAATCAAAAACCTAAAAATCTTTTAAAATTAAAATCTGCCTTTAGAGAAACGTAATCCAACGAAATTTTTGTCACCTGGAATATCCAAATTCTAAAACCCTTAACATGATTATGTTTTTAAGCGTTTGTGATAACCAATTGGAATAATAGTAATCTTTGTGTTCATATATATATATATATATGTATATACATAATCATCTTTCCATATAGAATAAGCTTTCATCAAGGAATGACCAACTATCAATCAAGAAAAGACATTTTGAGAAACTGAAGGTAATGAGGAAAGAGGCTAATTAAAAATATCCAGTTAAGAGAGTTACTTAGACCATCTCCAATGTATTTTTTTATTTTTTTATTCTAAAATAGAATCATTCAGTGTTTTCCTTCAATGTATTATTTTATATTTTACTCTATAAAGAAATATTTTTAATATATTCTGTTTTTTTTTAATTTTTACTAACATAATTTATTTCTAAAACTTACAATTTGACCCCATATCTTTTATTTCTTACAAATTTCCATATATTATCATATTATTTAAATTTCCATATCTTTTATTTTTAGTTTTATTTTATGTTTTTTCTTTTTATTTTATGTTACTTAACTTTTAGTTTGTATTTTTATTTAATTAGAGGGTTTTTAGTAATAAAACCCTCCAACTAAAGATTTTTAGTGAAAAAAACCCTTAACTTTAGATTTAATAGAAAAACCCCTCAACTTTAACTCTGTCAATGAAACAACCTCTCTGTTAACATTTCCGTTTAAAAAAGTTAAAAAAGTTAAAATTAAAAGAATTTTTAATAATAAAACCTCTCAACTAAAGATCAATCTTAATAAAACACCTCAATTATAGATTTAATGAAAAAATCTCTCAACTAGGAATGTTGTAGTGGATAAAAAAATCCAGCCCGACCCGACCCTGATTTGAGCCTGTCCGTTTTAAGCCTGTTTTTAAAAAATCCGTTAACATCTAAAACCCGAATAAGGTAACCGGAAAGAAACCCGCAGATTCCGGGTATACCCACAGATACCTGTAATTTGTTTTATATTTTTTTTATATTTTTGTGTTGTTTAATTGATGATGATTTGTTTTTGTCTTATATTAAAGATTTATGTTTATCAACCACAATACAAATAAATATATTTTTAAACTTTTACTTTTAGTTTAATTTTAAACGTAATAAATATATTATGTTTAGTAGAGAAAAAATCAAAGACGTTAAACAAAAGAAAAAATATTACGTTCAGTTTTACACAAGATCAAAATATATAAAAATGATTTTCTACGATTAAACAAGAACTCCACTATACGAGTTCTCAAACCTGTTGACAAATAATACGTTTAATCTTTGATTCTTAAAACAACACTTCTTAAGGAAAACAAAAAAACAAAAAATCACCGATCAAGTAAAAAAATGAAACTAAACAAAGAGACCCAAATCCCAAAAAAAACCTCAGAAGAACAGATGACGCTTGGTGTAATTGTGTTATGATCCATCAATTGAGAAGTAAAAACAATTAAAAAAAAATCTGAGACAAACAGAGAAGCTTCACGTTCTTCTTTTCATCAACTCAAAATTTCCAAGAACGAAATGGAGAAAGTCAACTATGGTTAACTACTCAGACCCAGAAATCCATGAAATCCAATTCTTCTCTATCTATTCAACTTCGTAAAATAAAATAAAAACTTCATAAAATAAAAAAAAGTACCACAAAGAATGAGAACCCAAATACTTCATAAAATCAAAACAGTAGCAGAAAGAATCATAGAGATCCATGTCCTACTCAAAAAACAGGAGATCGAGAAAATCAAAAAATCAGATCTAGGGTTAAGTTGGGGGTGAAAAACCCGATAGGGTAAACCCGAATAAAACCCGAAGTAAATAAAACCCAACCGGTTTAAGCCCAGATATTTTTAAGCAAAACAGGCAGGTCTGTGGGCTCAATATTCTACACGGGTTTCGGGTATCCGATGGATAAAAACCCGTTTTTAACATCCCTACTCTCAACTATAAATTCATTAATGATAAAAAACCCCTCCATCTATTATCTATTAATAAATCTCAATTTTGTTTTTGTTTTTTTTGTCAAAAATAACATGACATGTTTTAAAATTAACATGAGATATTTTTAAATAAAAATGATATTCTATAAAAGATGTTGTAAAAATGAAAAAGACATGTTGTAAAATGTAAACGACAAGTTGTAAAATAAAAACAACATTATAAAATTGAAACATATTGTAAAATGGAAGTTTTTGGCATACACTAATAGTAGATCAGAATTATAAGGATTTGTATGGTGATAGTAATGATACACTAAGAAACTTTTACTAATAGTATGTCAGAATCGTAAGAGTTTCTTAGTTTAGACATGTAAACTCTTCACTAACAATGGACTTTTGATTCACAGATTTGTTTTTGCAGACATATAGCAATTATCATCAAACATGACACAACAAACAAAAATATGAACTCAAATCAGTGTCTAAGGCTCCAAGCCACCCAATCTGCCGCCAGGAAGACCATCAAGAAAACAAAAAAACACCAAATGAATGTTGTTTCCATTTTACAATACGTTTTCATTTTAGAATGTCATGTTCATTTTACAACATGTCATTTATATTTTACAACATGTTCTTTTCATTTTACAATGACAAATCTTTTATAACATATCATTTTAGAATGTCGCTTTTATTTAAAAATATCTCTTTTTCATTTTAGAACATGCCATGTTATTGTTGACAAATAAAATAAAAATTAAGATTAACTAATGGACAATAGATGAAGGGGGTTTTATCATTAAAAGATTTAAAGTTGAGGAAGTATTTTATTAAATCTATAATTGAGGAGTTTTATTAAGATTAATCTCTAGTTGAGGGGTTTTATTACTAAAAACTCTTTTTATTTTAAAAAACGTTTCAAAATTTAACAGAATAGTTGACGGAAGGGTTTTTTTCATTAACGGAGCTAAAATTGAGGGATCTTTTTATTAAATCTATAATTGAGGGGTTTTTCACTAAAAATCTTTAGTTGAGGGGTTTTATTACTATAAATCCTTAATTAAATGAGTGACATTAAAACATAAAATAAAAATATTCAAAACATAAAAGAGTAAAATGTAAATAAATTTTTTTAACTCTATAATAGAGGAAAAAATAGAGTTTATATATATATATATATATATATAGAATATTAATCTTTTCCATTCTTCTATTATAAAATAGGATATAGAATTAGATTGGAGATGCCCTTCTACCACATATATAGGTTCAGTTTCTTATTTAGCAATGTAAAGAAAAAACTCAAAATCTATGAAGATTATTTGTTCAACCCATAACTCAACTGTAGATTGTGAATAATAAAAATTTGTAACGAACCCTAATACAAATCTTTGTCACAACTAGATGCTGAAAAGTCTATAATCACTGATTAGTGTCAAACGCTTATTTGGCGCATTCATTATCAACATAGACAGAGAAAAGAGGATGTTCCAGCGTTACGGCATGCTTAATACTCTGCTATTCAATGGTTTTTTCCCCTTTAAATATATTAAGTTACAAACCAAAGATATATCTCTAAAAACTAAGTTAGTGGAAGATGTTAAAATCTCCTGTGACAACAGCCTCTAAAAATAAAATAATTTTGAAAACACAAAGAAAATTGATACTTTTTAAAAAGTAGTCTGCTGATCAATATTGTTTATGAGATATTAACCAGTATGCTACAACGGATTTGTTGAATACTATTACGATTAACAAGTATATAACTAAGAAAATATATTTTATATCCCGAAAATTTATAGGCCTAAAACATTATAGAGCCAGTTTCGAAAATTAGGATAGTAGAAAATTTGAAGATTTATATAATAAGATGTGTTTTTGATTGATCTTAAATACGTTTGAACAATTAATTAGGTTTAAATACTTCAAGTGTATGGAGAGAAGACGAGATGCTAAATGGAATTTCATGCATAACACAAGTTTTTCTCTCTGAGACGATTATCTCATGCACATAACATAAGTGAGATATTTTATGAAAATCGTATCTTCATCCACATGCAAACTCAAAATACATGAAAATGATTTCATCACAACTAGAGATACTCATGGAATCATTGATAAATGCCCTACTTTTCTCATCACGAAGAAGAAACACACCATTTGGATATTGGAAAGATCTTATTTTCCATTAAACACACAAATCCTCCTCTTTCCTTTTTTCACTAAACACGTATTGTTTCATAATGATAACTTTCCATTCACTAAACACAAATCCTCCTTTTCATTCGTTTCATACTTTCAGCAAGTTAGGTTTTTAAATCTTTATAAGAAAAAAGGTAGGGTTTTATAACTTTGAATGAAAGAAAAAAATGGCAGTTACAACTGAAGATGCAGATTCCGGATCAGATGGCTGTCTGGATCAGGAGGCTGTATCAGATTACATCAGGATACTGTAAAACTGACATGGAGGTGGGAGCTGACGTGGCATACTTGAAGCGGATGATGTGGCAAGCTCAAGGAAGGCGTGGACTTACTTGGAGCTGAAGCTTTTGGATAGATTCAAAGGATACTTGAAGATTTGCTTGAAGATATTCTTTGGAGCTATTTTAGGAAAGGATAAACTTGAGGAGTAAGTTTATTCCTTAGGAGATTCGGTTGGAGATTTCCAACCCTAGGGGTTCTAGGGTTTAGTATAAATAGTCTAGAGGCGTCATAGTAGTTGGCCAACACTCTAGAGCTATTTTATACTATTGTAAACTTCAAAGCTAAAGAATAAAGCTTAGAAGGTGTGTGTTCCCTAATTCGTTTTTAACATCTATGAGCGGGTAGATTCAAAAGAGTTAGGTTTGTTACTTTACTGTGATATCTTCGAGAGGGTAGATTCATAGGAAAATAAGGTGTGCTTCAAAGCTGAACAAAAACAGTAGGCTGAGAAGGTGTTGGGTTGTGGCTTGACTTTGATATCATTGAGAGGATTGATTTAAAGAAGAGTCAGCTTAGTATTTGTTTTAGTTGGGGACAAGTCTATTTAGTAGAATAGATTGTGTAAGGCCGAAACATATAGATCTTTGTGTAAAGATTATACTGTTAATTAAAGAAGTTAAAGCGTTGACTTGGCGCGTTCCAAGCATATATATGTGTGTTGCTAGTCTCTATACCCTTACAATTGGTATCATAGCAGACGCCTGATCAAAGAGTTGTTATCTTTAAAACAGGTGAGATCTTGTGACAAGGATACGGAGAACACACAGCAGTTTGTTGTGATCAACAAGCCATTGAAACTGGAATCGGAGCACTACGGTCACGGGAAGGTGAACATGCAACAATTGATCCAAAGTATCGATCTAGAGGCTTGGATAGCTGTGGAAGAAGGTTGGACTCATCCAACAACAACATATGATGATGGGAAGGTGATACCGAAACCAAAGAAGTCATGTAGTGCTAAAGAAAAGCTTGAAGCCAAATTCAACTCCAAAGCGTTGTCTGCCATCTTTACCTCTCTTCCCAGGAATCAGTTTACCAGGGTGCAAGGTTGCAAATCAGCAAAGGAAGCTTGGGACATTTTGCAAGTTTCATTTGAAGGAACAAGCAATGTCAAGAGAACACGGATTGATATGCTTGCATCTGAGTTTGAAAGTTTGACAATGGGTACTGAAGAGTCTATTGAAGAATTCAGCAGCAAACTGAGTTCCATCAGTCAGGAAGCTGTTGTACTAGGGAAGACGTACAAAGATAAGAAACTGGTCAAGAAATTCCTCAGGAGCTTGCCGTTAAAATTCCAATCACACAAGTCTGCAATTGAGGTAGCTTTGAATTCTGATGATCTTAAGTTTGATCATGTTGTTGGGATGATGCAAGCATATGAATTAGAATTGAAGAAGAAAGAGCAGACAGCAGGTAAAGGACTCACCTTGATAGCTGATCAGACTAATGAGATTGAAGATAAAGTCGGCTTGATGGTTAATAAGTACTTCAGCAAGTTTGAGAAAGGTCCACGAGTTAGAAGTTCTTTTCCAACTAAGTCTGGTGGTGAAAAAAGTGTTAGGAAATCTAACAAACAGTGTGTTGAGTGTGGAGGAACAAGACACTGTAAGTCTGAATGTCCAACCATTAAGATGTGAAGTTCTTTGAGATATTTTGAATGTAATGGATATGGTCACACAAAGACTGATTGCCTTGCGGCTGCTGGTAAGAAAGAGAAGTCCTATATCACTTTGAGTGAGAATGATTCTAATGCTGATGATCAGAAAGAAGGAGAAATTCTCAACAATCTTGTTGCATATTTGGGTGTCACTGAAGAAGAACTAGGTGAAAATTCGTCTGAGCTTCCTGATGAGGATCAGGACTCTGAGTCAGAAGGAGAACATACTGCATTTACAGTAATCACAATGCATTTACAGTAATCACAACGCTGATTGATGAGTTGGCATCTACAAAAGAAGGAAAAATTTCACTGATTGTAGAAAACAAAAGTTTGGTAAGTCATATCAGTCTTCTGGAATGTGAACTCAAGAGTGAGAAGGCTAAACAGCTGGTCTGGAACGACAACTTGAAGCACAACTGAAATATATCAAGATGCTGACCAAAGGCACCAAGGACCTGGACAACATTCTGTCAACTGGGAGGATGAGTAACATGAAGTGGGGTTTATGATACTAGGGAAAGGATCCGAGTGGTCACACCAAGTTTGTTAAAGGATCAGTGTTACCAATGAAACCTAAGATAAATACTCAGACTAGAACATTGCCCAGGATGCTGAGTAGACGAGAAAAGTGGATCAGAAAGGATCACAATACTTTTAAAGATAAGGTGAATGTATTTTGGTACTGTGGAAAAATTGGTCACTACAAGGCCAATTGCTATGGATACATATCACACACTGTTCAAGCTATAAAACAGAAGCAATTCTATCCGGACAACAAAAGAAGAAACTATGTATGGGTTAGGAAGTACGACATGTACTGTCATGTTGCATACACAGCAGAAGAACCAAGTGAAACCTCTGAAAATAAAGCGTGGTGACGGGAACTCAAGTGAATCTAGCTGGTTTTGAATGTGTCTTAGCAGGGCGAGTGACATTTGGAGATGGTGTAAGAGGAAAAATCAGAGGCAAGGGTGTCACTGGAGGTGAAACTCAACCATCCCTGATTAATGTATATCTGGTAGAAGGATTGAAGGAAAACCTGATCAGCATCAGCCAACTGTGTGACATTGGGTTGAATGTGATTTTTACCAAAGCTGAATGTAAAGCCATTGATGATCATGGTGATGTAAGGTTGGAAGGTCAGCGATATGAGAATAATTGCTACATGTGGAAACCTAACAAACTCTGCTTCAGCATGCTGGCTGAAACTCAAGCAGAGCTCTGGTATAGGAAGTTGGGACATTTGAATGTTTATCCTATGGTGAATCTGTCAAATCAAGAAGGGATTGGAGAACTACCAAAGCTCCGACAAGAACAGAACTCTGTTTGTTATCCATGTACCAAAGAGAATCATGTCAAGGTGCAACATCAACCTGTTCCAGAGGTTAAGTTAAATAAGGCTATGGAATTGGTACACCAGGACTTAATACGACCAATTCAAGTGGAAAGTTTGACTAGTAAGAAATACATTCTTGTTCTAGTTAATGCTTTCACTAGATACACTTGGGTCAAGTCTTTGAAGGAGAAATTAGAGACTCTGGAAAGCTTCAGAATTCTTGCACTTGAACTGGAGAATGAGAAGTGGGGAATCAAGAGAATTCGTAGTGATCATGGTAGAGAATGTCAGAATAAGCTGTTTGACTTGTTCTACAACAGTCATGGCTTTGCACATCTGTTCTCTGCACCGAGAACATCACAACAGAATGGTGTGGTTGACCGTAAAAATAGAAGGTTGCAAGAAATGGCAAGAGCAATGATGCATGAGAATAATGTTGCTAAACATTTCTGGGCTAAGGTTGTTAATACCGCGTGTTACATCATTACCATGGTATATGTGAGGAAAGCCACAAGCACAACCTTCAGAGTATTCAATAGAAGATCTCGGATAGTACAAGAAACAATCAATGTGGTGGTTGATGATGCGTCTTTCTATATACATGTTCTCCCATCTGAAGTAAGTCAAAATGATCTAGATAATAATGCAAAGGTGTAAGTGGAACACACCACTGAGGATAACACAAAAGGGTGTAAGGAGTCTGATATGGTTCCACTTACTCAGGTGCATAGGAATCACTCTAAACAAGATGTTATAGGTGAGATTCAGGGGGGCAGAATTACCAGAAGAAAGCAAATTGACTTTAGGCAGATGGTTGGTAAGAGGCAGAATAAGGCTGACACTACAAAGGAAGCTCTGGAGGCAGATGATCAGCTTGTTGAGGTGGTACGGTTTGCATGTTTTGTGTCAGGTATTGAACCTAAGAATCATAAAGAAGCCTTGGTTGATGAGTATTGTATTGCTGTTATGCAAGAGAAAATGGTATTGTTTGAGCGCAGTGATGTGTGGGATCTGGTACTTAGACCACAAGATGCTAATGTTGGTGTTGGCACGAAGTGGATATTCAAGAACAAGATTGATGGTAGTGGAGTTGTAACCAGAAATAAGGCTCGGTTGGTTGCTCAGGGTTATTCTCAGGTAGAAGGTGTTGATTTTGATGAGACTTTTGCGCCTGTGGTTAGATTAGAATCCATCAGGTTTCTGTTTGGTATGGCATGTGCTTTGAACTTTAGACTACATCAGATGAATGTTAAGAGTGTGTTTTTAAACGGAATTCTACAGGAAGAAGTGTATGTGGAACATCTTAAGGGATTCGAGGTATCAAGTAAAGTGAGTCATGTCTACAAACTCAAGAAGGCTTTGTATGGTTTGAAGCAAGCACCAAGAACATGGTATGAGCGAGTGACTACGTTCCTGATCAAGCAAGGATATGAACGTGGTAGTGTAAACAAGACTCTGTTTGTGCTGGCAAACAACAGTGGGATGATCGTTGTACAAATCTATGTGGATGACATAGTGTTTGTGTCTACATGTCAGGAGCTGGTTGATAAATTTGTGCAGACGATGACGTAGGAGTTTAAGATGAGTATGTGTGGAGAGCTCACTTATTCTCTGGGGTTACAGATCAAACAGACAGATGATGGAATATTTGTAACACAGAGTACGTATGCAAGGAATCTGGTTACAAACTTTGGAATGGATAAGAGTAGAGATGCCAAAAGTCTGATGGGTGTGTATGAGAAGCTGTCTAAGGACGAGTCTGGTGAGAGTGTTGATAAGAAGCGCTACAGAGGAATGATCGGCAGTCTGTTATACTTAACAGCAAGCAGACCAGATATCTGCCTAGTTATGGGAGTTTGTGTAAGATATCAAGCAAAGCCAAAGACGTCTCATCTTCTGGCTGTGAAAAAGATCATCAAGTATGTGAAGGGAACTATTAATCTAGGTATTTACTATACCAAGGACACAACAAAGGAGCTGATGGGATTCTATGATGCCGACTGGACTGGTTCTTTTGATGATCGTAGAAGTACAAGTGCTAGCTGTTTCATCATGGATAATAATATGATCTCATGGCATAGTAAGAAACAGAACAGTATATCTCTGTCGACTGCTCCGGTTGAATACATTACACTTGGGAGTTGGTGTACATAACTCATGTGGATAAAACAGATGGCTGCTGACTATGGTATGATTTATGACTTTCTTTTCATTTATTGTGATAATGAGAGTGCAATTAACATAGCAAAAAATCATGTTCAACATTCACGTACTAAGCATATTGATATTAGACATCACTTTATTCGTGAATTGGTTGAGGAGAAACTGATTTTAGTATACCATGTAGGCACTGAATTTCAACTTGCTGATTTATTCACCAAGCCTTTGGACTTTAATAGATTTGTTAGTCTAAGAAAAACTATTGGTATTTGTGAGGTCTAATATTTTCTTTGTAAGTGGTGTCAGTCTAAGACATGGACTGATGCTGGAACAGACCATGAAAATCCTACGAATGTGTAGAAAATCAGTAGTCTGTGCTATGCAATGGTGTGTGGAAAAGAGCTGTCTGTCATGCCGGTCTAAGTGGTCATTGCGTTAAACGGTGTCTTGAAGGAGGAGGTCAAAGAGCTGAGGGAAGAAGATCTAGTGCATGTCAAAAGGTGTGGATACCAAGAGTAAAAGTAAAAAAAAAAAAAAAAAAAAAAAATAGGGCTTGGTATTCATACAGAAGACATGCACACATATCAATGGTTGAGAAGTCAAGTGATATCATTGATACAACAAGTTACAGACAAATGCAGTGTGCACAAGAAGATTCAAAAGAGAAAACAATGAAGAAAAACAAAAATCAAGATGAAGTCTATACATATCTGAAGTGAAAGTCTTCGCCATCAACTTCTCTAAGGATGGTATATACAAAGGAAGAAACAAAGGAAAAATCAATACAAAACAAGGTGCACACACATCTGATCGCTCTCCCCAAAGATTTCCAGCTGCCTACTTCATGTTGATAAAGAACCACTCGGGCTAAAGGTATGCCAGCATGAAAACTATCTACTGAACCTAGCTCTGATTTTCGACGATTCAAGAGGTTGTGGTAGTTTCTGGTAGCTGTTATGAACAAGTGACTGATTCTAAGTGCACAAACCAAAACCTCACAGGTAAATGAAAAGGTTGAAGTTTGGTTAAGTTTACATATATACTATATTTCTGGGTCATTCACTGATCTCGTGGTTAAGAAGATGTCAATATTCTGATAAACTGCTAATTTGGCTATAGATAATTGATGTGAATCAGATGATTATTTTTAGAACAAGGCTTTGATGGCATATGTGAACTAATCTTTTCATTGAGTGTGTTAGGACCGATTAATTTCTAAGTATAGGTCAAAAGTCCATATGCCCATCAGGCCCAACTCATCGACGAACCGATGGAAGTATATAAGGAAGTTATGGATGGTGATGAGAATGGAATCAAGGGGTTGATTGAAGGTGCTGGTACAGTCAAGGTCTACAAGAGTTTGTGTGTCCGGTTATGAGGAAGTTCTTGGAAAATTTACAAAGTGTTAAGGTTGACACAAAGTTAGTGGATATTCTGGTTAGGGATTGGATCTACGAATCTTCTCCAGCAAAAATCAATGAGCTGTTTGGACTTCTGCAAGTAGATGAGAGGACCCATAGGATGCAGATGGCTGGAGTTCTAGATGGTGAACTAATTGTATTAATGTTAAGGCGACAGTGTGAAACAAGGGATTGCAACTAAGGAAACGGCTGGTGAAATCAGTGAGCTGATCACCAATGCTGGGATGGCAGGAAGTGTTCAAGACTCGGAAGTTTTTGAGAAGCTGGTTTTGAGAGAATTCTGGGCTAACTTGCTGAGTGTCAAGGTTGACACGACTTCAGTGGAAGTACTTGTGAGAAACTGGATCTACGAGTTCTCAGCAGTAAATATCAACGAGGTGTTTGGACTGCCTCAGGTGGATGAATGAACTCATAAGAGGGAATGGGATAGAGTTCTAGATGACGATATTGCAGATTTCATGACTGATGGCAACGTAACAAGTTGAAAAGGGCTTCAGTATTCCAAATTCACTGAGGAAAAAGAAAATGTTATATAAGCTGCTGATGAAACAACACCCTGTGGAGTTTGACAAGAAACAGCCATAATGCATAAGAAGATGAAGGATGCTGGTACCAAGGGGGCTGCTGCATCGGCACTTGGGGTTAAGATTAAGACAACTAGTGATCACAAAGGAATGAAGCTTGCATTCAGAATCCTCCAACATGTCTTATCCGCAGAACCAAACTCAGTCATCCGATGGCGAAGAAGACACCATTCAATTTTGGAAATCTGGTGTATAAGCACAATCTCCAACTTGCTCTGAGTTATCAATCCAAGTTCTATCTTCCATTTCCTAGCTTGGTGTATAAGCTGTTGGTAGCACATCGTTCTGTTCAAAGTGATAAGCAACAACTTGTGGTTAAAGAAGAAGAAGAAGAGCGCAAACACCAAAGGAGCTGCAGCATCAGCATCTAGGTTCAAGATAGGCATGACAGGTGATTGCAAAGCAATGCAGCTAGAAATTCCAATCCTCCAGCAAACCTTAGCAACATGGAAGTATTTCTGATATAATCTCCTATATACATCTGTTGTTGAATTATTTTTGACTAAGTTGTGCACTCAAACAGGGGGAGATAATTTTGATTTTGAGTATGCAAATATTATGGGGGAGATTGAATTGTTAGGGAGCTGTAGATCAATTGATTCGATTTTTATGGGGAAGATTGAATTGTTGGGAGCTATAGATCAGTTGATTTGATTTTTATTTGTTTATGTGATCTAGCTTGATTTGTATTTCAGACCCCGTTTTTATTTGGTTTTAAAAATCATTTTTATCAGCCTTCTGAGGTTTTGGGTCTGTAATATTTTTGACACAACATTTTGAAAATACATATTTTGGGTTGGTATGTTAGATGTGTTTCTAGTTGTTAGATATGTTGTTGTGTTTTGATCTCTATCTCTGTTTGTCTTGCAAGACATTGATGATGGTTGCTTGAGTATCAAACTCAGTCAAAAAGGGGGAGATTGAAGATGCAGATTCCGGATCAGCTGGCTGTCTGGATCATGAGGCTGTATCAGATTACATCAGGACGCTGTAAAGCTGACATGGAGGCGGGAGTTGACGTGGCATACTTGAAGCGGATGATGTGGCAAGCTCAAGGAAGGCGTGGACTTACTTGGAGCTGAAGCTTTTGGATAGATTCAAAGGATACTTGAAGATTTGCTTGAAGATATTCTTTGGAGCTATTTTAGGAAAGGATAAACTTGAGGAGCAAGTTTATTCCTCAAGAGATTCGGTTGGGGATTTCCAACCCTAGGGGTTCTAGGGTTTAGTATAAATAGTCTAGAGGCGTCATAGTAGTTGGCCAACACTCTAGAGCTATTTTATACTATTGTAAACTTTGAAGCTAAAGAATAAAGCTTAGAAGGTGTGTGTTCCCTAATTCGTTTTTGACATATATGAGCGGGTAGATTCAAAGGAGTTAGGTTTGTTACTTTACTGTGATATCTTCGAGAGGGTAGATTCATAGGAAAGTAAGGTGCACTTCAAAGCTGAACAAAAACAGTAGGCTGAGAAGGTGTTGGGTTGTGGCTTGACTTTGATATCATTGAGAGGATTGATTCAAAGGAGAGTTCAGCTTAGGATTTGTTTTAGTCGGAGACAAGTCTATTTAGTATAATAGATTGTGTAAGGCCGAAACATATAGATCTTTGTGTAAAGATTATACTGTTAATAAAACAAGTTAAAGTGTTGGCTTGGCGTGTTCCAAGCATATATCTGTGTGTTGCTAGTCTCTATACCTTTACAACAACTCCTCATCTGATTCTTACGGTCTTGCTTCCACACATAACTTCCCTCTTCGACCCATCGCAATAAAAACTTCTGTTTTACTTTGATGCTTCTTCTTCTTCTAAGCTCAGCCACCATGCAATCAACCTCCGTCTTCTTTCCGCCGTCAAAGTTCCAAAGAAACTTAAAAATATTGGATCCGAGATCTCTTCTCTTACCCTAGAAGAAGCTCGCATCCTTGTTGACTACGTCAAGGACAAGTTCGGTGTTTCAATACTCTTTTTAGCTGCAGCGGCTATTACGAACTTTGAGTGAGAAGCTAGAGAGAGAGAGTTTGTTAGAAGATATAATACTTCATCTTATTAATCGATCTGTAAATATTGAGTGTTATATACAAGTATGGTTTACTAACTTAATTGATCTAAATCATATAATATAATCTAAACCAATTACAATAACCAATAGTCCCCCTCAAGATGAGGCAAATATATTGAAAAGACTCATCTTGGACATTAGGTGAGCAAACTGATGAGGGAACAAAGCCTTTGCTAGTATATCAGCCACCTGATCTTCAGTTTTCACATGTAACATTTTCATTAAACCATTATCCAACTTCTCTCGCACTGTGTGACAATCGATCTCGATGTGTTTTGTGCGTTCGTGAAAGACAGGGTTTGTAGCTATGTAGATTGATGCAATACTGTCAGAGAAGAGGATTGGAACTGGTATTTGGATCCGTAGATCCCTAAAATATTAGAAAACCAAGCCATCTCACAAGCAGCCAAAGCTAATGCTCTATACTCTGCTTCAGCAGAAGAACGAGAGATAGTTGGCTGTTTCTTGGATCGCCAAGAGATAAGTGATGTGCCGAGAAACATTGTAAAGCAAGTGGTTGATCTTTGACTATCCGGACAAGAGCCCCAATCAGAGTCAGCAAAGCCTTTCAATGTTAAATCCGGATCAGAAGAATAGAAAAGACCTTGTCCCACTGTACCTTTAATGTACTCCAATACTTTGTATACTGCTGCAAGATGAGCTGTGCGTGGTGCGGAAGAAAATTGGCACAGCTTATTCACAGAAAAAGTGATGTCAGGGCGTGTGATAGTTAAGTACATCAAGCGGCCTACCAAGCTTCGATACATTTCCCGATCATCTAACAACTCTCCATCACTTTTAGACAATCGCAAATTTGGAATCATAGGTATAGAAGAAGGTTTACAACCCAACATCCCAGTAGAAGTAAGTAGTTCCAAAGCGTATTTCCTTTGACAAAGAGAAATACCATCAGAAGTATGAGCAACTTCCAAGCCCAGAAAATACTTCAAAGGACCAAGTTCCCGCAATTTGAACCTCTGCTTCAATGCTTTAGTCAACTGTTTTGCTAAATTCTTTGTGGTGCTAGCAATAACAATGTCATCAACATAAACAAATACCGCCAAGAACTCAGATCCAGTGTTTCAAACAAACGAAGTGTGATCACCATGACCTTTTATGAAACCTAACTGAAGCAATGACTCGGAAAATTTAATGAACCATTGCCTAGAGGCTTGTTTGAGTCCATATATTGACTTCTTAAGTCGTAGAACTGCATTTTTTGGCAAAATGTCCCCCTTAATATCAGCATATCCTTCTGGTAACTTCATATATATGTCTTCCTCCAAATCTCCATTCAAAAACGCATTTGAAATGTCAAGCTGAGTGAGAAACCATTGCTTAGATGCTGAAACTTTCAGTAACATTTTCACAGTTGCCATCTTTGCCACTGGGGAAAAAGTTTCAGTATAATCTAAGCCTTCTTTTTTAGTGTAACCTTTAGCAAATAATCTTGCCTTATATCTCTCAAGACTCCCATCAGGATAAAACTTCAGAGTAAACACCCATTTACAACCCACTGCTTTTTTTTCCAGGAGGTAGACTCGCAATCTCCCAAGTTTTCGTAATCTCCATAGCATCAATTTCCTTATCGATTGCTCCACACCATTCTTTGGATTTCTTTGCCTCAGTGTATGATTGAGGTATCGGAATTTTAGTGATATTATTTATGTATATCATATGTGATGGTGAGATTTGTGAATAGGAAAGAGAAGATGAAATGGGATAAGGAATATCATTGTTTAAGTGGTAGCAATGATAGTCTTGTAAATGAGCTGGAGCTTTCTAGCTCTTTGAGAAGAAATTTGTGTTGATGGAGAAATTTGAGGTGATGGTAGAGTAAGAGAAGTGGATTTACATGGAGACAAAGAATCCATTCGTGTGAAGATAGCTTCACTGTTATCAGTATCTTGATGAGATGACGTCAATGGAAAAATGTCTTCATGGAATTCAACATTCCTTGATATATAAACCACATTACTCTCCAAATCTAGTAACTTGTAACCTTTAAAACAAGCCAGATAGCCCAGAAAAACACAAGCTCGTGACCTTTGTTGAAACTTATGCCTCTGTTTGGGAGATGTTGATCCATAGCACAAGCAACCAAAAGTCCTTTCCTGTGTATAATCGGGTTTCTTTCCTGTAAGTATCTCAAAAGGAGTTTTATTAGAAAGTAATTGAGATGGTGTTCTGTTGATGAGAAACACTGATGTCAATATACAGTCTCCCCAATATGACAAAGGCATATTTGATTGAAACATTAGAGCCCTTGCAACATTCAGAATGTGTTGATGCTTCCTCTCCACAACTGAATTCTGTTCTGGTGTTTCAGGGCAAGAGTGATACGAAACAATGCCTTTTTCTTTGTAAAATTCCGTAAAACTCAATTCTGTAGCAATTTCTGATCTTGCTGATTTTACTTTAACCCTATTCTGATTTTCGACTTGTTTGATGAAAGCAGGAAACACAGATATTACTATAGTCAAGAAGTATCTAAAACCATCCATTGTTTCCACTGAGAAAGGTCCCCAAATATCAATATGTAATAACTCAAAAGTTGATTTACAAATATTGTTTGCAGAAGGAAATGACAACTTCTTTTGTTTAGCCAAATGGCAAACATGACAATAAGCTGTCTCCTTATTCTTATGTCTAGCAGTTCCCAGATCTTTAGAAATAACATCTAATCTGGAGTATGAAGGGTGACAAAGTCTCTTGTGCCATATGCTGATATCCACCACTGCATTCACTGAAGCTGGTGAAGCTTTTGTATTTAGCACATAGAGCTTGCCAATGCGTCTACCTTGTCCAATCATCAACCCCCTGATAGGATCCTGTATTTGACAACAAGTAGGATCAAATATCACCCTTGAACCAAGATCATCCGTCAAAGAACTGATACTAATGAGATTAAGTCTGAACTCAGGAATAAACAAGACATTCTTGAGAATAATATCCTCATTTATTCTGATCATTCCCACTCCACTAATATGAACATTCAGTCCTGTTGGGAGATTCACGTAACTCAGAACAGAAGTGTCTAGAGATTTAAATAAATTTCTGTCGTGAGACACATGATGTGTAGCACCAGAGTCAATCACCCATGTGTCATTAGACAACCTATGTTGAGAAACAGATAAGATTCCAATGAAACAATAGGTGGAAGGAGAGAATGAGATACCAGAATGATCTAGAGCTGATGGAGATGAAATCGCTTCAACAAGATTAGAGATTGACTGCTTCTGTAGTTGAGAACTAAAGAGAGCAATGAAATGTTGAATCTGTTCTTTGGAAAGATTACCAATCAGATTATCCAGAGAAGGAGGTATCTTTTCAGGAACTGGAGACATTGCAACCTGAGCAGCCAGAGGTTGAGTAACAGGTTGAGCAATAGTTGACGTTTTCGATCCTTTGTCAGCAAATTTTCCTTTTGGCTTGAATCCAAGTGGGAAACCATGTTTCCTATAACATCACTTAGCTATATGACCAATCCTATTGCAGAATGAGCAAATTGGACGACCTTTGTTTGGTCCAGTTTGAACATACATCACCGTAGGAAGCTCAGTGGGAGAGAAAGATTGCTCGGAAACTTGGAAAGCAGCAGGAGGAGCAACAATATTGGAGAATCCTTTCTGACTATTGTCCTGGTCCAAAATATTGTAAACTTCTGACAAACTGGGAAGAGCCTTCTTAGCAATGATCTGTCTTCGAACAATTGCGTAGGTCTCATTCAAACCAGCAAGAAACTTCACTATCTTAGCTCTCTCTGCCTTCTGTTGCAGACGAGTAGCTTTCCCACAAGTACATGGATCATCTAGTTCTTCTGCGCCTTCTAGTTGATCCCACAATGTTTTCAACAAAGTATAATACTCAGATAGAGATTTTGATCCTTGTCGAAGATCCTGAATCTCTTGTGTCAGATTATACGTGCGTGGAAGATTAGTCAAATGAAAGCGACTGTATAGATCACGCCATATATCCATAGCATCATTTATACACAAGATTCTACAATAAATCTGAGGAGACACAGAATTCAACAACCAAGATTTGACCATGCTATTACATCTAGACCACAAACGAAAATTCCTATCCGTTTCTAATGGACGAATCAGAGTTCCATCAATGACGCCTAGCTTATTCTTAGCATCTAAATAAATTCGCATAGCAACACTCCAATCACCATAATTCTTTTCATCTAAGCGATGAGAAATGATATTCGAACCTGGATGATCGGAACTGTGTAAGAAAAACAGAGATTGAGTCAGATCTTCAAATTCCGATGATCGATCACCTCGCGGAGCTCCAGAAACTTGAGATCTAGCTCCTGGAGGAGAATCCGGTGGTGAATCTGGTGGAGAAATGATCACAGTATTAGATCGAGTGACTTTGCGAGGATTGATCATGGCGGTGCTGGTCGTAGCCTTGAATTGGTTTGACCGGCGCGGAACTTTCGCGATTGACACCATTTTTCTTTAAATCAAGCTGAGATAAGCAATGATTGAGCTCAGAAATGGTGAAAAAGAAGTTAATCGTAGCCAAATCATGAAGAAATCGACCTAGATAGCTCTGATACCATATTACGAACTTAGAGTGAGAAGCTAGTGAGAGAGAGTTTGTTAGAAGAGATAATACTTCATCTTATTAATCGATCTGTACATATTGAGTGTTATATACAAGTATGGTTTACTAACTTAACCGGTCTAAATCATATAATCTAATCTAAACCAATTACAATAACCAATAGCGGCTTTAGCTCTTCCCAAGGACAGTGATGGTGTAACGGTTGCTGTGAAGGAACAGACCAAATTCGATGTGATGATCAATGAGGTTCCCTCTTGTTCGCGTATTGAAGTGATTAAAGCGATTAGGTTTTTGACTAGCTTGCCTTTGAGGGAAGCTAAGGAGTTCATTGAAGGAACCTTTCCTAAGAAGTTTAAGGTAGGTGTGACTAAGGATGAAGCAGAAGAAGCTAAGAAGATTCTTAAAGAAGCTGGTGCCAAGGTTTCTATTGCTTAAGTTGTTTTAAGACTTTTTTTTTTAGGAATTCCATCGGTCTAAGGTCTTCACTAGTTTAATTTCACTAGTACTTAGTTGTCACTTACAGACGAAGTCTAGGAGAACTATAGTAAATCTTCCCATATATTATCCACACTAATTGCAGTAATTTTGTGTGTTATATTATGTTAAGTTTTGTTCCAGTAGTTTATTAACTTAAATACTTAATAATCGTTCAACCTTAATTGTCTTTATCTTGAGTATAAACTTAAACTCAGCCGAAGCCAAACACAAACACGGTGTCCAAAAAGTAAAGGATTATGGCTAATAGTTGTTGTTTTTAATAGGGTTGGGCACAAGTACTCGTTACTTGTTTTGTACTCGTCTTGTATTCGCTACTTGCTTTGTACTCGGTTTGAAAAAGCAAGTACTTGTTCTTGACAAGTACTTGCTTTGTTCCAGTAGTAAAGGATTATGGCTAATAGTTGTTGTTTTTAATAGGGTTGGGCACAAGTACTCGTTACTTGTTTTGTACTTGTCTTATATTCGCTACTTGCTTTGTACTCGGCTTGAAAAAGCAAGTACTTGTTTTCGGCAAGTCAAGTAATAAGTCAGCAAACTAAATTATTTGCAAGTCCAAATCAAGTACCAAGTCAAAAAAAAAATTATACTATTTGCCTCGTTTGCCTTGTTATTTGATATTCACTCTGTTTCAAATTGATCATATTTCTAGAAAATAATTTGTTTTAAAAAAATTATATTTTTAGGTTTTTGTATGCATGTTGGATTAGTTATTAGTGATAAACTAAAAAAAATCAAAAAAAATAGTGAATACTATTGATTTAGGATTATAGAAAATTGTTATTTACAAAAATGATAATAAAATCGAAAATTTATCATTGCGATAAAACTCATTAATTTTAGATGAATAATTTCTTGTTTTTCAAATCTTGACAAGTAACAAGGCGGGCCAAGTAACTTGTAAATCATCAAATTTTAAGCAAGTATTTATTCGAGCAAGTACTCATTTTGAACAAGTCAAGTAACAAACCGAAAAATTAATTATTTGTACAAATCACAAATCAAGTCGACTTGCAAATATTTTAAAATTAGCAAGTACTTGCCTCGTGCCCACCCCTAGTTTTTAATCTTTTAAGTTACGGCTGTGTTTTGGACATTTGGTACTTATGTTTGCATATGAATCTGATTATTTTTAATGTTAAATCAGTGTATTAATCGATCACTATCGCATATATTATTTCAAAATCTACCATGAGTTTGAAGCTTCCAGCAACTTTTAGAAGCGCCTGATTATTTGACTTCAAAAACTTACAATAGTTTCTAGAAACTCCAAACAATATGTTTTAAGCTCGCAACGGTTTCATGAAACTTACAAAATGTATCGAAAGCTTCCCATAGTTAGTCCTTAGAAGCGAGTATGTATATAACAATTAACAAGTACATATTAGTTTTTTTTTTATGAACTTCTAAACATAATTATATTAGGATTTGGTAACAATATTGTTAGGTTCTGCCTAAGTGTTGAAGTGAAGAGAGACTTCTAAAGACTCTATCTGAAGTAAAAGGTTTCAGTTAAGGGAGAAGGTAAAAGACACAAGAAGATCACGTGTTTTTCATAGCCCTGGATATTCGGGTACTCGTTCAAGTTTGGATCGGATTTTTCAGTTTCGGATCTTCGAATTTAGGGTTGAGATACTTTTTGGGTATTTTTATTTTTCGGATCTATGCGGGTTCGATTCGGGTCCGGATAGCCGAAGTATTAAGAGAAAAAAAAAAGATTTATATAAAATTTGGTTAAAATTTAATAAAAGTTTAGAAATAATATAGTTATATTAGATATTTTGACAATTTTAGTTTTAAAATAACTGATATATCTAAGTTTATAATTTTAATTTTAGATAATTAGACTATATTAAATATAAATATAATTAATATTTGTATATATATAAATATATTTGAGTATTTTAGATATTCATTCAGTTTTCGGTTCGGTTCGGATTCGGATTCGGTTTTATTAGATTTAAAATTTGAGATACTTTTTGGATATTTCTAAATTTCAGAGCGGATTTGGTTTGGGTTTTTCGAATCGGATATTTGGGTCCGGTTATTTTTGCTCAGGGCTAGTTTCTTAAGTAGCAAAGGTTCAGCTCTCTCTTATTTATGCTACAGAGCTCCTCTCTCTGCTTTTACTTCTCGTGCTCTGTTTCCGTACAAGAGAAGAAGACAAAACCAGGAACATCTTAGATAGGAGTTAATTACGTTCCTATCCCTTTGCTACTTAAGAAACACGTGATCTTCTTGTGTCTTTTACCTTCTCCCTTAACTGAAACCTTTTACATCAGATAGAGTCTTTAGAAATCTCTCTTCACTTCAATACTTAGGCAGAAACCTAACAAAAGGCTCTTTGCTTTCCTTTCTAGCTTTCTTGATTTCCAAGTCGGAACCTGAAATCTTTCCCTTGCCTTGGTGATACTTTGAGAACTTGCTCATTGTTGAAAACTTAGCAAAAGGTTCAGCTTGATGATAAGCTGCTTCACTCTTATCAACCTTGAACACCATCTCTGCAAACTTGTCTCTTTAAGAAACGAAACGACGTTTCTTCTCCATCAGACTTTCAGCATCTACTTTTAAATCTCCAAGCTTTGTCTTAGCTTCTCAAAGTCTCCTTATGATGCACTAGACACAATCATAAGTCTCTTGATTGCTCTCTTATAAATGCAGTTTAAAAAATCTTGCATTTATGTCCTTTTCTGGACTTATCTTTGAGTTTCTTGTATCTGAACTTGCTCAACACGCTGGAACCCCAACAGTTTCAAATGTCTTTGAAGCAACATACCTTGAGACTTGCTTGAAATTTCTGCACTTGTCTTTCTTGCAGCTTCGTCCTTTCAAATTTTCAGAATTTGCAACCTGCAATTTTCAGAACCTGAAACTCATCTTTGAATGTCTGAACAAGCACCAAGCTTCTTTCCAAAAAATCTGAGAATATTTCTTTGGATATGCAGACATTATCTAGTTCTTGTCTTCACATTCTTCTTTAACACGCTGAGATACTCTTAGTCTTTTCACCAGTGACATTATCCTCTGTAACTCTGCTTGAGTAAACTCACAACCCTCCTCAGACCATTACCAACCTGAAAATACTCTGAGAAAACCTTTGAAGTAATCAATGCTCCACCTGAAGCCAAAAAACACCTAATGGTGTGAACTACAAGACTCTTGGATTCACGGCTCCACCTAATGGTGTGAACTACAAGACTCTTCCAACTTCAATTTTACTTCCTGCTTTACTCACCGAGTGGTGAAACTTGTTATGGAACTAGCTATGATGACTCCTTTACTGACTATCCTAACTTGGATTAACCAGTCTTCAAGATTTCTGCAATCCTTTCTTGTTCTTTATCCTTCTTCTTTTCTGAAACTATCAACTAGCTTGTTGAAATTTCTAGTAACAAGACACTGAGCAATGTCTAGAGACTTGCCAATTGCAGATCTTTAGTCTTGAGTCACGCCACTTCTTAGCTTTTCCATAAACAGCTTATACATTTCTCTCTTAGATTCATGTTCTTTGAATCATAAGACCTTTGCAGAAAACTTCTTCTTTTAACTTCGCTTCTGCATCACTGATTTCAATATCAGTTCTCTTAAGAACTTATCATCACTTTCAGTCAAGCGTAGACACGCTTTCTTGTGTGTCACAGCAGCTCAAACTTGAGCATACTCCCAGCCACTCTCAAAACCATCTCACATCATACTACTGTCATGACATGAGCTATCCTGGTTTTGTAAACTATCCCAGCTGATTCTTTCTTGACTAGATGACCTTCTATGAGAAAACACTTATTTGTTGTTCCAACATGAATCCGTTTGTTCCAGAATTCATGTGCCACAAAATGAAAACAACAAAACCTGCAATCTGATCCACTTTCTTTTGGATTTCGTAGACTGCTCCAAGCTCCATTGATGATTTACTTCCTTAATCATCAACGTTCTGAGCTTCTTAGATTCACAAGAATCTAAAACCTTTCCACTGAGACTTATCCTTTGAACAAAACTTCTCAAATCTCTAACTCAAAACTGAAACCCTCAAAGCAAAAAGCCTTAAACTTGTTTCCAACCGAGTTCTGATTTTGTTTCTTCACCCATCTGCAACTCTCTTCAAGTCTGAACCTTGGAACCTTAACTGATAACAAAAAAACATCTGAGCCACATAAATCTGAACTCTTAAGGCGTCCCCTCGTCTTGAGATTCCTTGTGCCACCAATTGTTTGATAGAGGTAAACCGTAAGTCACAAGTAACCGATAGAACTCAGGGTCAATGTTCCTAAAACACAGATCCTGTACTCACCTGCAAAGAATCTTCGATTGAAGAGAGATCCTCAGCTTAGAGCAAGTTAACGTGATAGAGAGTTGAGAGATAAGAAGCGTAATACTTTAAAGTTCTGATGATATTAATGAATGTGTATTACAACTCTTATATATTGTAAAACCAAAAACACTAATAATAATTAAAAACCGACTTAAATAATAAAACCCAAAACTAAAGCCCATAATTACTAAGCCAATTACGTGGCTCTAATAATTCTATATCAAATCTCCCCCATTTGAAAAACCTTGTCCTCAAGGTTTAAAAGACGGAAACTTCCTCTGCAGGTCATAAAGAAACTCCCGTTGTTTCGTCTGCTGATTGATTCGACCATTGGACCAAAACCATTGTAGCAGCTTGTCCCTGACGTTGAACCATCTTCCTTTTTAAAATATCTGCTGGTTCCTTCACGAGAACATCTTGGATGATCGATGGTATCTGATTTGCGGACTGGAAAGTACCCACCTAAAGCTTTAGTTGTGAAACATGGAATACCGGATGTATTTGAGACGAAGTAGGTATCTCTAACTTGTAAGCAACTGGTCCACACTTATCAATGATTTTGCAAGGTCCAAAATACTTTGGAGAAATCTTTTGATTTGAGCACATTATCACTGATTTTTGCCTGTACGGTTGTAGCTTCACGTCAAAGTTCCTATCAGTCCTATGTTTATCCGCATTCTGTTGCATTCTGTGCTGTGCCCGTAAGAGGTGAAACTTTAATAGTAAAATCATGTTTTCCCGGTCCTCCAAGCACTTAGCAACCACCACAACCTTTGATTCACCAGGAAGGTAAGGTAAATGTTGCGGAGGTGATTGTCCATATACAACCTCATATGGAGTCATCTGAATTGATGTATGAAAGTTTGTGTTGTACCAGAATTCGGCTAAAGGAAGCCACTTACTCCAGAGATGTGGCCGATCACTACACATGCACCATAGGTAAGTTTCAAGACATCAATTCACTACTTCGGTCTGACCATTTTTCTGAGGATGATACGCACTTGAAAGATTTAGAGCCACTCCCTGCAAACTGAATAATTCTTGTCAGAATTCACTGAGAAACATGGTGTCTCGATCACTAACAATAGACTGAGGAAACCCATGAAGCTTAAACACATTTTCAAGGAATGCTTGGGCTACCGAGGCTGCTGTATAAGGATGAGAAAGAGCGATGAAATGGGTTGCTTTACTCAACCGGTCTACCGCCATGTAAATCACCGTTTTACCATATGAAGGAGGTAAGCCATCGATAAAATCCATTGAAATATCATTCCATATCGTATCAGGAATCGGAAGAGGCTGAATCAAACCTAGAGATGTTGCGGTATCATACTTACAATGCTGACATGTGTTACAACTTCGAATGTAAGCTTGGATATCTTTAGACATGCCCTTCCAATAAAATAAACCTTTAACTCTTTGATGAGTTACATCTCTTCCCGAATGACCACCCCCACTAGAACAATGCATCCATTCCAAGATTTTGTTTCGAACCGTAATATCCAAAGGAACCACAATCTTGTTTTTCCTGCGAATGACATTTTGTGTCCATGAGTAATGTTTTTTGGACTGTGGATTCTGCTTCAAGGCATCGATAATCTCTTTTGTGGCTAAATCCTTGTCATAACAAGCTTGAATTTGTTGCAAAAATTCACAGCTAAGAATAGACATGGCCATATGTAAAACTTCAGCGCCCTCGACGCGAGACAAAGCATCAACAGCTAGATTGTCTTTGCCTTGCCTATACTGTATCTCATAATCAAATTCCAACAATTTAGGAAGCCACTGTTGTTGAATTGGTGTGTTTAACCGCTGTTCCAACAGATATTTCAAACTCCTTTGATCTGTCTTAATCACAAAATGACCAGGTAACAAGTAATGGCGCCACTTCTGTACCGCAAAAACCACAGCTAACAATTCTTTCTCATAAATCGAAAGATGGAGTTGTTTACCCTTTAAGTGACGACTGATATAGGCCAACAGATGACCTTCTTGCATCAAGACAGCGCCAATGTTGTTCCCACAAGCATCTGTTTCCACCACAAAAGGCTTATCAAACAAGGGTAAAGCCAATACTGGTGCGACACATAAAGCATTTTTTAGATTTTTAAATGCAACATTAGCCTCGTCAGACTACTCGAAAGAATCCTTCTTGGTTAAAGCTGTCAAAGGTCTTGTTCTTCTTCAACCATAAACCCTCATCTTCTTCTTCTTCTTCTTCCTTGTGCTTGATAAAGGCGCTGACTTTCTTAACAAAGCTTGGAGCTTTCTTGCAAAGCTTGCTCTTTTCTTTGTAAAGCTTGAGTCTTTCTTGATAAAGACTGGAACTTTCTCTTCCCAGAGAATAAACACCTCCACCACCAAGTGTCTCTTCTTCCACACGTCCAGACATCATGACTAGTGAGAAAGTTCAGAGCTTTCTTCGATCTTGAGCTTCCAACCAAGCTCTGATACCATTTTGTGAAAGAGAGGTTGAACTTTGAACTTGTTTATGCGGAATCTCTCACAAGCACTCATGAAACTTTGGATCTCTCGTGTGTTAAGGTTATAAAACAAATGAAGAAGAAACATAGTTTAAAAGCATCCTATAGATAACCAAAACAATAAGTAATAAAAAAAAAGAGGATTACTAAAATAACCCATAAAAGTGTGTTAAATAGTATAGTAAGTCACATTTGTTTTTATTTACTAGAGTATTTTTTGATATTTTTAAATCACAAAAGTACCTCTCTGATTTGTTATAGTGACTGCAGCTTTGTTTGAACCCTACATGATTATTTTCTTTGGCCGCAGCTTTGTTTGAGATAATTAGTGACTGCAGCTTTGTTATAGTGACTGCAGCTTTATTATAGTGACCGCAACTTTTTTTGTAAAATTAGTGACTGCAGATTTGTTATAGTGACTGCAGCTTTGTTTTCATCCTACAGGATTGTTTTCTTTGACCGCAGCTTTGTTTGTGAAAATTAGTGACTGCAGTTTTGTTATATTGACTGCAGCTTTGTTTTCATCCTACATGATTGTTTTTTTTTACCGCAACTTTGTTTGTGAAAATTAGTGACTGCAGCTTTGTTATAGTGACTGCAGCTTTGTTTTCATCCTACATGATTGTTTTCTTTGACCGCAGCTTTGTTTGAGATAATTTGTGACTGCAGCTTTGTTTGAACACTACAAGATTATTTTCTTTGACCGCAGCTTTGTTTGAGATAATTAGTGACTGGGCTTTGTTATAGTGACTGCAGATTTGTTTGAACCCTACAAGATTGTTTTCTTTGATTGCAGCTTTGTTTGAGATAATTAGTGACTGCAGCTTTGTTTTCATCCTACAGGATTGTTTTCTTTAATTGCAGCTTTGTTTTTGAAAATTAGTGACTGCAACTTTGTTATAGTGACTGCAGCTTTGTTTTCATTCTACATAATTGTTTTCTTTGACTGCAGCTTTGTTATTGGCGTTACCGCAGTTTTATTCTAAAATTAAATCGTGACCACACGATTTAAAGCGTCATCCAAACACTTTGAATATGAATTTTTTTTTTCTTTTTTTTTGTATATTTTTGAATATATATTTTTTAATTATTTTTATATTATTTGAAAAATATTTTTGAATTATTTTAATTTATGTTAATAATTAAGTTATTTTAAGTTTTATTTTGAATAAGATATTAAAAAATTGTGTTTTTTTTAGGTTTGTAAGATAATTTTGAATTATGTTAGATTTTAAAAATTTTAATTTTATAAAACAAATAATTATAAAATGTGTTATATTTTTTATAAAAATAAAAATTTAAAAATTTAAAAAATCAAAAAAATTTAAAAAATTGAGAAAAATAAAAATAAATGAAAAAATGAAAAATAAATTGAAATATATATATATATATATATATATATATATATTTTTTTGAAACTTTTTTCTGAATTATCTTAATTAATATTAATAATTTAGTTATTTTAAGTTTTATTTTGAATAAGATATAAAAAATTGTGTTTCTTTTTTAGGTTTATAAGAAATATTTGAATTATGTTAGATTTTAAAAACTTTTTTTATTTTCTTCCTTATGCTTTTTTCAATTTTCGTTTAATTTTTTTTAATTTATTATATATATTTTTCATTTTATTTTTCATTTTTTCATTTTATTTTTTATTTTTTCACTTTTTAATTTTTTAATTTATAATTTTTGAAATTTTTATTTTTATAAAAATTATAACATATTTTATAATTATTTGTTTATAAAATAATTCTTTATATTATTTATCTTTTTAATTCCTTTTTAAAAAGTATTTCGTAATTAATTTTTAGAAAAAAATTAATGGTATTTTCACTATTCTATTACAAATAATAGGTTTGATAGTCTTTTTCCTTTTTTCTACTCATCAGTTTTACAAAAGAGTTATTCTAATAATTTCATATAAAATGTGTGTTATTCTATGTAATTCTCACTAAAAAAAAATCATAGAAATCATACTCTCGCATTATGGGGAATTATCCCTACATCCTTTCAAAGTCACTAGGAATCATAACAATATTCTCCCAGCCCCAGGCCCAACAATAAAAGCTTCTCAAAATCACTATATGTAATTAACAACTGGCTCATATATATACAGTTAAACCTCTATAAATTAATACTCGATAAATTAATACATCGCTAAACTAATAATTTTTTCCGGTCCCAAAATGATATTTTGGACCAAGTACTACCTCTATAAATTAATAAACACGATAAATTAATAAAATATTTTAAAATACATTGGTCCTAATATTATTAATTTATAGAGGTTTTACTGTACGTTAAAAAAAATTTCATTCATCAATATTTTTTGAAGCTATATCGATTAAAAGTTAAAAGCTATTCAACTATATATCTTTTTAAAAAAAAAAAATGATCACTTGTATAACTTTATAATGGAAAGTGGTGCAATTTGGTATATATAATTTTGTGCTAGAAGGTGAAACATTCAACCTGAATTACAATCACTATAGAAGGTAGATCAATCCTTTATATTGTTGTTTAGCTAATTGTCTTCAAATGAAACAAAATGTTTTAAAGGTTTTACTAAACTTGAAGAAGAGACAGTTGGAAAACATCTCAATAATCATGAAGGGTAGGGACATCAAAAACTTTAGTAATAGATTTTAATTACATGGTTCTCTAGCGCAACAAACATAAAAAACTTATTAACATGCTATCAATATGTGGTGGCAAAATGTAGAAAGAGATTAATTGTACATAAAATAATACTTGCACAAGATTGACACCTTTAATTCTAACTATAATTTCAAAGGAAATGCAAAATAAACTTTAATTGTAATTGTAGACATTCTAATAGTTTTTTTTAGTCAAAACTCACAGTCGATGAATTATTATAAACTCATAAAAACTCTAACTACCACTATCAATTAAATTTTAAAATATGTAAATACAAAACAAATAAATACAATATAGTGAATAAAATATTATTCTGATTGTATTTATTTATTCAGTTGCATTTAAAATCAAATGCCAAACATATAGTGAATAATATTCAACTTCTCACCTGACTCTCGGCAATGACCAAGTCAGTGGCATAAAAATGATGTGCAACAAAGTAGACAATGTAAGTAAAAAGATAATTCTAGTTAAAATAAGTCCAAGTGGAAGTAGAAATCTAAATTCAAGTCCAAGAAGACATAACGTAAACCATCTAAACCATATGATGAAAAGTAATATCAACCATTAAACAATAAGAAAAATCAAAACATATAATAAAATTTTTTAACTTTAAATAAATTATTACTTAGTAATATAAATTTGTGTGCACTATGTCTGACTAATAGATAAAAAAAATTTACATCTAAATTTAGTATTTAAATTAGACTTGAAATTAATATGATTTTATTAGGACAGTTTAATTTAATAATATTTGATACTTTACTTCCAGATCGAAATACATTTTTTGCTCTATAATATGCAAGTAGATGCCTAAATATTTGAATAACAAAATATTTTTGTTTACAATTTGATTGGGATAAAAAAATTTAGACCTTTATCAACAAGTTATATATGTTGCTTATTCAGACTAGCAAATATGTAAAACGATCAACATTGGTGTAGGGTCTTTAACAAAGATAAAAAAACATTGTTGTAAGGAGGCAACAATGTTTGAGATTACATATTTGAGATTAGTTAAGAATAAAATATAAACCGTGAAATTTCATTTAAAGCAACTAGGGCGTTTGGTCTAGTGGTATGATTCTCGCTTTGGGTGCGAGAGGTCCCGAGTTCGATTCTCGGAACGCCCCTTCATTTTTTGAAAAGCTTTTCAATCCTAAATACGCGGCGCATGATGTTATTGACCAAAATACCCCTTATCCTTTTTTTTTTCAATCCGCATCCTACAAAACACACTCACAGAGACACACAAAACAAATCCCAAAGAAGAAGAAGAAAGAACAAATCCGAAACAATGGCAGCGACGACTCTCTCAATCGCAAGCTCAATCCTTTCTTCATCCCATCTCACTTCCGCTTCTCCTCATCACTTCCCTTCCAAACCCACCGCTATCGAATTCCCATTTCGCCTCGGTTCATCTTCTTCATCCAATCTCAGCCACCGCGCCATAAACCTCCGTCCAATCTCCGCCGTAGAAGCTCCGGAAAAAATCGAGAAAATTGGATCCGAAATCTCATCCCTCACTCTCGAAGAAGCTCGTATCCTCGTCGACTATCTCCAAGACAAGTTCGGTGTTTCGCCACTCTCTTTAGCTCCAGCTGCGGTGGCTGTAGCAGCTCCAGCCGACGGTGGTGGTGCGGCTGTGGTGGAGGAGCAAACTGAATTCGATGTGGTTATCAATGAGGTTCCAAGTAGCTCGCGAATCTCTGTGATTAAAGCTGTTAGGGCTTTGACTAGCTTGGCGTTGAAGGAAGCTAAGGAACTTATTGAAGGATTGCCAAAGAAGTTTAAGGAAGGTGTGAGTAAAGATGAAGCTGAAGAAGCTAAGAAGACTCTTGAAGAAGCTGGTGCTAAGGTTTCTATTGCTTAAGTTTTATTTCAACAAATCGAAAATAAAAATGTGATTTTTCGGAATTTATGAGTCTCTTTTTGTTTTCGTTTAGTGTAGTTTGTGGTTGAAATTGTTGAGAAATTGTTGTAATTTGAATCAATTTGGTTTCCTATTACGAGTACGTAGCTTAGGTAGATGCACATAACGTGTTTGTTGAAATGCCTGACTCAAAAACACAAAAAACAGAACATGGAGTTAAAAAAGTTGTGTAAATTCAGATTTATTATTACAAAATACAAAGCGCAAAACTTCGGGTTTAACGTTTAACGTTTAACGTTTGAAGAGAGGAGGAAGAGAAATCGTTTAACGTTTTTATGTTTTATTTTATTTATTTTCTTTTGGGATCAAAATGTGTTTCAGTTTAATGACGTATGATAAAAGAAAAGGAAAACCAAAACGAAAATGGAATGGTATCTGAAAATAAATCACATAAAGCAAAATCTAAAGCCATTAATCTCAAATCTACCTTTTTTATTCGTTCTTATTTTCTCTCTGAGGAACAAAAAAAAACGAAAACTTTACGCCGCAGGAAACGAGGAAGAAGGTGTTTCTAGATTCGCTGCTTCTACTTCTCCTCTTCTTTTGGTAATTCTGGTTTTCTTCTTCTCAAAGGTTTAAACTTTACAAGTTTTTTTCTCATGAAATTGGAAGAAGAAAAAAAAACCTTTTCTAACAAGTGTCTTATTATGTTCTGTTAGTCTTAGGTTTATGTCGTTGTCTGAATCTTTTGTTTTTAACTTTTTTGGTGTAAACTAGGAGAACGAGAAGAATCAGGTTCAATGGGAAATATGCTAGCGAATGGTTCTAGGGTTTCTGATGACGATGAATTGAAAGAAAACGATGTTGAGATTGAGAATGCTAACGACAAATCTGAACCAATTGAAGATTATGTAATGAGTGAAGTTTCTTCATTGAGAGATAATTTTGAAGAAGTGGAGAAAGAAGAAAAAGAGAATAGGTTTCATGTTGGAGATTTTGTGTGGGTTGAAGAAGTCAATAGTCAACAATGGTGGCCAGGTCAGATTTACGATTCTTCAAACGCTTCAGACTTGGCTTTGAAGACAATGCAAAAGGGAAAATTACTTGTGGTGTATTTTGGAGAAAAGAGCTTTGCTTGGTGCAATCAATTGGAATTGAAACCGTTTCTTGAGAATTTCAAAGAGTTTTCGAAGATTATTGATTCTTTAGCTGTTGAAGAAGCTGTAAGAGAGATTGGTGAACAGGTTGAGAAGTTTCTGGTTTGTGATGATGAGGCTAGTTCTGTATGTGTGAATTCTGGAATCAAGAAAGGTGTTGCTGTTGTGCCTGATCTTAGAAGAGAGATTGTGTCGTCTTTGGTTCTTGAAAATCATCCTGGTTTAGTCCTTGATGATGTTAAAAGACTTGCGAAGACGGTTTGTTTTAGTGATCTGTTAGAGATTGAGGTTTTGAAGAGGAAGTTATCGGTGTTTTATAGGTGTAAAGGAAGATTTGGTGTAGCTAAGTTTGATGAACATCAGTTTATTATTGGACTTGAAGACAAAGAGGATGAAGAATCTTGCAAGAGATTGTTATTAAGAAAGTGTTCTAAGAAAAAGAGGAAATTTGGATTTGGAGATGATGTAGCAACAACAACCACTGGTTCTACTACTAGAAGGTGGAAGAGACTGAGTCAAGTTACGAAGATTGAGGAAGAAGAAATTAGTAATGGGAAAAGTTTATCTTCCAAGAAGAGGAAGAAGAGCAGCAAAAGTGGTTTGGATGTTGACTCAAACCATTTAGAAAATTTAGCAACTCCATTGGATTTAGTGCAAACAGGTAAAAGAGAGAGGAAGAAAAGTAAATATCTTTCACCTGAATACATGACAGATTTTAGTTGTAAATCAAGAAAGATCAAGATTCACAAGAGAGACCTTTTAGCTGAAGTGAAGCAACAAGTATTAGATGAGAAGGTTGATAAGAAGAAGTTTACAGGTGTTGAGCTGTTTATTAAGACTGATTTTGGTTCTACTTTACCTTCAAGAGATGATTTGATCAAAATCTACAAAATGTTTGGAGCTTTGGATATGCGGAGAAGCTATATCTTCGATAACCACTCTTTTGCACTCGTTGCGTTTTCGAATGTATCTGATGGAGAAGAAGCTTATAACAAGTCAGTAGAGAAATGTCCGTTTGCTACTACTTCTTCCACCGTTACGTTCAAGCTCAAGTATCCATCTTCTAAGAAGAAAGAAGCTGAGACAAGA
The DNA here is from genome assembly GCA_963555745.1 of Cardamine flexuosa. Classification (NCBI taxonomy): domain Eukaryota; kingdom Viridiplantae; phylum Streptophyta; class Magnoliopsida; order Brassicales; family Brassicaceae; genus Cardamine; species Cardamine flexuosa. Next base: position 3,247,794 of record OY743218.1, read on the forward strand.
AAGAGTGTGATGGAAGTCGAGGTTTTGAAAGAGAAGGTTGAGGAGATTAGAGGATTGTTGGATCAGTCTGATGGAGGAGTTACGGAAGAATTGAAGATGAAACTTGAAGGTGAGTCTAGAAACTTGCTTGACAAGGTAAGTAATATGATTGTTCCTTCGTCTTAATTAGGAGTTTTTTAAAAATTAGTTTATGCAGAAGTATTTAGCTTTTAGCGACTCGAGGCTGAGATTGTATTTTATGCAAGGAAAAAAGAACAATGTCTTTTGTTATATGGTTCTGTTGGGCCTATTTGACAACTGATTTCTTTGATCGAATGCTTAGGTAAAATATCCGAAAACCTAAAAGTTAAATCTAATTCTTTTTGAGAAATTCTCTCAAATAGCACTAGTTGAAGTTTTTATCGTATAAATAGCATTTTTTTTTGGAGACAAAAATACCATTTTTATAAAAGACAAAATTTTAATTTTTCTGTTTGGATTAAGTATTGTACAATTTAGAGTATAGTTTGTTTGGAGTGAAAAATATGGTTTAGGGTTTAAAGTTTTGAGTTTTGAGTTTTTAAACCCTAAATCCTAAAAATATGAAGTTAGGAAATTTTGTGCTATATAAAGAAATTAATCTTTTATAAAAATATTATTTTTATCTTAAAAAAAAAGTGTTATTTATAGAAATTTTTTTAAGTAATGTTATTTACGAGAATTGTCCATTCTTTTTTTTAGATACTCAATCCAAAACCAAACTGATAAAATAACTACACTCCTATATAAACCCTCAATTCTTTTTTTAAGTTTCTTATTTGATACTTAGGATAACCGAATCCGAGCTGAGCCCAACCTGAACTTTTATAAATTCGATTCGAATGAGTTAACTTAAAACCCGAAATACCCGAAAAACTGAACCTTAACCGATACTTGGATATGAAAAATAAACCTAAGAATGTAACCCGCTAAATGAGACCGAGGTATATACATGAGAAACACTTTAATGGGCCTTCTAGTGAATTAGCAGAAACACTTTAATGGACCCTTAAGTGAATAAGCCTATTAAAAATCTATAAATAAAGTTCTGAGGTTAGACATTTACATCATTGACTCGAACCAAAAACAAAAAAAAACCTAATTCTCAATCGGCTTTCTCCGCCGCTTCTATCTTCTCTTTTCGTTAGCTATGTTTTCGTTTTAAGATCTCTGTTATTGCGTGTTATTGATTTTTTGAAAGTAATTGTGTTATTGGCGAGGATGATTAATGCTTAATTTCTGACACCTCTTGTATGAGAAGAGTCTGATAAACTCTTCGTTGAGCACAGTTATGCAATACTCTGAGCCTATTTATCATTTTATTTTCAGATTTTGTGCTGTCTTTGATCGGATTTGAAAAGGATTTAGAGTGCGATGATTGTAAAAGTAATTCCTCGTACTGAAAGCCATTGGCATGGTAGACTCACATTACCCATAGAATATGAGCACTCTTACCCTTTTCTTCAAAACCTGTTAACACTTTTGACTTTTTTTTTGTGTTTGTTCGAATTTATCTATTTTATTTGTTAATTTAGATATTAGTAAGGTTTAGATATATTGATAGCAATGAAATTTGTTGTTTTGACGAATTTATTGTATTTTATAATTAGGAATTAGTGGAATAAGATTCAGTTTCAGTAATTATAGTTTTGGTTTTATTCTTTAGTTTTGTTTTTGGTGTTTTTGATTTTGATTGTATTGGCGAGGATGATTAAAGCTTAATTATTTCTGACACCTCTTGTATGAGAAGACTAAACTCTTCTTTGAGCACATTATGCAATACTCTGAGCCAACTTTATTTTTTAATTTATGTTAAGTTTTTAGATAAAATTTGATTTGAATAGGGTTGGTTGCGATGATGATAAAAATTCCTCGTACTGATAATGGCTTGATAGACTCAAATTAAACCAAAAGAATATGAGCATCCCCCTTTTCTTCAAAATTCTTTTTTTTTATTTGCTTTATTTTAGTTGTATCTTTTTCGTTGGATCTCGTTTTTGTTTCGTTCGTATCATTCGATACTTAAATGGACGTTACGAGTTCAACATAAATTTAAAGAAGTCATTGAAACACTTTTGATAAAATCTATTGTTGCTACGTTCCAACAAGGTTGGAACTATTTTGACTAGTTTTTAATATTTCCCTAAAAATTCCGATTACCAAATAGTTGCTAAAACGTTCAACTCTTAAAAGATTTTTGATAATAAAGTCGCACTCAAATAGACCATATCCAATCCCACTTCATTTTTCATTCCATATTCTATTTTGAAGTAGATTTTGTTCCAATCTTACTCTATTTCCAATTCCATAATAGAATAAAAATGGGATTACTCCAAATATGGAATAAAAATGGGATAACTCTAAATATGGAGTAATTTATTATTCATCACTCCATTTTTTATTTATTATTCTATTTTCAACTGCAAAATAAAGTAGAATTGTAGAATAATTTAATTATATTTTGGAGTTACTCTGTGTTGAATAAAAAATATAGAATACATTGGAGATGTTTTAATTGTCAGTATTGACATTGAACGAAAACTAATCTTCATATTAAAGCACTACATGACTACTTTTTCCTACTATTGAGCCTTTAATCCGAAATTCCAATTCCTCATTCTAGTCTTTATTTGGAAATAATGGATGTGCTTCGTATCTAAAATCAAAAGCAAACAAACACTAATCTGTGCGTCTCTTCACTTATGTAGGGTTTAGGAGTCCTTCGCCATGTTTTAAAAACCACTAGCCCCTATCTAACCGGCTAGGGATAAGTTTAGTGATTAATGAAAAATTAAGGATTAAATAGAGATTATCAGTGATTAGTGTTTTGTAATTTAATATGTAATTATTTATATATTTGAAATATGTATAACTTAAGTTGATTTTTGTATAGTGGTTTTCATCTTTTATTTATCACAAGTAATGAGTACAAGTGTAGGAAAGTTCTTTATTTTTGTTTTTAATAAGTTGAAAAAGACAAATATACCCACATCTTTTTCCTAACTTGTGAAAGTTTCACCTAATTTTTGCAGCCTTCATTTTTTTCTTCACGTTTCTTGTCACTTTTGCACAGTTTCTTCATGTTTCTAACTCTGTAATGACAGATCTGCATCTATAATCATGATCGCGGTGGTCTATTACAGCCTAACGTTTTTTCGGTGATTACTCGGCCGCCTAGGCCGATTTTTAGAACGTGGGCCTTTGTAATGAAATTTTTTTTGTGTTGTTTGAAATTGAAAAGGTGACCAGCTGCATTGAGACACTCGTAGTTATGGGATGAACATTGCATCTAATCTAATCTATGTATTGTCCTATTGTGTTAATTGTACTTCTTACTTTTAACATTGTTGGATTTATTCTATGTCATCATTTGCTAGAACTTTTTGTTTAATTTATAAAATCTTGTCGACAAAGAAAAAATAAGGAATCATACAATATTGATGTTTTCATTATATCAATTGACAATTGGTATCAAAGTCATACAAAATATCCTAAGGTGATGTGGTGATCGAACCAAATCATGAAGTCCACGAGCTTAAGATGGATCAGCCAAGACCCAAGGAACATTTTTATGTATTTAACAGATTCTATCCCATTCAAGTGAAGACTAAAAGAAAGGTAAGTCCAAACAAGTCCAAGCATTAGAAGCCGGAGCCACTGCTGGAGCCACGAGAACTTGGCCACCAAACGATTTTCTCTGTTGGTGTTGCGAGAATAAGGGTTTCGGATAGCTCCGGGCATTCAGTTTATACGGTTTAAACAGTTCGGTGTAATCAGAATTCGGGTTATTTCAGAATTGAAAAAGTTGGTGAATTGATCTGAACTAAAAGTTCGGTTTAAATGGTTCTGATTAATATTTGTTCAGTGAATACAAGGAAAAAATACATTCCGAACAAAAACCGAATTAATTTTTACTCGGATATAAGTAACGGAAAGAGAAAAAAAATACACAATTTTAACCAAATTCCCTTTTAGGCTATTGCAAGTGAGACCAAACATGTTTCTTCTTACAAAGAAAGGATTTCATGCACAAAAACTAAAAGGATTTCATAATTGTAATGAATACTTGTAGTTTGCAAGCCTCACTACAAATATTCATTACAATGCATAAACTTTTATATGTTAAAAACTTACAAAAAAGGTGCAATGAGCATCGGTGGTTAATTGTTTGGAAGCCTCACTAGTTAATGTTATAGTTAAACCTTAGACAAGCTTGAAGCTGCAATGAACAGAAAAAAACAAACAAAAGGGCAGCTTCTTCCGTGAAGGTTGGATCCAGCCAAAAAGTTTCAGACCAACATGTGTAAACAAGAGAGTAGAAGAGTGTCAGACCAAACCGTGAAACAACACAATGACACATGAACATCAAGCATAAACAAGTGCAACCATGAATAACAAAACAAAAAATTTAACAAGTAAAACTACAAGTATGATAGCAAACATACGGATTACAGACAAAAACCACCTCAAATGAAACTACAAATATGAAAGCAACCATTTTAAAATATACATTTTTCCTTACCAACAAGGATCACTTAGATGATGGCGTTGAATTCCGAGAATCTACAAGAAAAACAGACTTTTTAGTAAAACCATACCATTTAACATTTAAAAGTTTATCATTAACTTAAAAAAAAAACTGAAGAGAAGTTAGTACCTAGTGAATCAAGGAACTCCACTTCTGCCAACATTTCTACTACGGTAGAAGCCTCTTCTTGAGATTTAAAAGCACACCAAAGCCATTGTTGTATGCATACCAAAACCTCAACGGGTTAGAGAACTCTTATAGGGATCCAAAACTCGGCCACTAGTACTAAATGCAGACTCTGAAGCAACTGAAGAGACTTGTATAGCTAGAACATCTCTAGCCATTTCTGATAAGATTGGAAATTTAGATCTGTTAGAGTTCCACCACTTCAGAACATCAACTGGCATACCCAAAATTTTTTCTCATTGAGTCTCAGTTTTTTCTGTGAAATAGATATCTAACTCATTAAAAAATTCCTCAGTAGTCCTTAAACTAATCATCTTGTTGTAGATAACATCTATCTGCTCACAACCATCATCATCATCATCATATGACAACTCTAAGATAACACTCGGCTCCTCTAGATTAACTACAGTAACAACAACCTCCTTAGGTTTGCTAAGCCTAAGACTATATTGATCATAAAAGTTCTTCATCACTGTAACAAGTGAATTATAAAACTGTCTACTTTCTATTGTACCTTTGCCATAAAGTTGACCGAAGCAAAGGACAGCAAAATGGAGCTTGTTCCTCATATCTATCACACTTGCCATAGTCACAAGTGGATTCATATTTGCAAATCCATCCCAATACTTCTTAAACTTATTCCTCATCAGAAATGCTTGATCTCTCACAAGTTTTTCCTTGTTGCCACACTTAGCCATCAAATTCCTTTCAATGTTTACGATCTCATTGTAACAAAGATTAGAACTGACAGACTGAGAAGAATAGAAAGTTAAAGTACACTGATACAAGACTTTGAAAAAATTCACCAACATGTGTACTTTATCCCAATTAGCAAAAGTTGCTGGTCCAATTCATTTTTCCTTTTGTCTTCTCATCATCTTCCAAGAAATATTAGCAATACAACTTCTCCTCAGTCAACATCTTCTCAAAACCAGCCTTAAGCTTAATGGCAGCAGACAACATTAGATAAGTTGAATTCCATCTGGTCACACAATCTAATGACAAGCTACCTCTAGTGATCTTACCTGACTCACACCACATTTGGGATGCCTTCAATCTAATGAAAGAAGACAGTACATGTAGGAGCCAAAATAGCAAACACTACGGTAATATGATTGAAACCCAAAATTCATAAACTTAAGGAAAGACTTAAGTGGAGGCGAGAGAATAATCTCTTTCCTTAACCCTTTGAATCACCCGTAGTGCCACTAGATTCTGAGACTCAAGAGTCCCAAGATACAACAAAACAACCGATTTTGCAAGCACTCAAAACTCGGTTCTAAACGAACTATTAATTCTACGATACTCTCAACAAAATTTACTTTTAGAATGAGGAATTGCTTAGAGTCTATAGCTTGTGCTTTTGTGTTTTTGATACCGTGTATATACAAGAGAAAGTCTTTAGCTTAAATAGATGAGTTTCAATTTTGAAATCAATCAACAACCCACTAAACAACTTCTCACACGAATCTAGGAGAGGTGGAAACAAGGAGATCGTGTAGCCAAGGAGACCGAGTCTCATGGCATCGACTTCTCTTTGTTTTCTCTGTTCTCCCACAAGCTCCAATTTTTGAGCTTAATGAGACCACAAGGCCCATTTCTCATTCACAACACTAAAGTTAATTAAGCCCAATTGTCTTAATTAAAACTTGACCCAACAATCCCCCACATGAATGAAAATGACTCGAAAAATAAAATTGACACATTATACTGGACTTGACTAGACTACACGCGACTTGACTAGACTAGACTAGAAACGACTTGACTAGACTTAGACAGACGTTGAGAGTATACGAAAATGTTACTGTGTCTAAATGTAGCATTTTTCAGCTTTGAACCAATCATTTTTAATATATGTCGGATTTACTCGGCTAGGAGGTGAACATAGTGTCTTGAACCACCCAGACTTTGATGTAAATCGAGACAACATGTATCACGCAGTGACATTTTCTTGTAGAACTTATGTTCTCTATCATGTTCATTTTGGCCCTGAACATTCTTGGTTATTCATGAGTGAACTTGGAGAATATAGCCTTACCTTCATTCTCCTAGAAACGGCCCCATTTCACACTCACTAGGTGATAATCCATTAGCTTTGTTTTTTAGAAACATCCTGTAATACTTCACTAATATCCCAAAACTATGGTATCATTAAAAGCCAACACTTAGCCTTAACTCATACATGTAGCACTATTTATTTGTATCCTTAGGAACTGGGTATAGACATAGTCTTATAGTGCTAAACTCTGAATCAACTTGATTTCGTTTTCCCTTTGAACCTAGATTTTGGGATCTCCAATCACATAGGTGGGGTGTCCATCATGCATCATCTTTGTTTATTGGCTTTAAACCCATTCCTCTTGATAATTTAACAACTTGATCTTGTGCCAAGCTTTCACTAAAATACAATCAACCCTCTTAGGTTCAATGGTGACTTTTTCCGGAGGTGGAACCGCAAATCTTGCCAGGCACCCCCACACTTTCAGGTATTTGTACGAAGGTACATTCCCTTTTTAAAGTTCTTATGGAGTTTTTCCGGTCACTTTATGCAATATATTGTACACGATATAATTTGTGGTAAGCAAAGCTTCCCCCCACATCTTCTACACTACCCAGGATTTCTGTAACATTAGATTTATCATTTCCTTACGAGTTCAGTTTTTTCACCTCAACTCCATTGGATTTCAGTGAATAGAGAGTGATGATTTGATGAATAATGTCATGTTTCATACAGAATTCATTAACTGGTTCATCATATTTTTCTCCTCTCTCACTTCGGATTATCTTGATAGTTTTATCAAGTTAATTTTCTATTTCCAATTTGTATTCATTGAGTTTCTCCGAAATTTGTTTTTACTCCACAGTAAATAAACAATATAGTCCATTTCCTGACTTTGATTATCAAGAAACTCAAGTGAATAACCAGTCACTTAATATTAATATTATTTGCAATCAAACAAAAGTCTAAGTTTCAATAACTACATGTTATTTGATTTGCCAATAAATAATACCAACAATACACAATTGTTGCAAATAAAATAGCATACTTTGTACTAAACAATTGGTAATCACACGTTTGTTTTGCAAATAATTACTCAAACAAGGGAAAGCCTTGGTTACAATTTCAACTTGCAAAATTAATTCTCGTGTGTTTAATAATTTGTACATGCCAAATATTCATGAATATTCAAAAATGTCAAGGACTCATCCATCAAATAATAATAAAAACTATTTTTTTTCCTTATTAAATGAAATAACGGTTACAACTTATTCGTCTTTGAGGTGGAGGCCTCAGTTACATCTTGTTGTCAAAACCGATTGAAAAAAACATTTTGAATAATTCATCACAGACAGACCTTTTTCCTTTAAGCGCACATGTCCTCTTCTGTGAGATTTGCTTCATTCTTGCCATCATTTTTCTTTGAGGCCTTCTTGCTGTAGCACTCAAAGGATTTGTGGCCCGTCTTGCCACATTTATGACATGTTCCGGTGAACTTGCTAGAGTTCTCACCAGACTTCTTCTTGAACTTCTGTGAGTTCTGTGGAGGGATTTTTCCTTTCCCTTTGTTTTGACCATTTCCTTGGTTATTATTCTGGTGCTCCACCATATTTGCGTTGGGTTCGAGAATTTGTACACCAACTCCTATTTGTCTCCTGTTTGTTGACTCAATGCGGAGTCTCACGATCAAGTTTTCAAGACTCATCCACTTTCTCTTCAACTTGAGATAGTTCTTGAAGTCGGTCCAACCAAGAGGAAGCTTTTCAATGACACATACCACTTGAAAAGTCTCTCATATCCTCATTCCTTCAGCATGTATCTCATGGAGGAGATTGGTTAATTCCTCGACTTGCTCCATCAATGGCCGTGAGTCCACCATCTTGTAGTCACTAAATTTTGCTACAACATATTTCTGAGAACCAGCGTCTTCGGTGCGAAACTTTTATCAAGCGAGCCCCATAACGCTTTGGAATTCTCAACGTTGCAATACACATTGTACAGCTGGTCAGAGAGACGGCTCTGGATGTATCATTTACAAAGAAAGTCACCATGAACCCACGCATGGACGGTCACAACTGCATGAGGATCAGTGTCATTTGCTGCGAGAATAGGCCTCTCTTCACAAGTGTACTGACTCAGTTTCAATGTTGTCAAATAGAAGAACATTTTCTTCTGCCACATCTTAAATGAGTTCCCTTCAAACTTGTCGGGAAGAAGGCCAGCTGAATTTGTCGCTGGAATTTGAACTGCTTGAAACTGTTCTGGGACTGTGGTTGGCACAGGTTCAGTCACCGTTCTCTTCACCGGTGTAATAGTGCCAAACTAAATTTCAGTGTCATTCCCATTGACCGTGTCGGTAACCTCAGCTATTTTTGTGACGTTCACATTATCACTTCCGCCTGACATTTTTCTGGAAATAAACACAAACCCAGATCAGTACTAGAGTTATAATCCGTGAGTTAATAAAGAGAAAAAACTGCAAGTACGCTTGATTAATGTTTTATGTTCGTAAACATATGAAAGCAAAACCAAATGCAATTTCTAACTACACGTTATTATATAAACAATGAGTGTTGTTTGTCTGCTAATCAACACACACAAGATTAAACAACTTTAGTTTCAATTTGCTTAGACAAAACAAACATTAGTTCAGCAAAACTGCAACTATGTTTGCTAAACACAACAACAATCAAGTCAATCAACTCTGTTTTCAAGACTTTAATTTTCTGCAATTTTGCAAACAATTAAGAAAAACCAAACAACTGTTTCAAGTTGATCTTTTCAGTTTACAGAAAATTAAAACCAAGACAAAAAATCTCAAATCCACGTTTACTTTTGATTTATCTCAAAACAAAAGAAACACTTGAGATTGTTTCCCAGAAAAACAGAACCTACAGCTTATGTTCTTAAGAAACATAAGTGCAACTTATGTGGTATATACAACACACGTATATTCAAAGACCAAACATGTTTGTATCAATTTGCTAGCCACATCAGCAATCAACCACGTAAGTAATCAAACTTGTGATCAAACTTTTGATCAAACCGTAGGTTCACGATTACAATTTCGTTTTGCAGAGAAATTAAAACCATGAGACAATAAGTCCCCAATGCAATCACGTTGCAAACAATCACAACTAAAAACTGCAGGTTTCAATTAACTCAAAACAAATACATCACTGGTTTATGTTTGATGATAGGCTGAGAATCGCAATCCAAAGTCTGATTATCAAAACCATTTGTGATTATCAAAAACAAAATCTCTTGTAATCACAATAACCAATCGCAACCGGTAATCTAAAACAGAGACTTGTAATCACATTAACCAATCGCAACTGGTAAGCTAAGATAGAGACTTGTAAACACACACAAGCTCACACCACGTTTATGAACTTGATTTCAATTCGTTAGATGTTTATATAACACCAACGATTTCAATTCGTTAGATGTTTTTCAATTTCTAAAGCTTTTGCTACCAATCATACTTTAGTAATAACCAAAGTTTTTACAGTCTATATAGTTAAAGTTTCTACAACAAAAGTTTTTACAGCCAAAAGCCTAATGTAACCGTCCATTGTAAAAGTTCTTACCAATCGCCCATAATCTACCATAAAAATAACACCAACAGTAATAATATTTGATAAAAATGATAAAATGTTGTTGAAACGAGATTTCAAATCTTAAATATTCACTAGTTTAACACAACACTTGAGAAATATGCATATGAGTCAAAATCAGGACCGGCCCTGGGCTAAAGCTCCTAAAGCTAGGGTTTTATGCACCAAATATTATAAGAAATCTAGGGGCATTATGTTCAGATATGTTCCTTTGGTGTAGTGGTTAATTTTTGTTGTTGTACTTCTTGTCCCAAGTTCAAACCCTACTAAACATGTTCTATTATTAACAATTTATTTTTCCATTTTTGTTAAGTTTAGATTATTCCGATTTAGTTAAACTTCCTTTATTATATGATTTTAATTAGATTTACTTTAGTTACCAATTAACAAAAACAAAAACAACATTAGACGTTTCCGCTTCTTCACAATTCCAAGCAGACACAAATCTTCAATTCTTCATCATCGTGACATCATCATTGTCAAAACCTGTCCCTTGTGCGAGAGTCTTCAACGATTTCAGTGATTGAATAAGAAGAACACTTGTCAATTTGATTTTTGAGTATGTCTTTTTTTCTTTTTTTCTCCTACTCTGTTTTTCTCAAGTTTTTCTGATTTTTTTTATAAGATTCATGAACTGCTGAACATTTAAACCAAAATTTAACAAGAGTTCTCAGATTTGTACATAACTCATACAAGCTTAATTTGATTTCAAAGTGAAAATATTAATTTTTGCCTTGTTAATGCCTAACGTCTATGTTTCTATTCTATGTAGCTTAGTTTACAAGCTTAGTTTTTCCTTGTTCAACCTAATAGCTTGTAGCTTGATTTCAAATAGAAGACAAGCTTAGTTACTATTTTATGTCTAATCTAACGTTGTTGGTTGCTCTGTTATTTACACAAAGTTAAATTTCAGTTATTGTAATTCACTAAATCACTAGTCTGTTTGTTTATTAATTGTAGAAAATGTTACCGGGAAATCGAATTCGACACCAGCCATGTGGTAATGATAATAGGAAGAGAAGGAAAAGGCAAGATGAAGTGGTGAATTCTCAAACAAATGATATGTTGAAGTATGTGACGAAAACTAAAAAATCTGAAACTAGTGATGAGAATGCTAGAGCTGATAATCCTGAGATAAACAAGGAAGATGAAGAACATGTTACTAATGAAGAACATGCAGGTGAGAAGAGTGTACAAGAACTTGTTGGAGAGGCTGCAGATGGTATGAATGAAAAGAGAAAACAATTTGAGAAAGAAAATGTGGAAGAACATAAGAAAGTTGATGACACTGAAGATCTTTATGAGAATGTGGATATGGATGATCCTAGAAACTGGAGAAAAATTGATAAGAGATTAAGAGATTTTCTTGTTGAGAAAGGTCCACCCACAAGACCCTCTAGAGGTTATATCTTCGAAAGAGATGAAGTTAATAGATGTTTCCCTCATTCCTCTTATACAAGAAAAATGAATAATGGAGAGAAGCAAGACAGAAGATGGTTAGTTTACTCAAAAGCTGAAAACAAGAGTTTTTGTTTTTGCTGTAAATTATTCACACAAGAAGAAAATCCTCCTCTTTGGGCAACAACTGGATATAATGACTGGAGAAATGCTTGGCAAAGGATGAAAACTCATGAAAGTAGTCATCATCATATTATTAGTATGACTCGTTGGACAGAGTTAGAAAGGAGATTGAAAAAAACTGAAACTATTGATAAGCATTTGCAGGAGGCAATTAACAAGGAGAGAAAGCATTGGAGAGATGTGATGCTGAGAATAATTGCAGTGGTTAAGACACTAGCAGAAAGAAACTTAGCATTCCATGGCGAAAATGAGAAGGCTAGTGACCCGAACAGTGGGAATTTTCTGGCTTTTATAAAGATGATTGGAGGCTTTGATGAAGTAATGAAGGAACACATGCGAAGGATTAATAAAGGTGAAACTCATTACCATTATCTTAGTCATAAGATTCAGAATGAGTTGATTGAATTGCTTGCTAATGAGATTAAGATGATTATCTTAAAGAAGATTCAAGATGCGAAATATTTTTCAGTCATTTTAGATTCCACTCCTGATGTTAGTCGTAAGGAACATATGACTCTTCTAATTCGATGTGTGGATGTTTCGGCTATTTCGCCAAAGATTGAGAAGTTTTTTTTTACTTTTTTGGAAATCAAAGACAAGAGAGGAGAAGGTATTTTCAACACTCTTCAAGAAGTGTTGGCTGATATGAATTTGAATATTGATTATGTAAGAGGACAAGGTTACGACAATGGAGCCAATATGAAAGGAAAACATAAAGGAGTTCAGAAAAGACTACTTGATATAAACCCACGGGCGTTTTACACTCCATGTGGATGCCATAGTCTCAATCTTGTACTTTGTGATATGGCTTCCTCATCCGAGAAAGCTGTTTCATTCTTTGGCATTGTTCAGGGTATATACCTCCTATTTTCATCTTCAACCAACAACTGGGAAGTGTACAGAAAGAATGTGAAAGGTATTACTCTTAAACCATTATCACAAACTCGTTGGGAAAGTCGTATGGATAGTGTTAAGCCAATAAGGTTTCAAGCTTCGAAGATAAGAGCTGCTTTGTTTGACTTGGCAAAACAAACTGATAATCCAGCACACCGTAGTCATGCCGAGTCTCTTGCAGAGAGTGAAACACATGGAATCAGAGGATTTGAATTTTTGTTTGGAATGGTAATATGGTATGATTTGCTTTCCGCTGTCAATATAGTGAGCAAAACCTTACAGTCTGAGGATATGGATGTTGAAGCTGCTATTTCTCAGTTGGGAGGACTTGTTAGTTATTTGAAAAACTATAGAGAAACAGGTTTTGAGAAAGCAAAAGCTGAAGCTACAGAAATTGCCAATGAAATGGTTATTAAACCAGGTTTTCCTACAAAATCAAATCGTTTGATGAAAAAAAAAATGCAATATGGTGAGAGCTGAGACAGTGGAAGAGAGTAGCAAGTTAACTGCAGAGGAGAGTTTTAGGATCAATTACTTCATCCACATAGTGGATCAGGCTATAATGTCCCTTGAAGTTAGATTTGAGCAATTTCAGCGTTATGAAGAGATTTTTGGATTTTTGTTCGGTTTGAAAAATACAAAATCAGCAAAAGATGAAGAATTGATGACATCTTGTATGAAGCTTGAAGCTTCTCTTAAACATGAGGGACATACAGATGTAGAAGGAAAAGATATGTTCATGGAACTTAAACTTCTACGAGAAGTGTTACCAAGAGAAATCACAAAAGCGGTGGAGATGTTGGAATATTTGAAAAAAATGGATGGTTGTTATCCGAACACATGGATCGCTTATCGCATTTTACTAACAGTTCCAGTTTCAGTTGCTAGTGCAGAAAGAAGTTTTTCGAAGCTGAAGCTCATAAAGAACTATCTACGATCGACTATGTCTCAAAAGCGATTAAATGGATTGGCGATGATATCAATAGAACATGATTTAGTTGAAGAGCTAGATTGTTCAAAGTTGATAAATGATTTTGCATCAAAGAAAGCAAGAAGAGTTATTTTTCATGAGTAATATTGTAATAATATTTTTCATATGCTTTTATTTTAGAAAATTAAGTGTTGGTGATATTACATTTCTTTGGAAAAAAAATTTACAGTAAAAGGGAATCAATTTTTTGCTTTGCTTTAGGTGTTATGTGACTAAGGGCCGGCACTGGTCAAAATGCTTATCATTATTGAAAAACATCCTCCTTTAACACAGAAAAACAGAAGATATACTTATATGTATAAAGATCTTATAAAGACATGTTATTTGATTGTGCATCCTTCAGGTCCTCCATAGAAGATATATCTATACCAATCACCATCCCCTGTTTTTGTTTTGATGTTATAACAATTTGGGCTGTCTGCAAATGGTATTAAGGTTGAAATTGGTGGACTCGTAACTTTTCTTGAAATACGATCAATTACTTTAAGACCATTCACAAAAGCTTCTTTTTTGTAACCTGCTTGTGCGAAATTTCCACTTCCCATGATTGGGTTGGTCCTCCGTTTTGCTGCACTGAAAACTTCTCCTCCCCAAAACACTCGATCTGCTTTATTAGCTAAACCGTTAACATCAAACAATGACCTTGGCCAGTACCCAATTGGCTCATCCCTTAGCATAAACCACCAATCTCTCGTAACACGATCCTATTAAAACCAAAACAGTAACTCGTTTAAGTGGTGATTTAGTTTTGTTTTCATTTGGGTTGGGGGGAGTGGGTTATGGAAATTGAAACCAAATGAAAACATTTGTAGTTCTTGTTATATATATAAACTTTGATCCCCCCCCCCCCAAAAAATGATGACTTATAGGTAGATTTAATGAAATTCTGGTTAAATTAAAACCAAATTTCATGAATTTTGTTTATTCTCTATTTATTTTAGTTTTGGCTGGTCCTTTTTCCAAATTAAAATGATTTTCTTATTTAACTACAGATCATTTTATTTAAATCTATATCTAAATGTTTCCTTTCTTAAATTCTTTTTGTAATATAAACTGCTAAAATTTATTGTTTTATTTAAGTTTACATAATTATTTATGTTGTTAAGAAGGCAAATAAATAATGTCTAAAGGTTAATATGGAGAAAAACATCTTTTGACAATGTCTAAAAATGTTAATATGTTACTTTGGCTATTTCTAAATGTATTCTAGGTTATTGTAACAAATCACCTTTTATTACATTTTCTGGTGAATAAACTTATTTGTTACTCTTATTTTTTCAAAGCTGTTTGTAACATTACTTCCACTTTTCAATATGAGAAGAATTTGAATAAATTTACCTGAAAGATGCTGACTATTAGATGATACTGTTGACCATCATAAGTGGAAACTGGATTGGCAAGATCTCCAAGCGCAAACTTGCTGCTCACTTGTACAAATCCAGGACATAATGTATTGAAGCAACCTGATTCATTATACCCACTTGCCTGTTTCCAATTAAAAAAAAAAAAAAAATTGACTTATTTAACCAGTGTGGATAGATAACATAATGAATTAGCAAACTTTAAACAGTTTTGATTAACTTACTGTCCAATATATAAATAAGCCACTATGATGCTGGTTCAGATTTGGAGACACCTGGAAAATATTTGTATTTTGCAATTTTTATAGTTCTTTTATTTTTGTTTGATTTGTTATAAAATTTATAAGTAAAATTTTGATTTTGACTTACTATCCATCCAGCTGATATGCTTTGTAACGTGTCTTTATCGCCACCTCCGACAGATATACTTGCAAGACTAAATTGATCAGGTTTGACATATGGATCCCATACATTAATGTTTCCCATTGCTCCAAAATTTTCTTCATAATACGCAGCTTGGGCATACTAAAATAATATCAAAAACAAAACAAAAACAAAAACAAAACAAAATATTAAGCACATGTGAACAAGACTCTAATACTAATTAACTATGTGAACAAGAAATACTTCTTACATGATGACCAGTTATATCGAACCTCTTGTCCTTTGAAGTTCGATAGTTGAATCCTAAGGTTTTCAAATGTTGAATTTGTATAAGATCTTCAAGTGTAGTTCTTTTAATAGTCACTGTCCCAAGTGGACAACCTATGTTGACATTTTGTTGAAATGGCAGAGAACTTGACTTTTGAGAAGTGTTGTTATCACTTGTCCATTTAGGTATATATGTAGGCTTCAACTGTATATGATATTTTAATCCATTAGGAAAAAAGAATAGTTAATAGCTTTTACTTATGTTTTGGAGGATAAACCTGAATTGAATGGTTCTTGAGCAAAGGATGATCAAAGGCTACCTGCTTCTGAATGTCGATGCAGTCCAATACATAACCATGTTTGGTCTGTTCAAATACAAGAAAAAACAAAATGAAGTTCAAGAAAAATGGAATAGAAAAAAAAAAAAGTGACTTTGATTCTTACACTATTAAAGAGACACAGTCAGTCCAAAACTTACAACAACAAAAACAAAAAATTGAAGTTAAAAGTTGTGTCCATTCAGTTTTTTTTCTTATCCATGCAATATTAATATCGTTGGTTCTTTCTACAAAAATTAATATAACTTTATTAAATAGTTTTACAACATCAAACTTGTTTACATGAAACAAAAATGAAATAGTATTGTTGAAATATGACATTTTTTGGTGTTTTAATTTGTTCTTTCCTACAATGTCATAACTGTTGAGCTAATTCATTCAATCTCATACGACATAAATTTCCTATAATTTTTATTGCTCATAGGCTTTTAAACAATAGTCGTAAATGGTGGCTTGTACCACAGATTGGATATGTCCCGTAGAAAGACAACCTAAATTTCAACGTTCAAAAATTTTATTGTAATAAAAAAACATATGAATTTTAAGAAAAGAAGAATTAAATTTACTTGAAAACTTTTTATTGCAGGCTTATTGATATGGTTGAGTAGTTTCTCCAACTCGTTTTTCTCCTCTTCTCATGGTATTGTTCTTCGACTCTCTGTAACGAAAAAGAAAGCTATTGTTGACAAAGTTAGCAGGATAAGCTTCGTGGAGGACGTCATGGAAAATCAAGGATCTTAAACTATGTTTTACAAAAGATGAATGAAGCATAGCAACAATATATATGGCGTCACATTAAATCATTAATAAACGAAAAGAAAAATCTGAAACAATTAAAATTAATGTATGAAAACTGTTAATTAAATTAGTGAAAATCTGAAACCATTGAAACCAACTGTTTTTGAATGAAAGACAGTTTAAAGCTGTGGGGGCTTTATCTTTCTTTTTTTTAAAGCTTTTAAATCACTTTTTCCAGTAACACTTTAAAGTTTTTATTAAAATTCATAAAAACCTTTTTAAAAAAATTAACGTCCATTGTGTCTTCTTGTTATTGACTTATTGTTAATTTAAAATGCTTTTTTT
This sequence comes from Cardamine flexuosa, assembly GCA_963555745.1. Classification (NCBI taxonomy): domain Eukaryota; kingdom Viridiplantae; phylum Streptophyta; class Magnoliopsida; order Brassicales; family Brassicaceae; genus Cardamine; species Cardamine flexuosa. The sequence goes on from OY743218.1 coordinate 3,265,041, forward strand.
TTTGTTCAAAGCCAATTATTTATGACTTACATTATTTTATAATTAGAAACAAGTATTTATAATTACAAGCTATACTTCTGAGGCCCGCTTATTTCAGTTTTGAGGCCTGTGTTCTAAAGCCAATTATTTGTGACTTATAGAGTATGTAAATTTTGATCCTAATGACATTGATTTCTGTTTAGGCCTGTTTCTTTCAATGGATTTTTAGTTTAAAAGAATGTGTACCATCGGACTGATGTGAACGTAATTGGAGTAAACCAAGTCCGACCATGTCAAAGATGGAAAGAGATATGGTTTTGTTATATTTCCGAAGTTAATGGGATTGTATCCCCATTTCTCCACGACTCTTTTGTTGTATTTAAATACTAGATTCGGATCCGTCCTACGAAGTTATATTTATAAAATAAATTTATTTGATATTTTATTGTATTTTAATTTTAGTTAATTTTGTTGTAAAATTTAGATGGTATAAATCAAATTTGGTTAAAAATTTAGAAATATTTATGTGATTAAATGTATCATAAAATAGGCATGTTCATTTCGGAACAGAAAACCCATCCAATCTTGTATCCGTTAAGAATTTTTTGTCCAATAACTGTTTATGTTTAATAAATTACTCGTTTGAAAATATTTATTTTAGGTAAGTAAATCATATTCGATACTTGCATTTAATGTTTGTGATATGAAAATTGTATAAATGATTTCATATAAATTTTAGAAGTATTTATGTATTATTAGGTTATATTTATAAAATAAATTTATTTGATATTTATTGTATTTTAATTTTTGTTATGTTTGTTGTAAAATTTAGATGTTATAAATCAAATTTGGTTAAAATATATAAATAATTATGTATGATTAGGTGTATCTTAAAAATAGGCATATTCATTTCGGAACAGATAACCCATCAACTCTTATATCCGTTAAGAATTTTTCGTCCCGTAACCATTTATTTTTAATAAATTACTTGTATAAAAATATTTATTTTGGATAAGAAATTAGGTAACTAAATCATATTCGATACTTGCATTTCATGTTTGTGATATGGAAATTTTATAAATGATTTCATATAAATTTTAGAAATAAGTACGTGTGATTAGGTGTATCATGTAAGGAAAAATATGCATGTTCATTTCCGAACAGAAAACCGTTCAATCACGTATCTGTTAAAAAATTCCGTCCCATAACCATATTTTTTAATAAATTACTCGTTTGGAAAAAAAATATTTTGGGTAAGAAATTAGATAAGGAATCATATTCGATATTTGCATTTCCTGTTTGTGATGAAAATTATATAATTGTTTTTCATATTTCTATAAACAAATCTAAATTCTGTAAAAAAATATACAAATTTTCTATGTCCCAAATTTTCTATGTCCCAAGTTATAATTGTAATATAAACTTATTTTATATTTAAGTTGATATATAATATATTTATAAATTTAAGTGATGTTACATGTATAATTTATAAACTAATTAATCAAAATATTTTTAACAGTTTAATTAGGAATGTTAAATCGGATATGAATTCAATTTTAGTTTAGGTTATCTCAATATATAACCTAGGCATTAATATTTTAGAACGGAGAATCGTCCTGTTTCATCTCATTTCGTCCCGTCCCGTTCCATCTTGTATCCATTTGAATTTTTTTTGTCACATAACTATTTATTTTTAAATAATAATTTGCTTGAATGTTATTATAAGAGGTTGAGTAAAAGTTTTAGATAAGATACTCGTAATCTCTGGTTGCATATTTAATTTTAATAAAATTAATTGAAATTATCCATATTTTTATAATTATATACGAAAATAAATATTTTAAAATATTAACCAAAATTCCTAAAATATTCGTATAGAAGTGTATATTTACTGTCCATACTAAACATTATCCAAATTAGTGAAGATTCAAGAATTGAATTTATATACCCAAACTTTTTTTTATTGTCTGTTACCCAAAGCCATTGTTCCATTTTTTTAATCAAACATTGTTCCAATAATATTCTATTCCAAAAATATAATGCCTTTAGATTGATTTTATTGAATACTGATCTTAGAGTAATCCAATTTTAATTATGATTTTTTAAATATATGTAATTAGTAAAATAAAATACTTAAAAACTGATATAATTTAGAAAATTAAATTATATAGATATAGAAATATCCGGTTTAATAGCTTGCATATTTTTTTATTAGATTTAAGAAGAATTTATTTCAATATTTTTATTGTGATTTAGATTTAATTGTTCATGAAAACTCTCTTATTGATACATTAACACATAAATATGTTTTTTTATTTTTTTTGGCTTGCATGTACTGAATATATACATATAAATTCAAAGTAATTAACAAACAATGACACAAGTAAAACCAATAATGATAGTCCACCTAATTGTGAATAAGAAAGGGCCCAATAACTTAATCATACACTCTTTCCCATGTGATCACGTCCTCGAATTGTGTACATAGCATCACTGATTTGTTCTTTATTTTCTTTGAATATGATATTTAAGAAAAAAATATCAAATCAAAATTTTCTCTCATCTCTTCTTTAGCAATTTATTATCTAGTAGAAATTTAGAGTTTTTTTGTCTTTTCAAGTAGAAAAAATATTATTAGTAGTTCTATAAACTGAAAATAATAATTTTTATTATAATGCATATATACTTATTTACATTTTTTGTATTTTTTTAAAAAGCATTTTAGATTATAAGAAAATAAATATATAGTGGTTGTAAATTAGAAATATACAACTTAATAAAATAAATAGGTATATGGTATTTAATATTAATATTTCATATTAATGAATTAAAATATTTAAATGTGTATATGCATAATGTAGAAGAATCATAATTTAAAATCTTAACAAATCTTTCACATGAAACAAATTAAAATAAGAAAAGAAAACACAATTCAGGTATCCACGAGACAATCTAGAATTCAATGGGCTTGCCCGTTGGCTTAAATACCAGTAACACTATTTTATTGGAAAATAATAGTTTTAATATATTCAAAATTATCAATGTTAGCACTTTAAAACATTGTTAGTATTACATTAATATTTTTAAATTTTAAATTATTTTTGCTAACAATGTAATATTTTAAATTAGCTCTGAGTTTTTGTTGCAAAACTAGTCTCATGTTTTTTCTGTTGTTAAACTTTACGAAAAAAAATGAAAGAGAATGAAAGACCAATAAAAATAAGTTTTAAAGAGTGAAATATAAAATAATGAGCCCAAAATCAAAAATTGTGTTATAACAAAAAGAAATATGTAGGATTCGAAAGTTTTGACGAATCGACGGGCAGAAAAAGAGGAAATCAAAGAGAGATCTGTATGAGAATATCCATTTTGTATAGTTCTTTATTTGGAAAAAAATAGAAGCTAGTTTGGAAATTTAAAGTGTGAGGAAAAATAGTTTAAAGATTTTATGTGTTAAAATAATGGGTAATTTTCAAAAATAGTACCAAATGAATTTTTTGTTCCATAAATAGCACTTTATTTTTATTTTGGACAAAAGTGGCATTTTTACCAAAAAATATTTTTCTTCTATAGCATAAAATCTTTTATCCTCATATTTTTAGAGTTTAGGATTTCGAGTTTAGGGTTTAAAAATCCTAAACTCTAACCTTAAACCCTAAACCATACCTTCCACCTCAAACAAACTATACCCTAAATTGTACAATACTTAACCCAAACAAAAAATTTTAAATTTTGTCTTTTATAAAAATGCTATTTTGTCCAAAATAAAAATGGAGTGCTATTTATGGAACAAAAACTTCAACTACTGCTGTTTGAGGGAATTTCTCTAAAGTAATACTATCAAATTTAAATGTTAAATTGTTAATAATGACCGATCTTGAAGAAAGCGTACCCTCTGATACCCCATTTGGCTATACGGATGGATCTTGGACTAGTGCCGATCCTAGGAGCGGCCTACGATGGATTGTCACTATAGGAGAAACGATGCACCATGTAAGATTGAGAGGCTCGTGACGATATCTCTCCGAGGCTCTTGTATGGACTATGCAGTGCTTGTTCGCCAACTCATATTCAGAGGTTAGGTTCTTTAACGATTGTGCAGGTCTCATCAAATGACGGCAAACCCAAAAGATTGATCTTTATTTACTTCAGACTTATGCGATTTCTTACTTTTTAGTGATTCATTTAGTTTTTTTAGAATTATGACATATTTTGCTTAGTGAGAATATTCGTATAGATTCTCTTGCAAAATGTGCAAGAATACGAGATTTTTGTTTTTTCCATATAGGTACATTAATTCTTGATTGGCTCCGGTCCAAAGAAAAGTCAATAAATCAATTACTTAATACATAGAGTTTGATAACAGAAAAAAAGAAAAAAGTGTTAGTAATGGTTTGATTTGACTAGGCATTGATTCCCATTTCGGTCAATCAATCACCCCTCCTAGGAGAAAGTTAAAAACTCAGTATGCTTCTTTATACTTAAGTTTTTATTTCATAATAACGATTCCCCAAAACAGCACATAGCGGAACACAGTTTTTGATTACACTAGTTCAATCACTAATGAACTAAACAAAAATAGTCAAAGAATTAAGTTTTAGTCAAGACAACTGATTGGAGATGTAGACGACATTAGAGAAGAAAGTCTTCTGTTCGACAAGCTAAACGGTGTCATACTGTCTTTATAACAATAGTAGTACTTGTCCCCTCGAATTTTTTGTAGATTAATAGCTGTTTCTTTTGACAATTCCTCTGCTTCGTATTCTTGCGTTATAACTTTATCGAAACAAACGTATCTTCCAAACGCAGCCTTATTCATTTCCTCATATACTCGCAAGTGAGCTTTTGCAAGCGTGTTAATATCCACCGTAGCTAGTACTCCATTTCCATACATTTCCTCGGCTCCTATATAAATATATTAAGATATAAATGAATATAATTATCATCTATTTTAATATTTTGTCGGTCTTATCCTATAGTTGCAAAAAAAAACCCAATAAAAAGTGTGTATATACAATGTATTTAGTAGTATTCTGAAATGCCCCTTTTAATTGTTCTGAAACACTAGTGGTAGGGGCATGCATGTTCTTTGACTCTTAAAAACTCCAAACGTGTTTTTAATATTGTTCCCCCAAATGTACAAGACACTTCATTTGTTCAGTACTATCGTTTTATTGTTCTTGCAAGCCTTACAAAAACTACACCTTTGCATATATTCAATATAATTATTGTTGTAAGTTCGATCTTATGAAAATAAGTCTTAGGCTGAAATCTAGATTAGTCTCTCCGAATCTTTAATAAGTTAGACAATTTTGTTATTTCTAAATGTTCTTACAGTGACAAAATAACATCATTATATATATATATATATGTAGTTTTAGATAAATGAATTAAAAAACTAATTACCTTTAAGATAAGCAATGGTAGGGGTAGGATTGTGGTGAAGTATGTTAGTGGAAGTGACGAGAGCAGCACATATTGTTGATAGTTTGAATCCTTTATTTTCTGCAATTTTCCATGCAATTTTCTCTGCTTTGAGCTTCCCTAATGCATACCACAACTTCACAAAACACAAATATTCCATAAATCAGCCAACAGTTCATTAAAAAATCAAGAATATATTATTTGGGACGGGAAATTACCTTTTTGTCCTTGCAGAGAGACTCATTGCTCCAGCTAGAATGATCAATCACAGAAGGGAGCTCGAACTGCGTGCCGTTTTGCCACAAACAAGCTAATAAGGAAGAAGTCATGAGGCATCTCCTAACCGATTGTGTCATCGTACATGCATTCATCACGTTCTCACTAACCTTTGCTTCTAGCTCAGCCATATATTTCTGAAACACACAATTTATAATTACATTTTGATATGTCTATATGGTTTTAAAAATACATATTCATAGTTTCTTATAATTTCACTCTTTAAATATGCCCCATGTGTTGTATGTTCACAGTTTTACATATACAAATATATAATAGTTGATCCGCTATACATCAGTGTTAAAGCGGATCCATCTGTGACTTAATTATATAAGTATACATTTTCACAAGATCCATTTGTGACTTAATTAATCTGATTAACTGCTGTTCGCTCTTTTATATGTCAGATACGATTATCTATACTAAAACTGGATATCTTCGTATGCGAGAAATGAGTAGGTCTATAAATTTGAGAAGGTAGTTGATGATTTTCATCGTTACTAAAAATTTGGTGACTATTTAAATTTAATGCAAGAAAGTGTATGATAGTTTTATTCCAATATAGTGTTCAAATAAATGCACCAATTTAATAGCCGTATTGGCTTGAAATTTCGATGTAAGGTACAATATGCAACTTGTACACTCTATCGTAGCAATTACAGTCGAATATTTTTTTGTGACAAATATATTTGGAAAGTTATATTTTTTTATATATCAGTAGTAGTCTAATGACTGATAGATTTTGAAAAAACATTCAATTTCTTGGTACCTATTACCAAACTGAAATCGATACGAATAATATTGGATATATCTATTAATTAATATCCCGCAAATAGTTTTATATATTTTTACAACAAAAGTATTAAAGAAAATTAATTGTGATATTTGAACAATAAGTGAACAATAAAAGATGAAAAAATATAATACTACAGTTTTAAAACGAGTCAAAAAAAAGTTAACAAGTTGTTTTGCGGTTTGAATTTATAAAAAATATAATAATAGAGTTTTAAAATGACTCAACAAAGTTAAAAGATTATTTTGCGATGTAATTATATTTGCATGGTGACGCAATGTATGTTTTGCTAAATTTAGGATAAAAATAGTAAGTTAACATCTACAAAAAGCTTAAATTTTCAAAAGCTGAAAAAATTAGGGGATAAACTCAAGAAATAATTAATAAGACGTGGAAGTTGGAATTGTGGTAGATAAAAGAAAGAGTGCTCACGGAGTAGCCAGAGACGCCGGAGGGATCTATGAAACCGGAAGTGTGGAAAACGCCGTTACACCCGTCAAATGCATCAACTAAGCTCTCTATTTCTGTTAACTTCGCCGTCACTGCTTCGATTCTCCCATGAAACATAGCCGTTTCATCTCTCATCACCCTCAATATCTCAAGGTCATCTACAAAACATAGAACAATTATAAAAAGAAAAAAATACTTATTATACGAACACAAACACATATATAATGACATAAATTTGGTATTGTGCAAACACATAGATAATATATATTTCTTTCATTGAGTTTATATAACCTGGGACATTGATGATGACGCGGACGGTGTAGCCATGGAGCAAGAGCCGTTTTACAATGGTTCGGCCTAGAAATGTGAGACCGTCCGTTATACAGACAACCTTAGCATTGTCTTCATCAAGACCGTCCGTTACAATGGTTTTTCTGATCGTTTGAACCATTTTTCATCTTCTTCTCTTCTCTTAGTTGCGGTGGAGACAGCAACGGTTTCGTAGTTCTCTGTCTTAGGGATGATTCTCATAGTTATTACACCTTTTGTCTCTTTTTTTGGGTTGTGGTGAAGAAGTTGATAGAAATGACCTAAATTTAAAGGCGAGTAAAAGGATGAGTTTATGGATTTACAAGTGGCTATTTGGCTCGGCTTTTCATTTTCGTGTTTTACGGTCACAATAATAATGTTTTAAAAGAAAAACTCTCTTTTGCATGTGTAGAGCATGTGTTTTTTTTCTTGTTTTTACTGTGTAGCATGTTACAAGTAGGACTTATAAATTATTTAAATACAAGTAGGCCTCTATCCAATTTCCAATACTTCTCATGTCTTCATGATTCACTCACGAACCAATTAATCGTAGTCCCTCAACTTTTCAATCTAACTCTTATAGTCCCTTTGTGAACCTCACAGTTTCTCTTGGTTAGGTATTAGCTATGAACCAATTCATGTTCCCCTTCACTAGGTTACGAATCATCTTTTATCATTTGTAACATTTACACTGGTCCACTTTAGTTCGTCAAGTTTCACGGTTCTTGGCTTTATGCAGTTCATCTTGGCTTACTGTCTTGGCTAATTAGTACGATTTGCAAACATGTTAACTCATCTTTGGCTTAAAACCTAATCGCGTTAAATCACTAAGACCATCTCCAATGTATTTTTTTATTTTATATTTTAAAATAGAGTCACTCTGAATTAGAGTCACTATAAAATAGAGTAGACATTTTCTCTAATATTATATACTCTATTTTAGAGTAATTGTAGTGTAAAATATAAAAGAGAAAATAAACTTACTCTATATATAGAGAAATAAATAGAGTTACTCTGTTTTATAATAAGATATGGAGATAGATTGGAGGAAAACTACTCTATAATAAAATTTAAAGGGAAATATAGAGGTAGATTGGAGATGCTCTAACACACCATACTTAAGAAAGCATGCTCCTTGTTGTAAGTAGATGCAACACAAGTAATAAATGAGGAGAGAATCGAGAGAAAGGATCTCGAGGTCGATCTGGATAATTATTGTTATTAATGTTGGTTCGAAGATAAGGAACAAGAAGAATATAGCTCTGCTCTAGTGTTACTGTTTTTTAGATGTCTTATCAAGTCTAATAAATGAGCTAATTATAGGGTCAACCCATTCTAGAACTATCTAGGTTGCCCTGACCTAGATGGGCTGGAGTGAAGAATAATATGGGCCGATAGCTGATGGGCCGAGTAATCCATGATCTGTGTTCGGCCCGGGTCCATCAATTGTCCCCCCCCCCTTTAGTCCGGCAGTTTTCCTTGACGGGCTTTTTGAGTTGGTCCGCTTGGGCTCATTATTCTTGGATGCTAGGGGTGTCACTAACGTCCCATCACTCTGACGCGAATCGCTGCCAGCGGCTCTATTCTTTTCTGCATAAATACCTTCTTCAGCATTGATGAGCTCATAATCCGTCTTCATATCAGGTACTTTTCTCTCTTTTCCCGATCTCCTTAATTTCCGTCCGATCTGAATTTTAGCTCCGTTCTCCGCTCTGAAATTTAGTTCCGATCTCCGATCCCCCTTTTCACTCCCGTTCTTCGAATTCCTTTCTTTTTTCAATGTCGGGGTACTCCAGGGGTTCCGCTGACGACGTACGTCGTGAACGTACTCCCCCGGATTCAGACGATGAGTTCGGTTCTGACCCAGATCAGAGCCCGTCGAGCTCCTCCTCGTCTTTGGGTAGTTCTCGTGAGGCCGACTCGTCGGTGGATAGTTTGGATCGAGCTCCAAATGCTCTCTCCTTGGTCGACACTTCTCGTCCGATGATTGGATGTGCAAACCGAGCACGGGGCTTAGAGGTCAGGGGCGTAGTTCGGGCCGATGATGGGGCTACGAACCCGGATGGCGACGATGAAGACGTGGTTCCGGTGGTGGATCCACAAGGATTGTGTGCGGATTTTGTTGGTCGGTTTACTTCGAACCTCGAGTCGTTCGGCTTGGTTGAAGCTGCCAACGAACGGTACCCAGACGAGATTGAAATTCGCTTTCCGCTTCCGGGGGAGAGGCCTTGGTCGTCTCCGGTGGGCTTCGTTTGCCTTTACGAATCCTACTTTATGAGTTGCGGACTGCGATTCCCGGTCCTAAAACTTTTTACCGATTACTACGGTCAGAGGGAAATGGTGATCTCGCAACTGACGTCAGTCGCGGTTTGAAACCTGGTGTCGTTAACCAACCTTTGCTCCGACCTCGAGATCCCCCTTGATCTTCGTCTTTTTGAGGAGTTGACGCAGCTCACTTGTCTCCACAATAAACCAGGCTCGTGCTATATAAGTTGTCGCTCTAACCATGGGTTGGTATTGCCTACGGTTAGCAAGGTTTCTAATTGGGAGAAAGGTTTTTTCTTCGTACGCCCCAGTCGGTGGTCGTTTGAGGGTTTTGAAGGCTCGATTTACTCTGAGTGGAGGATTTGGCCGGGTAAAGGCCGCTCTTGTTAGCTTCGCTCCTTTGCGTGTTTTCTTACTGACCTTTGGTTCTTTCTGTTTTCAGCTCTTATTCCACGGCTTTCTTCGCAAAGCAAAAGGTTCGGCGATTTTGTTCGTTCTCTTAGAGAAGAAGGGGTTGCGAGGTGGCCGGAAGAGGTAGAGGCAAGAGAGCGGAAAAGGTCGAGGAGACTGGAGAAGAAAGAGGAAAAAGGTACGGTCTGACTTCTCGTACGATGGTCGGGGATTTTGCACATTCAAGTCTTGGTTTGAATTGTTTTCCCCCTTTTTTGTAGAGATGGGGAAATTCAGTTTGAGTTCTGGCGTTACTCCTTACTCGCTCGTCGGTTCCCCTCATGCTCTTCAAGGGGAATTCAGTTTGAGCGCACCGATCGCGCCGTCTACGTTAAGGGTGGTTCCTAGCAAAGACAAAGACAAAAGCAAGGACAAGGGTAGGTCGGTCGATGTTGGGGAGAGAGATAGGAGTCCTCGATCAAAGAGTGGCAGGTCGTCATCCTCTCACCGCCGGACGGGTGGCTCTTCTTCGAAGCCGCCGCATACTAGAACTAGTGTTCAGGATCCAAGATCGCCTCCAACTCCTGAGCGCATCCTGGCGGATGATCGACCTGAGGTTGGTGCATACATTTTTCACGAGGACGTCCACGCTAAACCGGGATGAAACTTCCATGTTGAGTACAAGGAGAAAGATCATCCGAGCTCGACCGATCCTACTTTCTGTGTGAAGGTGATTCGAGAGATGGAGGTCAGTGGCGGAGTCCAGCAGTCCAAGCTGCTGGAGAAGGTCGCATTCTTCGAGTCTGCGAAGGATCTCTACAAGGTTTGCTTTTTCTTTTTACGCTATACTCGCCGATTCCTTACTTTTTCTACGTCTACGCATTTTCATATGCTTGTTTTAACTCCATTTCAGTTTATTGAGTCGTACAATCATCTGGTCACTCTTTCCGATGATCGTGCTTTGGTCGGGGGTTCGGCGGTGTTGGAGGAGAGGGCCAACAACGCGGAAACCGCTTTTAAGGCTGAACGTGAGCGAGCAAAGGTTCTTCAGATGGAGAGATCATCGTCGTAGCGCCAACTAAAGGAGGAGATAGCTAGGTTAGGGGGAGTGGTGAAGTCTTCTAAGGACGAGCTTGACTATTTGCATTCCGACTGTGCTTTTGCGGTTGACAACGCTCGTCAGGAGAGTGCCGTGGTTTTGATCCATGCGTTCCAAAACCGTCTGTCAAAGATTCAGACCTCGATGGGAGAGGCCGATGGTTTGCGTGGGATTCAACTTCAGTACGTTCAGACCGAGGGATCCTTGAATATTCTCAAGGAGGTGATGGGAGATGGGGTCCCTGCCAACTTCGAGGATAACGACGGAGGGGAGCCTTCTGACGACGGGGACAAGGGACCGGACGAGGGAGTTGACATTATTAGAGATGACTGAACCAAGGCACCTTGTTGGTGTTTAAAATGCCGCTTGTGGCGCTACTCTTATCTTTCTGTAGGATGCTTAAGTACTTTTCTTTTTGTTGTTTGGACCAATCCCGGATATGATATATGAGCCTTTTGATCCTTTCGTTATTATAGACTTGTACTGTATTATTTTTTATGCCCTTAGAATTTGTGATAGAACTGATTGGTACTTAGTTTTTGGCGAGGTCGATTATCTGTTTCTAGCGCCAGAGGTCGGTACTTAGTTTGATCGCGAGGTCGTGGTGTTATCTGACGATGAAGTTGCTCCGGCTGCCGAGGAGCCTTGGTTTGCGTATGTGATTGAACCGTCCCTCCGCGTGAAACTTATCGACCCGTACAAGCTAGAGGAGGAAGCTCCTCCTGCTAATGCGTTCGTCATGTTTATGGCTGCTGCTGACCGTTCTCCTTGCGGTTCGCCGATTAACCCTCGTGGGGTGGCCGAGGTTTTGCCGCGCGCAGCGCTGGAAGGAGGGGGCTTGGTTCATGTTCCAGCGGTGTCCTCTAGGATTGCGTCGGATGGAGTGGTGACCACTTTCGAGGTCAGTTTGTCGTCGGGGGTGAATCCTTCGGAAGCCGGTGGGCCAAATGGTGCCTTCGAGGTTGGGTCGTCGACTGAGGCCGAACCCCAGTCTGACGAGGGGGCGGCGCGTCTTGGATGGACGTGGTCATATGGCCGTCACAGAACTTATGAGATAGGTCTGCTGCCGCAGTCGCATTTCCAGGATTTTTTTACAGGTCATCCCGACCTTGCTCGCTTTGATCGCTATTTCCGCTCTGATTGCACTCCTCAGATATATGGATGGCCCTACCTCGGCTATCTGAGGGATCAGTATCCTTACAACCCAGTGGCGGGTCAGAAAGGGCACGCCTACACGGGTGTTTTCGACTTCATTCTTCGTGTAAGTAAAACTCATCTCTCTTTGTATTTCTTTTGTTGCCTATCTAACACTTAGATGTTTCTTTGTAGTACGACGCTCGTCGCGAGTTTGTCGTTCATACCCTGCACGATCTGCAAGGCAAATATTAAGCTCTAACGTTGAAGATTGAGAGGCTGAAGATCGTTGGGAGGTATTCTCTTCGTCTCCGTTCGAAGATCAGAGAATTAGAGCGGGAGCGGGCTGCGACGTTGGGAGATTCTGGACAGTGATCCTTGGACGTGGACTCCGGCAGCTTTTTGGTCGATTAGCTTGAGGATTCTGCGAAGTATGAGAAGGGTTTTGAGGAGGCTCCATCCAGGTGGTCTTGTTGAAGCTTTGGATTCAGAGAGTTCGGATTCGTTGAGTTTGGAAAATGATTCCGACTTTCCTAGCAAGTCCGAGTAGTTCTTGTTTGTAAATCGTTGTACCTAGTTGTTCACTTGTAATACTCCGGTCTTGAATGAATGAGCACTTTGTTGGAAATGTTAATTATTTTTGGGGATTGGACCAACGACCGGGCTACCTATGTACCCGAGACCGGGATCAAGTCGAACGTAGTTCAAAAAATTTACTTTTTTTTGTGTGTGCGGGAACTGGACCCATGATCGGGCTGCCTACGTACCCAAAACCAGGATCAAGTCGATCGTAGTTCAATAGGTAGCGATGAGTCATGTTTGGTTGACAGTGAAGTGGGATCTGGATGCAAGGCCCTGGTTTGGAACGACTCAATAGTGGAACTTCTTGAGGTTCCATGTGTTCCATGATCGTGGGATTGTTTCGCCGGTCATAGTGATGAGTTCGAAGACTCCTAGGGGTATCTCGGGGTAGCACATAAATTTTTGAAGGTTGCGGAAATGAATTGCGACCCGTTGTTGGTGACGATTTCATAAGGTAGGCCGTGTCGACAGATGATGTTTTTCCAGACGAATTTTTGAACGTCCGTGTTTTTGACCTGCGTGAATGACTCGGCTTCTACCCACTTGGTGAAGTAGTATGTCATTATCAGAACGAATCGCTTTTTCCTTGACAATGGGAGAGGTCCGACTAGATCCATCGCCTAGCGCATTAACGGATATGGTGTCGTTCCGGAGGACAGCTTCTCAAAGGGAACGTGGATCATCGGACCATGTCGCTGGCACGCCTCACATCGTGCTGCATAGATATCGCAATCTGCGGTCATCGTGGGCCAATAGTGACCTTGGTGCCTGAGTGGTTTCCTCCGGCCCCTCCGTGGGTCTCGACCATGATGATCTTGGCTTTCTTTTTATCGACGCAGGTAAGTAGGCTACCGTCCGCGCTCCACCTGAATAAAGAGTCGTTCAAGAGAACGTAGTGCGCGCTCCTGGCCTTTAGTCGGCGTGCCACCCATCGATCTTGAGGAATCGTGCCATTTGCAAGGTACGTTTGGATCTCGTCCCTCCAGTCTGGTATGTTAGTAGCGGGTGGATCGGTGTCATCGTTTGGTTTGGTGTCGGTTGAGGCGGTAACTGCAAAGACGCCCTTTGGCAGGTTATAGCTCGGGTGGTCGATTGTTCCCACCGTAATCATCCGCTGTTGTGCGAGGGCTAAAGCGTCTGCCGAAGTGTTATCCCCTCTCGAGATTTTGTTCAAGGAAAACGGGTCGAATTGGGAGGCGAGTTCCTTTACAAGTGCCAAGTATTGATCCATTCTTTCATTCTTCGCTTTGTAATCCCTATGGAATTTACTAGCAACCAGCTGGGAGTCGCAGAAGGCTTGTATACCTCTGGCCCCGAGGTGAGATGCTAAACGTAGACCGGCGATGAGTGCCTCGTATTGGCTTCATTGTTCGTGGCGCTGAAGCCAAGCTAGAATGATTGCTTGAGGACTTCGTCGGTGGGCGATCTTAGCTGTATTCCGACACCCGAACCATGCTGGGATGATGATCCATCCACGAAGAGCGTCCACAAACGCCCGATGCGTCGTGCTCATACATCATGTGTGGAGGGAGTTCGACGATGACGTCCGCCAGTACCTGTGTTTTGATGCTCGTGCGGTTTCGATATTCGATGTCGAGTATTGCCCGTAGTGGCTGACTAGATATAACGACGATCGGGTGAGACTGGAAGTAGGGTTTGAGTTTTCACGCGGACACCACCACCGCGAAAGCTAGCTTTTCCAAAGCTGGGTACCGGGGTTCAGCGCTGTCGAGAGACTTGGTTATGTAGAAGATTGGTTTTTGCTCTCCCCTGTCTTCCTTGACGAGAACGCTACTGATTGCGGCCGGGGAGACTGCAATGTAGAGGTACAAGGGCTCTTCGTCTTCGGGTTTAGTAAGAACTGGAGGCGAGGATAGGTTAGTCTTGAGCTCCTGGAACGCGTTCTCACACGTGTCGTCCCATTCGAACTTCGTATCTTTACTGGTCCGCAGTAGCTGGTAGAAGGGCAGGCATCTGTCTGTCGACCGTGCAATGAACCTATTTAGTGCGGCTACCCTTCCTGTCAGTCTCTGGATTTCCTTCTTGTCCTTCGGGGAGGCGAGGTTAAGAACGGCAGATATCTGTTTCGGGTTCGCTTCGATTCTGTGCTGTGTGACCATTTACCCGAGGAATTCTCTGGAAAAGACACCGAACGTGCATTTGCTGGGGTTGAGCTTCATGCCGTATAAGTTCAACGTTTGGAAACACATGTCAAGGTGGGTTATGTGATCCTCGGCTTTTAGTGATTTTACGAGCATGTCGTCTATGTAAACCTCCATCGTTTTGCCGATCTGATGGGCGAACATGTGGTTGACCAGTCGCTGGTAGGTTACTTCGGCGTTTTTTAATCCGAAGGGCATGACCTTGTAGCAATACGTCCCCCTTTCCGTGATGAAAGCTGTTTTCTCGCGGTCGTCTGGGTGCATAGCGATCTGATTGTAGCCCGAGAAAGCGTCCATGAAGAGAGCAGCTCATTTCTGGTCGTGGCTTCGACCACTCGATCGATGTTTGGGAGGGGGTAGTTGTCTTTAGGGCAAACCTTGTTGAGATCGGTGAAATCTACGCAAATGCTCCAACTGCCAATCTTTTTTTTAACCACGACTGGGTTCGCCAGCCATTCCGGGTATTTTACTTCGGAAATGGCCCCAGCCGCTTTCAGTCGTTCTCTTGGACGGCCTTGGCTCGATCTGGACCCAGTTTCCTCCTGTTTTGACGGATTGGTTTGAAGGTGGGATCTACGTTGAGTTTGTGGCTGGTGACGGCGATGTCGATCCCGGTCATGTCACTCGATTTCCATGCGAAGGTGTGAACGTTCTTTATGAGGAAAGCTTCTAACACGCCGCGGAAGTCCGGTTTTAGTCTGGTGCTTATCTTGACGCATCTTGTGTGGTCGGTGGAATCAATGTTCAAGAGTTCGGTGACGTTCCTGGGCATTGGTACGTCCGTGGACGGGTCATTTCTGATTCTTGGCTTGATAAGTAGACAATTTTGCGGTTCCTTGTTTTTCTTCCTTAAATAAAGCTTGATGAGGAAGCAAGACCACGTCATGTGTTGACTCTCGTAAAGCGTGTGCGTTATGAACTCCGTTGGGAATTTGATGCATTGGTGGTATGTGGACGAGACCGCCCTCATCTGATGGATCCAAGGGGTCCCCAAGATTACATTGTATATGGCCGGCTTGTCAACGATCAGGAATTTGACCGTTCTTATCAGGGGGTCGGCGTAGACTTGGAGCTTGATCGTGCCGTATGTCATCATGGTGTCGCCATCAAATCCGGTCAATGGTTGGACGTGAGGTTTGATCTTGAAGTTGGTGAGTTCCATCTTGCCCAATATCTCTTTGAAGATGACGTCGATTGAGCTACCGGTATCAACTAGAGCTCTGGAGACCAAGCAATCGGTTATCTGGATCTGGAGCACTAAGGGGTCATTGTGTGGGGTGACGAGGCCGATGGCATCCACATCGTCAAAGGTCAGTCGTTAGAATTCACTGAAAATATCTCCGGACTCTCGTGAGTCCCACTTGACAGCGGTTGTCGTCCGGCGTTGGTTACTTTTGATTGCTCTCACCGAGTCGTTGCAGTCTAGAAGGCCGCCCATGATCATTGCCACGGTTTTAATCCTCGGGTTACTAGAGGGCTTTTGGTTGCTTTGCTCGATTCGCGGACGCTTCTGAGAGTCCGGTGGTGGAAGCGCAGGCAGTTGCGCATTAGGTCGGTTGTGCGCGTTGGATGGTCCCGAGTTGTGTCTTACTTCCTCGATCTTGGGGTCGTTCATGGTTTGGTCGGTTGACTTGTGTTCGGCCGCTGCTTGATATTGTTTGAACAATTTATCTTGCAATGTGCGGTATTGCCTCGTCGAGTGCCCGGATACGCAGTGGTAGGTGCAATAGGGTTCCTCTCCAATCGGGTCTTCCCTACTCCAGCTATTGCTCCACTGTTGGGGAGGGGGACGCGGTTGGCTGGGCCGGGCACTGACCGTGTTTACCAAACCTTGTCTTCCCCGGTCGTTTATATCATTGTGGTTACCTCGGTGCGAGTGGTTGCGTGGTTCGCTTGTTCAAACGTCTGGTTGTGACGTCCGTTAAGTTTGCCGTGAGTGCCATGAGCGCGTGGAGCAAGGCGTTGGTGTTGGCCAGCGTAGGTCCACTGCCGTCCTCTTCGTGGGAGTGTCGCGGGCGAATGTCTGGTCTCGCGCTTGTGGTTCTGGTACTTGCCGCGCCAAGTATTTTGTGTTCTTGCTCGATATTAGCTTGCTGTTCGGGATTGCTTCCCTACACCTGGTGAACGGGTGCAGCCTCGTTCCGAACGACTAGATCTACTGGAGTGGGCGGATTTGCTTGCAGCAGAGAAGACTCGCCGATTTCCCTGACGGTCGAGTCCCCGAGCACGTGAGGTCGGCGGATGGTTGGTGCTGGGTCGGCTGCGTCCGAAGATCGGGAAGCCGCTAATCTTGTCGTTGGTCCAGACATCATTATGAGTAGGGTTTTTAGTAAGATATCCCCACAGGCGGTGCCAAATGTTGTAAGTAAATGCAACACAAGTAATAAATGAGGAGAGAATCGAGAGAAAGGATCTCGAAATCGATCCGGATAATTATTGTTATTAATGTTGGTTCCAAGATAGGGAACATGAAGAATATAGTTCTGCTCTAGTGTTACTGTTTTTTAGATGTCTTATCAAGTCTAATAAAAGAGCTATTTATAAGGTCAACCCATTTTAGAACTATCTAGGTTGTCCTAACCTAGATGGACTAAAGTGAAGAATAATATGGACCAATAATTAATGAGTTGTGTAATCGATGATATGTGTTCGGCCCGGATCCATCACTCCCATATTGATCTTCACAAATAATTGATCTTTCATAACTTAGACAGCGTGTCTAAATCTAAAAACAATTGATCTTTCTTTCTCTATTACTATAAATTCTTAAATATTGACATAATGGATTGTAAACCAAATTTTAAAATCCCACATAATTCCGACCAAATTTGGTGATATATCTACTTGGTTTTAAAGTAAAAAACTTACAAAATACACCACACCAATGTTTCATGGCTACAATATTGTATTGGTTTTCATTCGAAGGAGATATTTTGAAGAAAAAAAAACAATATATAGTTCTTCTTTTGTGTTTATATGTGAATTTTACTATCAACAGATTTATTTACATAACAATATGAAAAACCTATGACAAAATTTATTTTAGAACCAACATAACGGTAGTTGTTAACAATAATAAGCCCAAAAATGCAAGATATAAAGCTTAGTCGTGATTGGTTTCTTCAACTATTTACGCTGAACCTAAACATTAAGAGTTTATCTTTAATGTAATTAACAAGTCTAAAATGTTTTAACAAAAAAAAGAAGTCTAAATTTTTAATGGGTCTGCATAATCTCTCACGCGTCTAACCGTTTCATACGTAGTTCAACATTTAAACCATATGTAAAAAAAGAAAAATGATTCGATGAATAAGATGTATTTTAAAATATTGCATTATCAAATACAATTCCCATGTAAAACTCTATCTGAAAATTGATCGCTCCTAAGTAGTCAATTAAATACGACATAATTTATATCCGTCCTAGTTTCTGGACAATCCAGGATCTTTTAACATAAAAAACACATATATAATAACAATGATATAACTTAAAATATATTGGTTGAAGCCAAAAAAACAAAAGAAGTAAAGTTGGTCAAAAAAATTACAATACAACAATTAAAGGAGTCAAGGTCTTCGGCTCTTCGCTTAGATCAACCAATTACTTCAGTCAGTCGATTTCGACCTGAGCCGAGCCAAGACAAGCTGAGCCGAGTTGAGTTTATAGCCTCATCTTTTGAATGACCTCGGCGTGCGGGAGGTAGGTGCCGATAACTACTTAAGGAAGGTCCCACGTGTCAAGTACCTATTGGATCCTTTCAGGAAAACTATCACGGACTGTTATCAACTTGTAGGATAAGGGGAAGCTCTCACGTGAGATAGAGCAAGTGGGTCTAATGGGCTTGGGAAAGCCTTTTAACAGAATCCAAAGCACACCAAAATTAGAATATTTTTTTTTTTGTAAATCCAAAATTAGAATTTCTTTTTAATTCAAATCTGGAAAGTTAAAATGTAATTAACAAATATAAGGATGAGTAGACGAAGACTGGTAGGTAAGTGAGAGAATCCGTGTTACATTTACAATAAACATAAATTCAATAATAGATTTAACTTTATTACCCTAATCTTAGGTGAGCTATTCTTGTACCCAAAAAAAAAAACCTTACATGAGCTTTGCATTTTCTCTACACTATATATTTTATTATTTTATTATTATCTCATAAGTAAATAAATGATAGACTTGAGCGAATTTGTGAGTCACTAATGAATCAGCAAAATTTCCTTAAAAGTGGAAATAGCTAGAAAACGGTGCACTGCTAGTCTACTACATACAATAACAGTTACAATTTCCAAAATAATTAATCAGTAACACCATAAGATATAACCACGTGTCATTATACACGTTGAACTCGTTGAAGACCGACAAATGTCAGAAGTCTTTCACAATATCCGTACTGTAAAGACAAAACAAACACAACAGAGGAAAAATAAAACAAGAAAAAGGAAATAAAAATTAAAAATAAAGAAATATTCGGCAATGCTTCTTCGTCGTTTACTTACGGAAGAGGCAAAGTTGAGTAGTGATCAGAGCAACCTCACACTCTTTGTCTTTAGGATTTTTGCTTTATTTTAGATTTTTTTTTTTTTCTCTTTCACTGTTAAGGATTTAGATCTTGACAACACTTGGGACCAAGTAAGGAATCTTTTCAGAGAAAATGTTTTTATAATATATCTGGAATTAATAGTCACTGTTTAGTGTAGCTTCTAGATTTTCTTATCTACAATTTGTTTTTTCTCTCTAAATGATATTCTAGCAAATTTTCTTCAACTACCACTTTTAGTGATGGATTTTGTGATCTGTTGATTGATTGTTATCTTCTTGGGGATTGGAAAAATGTTTTGATTTCTAGAGAAAAATTTCTTGATCTATGGCTGAAGAAAGGAGAAAAGGGATGAAATTGAGTAAACTATATTCTTTCAAGTGTTTTAAACCTTTCTCTAAAGAAGATCATACTCAGATTGGGTCAAAAGGTTACTCAAGAGTTGTGTTCTGTAATGATCCTGATAATCCTGAAGCACTTCAGCTTAATTACAGTGGTAATTATGTATCAACCACTAAGTACACAGCTGCTAATTTCATCCCAAAGTCTTTGTTTGAGCAATTTAGAAGAGTTGCAAATATATATTTCCTCGTTGTTGCTTTCGTTTCGTTTAGTCCTTTGGCTCCTTATACTGCTCCAAGTGTTCTTGCACCGCTCTTGATTGTGATCGGTGCCACGATGGTTAAAGAAGGAGTTGAAGATTGGAGAAGAAGGAAACAAGTATGTTTTTGTTTTTAATTTTCTGTGTTCTTGATTGGTTTTAATGTATTTTTTTTTTTTAAAGGATATTGAAGCTAACAATAGGAAAGTTGAAGTTTATGGTAAAAACAAAACATTTGGCGAAACGAAGTGGAAAAATCTTAGAGTTGGTGATCTTGTGAAAGTTCATAAAGATGAATATTTTCCAGCTGATCTTCTTCTTCTTTCATCAAGCTATGAAGATGGGATTTGTTATGTTGAAACAATGAATCTTGATGGAGAGACTAATTTGAAGCTAAAGCACGCCTTAGAGATCACATCGGATGAAGAATCAATCAAGAACTTCAGGGCAGTTGTTAAATGTGAGGATCCTAATGAACATCTCTATTCGTTTGTAGGAACACTTCACTTTGAAGGCAAGCAATATGCTCTGTCTCCTCAGCAGCTACTATTGAGGGATTCTAAATTGAAGAACACAGATTATATCCATGGTGTGGTTGTTTTTACGGGTCATGATACTAAAGTGATGCAGAATGCTACTGATCCACCTTCTAAAAGGAGTAAGATTGAGAAAAAAATGGACAAGATTATTTACGTTCTGTTCAGTATCTTGATTGTGATAGCTTTTACTGGATCTGTGTTCTTTGGGATTACAACGAGAAGAGATATGAGTGACAATGAGAAGTTAAGAAGATGGTATCTTAGACCTGACCAGACTACTGTTTTCTTTGATCCTCGGAGACCGGTTCTTGCCGGTTTGTTTCATTTCTTGACAGCTTTAATGCTATATGGTTACTTAATACCGATATCTTTATATGTATCCATTGAGGTTGTGAAAGTGTTACAGAGTATTTTCATTAACCAAGACCAAGAAATGTACCATGAGGAAACTGATAGGCCTGCTCGTGCAAGAACGTCGAATCTTAATGAAGAGCTTGGTCAAGTCGATACAATTCTCTCGGATAAAACAGGTACTTTGACTTGTAACTCAATGGAGTTTGTGAAATGTTCGATTTCTGGAACCGCTTATGGTCGCGGTATGACGGAAGTAGAGATGGCCCTGAGAAAGCAAAAGGGTATGATAATACCACAAGAAGATTCTTTATCCATCAAAGAAAAGGAGAATTCGAAAAAGTCGGTTAAAGGTTTTAATTTTTGGGATGAGAGAATAGTTGATGGACGTTGGATTAACCAACCGAATGCAGAACTCATTCAGAAGTTTTTTCGTGTATTGGCTATTTGTCATACTGCTATACCCGATGTAAGTGATGATACGGGAGAGATCACATATGAAGCTGAGTCTCCGGATGAAGCGGCTTTTGTTATAGCGGCTCGAGAGCTTGGATTTGAGTTTTTTGAAAGGTCTCAAACTAATATTTCCTTGCATGAGATCGACCACGTGACCGGTGAAAAAGTAGATAGGTAAATCAAATATTTCTTTTTTTAGAAACATGAAAGTATATAATGTTGTCACATGTTTACTTTTTTTTGGTAATATTTCCAGAGTATATGAGCTGCTTCATGTTCTAGAGTTCAGTAGTTCACGGAAAAGAATGTCGGTAATTGTTCGAAATCCGGAAAATATGTTATTGTTACTTTCGAAAGGGGCAGACAGGTTAATACTTTTTTTTTTGTTTTTTTTATGTAGTTATTGCATATATGAATCAATAGAAATATCTTTAGTTTTTTTCATGTGTGTTTCAGTGTAATGTTTGAAAGACTAGCAAAACATGGACGACAAAATGAGAAGGAGACAAAAGAACATATCAAGAAGTATGCAGAGGCAGGTTTAAGAACTTTGGTGATTACATATAGAGAACTTGATGAAGATGAGTACAGAAGCTGGGAAGAGGAGTTTATGAAAGCCAAGACTTTGGTTAGTGAAGATAGAGATGCTTTGATTGATGCAGCTGCTGATAAGATTGAGAAGGATTTGATTCTTCTTGGCTCTACTGCTGTGGAAGATAAACTCCAGAAAGGAGTAAGTATAACAAAAAACGAAAAATAGTTTTTACTTTTTTTTGTTTTTTTTTGTAGTTTCTGTTATTTTAGTATTTTTTGTTCTTGTTTAATAGGTTCCAGATTGTATTGAAAAGTTATCTCAGGCTGGGGTTAAGATATGGGTTTTAACCGGTGATAAGACCGAAACCGCAATAAATATCGGGTATTTTTTTTTCGAAATTCTCTTGATTTTCTGTAGAAAATTCAAATGTATTAAGCTGTGATTTTTATTGACAGATATGCTTGTAGTCTCTTAAGAGAAAGTATGAAAATGATTTTGATAACTCTAGATTCATCTGATATCGAAGCATTGGAAAAACAAGGAGACAAGGAGGCTATTGCAAAGGTTGTTTGTTTTTTCTTGTTTTTTCCATGCATATAATTAATTACTTTTAAAATGTTAATGAGAATTTTTGTTTTGTTTGTTAATAGGCTTGTTTTCAAAGTATTAAAAAACAGATACAAGAAGGGATGTCACAAACTGCTGCAGCAACCGATAATTCGTCAAAAGAAAATCCGGAAATGTTTGGTTTAGTTATTGATGGGAAGTCTTTAACTTTTGCATTGGATACAAAGCTGGAGAAAAAGTTCTTGGAACTTGCGATTCGGTGTAATTCTGTTATATGTTGCCGGTCTTCACCAAAGCAAAAGGCTCTCGTAAGATTCGGGTCACCACTTCTTGTTCTGTTTTCACATTAAAGTAAATCTGATTGAGAGTATATGTTAGGTTACAAGATTGGTCAAGAATGGGACAGGTAGAACAACGTTGGCCATTGGAGATGGCGCAAATGATGTTGGAATGCTTCAAGAAGCCGATATTGGAGTCGGTATAAGTGGTGCTGAAGGAATGCAGGTAATAGAGTTTCTTAGCTCATCTTATTTTTACTATGAAATGGTCACTAGAGCCATGAAGTTTTGTGGTACAGGCGGTTATGGCTAGCGATTTTGCGATTGCGCAGTTTCGGTTTCTTGAACGTTTGTTACTTGTTCATGGCCATTGGTGTTATAGACGAATCACATTAATGGTAAAAAATCTTTTAAAACTCAACTTATTTACTTGGTTTTAGTGGTTATGATTGGTTCCTTGTGAAATTCAGATATGTTACTTCTTCTACAAGAATCTTGCATTTGGGTTTACGCTGTTTTGGTACGAAGCTTACGCTTCTTTCTCGGGTAAACCGGCTTATAACGACTGGTACATGTCGTGCTACAACGTCTTCTTCACTTCACTTCCGGTCATAGCCCTTGGAGTCTTTGATCAAGATGTCTCTGCTCGTCTTTGTCTCAAGGTTAAAGAGAGTCCTCTCTTACTCTTTCTTGATTTTCAAAAACCAATCACTTAGCATTTCTTGATTTTTTGTTTCTTGCAGTATCCGTTACTTTACCAAGAAGGAGTACAAAACATATTATTCAGCTGGGAACGAATCCTCGGTTGGATGTTCAATGGAATCATAAGCTCAATGATCATTTTCTTTCTCACAATCAACACAATGGAATCACAACCTTTTCGGATCGATGGCAAAGTAGTCGATTACTCGGTTCTTGGAGTCACAATGTACTCTTCTGTAGTATGGACAGTGAATATCCAAATGGCGATTTCGATAAACTACTTCACTTGGATACAACATTGCTTCATATGGGGAAGCATTGGTGTTTGGTATTTGTTTCTTGTCATCTACGGTTCTCTTCCTCCTACATTCTCCACAACCGCGTTTCATGTCTTTGTTGAGACCTCAGCACCGAGTCCTATATGTTGGCTCACTCTTGTCCTAGTCGTGTTCTCTGCTCTCTTGCCGTATTTCTCTTACAGGGCGTTTCAGATTAAGTTCAGACCAATGTACCATGATATTATTGTTGAACAGAGGAGAACTGAACGGCCAGAGACTGGGACTAGTGATGTTGCCGGGGAGCTTCCGGTGCAAGTTGAGTTTACCTTAAACCATCTTAGGGCAAATTTGTCTAGAAGAGATTCTTGGAATTGATTCGTATTTTACTTAACGTAGCTTCGTTTTTTGTTTATTTCTTTCTGATTTTGTAAATATAAGAGAATCATTGTGTGTTTAGTTTATAGCTAGTTGTTTTTAGGAAGTTCAATGCGTTTAAATGGAATATATTATTCTATATAAAACGATTTATGCTATGATAATCATGATTTAAGTTACTTCCTTGGTCAACGTTTTCTTAATACGAGATATGTTAAACATCATTTGATGATTTAAAAGTACGTATACCATTATTTAATTAATGTTCTATTATATAATACTGAATCCGGATAATGTGACGATTTGGTCTAATGGTGGAAGACAAAAACAAAATGTGAAATGGTTGATTTGATTTTGATAACGATATATTCAACTCTATTTAGCTTAGCTCATAAGACTGCTCGTCAAGAAAAGTGATAACGACATCTAGAAGTATTATACGTATATATACATGTATATGCCCATGTGAAATTTTCTTAGCACAGGATCGTATTTATTGCTTTCAATTATTTTTTTTGCGGTTGATACAATACATTAATACAATGAAACAAAAATAAAACAATTTCGAACCTTCGTTTTCGAGAAGCTAAGATTACAAAATATAAAATAAAATTTTGATGCAACGGAACCTCTCCATGATTCATGATTTTCTTGCGTTCGTCAGCAATTACGTACTCTTTTTTTTCTTTTGTAATGACTGCTTGGACTACAATCAATTCAACTTTGCACACACACATACGTACATCACATAAGAAAAATCAACAATTAAATTATGTAAAACATAAGAAATGTTACTTAATCATGGCCGTTCAACTAATTAAACGTAAGCGATGATTTATGCTTTAGGAAATCCGTTGATTAAATGGCAGAAATAAAAAATAGTGTATGTGTGTATCATTCGGAAGAAGTTTATAGTTTTAGAATAACTAGTAAATTTGGCTATTTTTATTATTACTATAGCATGGCTTGGCTGTGTTTTAAATAAAATGAAATTTTCATATATATAAAAATTATTGATGTAAGAGATGATTATGCTTTACGAAATCTGTTTTAACCAAAAAAAAATAGAGAATATATTTTAATAATCTCTTTTGATTGAGAAAGTAATTTACTGGTAGAAAAAGTTTCCGCCAAAAATATTAGTTTGATGATATTTTTGACTATTTATAACTGTTGTACAATTTTTTAAAACAATATACGTATATTATATTTTCATAATATGGTGAGATTATAGGTTCAATTTGTAAATAATTTAAGGACCTGTCCCATTCTTTGCAACCACTCAAAACTTTAAACTTTGAGTGATATTTTGAGTGGATCTTATACGATGGGTCCAAAATTTTAAATTGTATTAAAAACTTTTCATATCATAATTATCATTGTCAATTAAATTTAAAATTCATTAAATAAATCTACCACCACCAAAATTTCTGGATCAAGTAGCGGTGATACGCTTCTAGAAAAAAATAAAAAAATCCACGTTATACTTGTTAATCGTTTACTACAATGACACACCATTAATAAAAGCTTTTCACTTAATTACTGAAATTGCCATTTCCATGTGCCCCAACCACTTCTCCTATATATACGGCTATTTACACAAGAAGACAAAAATCTCCATTAAAGCAAAAATACAAAAAACCTCTCTCACATTTTTTTCATTTGTCAACTGTAAAACTCGGTGAAGAAGACGAAGAAGAAAGATCCGATTCAAATGGAGAACAAAGATGTTGAACCGACGTCGTTTTCACCTAGCTTCAGTACTTATTCCGATGATAAACTCTTCGAAATCGCCGAACGAGTTTGTTACAAAGAAAAAGATGACGAGGAATTCGAATTTGCGACGGCGATAACGACGGCGTCTTCGTCCGATGACGGTGGACTCGTTTTTCCAGTTTTCAATCAGAATCTAATCTCTGAAAACTCCAACGCTAAACTCGATTTTCCAGTTTTTTATCGGAATCTAACCTCCGAAACCTCCTCCGCCGTGAAATCTGACGATACTACGCCGGAGAAAACGGTAATTATAACTCCGTTAAAAGATCTGTTTATCCGTGAACGTAATGAACAACAACCACCGCAACAGACTTACTCATCATCTTCCGATGATGAAGAAGAAGATGAGTTAGATTCAATTCCAAGCGAGATCTATTGTCCATGGACACCGGCGAGATCAACGGCGGAGATGTCACCAAGTGGAGGTTGTAGGAAAAGCAAATCTACAGGATCATCTTCAACATCATCATGGTCAACAAAACGGTGGCGTATTAGAGATCTACTCAAAAGAAGTAAAAGCGATGGTAAACAATCACTGAAATTCCTAAATTCAACTGAAGAACCTCCGAAGACGGTGACGGTGATGATGAAGAAGAAGGAGAAAGAGAAAGTTTCAGTTTCAGCTCATGAGAAATTTTACTTGAGGAATAAAGCGATTAAGGAAGAAGATAAGAAAAAATCATATTTACCGTATAAGCAAGATCTTGTTGGACTTTTTTCTAATATTAATCGTTACGGCAAAACTTTTCCGCCGTTCTAATCCATTAATTTGGATCTATTTCGGTAAAATTAGAGTTTTTTTATTTTATTTATTTCCATTAAAAACGATTTTATATTCGTAGGTAATAAATTATAATATCTCATAGCTTGAGGAAAGATGTAAATGTATTTATTTTAATAACTACATCTTAAATTATGCCTGTTCTCGGTTTTGATCATGTTCATAATCGTATGATATTGTATATTTGTTTTTTCTTTTTTATGAAAATATAGTTGAAGATATTATATTTGAACAAAAATGGCAAAGTATTTAAAATGTTGCAAGTTGCCTTTTTTTTTTGTTAGTGTGCAGTGTGCACTAATGCACTTGATGCCGCCAAAAAAAAAAAAAGTGAGCACTTCATGTTTGTTTCAGGAAGGTAATGGATATAAATGAAGACAAACAAAATTTGGACCAAGAAAATTTAAAAACGACAAAAAAATAAACTTTTATAGATGGGACATCATAAATTGTGAATTGACAACTATACTTTAGATTAGTTTTTCTAATGGACCGTGTTTTCGTAAATGCTATCTGCAAATGATAAATTCTTGATAAAATAATTGTATCTTAGAGTAGGGTCACCTACAGTTTAAGACACCATTCTCTAGCTGTAAGCCTGAAAGTACACATTCCTAATTGGGCTACGTAATTATTATAGACATTTTGTTCTTTATATTTACTAAGAAATCGGAAAAGTAGAATTTTCAAAAAACAATAATATTAGCGATTAATTTGTTTTTTGTTTTTATGTTATTCTACTTTTAAAAAGTCCACATAAGACTAGGCAAAAAACTTCGATCCAACTCAAAAAATTTCGATCCAAATCTGATCCGTAGTTTTATAATATCTAAACAGGTCATAAATTTCTAAAGTAGAACATCTGAACTTGAATCTAACCCGAATCCAAATCCAAATAGACACTTGAACATATTTAAATTGG
Source organism: Cardamine flexuosa (assembly GCA_963555745.1). Lineage (NCBI taxonomy): Eukaryota > Viridiplantae > Streptophyta > Magnoliopsida > Brassicales > Brassicaceae > Cardamine > Cardamine flexuosa. The sequence continues at coordinate 3,292,605 of OY743218.1, forward strand.
TAATATCTTGCTAATATCTATATTTGTAATAATCTAAATACATAAAATATTTGAATCTTTTAGATTTTTTGGATATTTTATTTACTTTTGCATAAATTCATGTAAATATATCGGGGTTTAGAGGTATTTTGAGTATTTATAATATTTTAAGACTAAAAAATAACCAAAATAACTAAATATCCGAAACTTTTTACTTATATTTTTAAAATATCACTAATTTTTATTCAAGTTTAACGATTTTTTTATTTTTACCTAATACTTTGAGTATACCCGAATCCGATCCAAACCTAAGGATATCTGATCCGAACCCGCCCAAAGCTATGAAATATCTGAATGGATGATATATCTCTAAACCCAAATATCCAATATACCCGAAATATCCGATTTAAACTTGAACAGCTATCCAAGTGTCCATCCATAAGTCCACATATAATACTCATACTAATCATATCTACTTAGTAGATAAAAAGAAATTCAAGATTTTGGCTCTAATTCAAAGAAAGTACTTAGATGATTGCCCTTGAATGTTTATAGTTTTTAGAAGTAGATTTTGTATTTAGTTTTTGAAAATCTCATTATTTACCCATACATAATTTTCTGAAAAGTAAAATTTCTATTAAATAGAGATTCCAGATTTTGAAATTTTTTATCCGTTTGTAAAAAAAATCTTAAAACCATGTTTCTAGTTTTTAGAATTTATCCATCTTTCTAACTTGATTGTTTTTCTTCATATTTAAATATTTTTTTAACAAAAAAACAAAAAAACTAAGTTATCTTTCTCTTTTTTTTTCTCATTAACAATAAATCTCTATTCCTTGCTCTCAAATAATCTTCATTCACCACATGCTACATAGCTAGCTAACATAATTGTTCAATTTAAAAAAATGTAGAAAGAGACAAAAGAAATCGTGAAAGGAAGAAGAAGAAAGTGATTATAATTGTTAAAAATAAGTTACTTTTTTAAATATAAACATAAAATTTATTAGGAAATAAAATATTATTCAATATAATATATATATATAATTGTTTCAAAATATATGAAAATTTGAATAATTTAAAAAATATTTTAAAAATAGTCAGTTCCTTAATTTTAGATTCAGTTTCTATCACTAACAATTTTTAAATAAAAATTGGAATGTGTATTCTAATTTTACTAGAATACATCATATCAACGTTTTAGAACATGTTCAATTGCTAAAATGCATATTCTAAATTTTGTAGATTCTTTGAATACATATTTTAAATGTTTTAGAACATGTATAAATGGTAGAATGTGTATTCTAAATTTTGTAGAATATGAATTCTAAAATATTTAGAATAGGTATTCTGAAATCTCTATTCTAAATTTCCTAAAACATGAACAAATGCTAGAATACATAATATAAAATTTTCAGAACATGTACAAGTGCTAGAATACATATTCTAACTCTTGGAATACATAATCTAAACTTTTTAGAACATACTTCATCAAACTAAATACCTTTTTATACTGTCTAAAAAAAAATCTTCTTTAATTCTTCCTTTTTATTGTTAATAAACATATTTTGCTAGTTTTTTTTTCCTATTGGTATGGGTATTTTCAAAAAATGACAATTTATGAAAAAAATATATATGGACAAAGTCAAAGCTAGATGTCATTTTTAGCCAAATTTTCCTATTATTTTTTCTATTAATTTACACAATTCAAAATCTAAAAACCCAAATCCAAAATCTAAAATTTATAGATCAATCAAAGACTAATAATGCAGTGTGTCTCTCAAGAGTTACATCCAACATTTTTATGAACTGTGGTGATGACATGTCAATAAATGAAAAAACTTTAACATCCAGTCAAATTATATCAAATACTACACATCATCCTAACACATTACACATCATCATTAATCTTGCTAAGTCAGTTACTCTCTTCTGATTATCTATCTAGACAAAATCGATTCAGTTCCTTAGACGAACCACACCTATCATTCTCCAAAACGAAAATGAACATTGTCCTCTATTAACCATTCATATGCTTTAATTTTCTCAATTTTTGTCAATCTTAGGGTTATTAAAATTCATTTGTTATCATCGAACAAGGTTTGGAGAATTTGAAAATTGGTGTTTTGATAATTGATTCTTAGTTTTTCGTTAGTGTTTTTTAAAAATTAATTGAAGAACCGGTGTTAGGTTTCATGGCTCCATACAGTGTAATCATTGATTTGATGCTTAGTTTAATGATCATCAGATAATTTATGCGAAGGAGTAATCTACTGTTAGATGGGTAGTTATATTTTTTTCAATTCTAAATCCTGCTGATTTTGTGGTGATTTAAGTTATGAAGGTTATAAAATGTTGTTTGCTTCATAAAGCATAGACCATTTCACATTGGAGTTCCTGATTGTTATTGATTTTTGGATGTAATAAGTAATGTTCTTCTCTTCAGAAACAGTTTGAATCAAAATCTCCAATTTTATTAAAAACAAAAAGTGAATTATATTTATTTATGGAATTAATTAATTAAAAAATGAAATAAAAACAAATATGTAATACAGAAAATGATGTTACATATTATATATAATATTTTCTATATATAAAATCTCATTTTCTATATTACATATTTTTATATTTGTTTTTATTTCATTTTAATAAATAAATTCAATAAATAAATATAATTCACTTTAAAAATAAAATTGGGTATTTTCTGGTTTAATTTTAGGAAATCGGGTTAAATTTGATATGAAGCTAAAATAAAGTTATTAAATATTTGTTAGTGAATAACTAACCCATGAAAACCAGAGATTATGAGTATTTAAGATGTATGTTTGTGAAAAAATCAATATAATGTGTTAGTTCTGATGGTAGTTTGTCTATGTTTCATTAAAGAGGTGGAGAGTTTGAGTTCAGGTATCAGCGAGTGGACGTTTTTTAAACAGCTCGATCCAAAAAAAAAAATTATTTATTTTGAAAGTATATGTTTTTTTGGACATTTTTCCGAATTTCCAACATTGACTACAATTAAAAGTGAGGGTCTTGACCATGAACAATTATCTTCAAAGGAATCTTTAGATGAAACGGGTTGTGATGATGAGAATGTGAGTAGCTCTCTATGGATAAGGCTAATATGGAGGCAACCAAATTGGAAGCAGTTCAGACAGTCTACTCAAGTCTTCTGCAGCTTCTATTGATCCAAGTAGTTTTTGTTCTTTCATTTGTGGATACCCTTATAGATGTCTCACTACATAATTAGCCTACTACTGCATATCTTTTTACTGGCTAAACTTGCATCTGAAGATATAATATATGAAAATTCTTACTCTAATGCCCACGACATCCCCAGATTTTAGTTGCAGATCCCAGCATGATGATGACCTCAATGCTTTAACGTTGCCTGTATCTTCAATTGAACCCATGTACAAAGATGAGGAATTTGTAAACGCAGTGGCTCCAGTTTGCGAAGACAAAGAACCCGTTTATGAAGGTGAGTCACTTCTTGGTAAAAGGACTGAGAAGTCCGTTTATACATGTTTGCTATTTTCCAGAACCAGTTTCACACACGGCCAACTATATCTTGCATTATCAAGGATGACATCAAAAGAAGGTTTAAAAATCAGGAGCAACAACACATGTAAGGGTTCTTCAGATGCAATAGGAAACACTGTTTTTATAGAGATTTTCAACAATCTACAAGGAAGAAAGAAAAGTAACATCTACTACACTTTAAAAAATCAAAGTAAATAACATTTCTTATTAACTGACCCCAAACTAATTGTAGAACTGAAGACCAACTTAACATGTGAAGGCAAGATTACTGAAGAAGAAAGCATCACTAGACAACAAAAAACCAAAAAGTGAGGATTTTAATATCAACTTACAATTTTGATATAAATAAGATTAAGAAGGAAATGTTTTTGGAGCCTCTCTTCTAATAGCACGGGATCATCAATGTGGAAGCAGATCCTAAAGCTAAGAGACTTGGCAAACACATTTTTATCTTGTAAACTAGGGAATGGAAATACCTGCTCCTTTTGGCATGATGTTTGGACTCCTTTTGGAGATCTCTACTCTTAACTTGATCAGCAGGATCGGAGACTTCTAAGAATCCCTAGGGAATCCAAAGTGGCACAGGCACGATCACAAAATGGCTGGAACTTCAGAGGAGCCCGCAGCCGTTAAACTGAACAGCTATTTTGTCATCTCGCCTCCATTGATACTATTGACCAGACCGAAGACTCTTACTTCTGGGCTTCTTCTTCGGGCACTCCAAAGGAAAGATTTGTTTTCTCAGTCCAAGAGGTCCCATGGTTTAACCAAGTGTGGTTCTCAGGGTCGATCCCTAAACACTCTTTTAGAATGTGGCCTGGACGTCTTGATAGGCTTCCCGTGCTCTCACGAATGCGTGCCTGGGGTATTGTTGACGAGTATACATGTTACCTTTGCGAAATCTATGGAGAATCTAGGGATCATCTATTTCTAAGATGTCCTTATAGTTATGATATATGGAGATGGTGTCTACGGAAGTTACAATCTCCCTTTCTAGGATTCGAAACTTGGCCATGTTTTCTCACTTGGCTCCGATCGCATGCAATGGAAGATTCAATGACAGCTCTCCATTTGATAGCAGCTCAGGCTATTGTCTACGCAATTTGGTGTGAAAGAAATTCACGTATCTTCACTGGAATTCAAACTCCGGCAGAAGGTCTCTTAAAAGTTCTAGATAAGGGAATTTGCAACACTTGCTCGGCAAGAAGGCATCTCCCCAGTTTCAGTCTATCGCTTCAACTATGGTTCCGAGACTCATCTCGCTAATTATTGTAGTTACTTATGCTCTTGTACCGGGTTGCTCATCTCGGTGTCGTTGTTGTTGGTTATAGGTACATTTTCTCTTGTCCATTATGTACTTCGTTCGCAAAATATATAAAATCAGAAATTTTATCATAAAAAAAAGTTTTCAAGTTAGAAAAATAGATGTGTTGTAAATATCCAAACACATCTCGGTGTTGTAAATATCCAAACACATCTCGGTGTTGTAAATATCATCACTTTTGGTACACGGATTTTAAATTCTGGATTCCGACTTCCCTTTTCTTTTGCTCCCATGTAAAATTTCCACTAAGAACTTAGTGTAATATAGAGATGGTGAAAATAGTTATCACCATAGACTAAAGACCAAAACAGACAGCAAATAAACTACATAGCCAAATAAAACTAAAATAAAAACAAAAACATTCTAAGACATTTAAGCAAGGCCACAAAAAACCAACCGAGATCGAATTATGGAAGGACAACCAATTGGGACCCATGACTCTATAGCAATGATACACCCAGAATCCTTGCTCAAAACACGGGTTTTGAAACCTAGGAAAAAGTGTAGAAGGAACTCCAACGCTGAGGATGAAATAAAACGATTGCACAAACCAAATCAAAGTCCTCGCAAGCAAAAAGACAAGAACAAGTCTCATTTTAAGACCCAAAGTAAACACCATTCCTGAAATATCTCAGTTGTGGTATGAACCTCAGCCTAAAACCTTATCTCGAAAATACAACCAAGGAGCCCCTGAGGATAGTGGTTCTGAATGATGGTCAGGGACGGTTCAATAAATTTAAAGACCCTGTTCCAATAATAAAATTTGGATTTTTATTATATATAAATTTTTTTGAGCCCTAATTTTTTTAATTTTAAGCCTAAAATTGACTTAAAATTTTTGGGCCCGGGCATTTGCTCTATTCGTGCTGTCTCAGAACCGCTCCTGATCATCGTGGGTCAAAACTTATTCGGAGAGCGTGGAAAGAGTGAAAAACACACCTCTTAACCAAAGACGACAACTCAAACCGAAACTCCTACTTAGAGCAAGTATAACAAAACCGTTCTCTCTCTAGACAAATTAACCGTTGATGTATCACACACTAGAATTAATCATCATAACCCAAATTAGACCGGATCCGGAAGGAAAAATGAACATACCTATCAACTACATCAAACATAAAGACAGCCAAAACAGAAACCAACATAGTATAAAACATCAGCAAAGAAAAAATAACCGAAGAGTAGAGAAAAGCCAAATGAGAAAAGTAAACAAACATCAGCCAAGAAAAAACAACCGAAGAGAAAAGAAAAGCCAAGAAAAAATAACCGAAGAGTAATACCTTCAAATTAGATTTCGAGTTTGCGCCACCAAAACAAATATACATAATTATACAATTTCTGGTAAACTTTGATGAGGATTCAAACTATATTTTTAAAACTTCAAATAATTTTAATTATTATTAATTTGTTGTAATTAATATATAAAATACCAAAAAAGTATTTGGAACTGGAAAAATAATTTCAAACACTTCTGAATTTCCAATATTGAATATACTAGGGTAAGTCCGGGCTACGCCCAGGTATATAGTAATAATTTACATAGCTCAATGTGTTATGAATATATGTCTTCTATTTGATTTTTGATTTATTGGGGTTTTTAGTTTGTTGGATGATTTATGTGAATTTTAAAATATTTTATTTTATTTTGTTCTACGCGTGGGTTGGATATCAGAATTTCAAAATTTTGTTAAACACATTTTATGTATTTTTTTTATTATTTTGATTAGAAGAATGAAGTAATACTGAAGTACTATAATTTAATCTTCGAAAGTTGTGTGGTTATGTTTCTTCTCCTAAAGCAAATTTTATAGTCATGAACATTGAGAAGAACGTGATGCGGGAAAGACGATTCGGATGTTATCTAGCATTAGGAGAACCAGCTTGGATTCCCATTCATGGAATGAAGAAAAAGTTCGAGATCTTTGAGATTTCTCTCTCTTTATCTTAATGGAAGGTTACTCGCTTTTAATTGGTTTTCTGTTCATTTTATCGAATATATAAGATTTTTTTAACTGGTTTATTATTGTATTGTTCCTTTATCAGAGTACTTAAAATAATATCCTAGATGGATAAAAAATCCCAAGATCAGTTTTTTTCTGAGCAATGGTACTCAGAACACGGAAAATTTCATCAACATTTCAGTTTATGGAATGGGAACACAAAAGTAGGAAGATAGAATAAAGTATAAACATGGTGATACTGATGTATGGTGACTTCCATTATTTTCTTTCTCCTCTCACTTCTCTGCTCTGGCATTTATACCTAACGGCTGTTCTTTCTCTCCCATTTTATGTAGTATTTTCATGTTCTCTCCCTTTCTCATCAATCTATGCTCCATGTTCTGTCGTCACCATCTCCAACACCAACAATTCAACTATCTCTCTTTTGTCTCTATCTTGGTTATTATAATCATCATCTGAAATCCTTACTAATGGTTTGCGTCTCCCTTCTTTGATCCCAAGCAGTTATCTTCATATCCACCTTATGAAATTATCTCTTTTCTCTGTCACAAACTCACCCTAAAGTAATTTTCTCTTTCTCTCCAACAAAATAATTAGGATTATGGCTCACATACAACTTTGTATCTTAATGATCTAATCAACGGATGTAGCTTTTTCATGTCTAAGCTGCGAAGAGGAAGGGAAGGTACTTCTAAACAGCAATATACAGAGTTGGAAACAAATATCCTAATTAAAATTTGGTTAAAGGGAGAGAGATTAGAACAAAAACAAAAGGCAGAAACATGTGTTTCATCTTAGAAACCTTCAGTGAAAAGGAATGATAAGAATATATCTAGCAAAAAAATGGGAAGATAAGAATAAATCATATGGTAGACCTTAATGTCCAAACCTATCATATTTCTGCATGAAACTTCAGCTGCATCATGTTATGAAAATGCAAATTTAAACTACGTTTTGTTTCTTTTAAGTGTGGGATTTAAAAACAAAGTAGAGATGCAGAGTAAAGAAAAACCTTGGTGGGAATTTCTGCTTTCCTTATCATATCAATCTCGGTGGTTGACATATATCTTCTTATAGTTTCTATTACCCTGCAAACAGACTCATGCTACACCACCGGTCCACCGCTGAGATCCTCTGCTGATTCCATAATATACGTGGTAAGCCACTGCTAGGTATCAAACAGACTCATGTTATGAGATTTTTTGTTCTCTTTGTGTCGCAACAATAACATTGTAGGTGTTTGTACTTACATGTGTATAAATTACATCGAAAGAGCCACTGATAAGCACTCGAGTGATTCCACTTTCACTGATTACCTGTTCTAGGGATTTATAGAATAAAGTTCGATAAGCTATGCACGATTTTCTAATTTGTTACATATTATTAATGCTTAAGATGTTAAGGTATTGTTACATTCAACTACCAAACAAACATAGCCTTTTCGAGATTATTATTCTTCTAGAGGCTTGTATGTTGCTGACCCCTACTTTAACTTAGTTCTCTAATTATTTTTTATTAAGAATTATTCAGTCATAAATTTTGTTTAGAAAATCATCATAAGATGTAAGCCGACAAATTCACAACTCCAAGAACATACTATATTCATAGGCTATATAAAGACTGGGAAGCCAAATAATTTAAACAGAAAGAAAGACTACAAAGCATAATGCACCCATGGATATACAGTAACAAACTCAGACCCTAAACAATATTCCTAAAGAAAAAAAATGTAACACAACCTCTTGTTTTTTAATAAGATAATATATTATCTATACTCTTACTCGTCTAATTCAAATAAGAATCTGATTTAAAGTCCATTTATCGATCAGTTTTGGATGAGATTTTCAGACTTTAGAACAACCTATAAAGTTTCCAAAGCCCTCGCATGGTTACCCCCATCTGGAAATATGTTTCTGTGAATTTTCTGGGCCATTTGGACAGGCCAAAACAATCGGGTCTTCATTGATCGGACCTTCATTGTTGAGGAGACCATGCTATAAGCAATTCATGAAGCTAAAGATTGGCAACATGCAGCAGCTGCAACTCTGATGTAGAGTGGCACAGAGACCTTCAAAATACAGCTTTGTGATGTTTTTTTGCAGATGAATGGAGAGAGGCGGATGCAGATTATTTTGCCATGATTTAATGAGTTTGGGAGAGTGCTTTGTTTCCGTTTGTTGTTTTGGTGGGATTAGTATAACCCAAATTTTATAAGGTTTGGAAAGGGAGGTTATGATTATGATTGAAGTGGGTATTAGGATCATTGAATTGAGAAGCAGTAGTGGTGATTTAAGAGTAAAAGTGAGGGATTAAGAGAAGGAGGAGGTGATGATGTCGTTGTGGAATAGCTAACATTTGGTTATCGAATAGATTTAGGTTTTAGTTTGGTTGTAGGAGGAACTCTTTCTTTTGGGTTCATGGGCTGTAGTTTATTGATTATTAATGGGTCAGCTTCTTGTTTTATTATGGGCTAATTTTTGTTGTTTTTGTTTTTACCACATTGCTGAAAAGCTGATGTGGACACCCTATCGAACCCCAAACTCCTCATTTTATTAGTATAGATCCTTATGTTTAAAGAGAAAATAGATTCATTATTTGTTCTTAAGAGAAGCTGGTATAGTAATGAACCACATAAACAAACAAAAAATGATTGAGTTAATTTATCCAGTGATTTTGAATCCTGTATTTCCAACAATGAATTAGAACTCACAAGACATTCCTCAAAACTAAGCATAAGTATACAGGGTTTATAGAAACAGAACTATCATCAAATCCATTAAATTTGGAACTAACATTAGAACCGTCACAACTTGCCAAAAAATCAAAATTTAACAAGTCAACAATAGTCAAAGTGTGTTAAAATCTCAGCAACAGAACTGGCAAGAGTGTTTAAGTTTGAGCCCAAATTAGTCTCATTCCCATCCCATGAGTTACACCATTATCAGGCTCGGCCAACAGTATCAAAAGTTCTATTACATTTAAAACAAAATCCTTTGTTAATTGTTGATTTTTAACTAAAGAAAAACAATTTAAAGATATTTCGGTTTAAACAAGACCTAAGCTTCTTGGGGAAGAATCAAAGTTTGCTCTTCAATCAATACATGAATTATTGATCTTGATCTTGCACTTAGGTGAAGCACTGGTAGGCATTAGCACATCCTTAGTTATTTTCAATTCGTCCTTCTCGCCTAATCCGAAAATCTTAGCCTTCAAGAGTTGAAGACATAACAATTCCCCTAAGAAATGCTTTAATTGTTCAAGATCTATAGTAGTTCCGATGTATTCAGTTATCTTTAGAACCTTTACAAAATATGACAATAGAAAATAATATCCCAACAAGCACTCACAAATAGCCCATTCACTTGTATCACAAAGCAAGGGACCCTACACAAATAGAGAGGGTTAGAGATAGAATACTTTAGTGAAATCATAATGTAAATAAAATTGATTTTGTCCAGTAAATTTATGGGGTTGTGGTTATACCTTGATGATGGGAGCCTCTAGATTAGGATAATTGTCAAATCTTAGAATGGAGGCAAAACACTTTGCAATAATTTCATGCAACGGCAAAGATGAAGAAATCGGAGATGACTCTACATTAGCTTGTTTCTTGAATTTTGGTGGTGGTTTTGCAGCGTTTGTACTAACTATGAAAGACATATTCGATATGAAAGAAAGAGGGACGGAAATAATTTATAAAGAAAACTTTAATAATTGTTGAAGGAATATATTAACAATTTCTTCGGTTACATTTATACATGAAAACAAGTAAAGCATAAATGTTAGTTAACACAATGTGATGTTCGTTTTGGTCAAAAGATTGACTACCGGGTGTAAATGTATTAATTGCATTTATTAGTAATTCATAATTATTGTGCTTTTTTTTTTGTTTTGTTGAATAAATAATGGCTTCACTTTTCACCATGCAATATAATCCATTTGTTTCACAAAGATAGTCATTTCAGTTTTTTTTTGTTCTAAAATAATTTTTTTAAATATATTTTCAATGTGATTTAAAATACAAATCCTATTTGACCCTTTATCCAATATCTAAAACTCTTTGAATTTACGTAAATATAATCTTACTAGTGACATTAAATAATATGATGTTTTTATAATTGATTTTTTTTTTGTTTTTTCTTAAGGCTGAATAGTACTTTTTATTAATGAATGAGGAAGCCCAAGGGCAATATCAATAAGTTTGAGGAAGACCTCCTACAGCACCTATAGGTAACTGATAATCAAAATGAAATGAATAGGAACTCGACAGAGAGATTCCTTTGAGAAAAGAAACATAGCAGAAATAAAGCTTGTTCCTGAAACGGAGATTTGTACTCCCCCAATGTTCAGTCAACACTCATTAGCAGAGACTTGTGCTTCTGAGTTAATAAGAGCGCTTAGCCAAGAAGGCTCGCCAGAGGAAACATACGACTGGTACCGATGATCACTAGTAACGCTTGTAGCAATTTTACTTGCGACTTTATTCTTCTCCGGGGAAATCTCTTCGACCCTCCACATCTCAAATAGTTGTAGGGTTTCTCTGATTTCGGAGCTGGTAATTCTGTGTAATGGGACCTTCTGAGGCTAAAGCGTAGCGGTGACGGCTATGGGAGAAGACAACTCAAAAATCACACGATGATAGCGCAGATCCTTAGCACCTTCAACGGCCCACTTAAGACTTAATAGATCAGCTTCCAATTTTGAATCAATATCCGAAAATGATCTTCTGCTGTGTGCGAGAGCCTTGCCGTGATCATCACGAATAATCCATGACACACCACAGTTCCCGCGAGGGCTGATCCAAGAACTTCCAACATTACATTTAACAGTATTTTCTGGGGGTTTCACCCATGCAGCAGCAGTGGTCTCGCAACGTAAATTCAAACGATGGTTCTGTAACATGTCATGATTAGCATCAAACCAAGCACCTCCATCTTCTTGCGCTTATGCGAGAATCATAGGTCCATCAGTACGTTTCTTCTCAAAAGTGAAAAGGTTACGCGCCTTCCAGATTTCCCATAATATCCAGGGGATTGAGTTGCGTAACTCTACTGAGACATTATCCTTGCGCATAACAGCTAGCAGATGGTGAAAGTTAAGGAAGACTGATGTTTGTGATAGACCCATAGGTGGCATTGGTAGTCCGGATAAAGCCCAGACATAAGCAGCCACCGGACAGAAGAAGAGAACATGACAAATCGTTTCAAGCTCTAAATCACAGGCAGGGCATAATTGAGTAGTGGAAGTACCTCTGGACTGTAATCTCTCTGACACCGCTAACGCACAAGCAAGCGCTTTCCACATAAAGTGTTTAATCTTAGGCAGCGTTTTTATCTTCCATAATCTTGTCCAAAGAGATTGTTCTAATGGAGTAAGAACCATGTTATTCTGAGGTTGTAGCGACTCAAACCATTCCAAGAGCTTATAACCACTCTGTGAGTTATATAGTCCATTTTTCGAGAAACTCCAGATCCAAGAATCTTCCACATGTAAGGACGTTTTGATCTTTAAGATCTTTGTTGCATCAGCCCTAATAAACAGAGCACACACTATCTCTTCAATCCAACAGCCTGTGTCTTCATCGATAATATCTGACACTAACAGCTGCATGTTAGGAACATGACTGTCATGTAACCTGATTGGAGGCCTAGGAATTTCGTCAAACAGCCAATTATCAGACCAAACTTTGGTTTTCTTCCCATTACCTATGGACTTCAGCAGACCTTTGTTAAGAAGCTCACGTCCATGCATAATGCTTCTCCACGCGAAGGAAGGTCTGTTACCCAAACTGCAATCCATAAATGATTTCCTTTTGAAATACCTACTTTTCAACAACCTTGATAACAGAGATTGTGGTTGTTCCAAAATTCGCCAAGCTTACTTGCATAACAAGGCTTGATTAAATTTGCTTATATCATGAAACCCCAAACCTCCGTCTCTCTTATTTTTGCATAATTTCTTCCATGTCACCCAAGGTATCTTCCTTTTGTTACTTCGACTACTCCACCAAAATTCAGTCATTGCGCTGGTGAGCTTTTTGCAGACGTCAATAGGGAGTTTGAAACATTGCATCGCGTAAACCGGAAGAGATAATGCCACAGATTTAAGTAAAACCTCTTTACCTCCTTGGGACAGAGACTTTGCATACCATCCCTTAAGCCTGGTCTGAAGCTTATCTTGAATAAAACTTAGGAGTTTACCTTTAGAGCCACTAAAGCATTCAGGTAATCAAAGATAAGTACCTTCACCTCCTTCTTTGTTAATACCAAGGATGGATTTAACCATAGTTTTTTGAACATCTCCCACTTTGGCACCAAAAATGATTGAAGATTTTTGCGGGTTGATAACTTGACCCGAAGCTTCACTATATTTTCTGAGGCAGTGATTAATCTCCAAACAATCCTCTCTAGAAGCCTTACAAAGAAGTAAGCTATCATCAGCAAACAAGAGATGGTGGACTGCTGGTCCTTGTGTAGCAAGACTGACGCCATTCAGTTTTCCAAAGCTTTCAGATTTATTTAAGGAGTGAACAAGAGCCTCTGCACAAAGTATGAAGATAAATGGAGAAATGGGATCGCCTTGACGAATCCCTCTCTGAGGTTTAATGAAACCATGCATCCGTCCATTAATTAGTACCGTATAAGTAACAGTTCGAATGCAACCCATGATCCAGCTGATCCATCTCACATCAAACCCCAACTTTCTCATAAGTTCTTCTAGGAAATCCCATTCCTATAAAACATCCCTTAAGGTTTGTTTGTTATTGCATAAATATTTTAAAACTTTTTTTATAGAGTTTAACATATATTTGTACACATAATACTTAAAACTTTCGATAAAAACAAGAGTTATTAGTGAAATATAAATCATTAACTATTTTCTAATGGTTTTGTGGAATAAATAATTAACTATTTTATAATATTTGTATTTTGCTATATGAAAAAGAATCATATAGTATACTAATAAACTAATTTGTCAGTCAATCAAAGAAAATAAAATAAAAAATATAAAAAAATAAAAGAAACTTGGGGAGTAATTCGGATATTTATCTAGTTATCTCAAACATCTTATACTATTAAAACTGAAATACATTTTTGGTATTCATTGTAACCAAACACCTTAAAACCTATTTTTACATCCAAACAATCAGTTCTAAAATATTATTTTGGAAACTAACACTAAATTAAAATTTTCTAAAATATTACTACCTAATTTAGACCTATATATTGGAAAAATATGATTTCTCTTTCACCATTATTTAATCTTATTTTAAAATTATTTTAAAGTATTATATAATACATAGAATTAATAAAATTAATAAAATTTTAGAATGTTTTCTCCATATATTGTGATTCAAATTTTTGAAAACAGACATATATTACACGATCGATGAAAAGTGTATTGGTTCAATATCCTAAGTTACTCATGTATCCAAAAATCTCTATTTAGTTCTCTACAATCTTTAACCAAACACATTATTTTTTATTTATCTAATATTATGATTTAATAATATGAATTATTATTCTCATATCAACTTTGTTTGATCTTAATTTTTAAATAATTTTTAATGATTGTATAAAACATATAATTATGTAATTTAGATTATTTTCTCATATATTGTGATTTTTAAAAACGAACATATACTACAAAATCGATGAAGAAATAATTGTATGTTCAATGTGCCATATCCGCTAAACAAATTGGACAATGATTCAAAATCATATTATAAAATTGACCAAAATGATTTCATATACAAATGAGCATGAAGCTTGACTTATCAAGCATCCAATTTGAAATTTCTTTTTCGGTTGGTTATTCAATTGAAAAAAATTAAACTTTTAAATTTTTTTAAAATATTATAAATATTTAAAATTTTAAAATTTTCTAAATAATAAAAATATTGAAACTTACAAATGTCTCAAATAGTATAAATATTTAAATTTTGTTATTAATTTACATAGACATTTTTTGTTTAAATATTAAGTCGTCAATATATTTCATTTAAATAACTAATATGTTAAATATATATTAACATGCTTTTTTTATAAACAGTTATACACTCTCTAATCCTCTTTGAAATACTAAATTAAATTAAATATTTTAAGCTAAAGTAAAATACATTAATTTTACTTTTGTGGATCAAAGTTAGAGATCGAATCGTTCGATTTATGCATTCATCGATAGTTTGGTGTTTGAAACTATATATCTAATCAAAAATTTCTGTTCAATTGCATATTGAGGGGGTTGCCCATTGATATATCATGGGTTTTATGGATTTTCAACCATGATATAAGTCTTAATTATAAAATATTTAGAGTCTTGTTGGTATTTTTCGAGTCTTTGTAGGTTCATGTACGTTTTAGACTCATTTGGAGATTTTGGAACAAACCAAGAAGTTGTGGTGAATAAACAAATTTGGAGACCAACATTAGTATCCATGTCGATCGGCACGACCCACCTGTGTAGGTCGACACATGTCACATGCAGAGAGCAATATTGGTGTTAGTGTTGATCGACACGTCGGTCGACGCAGGTCGCAGACACAGTTTCAGATTTACAAAACTGCTTTAGAGTTTTCCTTATTTCAAATTTAGTCCTTTTCGTGTTTTAACTTATAAATAGGATTTTTAGGTCATTGTTTAGACATATGCTTTGTTTTACATCAGAGCAACATATCTAGAGATTTTGGAGAAGATTTCTAAACTTTTATCTCTTCTCTTTATTTATTTTATGCAATATATTAAAACTATGGTTTTTTGTTTCATTGATCATGTTTGAGTAGTTTGTTTGTTAGGTTTAGGGTTTCAAAGGTAGAAGATGAATTGCTAGGTTGAGAGTTATTTAGGATTGAATCAATAGAGTTCTTCATCTAGATTGTGTTTATTGCTGATTCTAGATTCATGACCTAGAATCTGATCTTAGGTTGAGTAGTTGACATGAGAGTGTAATTGATTGCCTCAACTATCTTAGATGAGCAAAATAGCATATTCACAAAAAGATTAGTTTTAGGATTTTGTGAACATATCATACTTAACATTAATGCATCCTTTATCATTAGGGTTTACAAAGAAATTTGGAATTATATGATTTAAGTATAGTTATCATTGCAACGAGATTTGAATGATCATATCATTGTGTTATGAGTTCAAGAACAAATCTAAGTAACAATCCTGATAATTTATCTAACCTACAATTCTGAATTATCTGAAAATTTTCCTAAGCCTAGCTCCTTTTTTAATTGTTTTACAACCCAATTTAATTGCTTTGCTGTTTTCTTTTAATTAAAATAATCTATTGTGTGAACAAGAGTCTGTGTGGATTCGATCCCTATGAAATTTAATAAGGTTATGATTGAGCTTCCTCTAGTTGATGCAGTCAAGCTGTCACCTCCACTCCAGAGGTATGTTAAGAGAATGGTTACAAATGGTGTGAGTCCTGAGGAATAAGTTTTGCTTACCAAGGACATCAGTGCAATTTTTATGAACAAGACCCCATAGAAGAAGAAAGGAAGTGATTGTCTCTAGCAAGTTAGTGCCATGATAATAGAGAAGCTACCTGACCCATGAAATTTTGTGCTCGATTTCTCCATCTCCACATAAGTATTTTCTCAGTCTCTTTGTGATCTTGGGTCAACTATCAATTTGATACCTCACTCTGTTGCTGTTAGATTTGGAATGACTGCTTTCAAGCCGAGAAGGATCGTTCTTATCTAGGCCGATCAATCTAAAAGGATTCCCGAAGGTGTCTTAGAAGATGTTCCAGTGAAAATTGGAAACTGTTTGATTTCCACATAATATGTGGTGTTGAAATATGAGGAAGAATCTAAGGATCCTCTCACCCTGGGAAGACCTTTTTGGCTACAGCTGGTGCCATGATTGATGTAAGGGGAAGCATGATAGGCTTTAATTTAGGTGATTTGGTCATGAATTTTAACATGGACAAGCTGAGAAAGACACACACCATTGATAGTCAGACATTCTCTGTAGAAACCTCCAAAGACATTACTGTTGGATATGTCAAGGAGTTGGGTCCTAGTGAGCATGTGAATGAGCAAGCTTATGAGCTTGAGGATTGGAGTGATGATCATATCTTCCAGGCTAGACTGCAAGATGAGGTTCTTCTCACTGATAGGTTGTGTAACATCCCTATTTCTGGTATATAATGGTGCATGAGGAGAGCTTAAGAGATTTGATTTGGCTACCTATATCACAAAAGTGCACTTATCTTTTCCATCATTCCTCTAGTTAGAACTCCAGAGTTAAGCGTGCTTGGGCTGGAGTAGCACTAGAATGAGTGACCTATCGGAAAGTGATTCCCAGTACCGTGTGAGTGAGGCCAAAACACGGGAAAGGATCATGTGGTGATTTGTAGGGATAGTAACAAGTATGTGGAGCCTCTAAAAAATTAATGCACCGACTGTCGAACAGGGGTGGGGTCCATGGGCTTGAGAAAGGACGTGGGTGTTCACTGATAGGGACGGTCGGGGAATTACAAGTTGCTAGAGGATGATGTTTTTGTGATGGAGACAAGGATTGTTGAGCAGAATTGCAGTCAAAGTGAAGATATACGAGCTATAGACTGGTGTCGATCGACACCACCCACTTGTGTCGGTTGACACCCTCCACAAGTTGGTCCAGAATTTTCTAAAACAACTGGGTTTCAAGATGATCTGCAAGTCTGAGAGCTGTTGTCAAACATAAATCTCCTCATCCCACACTTCATTCACCCCATGAAAAGCAAAGGTACACACTTTCTAAGCTTAAATCATCTAATATCATCAATAAGACTTTTCAAGGTACAAAAACTGTTTTACAGTTAACCAAGCCACAAGATTATCATAGAGCGCTTGTTTCTTCTGTTGATGATTTTGCAGGGAAAATAGTTTTCCACCCAGACAAACGTCCCACCAGGTTGATGTTCTTCAATCCCTTGGTCATTCTCATGCATCGAATAGTTATAATCCACAACAGATGAAGCGACAAATTTCTGAGAGACATACATTGCGACTCTCTTCTCCACCAGATGCCCATACTCAAGCCAAGTCAAGGTAATGACTTCAAAAACAAGCGATTAGTAGGAGGCAACCCACTTGTAAGTTTTTCTTTTTCTTTTCTTTTATTTTGCTATTTTATTTTTGCCAACTTTGGGCTTGGTAACAATGGGGACAGTTTATTTAAGTATGAGGGATGTAGTTGCTGATGTTGTGTTTGTTTTGAGAGTCTGTCCTAATTTTTCAAATTATTGTTTTATTGAGTCAAAACTAGTTAGAAACTATGAACTATCTTTTGATCTAGTGTGTTTGCTATGTTTTCTAGTGACCATTGTTGCAGTACTAACTCAGATTCGACTAATGGAAAAGCCCTATGTCTGACCGGTTGACTTGAGACTTCCACACTTACAACATATGCCCGCGAAAGCCTGAGCTAATTTATATTTACTTCTTTTACATCATTGATGTGATTGGTGTTCAAGAGCTTGACTTTTCATTCATACCTGACAAGATACAACCCAAGTTAAGTAATGGTATTCCATCTCCCCAAAATAATCTCTATGTTTAAGTTATGTCCAAATGATTCTCCTTGAGTAAAGGAGTAGGAACGATCCCGTGACCCCATTATTTTGCTCTAAATCGAGATAATCAATGCAGAGATCAAAAGAGAGGTTAGGAAAATTTCCCGTGATATCACTATCCACCCGTATATCTGCCTTTATAAACTTATTCAGAAAAGAAAGTTCAAAAAATAAAGAAAAGAATAAGTCTGGGGAGAGAAATACCAAGTGTTATATGGTTGTGTTGTTATGGTATAATATGACAATGAGTCTAGAAGTTCTTGACATTGAGATCAATGATGAGACCCAGCGATGAAGTGATTACTAAAGGGATATGTTGTTAAGTTGTGGTGGGAATTGAAAAGACTACGAGTGACTACGGTGAAGTACATGGTAGTTAGTTTCTGATTGTTTTTGTAGCATGTGGATTACATGGTGACTAGAAAGTATGATGTTCTAAAGAGAATGTGAGTTTCACATTTCAAACTTCTTCCTTGTATTCAGTTTTATGTTTGCTTGAGGGCAAGCAAAAGCTAAGTCTAAGGGAGTTGATATATCATGATTTTTATAGGTTTTCAACAATGATATAAGTCTTATTTATAAACTATTTAGAGTCTTTTTGGTATTTTTCTTGTCTTTTGAGTCTTTGTAGGTTTATGTACGTTTTGAACTCATTTGGAGATTTTGGAGCAAACCAAGAAGTTGTGGTGAATAAAACAAATTCGGAGACCAACATTAGTATCCATGTCGATCGACACGACCCACCTGTGTCGGTCGACAAAGCTCACATGCAGATAGCAATATTGGTGTTAGTGTCGATCAACGCTACTTACTTGTGTTGGTCGACACGTCGGTCGACGTAGGTCGTATACACAGTTTCGGATTTACAAACTGCCCAGAGTTTTCCTTATTTTCAATTTAGTCATTTTCATGTTTTAACTTATAAATGTTTAAACCTATGCTTTATTCTACATCAGAGCCACCTTTTCAAAGATATTGGAGAAGATTTCTAAACTCTTATTTCTTCTCTTGATTAATTTATGCAATCTATTTAAACTATGATTTATGTTTCATTAGTAGTTTGTTTGTTAGGTTTAGGGTTTTCAAAGTAGAAGATGAATTGTTAGGTTGATGGTTATTTAGGATTGAATCAATAGAGTTCTTCATCTAGATTGTGTTTATTGTTGATTCTAGATTCATGACCTAGAATGTGATCTTAAATTGATTAGTTGACAAGAGAATGTAATTGATTGCTTAAACTATCTTAGATGAGCAAAATAGTTTATTCGCAATGAGATTTGGTTTAGAGATTTTATGAACATATCATACTTGACATTAATGCATCATTTATTATTAAGGTTTACAAAGAGATTTGAAATTCTATGATTTAAGTATTGTTATCATTGCAGCGAGATTTGAATGATCATATCATTGTGTTATGAGTTTGAGAACGGATCTAAGTAACAATTCTGATAATTTATCTAACCTGCAATTCTGAATTACCTGAGAATTTCCCTAAGCCTAGCTCTTTTCTCAATTGTTTTACAACCCAATTTAATTGTTTTGCAGTTTTCTTTTAATTAAAATTTATCTTGTTTAGCTTAATTTGTAACTTAATAATTTATTGCGTGAATTAGAGTCCTTGTAGATTTGATCCCTAAGTACTTTTGTGATTTCTTAATTTAAAAGAGTAGCTCTACAAGGTAAATTTAAAATTTCAAGAAATTTTTTTCCAAATTTTGTGTTCAGAAATATTTCATTTTGGACAAAAAAGAAAATCACTCGTTTAATAAACATACAAGTAGAGCAATGTAGCATGTATACAATATTAAATTATTAATGATAAACAGAAAATGTTATCCAATAAGTAACACACTTAGAATTATTTTCATCACACGACGAATCTCCCAAATGATCAAGATTGACCAAACGTAGGTACTTCAATTACCTTGAAGTCGCAATGTAAATGCTTGTAACGAGACAAGAACTTGCTTTAACCTCTCCTTAGCCGCTTCATCGACTAGGGTTCCTTCAGCATCAAACTTCTGAGGCGGCTGAAACGCGTTGAGAGTAAACTCAGGTTTGTTGATGAAATGAAGATCAAGGAATACTCCGATTTGTCGAAGATGATATTGTGATCTTCCTCCACCAAAACCTCCACCGGTGCTTATAACAGCAGCTGGTTTGTCAGCCCATACATTTGGTGATCTTGAAGCCCAGTCAATCGCATTCTTTAGAGGTGCTGGTTTAGAAAACAATCGAGTCAGCATATCGAAAACGTTTTGAATCCTATGTTTCCAAACATTGCAGAAACTTGTTACAAATCAAGTCGCATTTCTCAACAATAAGCAAAAAGTCTGCAAGGTTCACAGAAACAGTACTTGCATCAAATCCATAAAATTTGGAAATAATACAAGAAATGTCACAATTTCCCACAAAAATTGAAATTCACAAGCCATCAACATTCAAATAGTTATGTTCAGTGTTAAAAAAAGCAGGCTAAGCGGCTGCCTAGCGCCGCCTAGGCGCCCCTAACCCGCTTCGATTTTATCAAAATCGGTCATATTAGGCGGAGGGTTAAATTTGGTGGATTTTATGATTATTAAACGGTCATTAGGCGGATTAGGCGGATTAGGCGATCATTAGACGGGTTAAGCGGATTTAATAAATATATATTTTTTAAAAAATTATTTAAAAAAATTTAAAATTAAAAAATTTATTTTAAAAATATTTAAAATTAAAAAAAAATATTTATATTTAAAATTTAAAAATATATTTTTATCCATCTTTAGAAACTCAAAAATAAAAGATATGTTATTCTTTTTCTAAAATAAAAACAATTATGACTCACCACTTTCAAAAAAAGAATGGTAAATTTTAAATTCAAACTTAAAAAATAATATTTAATAAGAAAATGTAAGTTCATCTACTCTATAATTTTATTATATTATAATTTGTTATATATAATATATATATATAGTTTTTATTACAAAACCGCCTAAAACGCTTAAAATCGTCTATGTCCCGACTAAGTGTTTTAGGCGCTAGACGAAGGGTCACCGCACGCTTAGCGCCTAGTGCTTTCTTGAACTTTGGTTATGTTACATTCTTCAATACTAAACAAAAATCCTATAAGGTTCACAGAAACAGAGCTAACATCAAATCGATAAAATTCGGAATTAACACAAGAAATATCACAACTTCTCAGAAAAATCAAAACTTTCACAAGCCAACAACAGTCAAATTTACAGTAATATAGTTATATAAAATCCAATTAGATAAGTACCTGAAACAGAGAAATTGTACTCAGGAGAAGCAAAAAGAATACTATCAGCTTCAAGAATCTTCTGCCGGAAAGCTTCAACGACGGGTGGATAAGTACCGTTGACTTCAAGATCGGTGTTAATTAACGGTAACGGAGATATGTCCACATACTCAATTTGCATTCCCGGAACTGACTCCTTCGTCAAATCAATCGCTGATCAAAATCCCCAAAATGTTAGCAAATTAAACCTCCGAATAAACAGAAAAGTAAAGGAGTATTTACCGGCGCGGAGGAGACCAGTGTTGAAAGATCCTTTCCGGATTGAACCGGAGATAGCAGCGACTCTGATTAATGGCTTTATCGCTGTTACTGCCTCCATTATCTCCAGTTAGAGGTTGAAAGATGTTGACCAATGAACAAGGATGAGATTGTTTTTATTTTTCTTTTTGAAGAACTCTCACAATGAAGTGGTAGGTGGAGGAATACATAAAAGCATGATTCCACTAAACTATTCAACTCATTATATTCTCATAAAGTCTAAAGTCTTATATGATTAATGACTAATGAGTAGTGACATCACAAGCATTATAATTTATAAATTTATAAATGGGAATTCGGAAAAAAATGAATTTGTCAGAAATTGCTAAAAAAACTCTAAATTTTTGGTTCCAAAAAAAGGCATAAACTATTTTTAATTTTCTAACAAATTAACACAATTTTCATTGACTTGTCAAAATGACGTTTAAGTTGGTCGTTAAGTTAAACAACGTCGTTAAGTTAAATAAGATCATTTTGGTGTAAGATTAAAACATTGAAAAATCGGCCAAGAAAACACTTATCAGGAATTACCAAAAAGTTGGACTTATGCACAAATTATTTTTGATTTTCGAATAAATTAATATAATTTAATTGACTTGCCAAAATGACACACTTTTAGTTGAGTTAACGATTTTCTTTAGCTGACCTTTAATGTCTTAAACGATGGTCGTTAAGTTAAAAAATATCGTTTTGGTATGAGATTAAAACATGTAAAACTGAATCAAATCAAACCAAACCCTAATTTCTCAAAATTTCTAAATCAATTTGGGAATTTTCTCTCAAAATCGAACGAAACCTAGAATCTTTGAAGCTTCGACTGAAGTTCACTACTCGAACTCATCTTACAAAAATCTAACAAGAGTAAGCTTCAATCGAAGCTTCAAAGATTTTAAGTTTGGTTTGATTTTGAGAGAAAATTGCCAAATTGATGTAAGAATCAATACCAATATTGATTCAGAGCTTTCTGATACACACCTAAGTACCAAAACTGATGTACCCGCTGATGTACCCATTGATGTATTATTGATACTTAACAAACTTGAGCCAAATAAAGAAATCTGTCATTTATTTCTCTTGTGCATGGCCCAAAGTCATATATGGAAGCCTGGAGACACTCTAAAGCTTCTAGAAAGTGTCCCACACAAACTTAGCTGCATCTTTCCATACAAGAACCCAATTAACCATAACTTACCCTTTTTGGAGCCAATTGAGATCAAATCACAACGGCCATATTCTTATCACTTTGGACACCTTCTAAAGCCAGATCAATGAAACGGGATGTCCCTAAACAACGCCATTACTCGTCCAAGATATCAAGACTCAAGAGAATCAAGACTTTCCTATTTCGGCCATGGATCACCTTTTAATGTCCAACGGCTATATTTCTTTATTGTTTGTGATTTGTTTACTATTTTAGAATCATTACCGTAGTAAAAGAGCCTATAGAAGCTCATATTCGTCATTTGTAACATTCAACCTTAAATGTAAAAATTATTCAGTAAAGGTTTATCGTTTGTTTTTCATTCAAAGTGTGTAGTCTTTGAATTCTGTTTGCATTTGAGTTTTAGTGTGGATTCACTAAGTCTCTTGTGTGTTTGTGACGTAATTGGCTTGTGGATTCAAGTTGGTTCAATTGTGTGTTGTTGTGGATTCAACAACAAAACTCCATCTCCATCTCCATCTCTACCATCGTTCCATTGTATAATTCAAGTTGTAGGCCTTGAAACCAAGAAGCATAAACCCTAGGTAGATTCTGAGGATTATACCACAAATAAATTTGGGGATTTTGAGAAATTAGAGTTTGGTTCGATTTGATTTAGGTTTAACTTAACGACCATCGTTTAAAACAATAAACGTTAGTCAAAGAAAATTGTTAACCAGCTAACAGTGTGCCGTTTTAGCAAGTCAATGAAAGTTATGTTAATTTATTCGAAAGTCAAAAATAGTTTGTGCCTTTTTAGGCTAGCCAAAAAGTTGGGGTTTTTTTTTCTGGCAATTCCTGACAAGTTCAGTGTTTTCTTGGACGAATTTCCGATGTTTTAATCTCACACCAAAACAACATCATTTAACTTAACGACCATCTTAAACTTCAGTCAAAGAAAATCGTTAACTCAACTAACGGTATGCCATTTTGGCAAGTCAATGAAAGTTGTGTTAATTTGTTCGAAAGTCAAAAATAATTTGTGTCTTTTTGGCTAGCTAAAAAGTTGGGGTGTACGAGTTACCCCTAGGTGATCCGCACGGAGTAGTATTTAATTTTTTGTTGGTTTAATTTTTTCTTGAAACTCAATTTCAACCCGGAAGACAAATGGGGAAAAAGTCGTGTGGCCATACACAAACAATCTTTAGTAGAAATTAGGCATCCGTTCGAGTTTAGATTGATTCTTTCATAATTCGAATATTCCGATAAGGAATTATGATTCATTGCAATATGTTAAAATTTTGGTTTGGGGTTGTTTTGTTTCTATTCAGGTTTAGATCGAATTCAGATATCCAAAATGCATGTAAAATTAAAAAATTTGGTTAAATTTTTATAAATATAACTAAACAATTTGAATATTTTGGTTGTTCTGGATATCTCTAAAAATAAATGACATTTTCGGGTTTACATTATAATATTGATAATGTGGTCATGTCTAAATATAATTAATGTTTTAATGTCTAATTGTATTTATCGTATTTCGTGTACTTTTTCGGTTTTCAGTTTGGTTAGGATTTGGTTTTGGTTTTGGTTTTGGTTTTTTTGGGTGGGAGAGTCTAGGATTAGCTTCTATATTTTACAGGTTATGGTTTCCAAGTTAGTTTTGATTCATTTTGTTGATTCTGAAATATTTTGTTGAGGCCTAGTAAATATTATCGAAAGTATTACTCAAATATAGGGTTAAAAATCATAGGTTTTAGATTAATAAGGATAGTTTTTAAGCTTTCTAAAATAATTAAGAATGTATAATCTATACTAATAGAATGGGATGAGGAAGGCTTCTTAAGATGTCCATGTCATGCGTTTTTAAGCTTTGCTCCTTTTTGAAGGTGTCCACATCAGCATTTTTAGCAACTCTCCACTATAGTAGCACAATATTTGGACTTATTTACAAAAAATGGTTTAAGGACCGCTAAAAGGCATGATTGATAATTTTAAAAGATTAGTGGAAAAACAGAAACATGCATTTGTCATCCTCCGAAGACAGCAAAATTGAGAATTTTTATACGAAACCTCTTTGTTTTTTTTGTTGGTAATATTACAGATCAGTACTCTTTGTTTTTTTTTTATTTTTTATATGAAACCTCTTATCTGCTTATGTTTTTAGTCAAAATCTTTAGAGGTAATTACTCAAATATAACAGAAAAGTACTTAAATGACTAGCATAGCTTATATTATTGACAAATTACTCAAATAGCAAAAAAATAAAGGAAATATCCATAAATATTTTTATAGAACAGTAATTCACGATTATGTCATTCTGATTTAATTAAATACCGATTAAGGGAAAAAAACAGTTATTGAATCCTAGTATCTTTTAAACTGAAAATGTTTCAGTTTTCCATCCTCTATCTTATTTCATTCCAAATAAGAAAAAAAAACTTTTACATCCTCTCAAGTCTCAACCACTGATAAATTGAAACCCTAACTGTCGTTCCCCACTTATCTTCCACCGTCGGTCATCTCTTTCGGCCATCGTAACCCTAACGTCGTCCACCTCTTATCCTCCGCGTCGTCCATTTCAGAAATCATCTCTTTCGTCTCAGTTTGTCATTTCGGGAAGTTCTGAATACCGACAAATGTTTAGGATTAGTTACTTTGAATTTCGACAAAGGTTTTATCTCATTTCGTCAATTCATCATTACTATATTAAGATTTTTGATAGTGATTCTTAACAAAAACCATTAACGAACTTTCTTATATGTTTGAAGGATTATTGGGGTTTGAGCGGTTGAAGATAACTATGATATGTAAGCGATATTATGTATAATAATCATGGATTTATGATTCTTATGGTGGCTGATTTATGGTTTATGTTATGGCTGATTTCTGGTTTATGTTATGGCTGATTTATGATTTATATTATGGCTGATTTATGTTATTTGGTGGTTGATTTATGATATTTTGGTGGCTGAATTATAAATCATATGGTGGCTGATTTATGTCTAGTGACGGCTGATTTATGTCTATTGACAGCTGATTTATGTCTTTGTAAATAGATGGAGGAAGTGAAAAAATTCCCGCGTAGACTTTACGAGGAAGGGAAATCTCCATTTCAGAATAAAAGCATGAATCACAACTGTCAGCTGGGAAATTTTGCACGGGTTAGAGAAGCAATAGGTATCGATGCCTGGGAAGAAAATAAGAAATCAGCTCTTGGATTCATGCCTAAGCTAGTTGATAGTGATTATGTGTGGTATGCTAAAACTGTTCATTTTCTACTCACCCGTCAATTGGCAATACAAAATGAGAATGAGATTTGGGTAGCCATCGGTGGTCAACCAGTCAGGTTTAACTTGTACAGATTTGCTGAGATTACAGGGCTAAACATAGATGTACTGCCAACCGAGGATTGTGCAACTGACTACACTAGTTTCTGGACAAAGTTAGGTGTTCCACATGGAGTTGGACCAAAGTATGATGAATTGTCTAAATGTTTTGGCCGCTGTCGTGGATGGGATTTACCAGAGTGGAAGCTGTTGGGGTTGTTATGTATTCTACACATGGCTATTCATGGTCTACATCATAATTTAAGACTTCTTTTAGAAACTGCAAAAAGAGTCTTCAAGGATGAAGACATTGCTGAGTATCCATGGGGTCGGGTGGCATTTAAAAGTCTTATAGACGGTGTTAGGATTGTTCAGTATGAAGGAAATTCCTTTCCCATAAACGGTTGCGTGCACGCATGGCTCATTTGGGCGTATGAATCAATTATGGTGTTCAGAGAGCGGTTTGGGAGAAGTATACAACCAAATGAAATTCCATTTCTTCGATGGGGTGGTGTTCGTACGCGTAAAGATTTATAGAATGTTATTAGTGAGGAGATTGCAAAGCATGGTGAGGTAATGTTTTCATGTAACTACTTTGTGTTGCCACTGACTTATTATAACTACAACTGACTTATTGTATATGCCGGCTGACTTATGATAGTGTTGTGGCTGACTTATTGTATATGTCGGCTGACTTATGATATAATGTTCTGACTTATTGTGTATATATGACGGCTGACTTATGATATAATGTTGTGGCTGACTTATTGTGTATATGACGGCTGACTTATTATAGAATGTTGTGGCTGACTTTCGTTGTGCTTCTTGATATAGGTGCATGTTATGAGGATGATTATGAAGCCTTTAGAGGAGACATATCCTTGTTGGGGTGATAATTGTGAAGCCCCAGCACTTCATAACTTGATAGTCGACATTCTTGAAGATAAGTTTGTTAAAGGTTATTGGGATGTAAAGTTAAAAAAATCAATTCCACAAAAAGGGAAAATTGTGGAAGTGAAACAGAAAAGAAAGAAAAGAGCGGAAGAAGAAGTTTCAGAGGCTGCAAAGAAAAAAGAAAAAAGAGGTGTTGATAGTGGAAAAACACCAGATGGGAGTGATGAACACAACAAAGACTATGAGAGAAATCTCCTTGTCAATGACCTTGTGAAGATAGTGGAGAAACTGTACACAAGATTGGATGACATGGAGAAAAACATCGGTGTAATGGTTGGAGGCATAGAAAGTAATCTTGAGGCCAAACTTGAAGCCAAACTTGTAGCCAAACTTGAAGAAAAGTATGGCCAAAGGCTAACTTTCGTTGAAGAACAAGTTGGGCCATTGGAGAATCAAATCAAATGGATTAAAGAGCGGTTTGAATCTTGTCAAATGGAAAATTTCAATGTCAAAGATGGGAACTCGAAAGTTTTTGAAGATCAAGATGTCACTAGCCCGGTATGTGATTTATGTTTACAGCACGGCTGATTTATGTTTCAATGAGGGCTGATTTATGTTTCAGTCACCGCTGATTTATGAATCAGTCACGGCTGATTTATGAATCAGTCACGGCTGATTTATGAATCAGTCACGGCTGATTTATGATTCAATGATTGCGGCTGATTTTTTCGTTACTGTAAAAAGGTGCAACGCCCTCGGAATGTTAAAATTGGTGAGAAAGTTGTAGTTGATCTAGAAGAGAATAAACATATGAAAAACGCTTATGTAAGGAAGAAGGGCAATGAGGAGAAGGAAAACAAAGAGAAGGGCAATGAGGAGAAAGAAAACAAAGAAAAGGGCAATGAGAAGAAGGGAAATGAAGAGAAGGGCAAAAAAGATAGTGATCTGTATGATGTAACCGACAAGTTCCGTGAAGAAGAGCAGAAATTTTTTTCTGAATCTGAAGATAACGAGGAGGAGAAGATTAGGCAAGAAAACCTATCAGAAAGCACTAGATGTGCTGCATGAAGGTTTATTGGCTTTTGACGTTGGTAAGAAGAAAAGGTTTTCTCCACCTCCACCGTATCCGTATATTGGAACCACTTGATTGACGTGTATGAGGAAGGGTTTGACTCCTTCAGTAGCAATATATGATCCTCTGAAACCGGTTGATAAGACTAAATTGGAAGCAGTTTATTCGTACCTGAAACCATATTTAACCGTATGGAACATCCAGACAATACAGTTAAAGGTGGCAGCGGTGATTTTTGATGAGGTACCTGACCTCTATGCTCAATTTACCTGAAGAGGTCATGTTGTTTGTTCTTCTTATTGTTTCCTCTTTTAACAACGTTGTGTAAAAATATTACTTTAGCTTATGGCTGATTTATGTAACATAATATTCTAGGTAATGGCTGATTTATGTTAAATATGGTTTTCTCATATTTCACTGATTGTTTAACGTATTGTTATGGTTTATTGTTTAGGAAACAACTGATTTATGGTTCTAAGATAATTCAGTGACGGCTGATTTATGGTTCTAAGATTATTCAGTTACGGCTGATTTATGGTTCTAAGATTATTCAGTGACGGCTGATTTATGGTTCTAACATTATTCAGTGATGGCTGATTTATGAAAATATCGTTCCACTCATAGCTGATTTATTTAAAATATTGTTTATGGAATCATATAAATGTTCAACTATGAGGGATCACATAAATAAATGTTATAATATTAAAGATTGATCACATAAATAAATGTTACAATAACCTTGTCAAATACAAACATTGAAGAAGACAAAACTAGAAACAACATGTAGAAGGCAAAGACAAACAATTGTTATTGTTGAGATTGATAAAGAGAGAAAACATTCAATATCATCAACACTATATATTTCATCGCAATATTGAAAGACAAACATTCATTACGGTTAATAAATTACTGGTACATAGTTTAGGGAACGGCTGATTTATGTTTCACCCATTATTCAGTGACAGCTGATTTATGAAAATATCATTATTCAGTGACAGCTGATTTATGAAAATATCATTATTCAGTGACGGATGATTTATGAAAATATCATTATTAAGTGTCGGCTGATTTATGAAAATATCATCACCAACACTCTCTATTAAAGTGACACCCTATTAAATCGAGGGTACTCGAAATAACCCTATTAAAGCGAGACCCGCATAATAAAGCCGCAAAATTTCTCTTCCCAACCAAGAACCCTAAATCCCCAAATTCAAAAATCAAACTGAGGATGAGAAATTTCTCTGGAGCGTCAAGTGGATCTTCAAGCACTTGGAGAGGAGGAGTTGTGGGTGTACCTAAGGTGTGTTGGTGTGGGGCTCAAATCGTTGGAAAGATTTCAAAATTACACCCTAATCCTTACCGTTGCTACTTTCGTTGTGCTTATGCTGTATCAAATAAGGTTAAGCTCTGTTTTATATTCCTTTAAATTCCATTCTTATTAGTTCTTTAACGTAAATTATTTTGTAGCTTATGGATGACAATCACATTTTCAAATGGGTTGATGAGGCATTGTTGAATGAAGTCGTGAGACTTAGTTCTGAAGCTAAGATACTTGAGCAAATGGTGAGGGAAAGTGAGATAGTGTTTGATGGCATGGAGTACGAGAAGATGGTGTTTGATAAGGTGTTAATGAAGGTCGAGAAAGAGGTCTTTGAGAAAGTAGAATGTGTGTTGAGTGAATCCAAAACAAACATGAAGAAAATAATGATTCTTGTTATCGTTGGATGTATGATCATTGTTGGGTTAGAGAAACTCATATGATGTATGATTTGCTCATATTATTATGAGGATTATATTAGCATGAATAATTATCTTGTTTAAGGTATGACTGATTTATGTACAAGTGATGGATGATTTAAAATTATCTTGTTTAAGGTATTGCTGATTTATGGACAAGTGATGGATGATTTAAAATTATCTTGTTTAAGGTATGGCTGATTTATGAACAAGTGATGGCTGATTTAAGATCCAAGTTATGGCTGATTTAAGATACAAGTGATGGCTGATTTAAGATACAAGTTATGACTTATTTACGATACAAGTTATGGCTTATTTATTGTACGATATGACTTAGGAGGATTGAATTACCATGAAAATATGATTCAATATGATCATCTATGTCAATGTGATTGAATAAGAGCAAAAAAGATTAACGAGAAAATCATTCATTATAAGAAGATATAACCCTTGTCTTGCCAAATACAAACAATGTAGAAGACAAAACTAGAAACAACATGTTGAAGACAAACCATTGTTATCCTTGATACTGATAACGAGAAAACCATTCATTATGATCAACAATAAATATTTCAATTGATTAAGAAAGAGAAACATTCATTACAATTGATATAAGATATAGAAACTACTGGTATATTGTTTAGGGAACGGCTGATTTATAATTGAACATGTATTCCATTACGGCTGATTTATGATCCAGTTACAGCTGATTTATGATTCAATTACGACTGACAACAAGTTTACAAATTATTGTTTACAAGAAGAAACGAATACAACTATTATCACACACATACAGACAACGAGTTAACATCTTATTGGAGCAAGTGTGTGATTTTCTTGGGCGTTTCTTCTCACTTTCCACTTCCAATCAAGATTTCATTCTAGAAATCTTAGGCCTTCCAGGTTGATTACTAGGAATTGGGGGATTGCACACTTGTTCCGCTACGTGGTCTGGAACGGGAAGCGCCAAATCTATAGGCATAACTGAACCAGTGTATGCGTTACCCAAATACATACTGTAATAATATGGGTGACAAAGTGAGACACGAGAAGCATTCTTGTTCTCTGCAGCTGCAATTGCATGTAAGCATGGTAACCTATCAATGTCAAAACGACGGCAAGTGCATCTCTTCAAATCCAAATTCACAACATGCAAAGATGATCCACATATCACTTGTATATGGTGAGCATCAATGGTTTGTACCGTCGCAAGTTTGGCACCACTCACACGGTCTTGTTGCTCAAAACAAATTTATGCAGATCAGTAATGAATATATATGTATGGCTAACTTATTATATAGTGACGGCTGACTTAATATATAGTGTCGGCTGACTTATTATATAGTGACGACTGACTTAGTATATAATAAGGCTGATTTATGAAATGAAATTTTACCTCCAACAATTTTTCAACACCACGAGTAAGTGTTGTGTTCATAGACAGAGCATCTTCTCGTCGGTCACTAAATCATCGCGTCATCATTAACCTAATCTCTTATAATATTTAAACTATTGGAAAACTTTGTGTTTTAGAGTGTACTTTGTTCATCGATTCCGCTATATTTGTTGTAGTTAGATTATATCTATCACCTGGGAAATGAATGCATGCCCATATTTGTACATCCGCTCTTTGGAGGTAGCCATGAAGTAGAGGATGAAGCGCTTCAATCTCATCAATGACAGACTGAAATTCATCCATTCTATAACAATTTGCAGATTTCTTGACCAAACGAAATAAATTTCTCCCTCTGAACCGTACTAGAATGTTTTTATACAAATGATACGTGCAAATACCATGAGCGGCTAATGGATAGACATTTCAAATTGCTTTCCCAATTGACTTATGCCTATCCGAGATTATAGCAAGACCATTATCGTCACGAACCAGAAGTTTCAATTGCGTAAAAAAATTGCGTAAAAAACCATTGCCAAGAATCTTCATGTTCAGTGTCAACCACACAAAATGCTAATGGGAAGATCTGAAAGTTACCATCTTGGCCTAATGCTGTAAGTAGCATCCCTTTGTATTTTCCATGGAGAAATGTACCATCTACGATGACTACTTTGTGCATAAAACTAAAGCCACTGATGCTCGCACCAAACGCAAGAAATAAATACTTTAATCTCCCGTAATCATCTACTTCAAGATGAGTAAGTGTACCACGATTTTTCCTTCTTATCATGTGTAGATAAGAAGGTATGTCTTCATACCCCTTCTCAAGAGTTCCCATATCGAGCTCCCTTGCAAATCTTAATGTCCTATGGGACTTCCAATAATCCATATGTAAATTTTAGTAAATAAATCAGCCACCATTTAATAGATAAATCAGCCGCAACATTCTAAATAAATCAGCCGCAACTAAATCAATAAATCAGCCGCAATAGTATTAATAAATCAGCCGCAACAACATCAATAAATAAATCAGCCGCTAGTATTAATAAATCAGCCGCAATTGTATAAATAAATCAGCCGCAACATTGTTGTAAATCAGCCACCACAACATCAATAAATCAGCCGCAGCTACATCAATAAATCAGCCGCAATACCACAAAAATTTGTATTATATTTATACCAAATTGCTTATTAATAGCTATTCCGACATGTCTAGGCCGAACTGATGGATCAATGTCACCAATATAATCCCGGTATATTGGTTCCAAAATATCGGGCGTTGCTTGTCGGGATCGATTAGATTACTCAGTTACAGAACATGTGTGTTCTGAATCGTATTGACGAATATATAATTCTGGGGACTGCCCTTCTGTAGAAGCACGAACTCTCCATCTACATCCGTTAACCCAACACGTAACAATGTAGGTATCTGGACGTGATATTGGTACATCAAAAGCGAATCGATCTCTCACCGTTATAAGTTTCAGAATTTTGTCCAACTCGTCTTTACTCTCGTATCGCTGTCCTACAGCGATATTAAGCGCAGACAAAGCTAACTTCGTAAACACATTGGTTCCTTTTGATTCTTTTGTCGCAATGTTCCGAGGCCTTTTCTTCGGAGGCAAAGTTGGTGAATCTTCATCTTCTTCTCGAGGCTTCCCAAATAAGCTGAAGTTGTCATCATCAGATGATGCACTGTCCGGGTCGTCAAAAATACCAAATCTGCTGTCAAATTCGTCATCTTCAACATCAACTTTTTCTTCCTCTTCATCTTCTTCTTCATCATCAATTAAGTCTTCTTTTCCGTAGATTCCATCATTACTATCCATATCTTCGTAATCATGTACATCATTATTTCTATAACCTTCTTCGTTTTCTTCTATTGTCTCCTCTTTTGATACATGACTCCATGGCCGTCTCATCTTCTCCTTGGCTTTATCCTTCTGAATAACTTCACTACCCTCTTTCTCTGTAGTCTCTACGCAAATTCGTAGGAGTTCTTTCTTTCTTAAGCTTAGAAAACCTTGCAATTGACGAGAATTACAAATATAAACCGGTGGAGTATCTCATGCTATTCTTTTCAAAGTCTTGCTCGAGAACATGTAGCTCAGATGAATTTTACAGCTTTTCTCATCTAACCCATAGTCCTCAACAACCACCTTCAGAAAATTGAGGAACCTTGTATCTTCTGTGATGGTTAGAACTCTACATCCTCTTTTGTCGGCGGTGAAATAATATCTACCATTAAACATCCATTTTCCGCCAACTATAATAACAGGATCCACTGATGAAGAACAGAGATAAATGGTGAAAAAGATAGATAGATCGAACAAATGTGAAGAAGACGAAGACGATGACGGCTTAACCTAATTTTAGAGCTGAGTCATCGGTGACATGGATAAATCTGCCACCAAAAGAACCAACAAATCAGCCATGATAAATCAGCCACTATGAAACAATAAGTATGCCATCACTGAAATACTATACAAGCAATTATAATAGTTTCTAAAAGTCAGCCGCAACATCCAATAAGTCAGGTAAGAGTAAATAAGTCAGCCGCAACATCCAGTAAGTCAGTCGTCAAATGCATACTATTACAGTAATTAATGTTTTGTTACTTAATCAGCCATATTTTACCTGACTTATCAGTAAATCGGCCATTTGATGGCTGATTTACAGTAAGAGTTAATAAGTCTGCCGCATAAGTCAGCCGCTTGATAATAAGTCAGCCAAACAAGTCAGCTGGACTTTCGATAAATCGGCCACCTACCAATAAATCAGCCATCAAGTAGCAATAAGTAAGCCCATAATTTCATAAATCAGCCTTGTCGTGTATAGATAAATCAGCCAATTTCTAATAAATTAGCCAACTGGACAATAAATCAGCCGATATCTCATAAGTCAGCTGTGTCGTGTATATATTAATCAGCCGATATCCCATAAGTCAGCAAAAATTTACTAAATCGGCCGTAACTTCCGGCCGATTAAGACAAATAAATCAGCCGACACGCTTATAAGTCATCCGTTCCCTTAAATTGGCCAATCTTGTGATAAGTCAGCCGTCATTAAGGAAAATAAAATTAGCGGCTGACTTACATAATCCATGTAGACAGTTTCGATGCCACATAGGATTTTTTGCCGATGTAGAAATAAATAGTAATGATATTATTGTAATAACGTTTTTGTTATCAAATGTCTATAAGGACAATTTAAGTATGATAAACATGTAAGTAATAAAAAAACATTTTGACGCATTCTAGTCGTTTTACCTAACATTTGGTACATTTGAGTAAACCTCCCAAATCTTTATCAAAAATAAATATTGTAGTAGCGATATTCTATTTTGCAGATGGTTCTGATAATTTTTCTTTTTCTTCTTTTTATTTTCTCGTTCCTGTTTTCTTCTTCTTCTGAGCGATTCAGAGGCTCTATAGAGGCCGACTGCCATGTGGAGAAGAAGAATTAACCTGCTTTGTTGCTCCCAATCCCTAATTTCTTCTGACTACTGTTGTTTTCTTCTCAATTTTCAGGATTTAGGGTACAAGTTGATCATAGTCGATTGATTTTCATGTTCCCAGGTACAAGTTGGGACTATAATGCCCAAGAAGAACTAAATCTTCTTCAACAAAACTAAGGTTCCATTTTTGCTTTCTTTTTGTTGCTTTTGATTTTAAAATAAAAGCTTCTAATCTCTATTAGTGTTCTATGTCTCTGAATCTAACCTTATTTTTATTGATTTGGAAAGGAACTTGATTTCTATTCCAGTAGTTGAAATTTAATTTTTTTTCTGGGGTGTGAGTAGGTTTCATCAAGAGATTTTAATTAAAATGTGATGCATGTTTTATTGAATAAACCAGAGTTGCATAATTAAAATGTGATGCGTGTTCGTCTCTGTGAATCTCCATATGACTCTTTGGGAGCTTTCTCTGTATTCTCTGCTGGTAAGCTTTCCGTTTGGAGACACTGGATTATCTAGACAACTTGATGGGTAAAGAAAGATTAACCGAGCAAGCAGTCGCAATTACCTTTGATGGTAAGGTGAGTAATATCAAGCATCAAGCATCCATTTGTTTCCCCCCCCCCCCCCCCCCTTAAAATTACCTTTGCCTCATTTGTTTTCTCATACATACGCATACTTTGCTTAATTGGAGTTAGAGATTGTTTGTTATATATATGATTAATTGTTTCATGCAACTAACAATCAGACAAATCAAAACTTGGGTACTATAGAAGAAGACGACACAGGTTGGACCATTTCAATACAATGAAGATGCATTAGAAGGAATCCGTAATAAGGGATTAGTTGATGATGAGGACATAGTACTCTGGAAGGGTAAAGATGATCGATACAAAGCCACATTCAGCACAAAGAAAACTTGGGAAGCTACATGGGACAGTAAAGAAAAGGTGGAGTGGTATAAAGGCGTATGGTTTCCTCACGCCACTCCAAAGTTTTCATTCATAGCATGGCTTACAATAAGAAATCGATTGACAACAGGGGATAGGATGCTAAGTTGGAATGTGGGAGTAAATCCCTCTTGTGTGTTTTGTCAGGACCCCTTAGAAGATCGTAACCACTTATTTTTCACCTGCCTATATTCAAAAGAAGTCTGGTCTGGTCTCACCACTAAGCTGCTTGAGGGGAAATTCTCAACAGACTGGGAAACGGTTCTAAAACTACTTACAGATAAGTTGATGGAGAAGGAACGATTCTTCTTGGTAAGATACATTTTCCAGCTTATAGTCCACTCCATTTGGATGAACGAAACAGGAGAAAACACGGCTAAACTCCACTCCCACCAAGCCAATTGATCAAGAGGTTGTATAAGCAAGTTCGAAACCGGTTATCTTCAATCCGAGAACAAGGAGATAGAAGATATGAGGATTGTATGACAGTGTGGTTTGCATCCAGATAAAGGGCTATCATCTATAATTTTGATTTTCTTTTTTCTGATTTTAAAACAGTTTACATAAAAACGTTGCACTTGTTGTAAAAAAGTTTTTTGCGAATAAATTTTACATTTTATTCAGAAAAAAAAAAAACTCGGGTACTATAAATTAAATAGGTAGTTAAAGTTGTATAAATTAAAGGACTAGTACATATATTGATATATAAATTTCATGAATATTTCACTAATCAAAACCATATTAGATTTATATTCATATCGACCACAATGGTTTATATACTCACATTTTTCTAATTTTAATATATTTTAAAAATAATTGTGTGAAATACTTGTTTGGTCTGAATTCATTTGAAACACGTACGAGACAGATAATATGAATTCGATATGGAAAAAAAAATTATTGCATGCATGGACCATATCATATTAATTATTTGTTTGAGTGGGTATATAAAAGAAAAATAGACATTTTAATAAAGATATTTCAAAAAACTTAAAACAATAGATAGTAGCAGTTAAAAGTAAATATCATATACAACTTGTTTTCCCCTCACATATTTTTATCTATTTAGCATAACATAGTGGGGGGGGGGGGGGGGGGGTATATACAAGTACGTATACTCATTTATATGAAAACCAACGATGAATGCTAACATTGACAACGAAACGAAACACATAACACTCCAATGCATTGCAATTTGCAGTTTAAAAATTGATGACTAGTGTCAATCAGAAAATTTCACTTTTGTTATTTGTTAGGTCATATCAATGCTTTTAAAAAGAGAAAAAGGTTTTAAACATGTAAAGACCACAGATATCAGTCAAATTCTTAGTGGTAAAGTTTGTTAGTTGTTAATTGAACAAATTTGGGCCCTTACAGGATATAATTTTTGTCACGTAGATATATTCTCTCTTCCAACGTCGTGTTTCATAGTCCGAGAGTTGATTTTTGTTTTAAACCATTTAAGTGACACTTGAGTCTTGATAGTATCATCTGAATAACGGTTTCCCCCAGTAAATATATTTTATTTGTATCGTAAAAATAAAATATTTATAAATTAATAATTAGGTATTCTTGAAATAAAATTGAGTGACTTGAGAATCAACATATATTTATTAATTACAACATCTTTTTGTTTCATCAAATTCTCATTGGCTATAATCAATTTTTTCCTTCTAAAAAGTAGTAACAAAAAAAAAGAAATTAATCGTGTATGGTTTGAGTTAATAGCCAAACTAATTAATCATGTGAAATTATTTGGCTACACACATCAAATCCTTATGTATATATTCACCCCAATATGTTCTTTTAGGTAGGTGGTGAGGCATTAGCAGTCATGGATTTTGACATAAAACACATCAAACCCTCACGTGTTACCATTTTTAATTCAAATATTGATGAAAACATATACAAAAATTAACTCTAATCTCAGTGATTCTTTATCAAAAATCAAACTCTAATATCAAGCAGAAATTTTCACATTTGATGACTCATTTGGTTTCTCATACATACACATATTTTGCTTAATTGGAGTTAGAGATTTTTTGTTTTATATATGAATAATTGTGTCATGCAACTAATAATCAGACAAATTAAAACTCGGGTTGCTATTAATTAAATAGGTAGTTCAATTTGTATAAATTAAATGACTAGTACATATATTGATATATAAATTTCTTGAATATTTCACTAATCAAAACCATATTAGATTTAGATTCATATCGACCACACTGGTTTATATACTCACATTTTTCTAATTTTAATATATTTAATAAATAATTATGTGAAATACTTATTTGGTCTGAGTTCATTTGAAACAGGTACGAGATAGATAATATGAATTCGATATGAAAAAAATATTTATTGCATGCATGAACCATACCATATTAATTATTTACTTGAGTGAGTATATAAAACAAAAAATCTATATATAGAGATTTTAAGAAAGATTCATTCAAAAGACTATAAACAGTAGATGGTGGCAGGTAAAAGTAAATATCATATACAACTTATTTTCCCGCCTCTCATATTTTTCTCTATTTGGTATAACATAGTGGGATATATACAAGTATGTATACTCATTTATATGAAAAACAACAATGAATTTTAACATTGACAACGAAACACATAACATTCCAATAAATTATAATTTTTAGTTTAAATATTGATAACTAGTGTCATTGAGAAAATTTCACTTTTGCTCATTTTTCAGGGCTTATCCCTGCTTTTGAAAATAAAAAATGGTAATAAAGAAGTGTAAATTAAACAAGAAACATAATTTAAATTACAGAAGAATCATATATAATTGGTGTAGTTCGAGTTAGAGATTTCTTGTTTAACAAATATAAATTACATCCATAAAATTTATTTAATATAAATCAGAAAAGTTTACTTTTGCTTATTCGTTGGGGCATATCCATGCTTTCAAAAAGAAAAAAAATGGTAATATAGAAGTGTAAATTACACAAAAAAATAAGCATATATTGAATTACATAAGAAACATATATAATTGGTGTAGTTCGAGTTAGAGATTTTTTGTTTAAAAATATAAATTACAAACACAACTTTTGTTTAATATAAATTTAAGTCCAATTATAGATTGATCGTATGCTTAAGTGTGTGACATTGTTGGTTCGTATAATATTAAACATAAGCGTTTACACCCATAAATTATAAGCGGTTTCTACCAAAACATTATAACTACCTAATACTTTATGAATGTCACATCAAAATTATAACTTAATTAAATTAGGTACAAATGATTTAAGGATAATCCAAACTTGAACCTGATGAAATTTCAAATATTCATAATTTCCAGTCGTAACTCCAAAATCACTTCCGTTTTGATCTATATTTCTAATTTTTTATTCTCCATTCTAATCATGGTGGTTTCTTACATAATTAAGATATTTTCGGTTATTCTCATGTATCTTCTAGAACCTATATGTCTAAGATCTAAGTCTCATGCGTAAATACCTAAAAAGAATCATAACTATACAAAATGCATTATATCCAGCTTATAACTGTAAAATGCAAAATAATACACAATGAGATTAAAATGCATATATGCAACTCCTAAATAATTCAAAATCAGATTAGAGTGATAAAAACAAGGGCTATAAACATGTAAAACCATAGATATCAGTCAAGTTCTTAGTGGTAAAGTTTGTTAGTTGTTAATTAAACAAATATTATCAAATTTGGGCCCTTACAGCATATTAAATGTTACGTAGATATATTCTCTCTTCCAAAGTCCATTTTCATAGTCACATAGTCAAAAAATTTAACCATTTAAGTGACACTAGTCTTGACAGTATCATTTGATTAACGGTTTCCCCAGTATATATATATTTTGTAATGTACAAATTAATTATTTTGAAATTAAAAATTGGTTATTCCTGAAATGAAGTTGAGTGACTTTAGAATTAACAGATATTCATTATTTATAACATCTTTTGTTTCATCAAATTCTCCTTGGTCACAATCAACTTTTTTTGTTCTTCTTAAAAATTAGTAACAAAAAAAGAAATTAATCGTGTATGGTTCGAATTAATAGCCAAACTAATTAGAAATTATATGGCTACACACATCAGACCCTCATGTTTATATTCTTTTAGGTAGGTGGTGAGGCATCATCAGTCATGGATGTTGACATGAAACACATCAAACCCCCATGCGTTACCATTTTTAGTTCAAATATTGATGAATACATATACACAAATTAATTATAATCTCAGTGATTCTTTACCAAGAAACAAACTCTAATCCCAAACAGAAAACTTCATTTGATCACTCATTTTGTTTCTCATATATACACATACTTTCGAGGAATAATGGTAAGAAATGGAAGAGTCAATTACGTATGTGGCATACTTTGCTTCATTTATTGGATTTAGAGATTATTTGTTTTATATATGATTAATTATTTCATGCAACTAATAATCAGACAAATCAAATCTCAGGTTGCTAAATTAAATAGGTAGTTCAATTTGTATAAATTGAGGGACTGGTAAATATATTGATATATATATATACGTATATATATATATATCTCTTGAATATTTCACTAAGCAAAAACCATATTAGATTCATATCGACGACACTGGTTTATATACTCACATTTTTCTAATTCTAATATATTTAAAAATAAATGTGTGAAACACCTATTTGGTTGGAGTTCATTTGAAACTCGTACGAAACAGATAATATGAATTCTTTATGCAAAAAATATTTAGTCGCATGTATGGACCATACCATATTAATTATTTACTTGAGTGGGTATATAAAACAAAAATTTATATACAAAAATTTTAAGAAAGATTCGATCAAAAGAGTAAAAAAAGTAGATGGTATATCATGTAAGAGTAAATATCATATACAACTTACCTTCCACCTCACATGTTTTACTCTTTTTAGCATGACATCGTTGAGAATAGCTTCAAGTATATATACTCTCTTATAGGAAAACAAAACAATCGGTAGGTCAAGACTGTTATTCCGTTTAAATTGTGCGTATAATTGTATAACTATGCGCACGAGGGCAGAAAGATTTATCGATTTCGATCTCTCTTGTAATCATATTTTATGTACCAAAGTGTTTAATTTAATTGTGACAACGAAACGCATCAACCCCCAATGCAATAATTACCATTTTCAGTTCAAAGGTTGATGAATATATACACGAACTCTAGTCTCAAACATAAAAGTCAACTTTTGCATATCTGATTTTTAATAAAATTTGAAACGATGTTGTTTTGGCTAAACGAAAGATGCTAACAGAAATTTTAACACCATAAACGTTAATTAGCAACATGCCTTAAATATTCCATCTAACAAAATCTGCTATTTAACAAAAAACTTGAGCATTTACATAATTTTGAAAGTTTTAAACATTCTTAATTTAAAAGTTTGGACTTTCATAAAAAATTTCCGGTAATTGCATCATTGTTTTTCCAAATTTAATTAACAAAGTATTTTACCAATCACTAAAAATTACCTAATGTTATCCAATTAAGAAAAAACGTAAGATTTGTTTTTTTTGCATAAAAACATGGTTTTAGTTGTTTATTTCAGTATGCCTAATACATATACAGTATGCTAAATTTTAATTATTGAAAATCAAATAAAACTTCAATGATTTACAAAAAGAAAATATGTTACTGTTTTGATATTTCAAATAACTTTTAGTACATGTTACAATTTATATTATTTTTAGTACTTATAGAAGGATGCAGAAGATTCTCAAAATATATGTGAATATTTCTTTGTATTTGTATTTATCTTATACTAGGAAACTAGGTTGATTGTGCATATTAGAGTAAACTCTTATCACCTTCATCATGGTAGTATGATAATTATGAAAATGATTCCTTGTGATGGTTACCATTTATTCTTAACGTACGTTTTATAAATTATGTTCCTTATCTGCATTTTATTCTTTGAATTAATTGTTCCTCTTCACTATTTTTCATTCTCATTCATATTGTTTCTCTGGTCACAAGCCGATGCTGAAGTATGCCAAATAATCTATATATACTATTAAAGCAGAAGTCAGAATGCACCACAATCAAAATTTAAATTTTTGTGTCGTTTTAAATTAAATGAATTTTAATGTTAATAATACTATTTAACCCTTAACTTAGCCAGCCCATTATGTATTAATTTGGTTCTATTAATTATTTATGATCTAATTAATTAATATGGGGTCATTTTAGATTAAATGAATTATGGTGTTAATAATACTATTTAGCCTTAGTCCATTATATAGTTTTCAATCTTTGATTAATTTCGGCCTTATAATATTATACTCGGCTCAATCTATATTTTTATTTAATAATTAGAAATCAGATATATTAATTACTGAGATCCATATCTAAAAGCCCAATAATTTTGAATCGGTATAAGTTTTAACCTAACTATGTGAGGCTCCACCTATAAATATTAGTTTAGGCAAACAAATTTATCATTAGTTTAAATCATCGATCATTAGTTTTTTCGTTTAGGGTTTTGGTTTTTGTTTTGTTTTTTGTTTTTAGGGTTTATTAGTTTTTCTGTATGTTTAGATTTATTGATTTTAGCATCTATATTGTTTGTTAATGATTATCTCTGACAATTTTGATTTTATGCAGTTTGTAGGTAGAGGCATCATTGTGCATGAGTAAAAATATATAGATTTGGATTTTTCTGCTCTAAGAGGTGATCTTTTTTTTTTTCTTTTTGTTTTTACATATAATATGTTATCCTTTTGAATTTAGGATATTTAACCATCATTAAACTCACTCCCTGCACTAATCTCGATTTTCCTAGCATGGCTGCATGAGTACCTCTTTGGGCAAAAGCTTACGGACTTGGGTAACTCTCTTGTGATTTTATTTAGGTATGTTCTTTTCTAATTATTCCTCATAATCTTTACATAATTCTTTTTAATTCTGCATCTCTCTTTGTTTTTATTTTTTTGATAAAACAGCATCTCTCTCTATTAGAGGTCTCTTTAGTAGCATGAGAGAGTCCATATAACACAAGCTAATAATTCTAAAATTATCAAAGCAAGAAGGTATAATCACAAGTACTTTACCTACAAGTTATCATGTTTAATAAATGTTATTTCTTGCTATTGCATTTAAAATTTTTTTTGGTTGTTGTTGAAAGTTGTATGGAAACTTGACACGAGCTTTAAGGTTAGTTAACTATGAAAGTATTTCTATTCATAATATATGTTACTGTTTTTGTTATTTGATTTGAATTTGTTTTAAACTTTGATTTTGATCATCGTAAACCACATTTTGAGAGGCTCTATTTAGCTATCCTTGATCTAGCGATTAATCAATGAAGTATAAATCAATCCTACCACATTATGATCTGTTATGACGTTAACAAAATATCATCAGTACGTTCTCTACCAAATTGACGTCTTGTGGATACAATGTTAATGTAAAATTTAAATTTCTACCATATTTACATTATTGCCATTAAACTTTGTTCATTCTCAGCCAACTATAAGAATCGACCTTGGAGATCGAACCATTCGGCTTCAGCTATGGTAAGAAATGTTGTTTCCTTCATCTTCAACATCTCTTTACAAAATTAATAGCATAGCTTCTTGATTAACTTTAAACAAAAAACATTGTAAAACCTCTGTTTATTGCATCTAACAATATGAATATTTCTTTAGGGATACGGTTGGACAAGAAAGATTCAGGCGTTTAATCCCAAGTTACATCAGAGATTCTTCTGTTGCTGTTGTTGTTTATGATGTATTTAATAGGCTCTCATTCCTCAACACATCCAAATGGATTGAAGATGTCTGCACTGTGATGTTATTATCGTTCTTGTCGGTAACAAGACAGATCTTGTCGGAAGAAGGTAAAACTATAAGCCAACATTACAACATCTCTTTTAGCCATTTGGTAAGATTGCTTTATAAATGTGTAAAGAAGGAAATAGTAAAGTTCGTGAATATGGAGTCATGTTCATTGAGACTGGATTCTTCGTTTAAACAATGGCTTGAAGAACAATTGGGACATATTAGCGTTTATGTGAATCTGTTCAATCCGGTTGTTCTTCTTGAGAAGACGAGACTATATGTTGTTCATTGTAGTGATTTAAGGTTGAGAATGATAGATAGGTTTTACGACATTGGAATGTCTCTTTTTGCAGGTGGGTCACAAGACTATAGCGAGCTAGCAGAATGCACAAATGTAACATTGTTTGGAAGGAGAATCCGAGGATCTTCGAGGTGCCAACCGTTAAGCTTTTTGCTTGTGGTTCCTTAGTGATGTTGTTAAAGAGATTTGATATGTAGATGCAGACTCCCAAGGTAAGCTCACAGAGTTAGAAGTCGGGGTAACAGATGAAGAGGAGGTGAATCCAATGGGGTATTAATCCCTCTGATAAATTTGTTTTATCTTATGAAATGCAGTTATACAGGTAATGTATGAATCAATTGCTCTCTTTTGTTTTTAGCATATTTTTCAGCAATACTTTGAGAACAGACTGAAATATCTTGAGGCCCAGAAGGCTAAAGGGGAGAATCCATATCCTCATAAGTTTTCTGTGCCAATGTCAATCCTGAATACATTTAGAAGTATAGTAGTTTGGAAAATGGGG
Source organism: Cardamine flexuosa (assembly GCA_963555745.1). Lineage (NCBI taxonomy): Eukaryota > Viridiplantae > Streptophyta > Magnoliopsida > Brassicales > Brassicaceae > Cardamine > Cardamine flexuosa. The sequence continues at coordinate 3,337,122 of OY743218.1, forward strand.
ATAATGTTGAAGTTTCTCTAGCTGGTAAGTTAAACCCGCTAAATGCAATTTAATTAAGTTTTCTTAACTGCTTTGCCCTGTAAGATTAGATTAAATGAGTTTCTCACATTTCAGTATGATTATAGATTCATATGTTTTGTTCTTGCTTGTAAGTCGCCTTTGGAATAGAAGTGTGAAAGCTCTGTTAACCATTTTAGTAATCTAGAAATATGTTCTAGTTTTGTGGATTATTGTAAGTATTTTTCTGATCTATAGCATTTTAGCATTGGTGTTTCAGTGTTTCTTGATTATGTTAAAAAATCTCAGTTGAGTAAACTCAATGATTTTTGTTTCCTTCGGTTTAAAAAGATTTGTTTGTGTGGAGCGTTAAAATTTACATTCCCTACCATGGTACTGTTGGATTAAGCTTGAATAAAGCTTGAAATATAAGCTATCCTAATGAGATTAGGGTTATGGGCTTTAGGAGTTATCTAAAGACATATTTATTTATATTTAGGAGTTATCTAAATATATCCCTAATAAGAATAGGATTAGGATAAGAGTTCTCTTATATAAGGAGGTATCAATGTTGTGATACAACTTAAGAGTTTTGAGAGAGACTTTGAGAGCTTTAGGTTTTTGAGTGATTTTCCTAAAGTTAATAAAGAGAGTAATTCTTTATTTGTGTTCTTAATCTCTTCTTTAAATTCTAGAATTGGTATCAGAGATTTGTGAGATCGTGAGGGAAATATTTTTCCGTGAGAGATACGAGAAAGAGTGGAAGAAAGAGAGATGGGTGACCTAGTTGTTTCAACGGCGAAAAAAGAAGGAGGACCTTCATCAATCCAGTGTCCTATGCTCAACTCAACAAACTATACCGTATGGGCCATAAGAATGAAAATTGCACTTAAGGTTCATAAGGTGTGGGAGATCATAGAGACGGATTCAATCGACGATGAGAAAAACAACATGACTATAGCCCTATTATTTCAATCAATACCCGAGACACTTATCTTACAAGTTGGAGAGCTAGATACGGCAAAGAAAGTATGGGAGGCAATTAAGACAAGATATGTTGGGGCAGAGAGAGTCAAAGAAGCAAGATTACAAACCTTGATGTCCGAATTTGACCGCTTGAAGATGAAGGATACCGAGAAGATTGATGACTTTGTAGGAAAACTTTCTGAAATTGCTTCTAAATCGGCTGCTTTAGGTGAAAACATTGAAGAGTCAAAGCTAGTCAAGAAGTTTTTAAAAAGCCTTCCGCGAAAGAAATACATACATATAGTAGCATCACTTGAACAAGTTTTAGATCTAAAAACTTCGGGTTTTGAAGATATTATAGGTCGATTAAAAGCCTATGAAGAACGTATCTTTGAAGAAGAAGAAGCACAAGAAGATCAAAGCAAACTCATGTATGCAAGTATGGAGAATCAAACAAATCAATCTAATCGAGATTTCAGTAATAGAGGTCGCGGAGGATGGTTTAGAGGACGAGGCCGAGGACGTTTTAATGGTGGAAGAGATACGTCAAGAATCACCTGTTACCGGTGTGACAAATTAGGACACTATGCGTCAAGTTGCCCTGACCGCTTGCTCAAGCTACAAGAAGCTCAAGAAACTGAAAACAGTGACACACAAGATGCAGATGAACTTATGATGCATGAAGTAGTGTACTTAAACGAGAAGAACTGCATACCAAGCGACTATGAAACAAACACCGGAGAAGAGAATGTCTGGTACCTTGACAATGGAGCTAGCAATCATATGACAGGAGACCAGAGATACTTTGATCAGATTGATCGCTCTATTACCGGAAAAGTGAGATTCGGTGACGATTCACGTATTGATATAAAGGGAAAAGGTTCAATCTCTTTTATCGATATGAATGGTGAACCAAGGAGGATGAGTGATGTATATTTCATTCCAGACCTAAAGAGTAACATCATTAGCCTAGGACAAGCAACTGAGTTGGGATGTGACATAAGAATGAAAGGAGGACACTTGACGATGCGTGACTGTGATGGGAAATTTCTTGTTAAAGCCGAGAGATCAAGAAATCGCTTGTACAAGGTGCATATGGGAATAATGAACACAACATGTTTGAATTTATCAGAGATAAGCGAGAGTAGCAGATGGCACGCTAGGATGGGACACATAAACTTCGAGATAATGAGATCTATGATCCAAAGAAATCTTGTTCTAGGAGTACCACTGGTTGCAGTACAAAAGGAAATATGTGGCTCGTGTTTACTTGGAAAGCAAACAAGACAAGTATTCCCTCAAGCCACATCATACCGTGCTACTCAAGCACTCGAACTCATACATGGAGATCTCTGTGGTCCTATAACACCAAGTACACTCGCGGGAAACATGTACATTTTTGTTCTCATCGATGATCACTCCCGATACATGTGGACAATCTTGCTTAAAGAAAAGGGAGAAGCTTTCAACAAATTCAAGAAGTTCAAGAGCGTGGTGGAACAAGACCTAGGGACTAACATAAAAATGTTCCGAACAGATAGGGGAGGAGAGTTCGTATCACAAGAGTTTAATACCTTCTGCGATGATTCTGGTGTCAAAAGATATCTTACCGCGCCTTACACTCCACAACAAAATGGCGTAGTTGAAAGACGTAACCAAACATTAATGGAGATGACACGGAGTATTATGAAGCACATGAACGTACCAAACTACTTGTGGGGCGAAGCAATACGACACTCGACCTACCTTTTGAATCGAATAGCTACAAGATCACTCAAGGACACAACACCATATGAAATGTTGCGAAACAAAACACCAAACATTGATCATCTTCGAATATTTGGATGTATTTGCTATGCAAAGATAGACAAGCCTCATCTAAAGAAGTTAGATGACAGATCACGCATGCTCGTCCATCTCGGAACAGAACCAGGTTCTAAGGCATATCGGCTACTTGATCCACAATCTCGTAAAATAGTAGTAAGTAGAGATGTGGTGTTTGACGAGAAAAAAGGCTGGAATTGGAACCTAAACAACTCAGAGAAGGATAACAGGGGAAGCTTTAGTGTTGTCTTTGGAGAATTTGGAAACCGTGGGATCCAAGGAGAAGAAGAAGCTTCAGAAACAGAGCAAAACAGAGCCGGAGAACCTGAAGAAGTTGAAAACAAAGAAACTGATGGCGAAACAGAAATCGAACAAGGACTTCAACAAGACGAACCTCAGACTTCTCCACCAGTATTGAGAAGATCACAGAGACAAATCGTACGACCTAAGTATTTAGAAGATTATGCCTTGCTCATTATGCTCGCTGAAGAAGAAGGGGAGATGTTGTTGTTGTCATTGAATAATGAACCCAGAAACTTTCAAGAGGCAAAAAAATCGAGAGAATGGACACTTGCTTGTGAAGATGAGATCTACTCTATCAGAAAAAACCGCACATGGGATCTTGTAGACTTACCCGTTAGAGCAAAACTTATTGGCTTAAAATGGATCTTTAAGCTGAAACGAAATTCTGATGGAAGCATCAACAAGCACAAGGCTCGACTCGTTGCTAAAGGATATGTGCAGCGTTATGGGATTGATTTCGAAGAAGTTTTTGCTCCAGTAGCTCGGATCGAAACAATACGACTCCTTATAAACCTTGCAGCATCAAATGGATGGGAAATACATCATCTTGATGTTAAAACAGCATTTCTCCATGGAGAGTTAAAGGAAGTTGTCTTTGTTACACAACCGGAGGGATTTGAAGAAAAAGGAAGTGAGGAAAAGGTCTATAAACTCAACAAAGCTTTGTATGGGTTAAGACAAGCACCAAGAGCATGGAACAACAAACTAAATCAGATTCTTGTAGAACTTAAATTCAAGAAATGCTCGAAGGAACCATCGGTGTATAGAAAGGAAGTTCGAGATAATATTCTAGTCATAGCGGTATACGTTGATGATCTATTTGTAACGGGTATAAATTTGAACATGATCGAAGAATTCAAGAAAGAGATGGCCTCAAAATTTGATATGAGTGATCTCGGGAAATTGACATATTATCTAGGGATCGAGGTAGCTCAACACGATGGAGGAATAACGCTAAACCAGAAACAGTATGCTATGAAAATCCTTGAAGAAGCAGAGATGAAAGATTGCAACCTAGTTCACACACCAATGGAGTCCAGTTTGAAGTTGTCCAGGTCTGAAAAGGAAAAGGAAGTAGATGCCACATTTTTCAGGAAAAACATTGGCTGTCTACGATATTTACTTCACACGAGACCGGACTTGTCATATTGTGTTGGAGTATTAAGTAGATACATGCAGAGCCCTAGGGAGTCTCATGAGAATGCTATGAAGCAATGCTTGAGATATTTACGAGGAACCACTACTCTTGGGCTAACATTTCAGCGATCACCATCAAAGATCCCAAGGTTAGTTGGTTACAGCGATAGTAGCCATAACGTTGATCCGGACGACGGAAAGAGCACAATGGGGCATGTATTTTATCTTGGTGAGAGTCCGATTTCTTGGTGTTCTCAGAAACAAGATACCGTGGCACTATCCTCGTGTGAAGCTGAATTCATGGCAGGGACTGAAGCGGCAAGACAAGCTATTTGGCTCCAAGATTTGCTTGGTGAAGTCATGGGATTACCAAGTGAAAAGGTGGTTATCCGAATTGATAACAAATCAGCGATTGCTCTCACTAAAAATCCAGTTTTTCATGGACGGAGTAAGCACATACATACGAGGTATCACTTCATAAGAGAGTGTTGAGAATGGCCAAATAGAAGTAGAACATGTCCCCGGGAGTGAGCAAAAGGCAGACATCCTAACAAAGGCACTTGGGAAAATCAAGTTCAAAGAAATGAGAGATCTCATTGGTGTTCAAGACTTGGCGAAAATCGAGTTCAAGCTTAAGAGGGAGAATGTTGGATTAAGCTTGAATAAAGCTTGAAATATAAGCTATCCTAATGAGATTAGGGTTATGGGCTTTAGGAGTTATCTAAAGACATATTTATTTATATTTAGGAGTTATCTAAATATATCCCTAATAAGAATAGGATTAGGATAAGAGTTCTCTTATATAAGGAGGTATCAATGTTGTGATACAACTTAAGAGTTTTGAGAGAGACTTTGAGAGCTTTAGGTTTTTGAGTGATTTTCCTAAAGTTAATAAAGAGAGTAATTCTTTATTTGTGTTCTTAATCTCTTCTTTAAATTCTAGAGGTACACCCGCTTAAAGAGATCATAGAGCAGAAACTGAAGAGGATCCGAGGATGGATTGGTTTCAAAAGCATCATCATGAGTACAGCAACAAAGCAGGTTCAGTCTCTAAATATGTAATATTCATGACAAGGACGCTTTTGGTGGTAGGGTTCAGAACATTTGTATCTCTGGTTGGAAGTACTTTGTGTGCCCTCATATCCTTTGTGTTACCGGCTTCTTATCAACTCACGCTTCTCGGTCCATCACTAAATGTATGGAAGAAATTTGTGGATGTATTCATCGTGATTTGTGGATTGCTATTTGCTGTCTATGGTACTTATAATACTATCGTGGGAAGAAAAGCAAATGAATTTGTGAAAATTACAAGTACAACAACTAAAAATTTAACAAGGCCAAAGGAAATAATGTATAGAGAAGGTGAGCGAAGGCAGATTTATACTTTTGATTTTTAATGGTGGATTGGGAACAAAGAACTATTCGAAAAGAAAATTCAAATCTAGAACTAGTTGGATCCACAACAAATGGACATAGTACCAACAAATAAAAATTAAATATATGCACTAATTGCACAAGTAAAGAAGATCTAGAAAGTGTATTTGCAATGCTTGGTGCAGTATTATGGCTGGAGAATGTTCTTTCACCAGTGTTGGCAATAAAACTCATGTTGAACCTGAACCAGAGGAAAGTATGGCTCTTTAGTCCCCTCAATAGTGATACATGCTCTTTTCAAGTTATCCTACTGTTATGTAGTGTGTGTCAAAATGTCACTTCTATAGTTTTTGTTTCATTCTCTTGGAGCAGGGTTTTTGGTTATTACAAGTTTGTTGAGTTATATTTTGCTCCTATGGCATTGGCAGTTTGGCACTGGCAGGGTACACAATCCTAGGCTAAGTTAAGTATTGTATATTTATTTTTCTTCCAGATTTGTAAACTGTTGCTAAATTGATTGGATGCAACATCAACAAGCTTAAGATAGCTCTATCAAAGCGTAATATAAGAGATAATAATGAGATTGTTGTACTGAAATTAACACTATAGCAGGTAGACCTTTTATAAAGACTGTCCAGCGTCGGTAGTTCCTCTGTTCTTGGACAAAATCCCTTGAAACTAATCTTAAGGAATTGTTGCATAAGACTTGCTTACATGATATTAAGCTATATTTTTGTCTACATTTTTGCAATTCGCACAAATTTGCTGAGCTTCTAAAGTCATGGAACCTTCGACATGGAAAACAAGGACTATCCTATACATTCTTGCTTGTCCAGACGAAAAAGTAAATCAACGCGTATTGGAAGATCATGAACCGGACTAGTAGGTTTCTTATTAATGAAAAACTTGATGATATTTACAAATTATTGAACATCAATGATGGTAAAAAACTGAATGATGCACTTTCAATGTTGTCCTTTGATAGTTAGACGTAGTGGTCCAAATTTGGTTGTAAGGTTTTTGCAAAAATGTCGCTTAAAACTCAGTGAGGCAGGCTGTTGCTTTCTATGATGTTCGGAAACTTGTATTGTTAAAAGTCTATTTTAGAGATGTAAAATTGTATTCAAGAGTCCTACAGAACCTTGGAAAAGACAATGAAGACACTACAGTTGTTTTCTGTATATTTTATTGTATTAGATTTTGTTCTTCATATTCCCACTGGTCGTGTAATACTTTATATGAAGAATAAATTTTGAGATTTTCCACAAAATGAAAATTCCCATATTGTTACACTATAAAACAATATAAAACTGACCACAAAAAAAAGTAATATAAATATAAAATTTGAATAATATTCAGCATGGTATTATTAAGTTCTTAATTAATTAGATTTATAAATCTTTCAAAAATGAAAATGAAAACTTAAAAGCTGGAGAATATTCATAGTGGTAATTATTATTTTCTTGAATTAAATAAAAGACCGGCAAGACATGATAATTTTTTCCATATACAGATATCCTCCATAGAGTTAATTCTATTTTCTAGGCTTTATTAACCTAAAGTAATCTTTATTTTGTTTTTGTTATTTTTTAAAATGCAGAATGTTAGTCAATTCTTTATTTATTATTTATTTGTTTCCTTTTAGAAGATATTTTTATTGAAAGTCCAAATAACGTTACAAGGGCCAACAAATAAAAAAAAACACTAAAAACTTAGCCTTGAGACTAAAACTCTCGAAAATATTACTCAAAAAAGAGAAATGTTGTTTGTACAAAGATATGGATAAAAACCCTCAAAGAGTTCACCTATAAAATATGCTGTGAGATTAAAACTCTCAAAAATATTACTCAAAAAAGGAAAATGTTTTGGGTACAAAAATGTGGATAAAAACCCTCAAAAAATTCACCCATAAAGATATGATAAAAACCCTCAAAGAATTCACCCATATATGTTCGAGAACCTTCGACTTTGGATCTTCTTTTGAACGATTTGTAGAACATTTTTAATGTATCCTATAATTCATAAGAAATTTTGCGGATTGATTAACGTTAATCGATATATGTGGATACTGGCTACCTGATTTGTTGAGGTGATTTCAGTATAATCATAACCGTGTACTTTGGCCGATTGACTGGCGGGCACTTAAGAGGCTAGATTAAGAAATAAAATAAAATTTGTTTATCAACCAAACAGTTTAATAAACCTCAATGGCTAAATAAGATAAACCAAAAATTATAATCTTAATCATATATACATGTTTTAAAAAAATATAGTCATAAATTATAAAATAATGTAAAATAAAATCATTATTTTAAAGCTATTTTTGACTGAAACTTAACTGGATTAAGACACATACTAAATAAATAAATAAAATATAAAATTTATGTTTCATGGTTATTGTTTTTTTATCAAAGTTTTATACTCGAAGATCAGAGAAACAAAAAAATAAATCAAATTGTAAACCATATTTTCAGCACCAAATTTAACATGATCAATTTGAAATATTTATCAATCTTTTAAATTTCTTCTTTGTTTTCCCTTTCATGATCCAGTGAACGATGTGTGAATGGCCCATGTTGTGCTTACTTTTTTTGATGTAGAGCCATACGTTTCTTCGCTGGTGAACTAAGATTTTAGTTAACCGTTCACGATGGCTATAGAGTTGCAATGCGTTGGTGTCATTGGCATGGGAAAAAGCATCACGAATAATATGTTACTTATGATGTTGTTGCAGTTGTCGATCAAGTACTTTTTAATTCTTAACACTGTAGTATCCATTTCCTAAAAATTAAAATTTACTATTTTTATTACATATACGATTATATGTTAATATATATATATATAAATATATTGTAAATTTTTAATAACCAGATATATAATTGACAAAGAGTAAATAATATCCCATAATTACAGAAATATAATTAACCATGAGAAAAATACTATCCCATAATTATGTATGTTAAAATGATGTATATACGTGTCCTAAAATTAACACTTTACTTTTTTTAATGAAACCACATGCTATTAATACTAACAATCTTTCTTTATCGCACAGTGTGGGGATAGTCACATAGCCGGAGGCATATGCAGGTTCAATAAAAACATGATAGTGAGCAACGCAGAGAAGTGAATAACCCAAATTAAAAATCGGGGTTAGAGTTCTGAAAGAAAAAGGGGGAATATGAAAGAAAAAAAATATGAAAAAGGTTTGTATATAACTTAAAGATGCATGTCTCATGAAAAAAAAGGTAATTATACTTGGAAAAAAAAAAGATGTCGTGTATGTTTGATGAAGAAGATGAAGAAAATAAAAACTATGAAAAATTAAGAAGAAAATGATACGAAGAGGAAGAAAACCAGAAGAAGAGATAAGTAAAAAAAAACATGCAGAAGTTGAAAAGATATAAAAATAAAATGAAGTAATAAAACCAGAAGATATAGTGAATAAGGAGAATAGGAAGTTGAAGAGATTTAGTAAATAAGAATAAAAAGTATAAGAATAAAAAGTTGTGGAAGAAAAAGAAAATGAACAAAAATCCATAAATTAAATATGATGATGAGGAAGAAAAAAACAAAAAAAAAGATACTATGTATACGCGATGAAGATAAGGGAGAAAATAAAGATTATGAAAAATAATAAGTAGAAAATGAGGTAGGATATGAATAGGAAGTAAATAAGAAGTATAGATAGTCATAGAACATGCTAAATATGAAAAAAGTATAAGAAAGGAAGAAGTCACAAAATTATAAGAAAAAGTGGAACAAGGGGAATAAGAAGTTGAGGAGAGTCAATGAAAAATAATAAGAAGTTGTGCTAGATGAATAGAAATGAAGGAAAATATCTGAAAATGAATGTGACGATGGAAAAGACAAAGAATCATTTTAATTTATAGTGTAGCTTGAGAAAACGAAGAATAAGTGAAGGTGATAATAGATTGACTACTCTATAAGAAGATAAAAGATTGTTCATCTTGAATTAATAAATTATAAGAAATTCATAGTATGCCTACAATCAGTAGAGTAATAAAATCATAAATATGCATACTCCTTAAATTTTATGTAATGATATCAAAGACAATGAATAAGGGAAAAATATGAGAATATAAATAAAGAATAAGAGAATGCATGACGTTTAGAGTTCTGATAGAGAAACTATTATTATAGATTCTGATAGATAATCTTATTCTACATGATGTTAAAAAGGTTTATGTATAATTTCTAGATGTTTGTCCCATGGCAAAAATGATAAATAATACAAAAGAGATAGTGTGTATGTCTTATGAAGAAGAGGAAGATAGCACAGAGTGTGTAAAAAATAAGGTGACACTATGGTATGATATGAAGAGGAAGAAAACAAGAAGAAGAGACAAGTCAGAAAACATTAAAAATATAAAAATGTATAAGAAGGAAAAGAAGTTAAAATTATGAAGGAAGAGTGGAATAAGAGGAGTAAGAAGTTGAAGCGATTCAAAGGAGAAGAATTAAAATTTATGGAAAATAAGGAAAATGAAAGAAATTACCGGAAAAATAAAAATGATAATGAAGAACACAAATAATCGTCTCACTTTGCAGTTTAGCTTCAGAAGATGAAAAATAAGTGAATGCGCAAATAGATTAACTGGTACATACGAAGATTAAAACATCTTTCCATCTTAAAATAATAAACTATGCAAATTTCATTCTATATCTACTATTAGTAAAATTATAAATATACATAGTCTTTAAAGTTTATGTAAAGACATCAAAGACAATTAAGAATAAGGAGAAAATATAGGGAAGAGGAAAAAGAAAATGAAGAATAAGTGAATACATGATGTTTAGAGTTTTGATAGAGAGAATGTTATGGTGGATCCTGATAGATTATCTTATTCAACATAATGTTAAAAAAGTTTGTGTATGAGGTAGGATACAAAGAAGAAGAAAACCCACAAGAAGAGAAAAGTTAGAGAACATGAAGAAGATGACAAAAAAAAAATTAGAAGGAAAAAAAGTCAGCAAATCCGAAAAAGATAATGGAATAAGGGGATTTAGAGGTTGAAGAGGTTCAAAAATAAGAATACAACTTGGAAAGAAACACTACAACTTAGAAAGAAACATAAGAATAAGCAATACAACTTGGTAAGAAACAAAAGAATGATCATGTATATGCAATGAAGAAGAGGGATAAAAGAAAGATGATGAAAAATAAAAATGAAAAGATAAGGTAGGATACGAAGAAGAAAAATCTCAAAAGAAAATATAAGTCAGAGAACATGAAGAAGATGAAAAAAAATATCAGAGGGGAAAAAATTCAGCAAATCAGAAACAAAATAATGGGATTTAGAAGTTGAAGAGGTTCAACAAATAAGAATAAAAAGTTGCGGAATACCAAGAAAATGAAGAAAAATATTGGAAAATAAATATAACGATGGAGAAGATAAATAATCATTTAAATTTGTAGTGTGGCTTGAGAAGACGAAAAATAAAAAATCACTGAATGTGTTTATAGATTGGCTGGTGTATAAGAAGGAAAATAAGTAAAGAAACAAAAGAAATAGTGGAATAATGGGAATAAGAAGTTGAAAAGATTCAATAAAAAATAATCAAAAGTTTTGGAAAACAAGGAGAATGAAAGAAAAGACCGTTAAAATAAATATGATGATGAAAAACACGAATAATCGCTTGACTTTACAGTGTAACAAACAAAAAAAGGAGATAGTATATATGTGATAAGTTGGGATTTTACTCTCTTTTTTTATTACATGTTCTCATCAAATTTTTGCATTCGCATTGCACATTTTAGAGATGATTGCATCCATTTTATACCATTTCGCATCTATAGGTCTTGGAGTAGAAGCAACAAGAAGAAGAGGAGTCAGATGGAATAAAGATGATCAAGAAAAGAAGCTATGGATGAAGAAAATAAGATTTAACGGCCACATGCAGCGGTTCAGAAGCTCCGCTGGAGTCATCGGTCGACTGTGGAAGTGTTACAATGCCACTGAAGACTTGACAGAGTTCTCACATGACTTTAGCGGGGAAGTGCAGACAATAATGCCGTCAGTCGTCGATAGTAGAAAGACACTGATGGCCTAAGCGGGATGTTGCATCAGCATCATGAAATTATTGGGTGATCAACGGCTTTTCCAGAGAATGTAGTGGGATGATGTAGCAGTCACACGCTCGACGTTACGACACCGCTGGTCACAACGGCAAACACGCACCAATTTTTTTGCACCGCTGGACCGGACCCGAATCATCTTACCTTGATGCTAACTCGGATCCAATCTGATTTAATCAGGGTTTGACTTGGTTAAATATTGCTTTACTTGGTTTTTTTTGTCTTCCACTATAAATAGCTGGGGAGATTTCTTTGATGGTTGCCACTCACTTATTACAGCGGAGATGAATGCATCTCTTATTGCAGAAGTTTATAGAGAGTAAATAATTAGAGCAACCAAGGCCATTGGAGCCGATCATGCACCTGGGCCAGACGGATTCTCTGGAGCCTTTTATCACCAGTTCATGCCAGTCATCAGTGACAATATCATCAGAGATATCAAAGCTTTCTTCTATAATGGTGTGGTACCACCTCTCCTCAACAAAACTCACATCTGTCTTTAACCCAAGATTGAACAACCAACAGGAATTGGTGATTATAGGCCAATAAGCCTGTGCAATGTTTCTTACAAGATCATTTCCAAAATCCTCACTTGGTGCCTTAAACCTATTCTACCATTAATTATCTCCGATCAACATACAACGTTTGTTCCGGGCAGACATATCACCGACAACGTTCTTATAGAGCATGAACTTCTACACTCATTAAAGTCTCGCAAGCGACAGTCCAAAACTTACATGGAAATCAAGACGGACATCTCAAAAGCTTATGATCGTATGGAATGAAACTTTCTTGAAGAGACCATGCAGTGAATAGGTTTTAATTATACATGGATACAATGGGAAATTTCTTGCGTTTGTACTGTCTCTTACTCAGTCCTAATTAGTGGAGCTATCAAAATTCATCGAACAGGTGGTTCTGGAAAATACCTTGGTCTCCCATAATATTTTTCTCGAAAAAAAAACAGAGATGTTTGAATTCATAGTCCAGCGTGTCAAAGACTGTACGAATAATTGGTATCACAAGTACTTATCTGAAGGTGAAAACGAAGTTCTTCTAAAATAAAGAGCTCTAGCTATGCCTACTTATGCCATGAGTTGATTCAAACTACCGATCAGCATATGTAAGGAAATCGATTCTACACTGACCCAGTAGTGGTGGGGTTTGGATGAATCCAAACGACGTATGGCAGGGGTCAGTTGGAAAAAATTTGAGTCTTCCCAAAAAAGAAGGTCGTTTAGGATTTAAAGACATTGAAAATTTCAGTGATGCTCTCCTTGCAAAACAAGCTTGGCAAATACTTCAAAACCCTCAATGTCTCTTGGCCAGACTACTGAAGAGTATATACTTCCCTGATACATCTTTACGTGAAGCAACAGTGCCAAAGAAAACTTCCCATGGATGGCGTTCTATAATTTGTGGCTGTGACTTATTTTTAAAGGGATTTGTTACCAAGTAGAAGATGGACAATCTATAAGTCCTAACATTGATCCATGGATTCCCACCCATCCACCCAGACCAGCTACTCAGCATAACCTCACAGCATCGATGAGATTGAAAGATTTATGCCAAGATCGCTGCAATCGATGGGATGAAGGTAAACTACAACATTTCCTCACTGTTGACGATGCCAAGTTAGCCAGACGCATTTCCCAACAATATTCTGCCGACAAATTACTATGACATTATACGAAAAACAGAAACTACTATGTCAAGTCTGGGTATTGGCTTTCAACTCATTACCCAGACCCAATACATCTTCCTACAACCCCTCCTCCTGGAAATAAAACTCTCAAACAAAGATTATGGAAAACCAAGACTGCTCCGAAGATCAACCACTTCTTCTGGCAAGTTGTATCATAGGCTATTGGATCGGGGCAGAACTGAATAGACGAGGTATCCCAGTAGATGCCATGTGTAAACGTTGTTGTCAACACATAGAAACAACAAACCACCTTTTATTCCAATGTGATCATGCCACAGCTATTTGGAGAGCTTCAAACATGCCAGCCCAAGCCTTTCCACCAACCAACAATCTGGAACAAAACATCACTGCTCTACTTGATGTGTATGACTTTGGTAGTTTGCCGGAGGTACGACATGCACCATTTTGGATTCTTTGGAAAATCTGGAAGTCCAGAAATGATCTTCTCTTTAACAAAGTTAACAACGATGCTGCCACTATTGTTTCACGAGCCATGTATAACAACATTGAATGGTTAGGTGCCACTGCCTCACCAATGACTGCTACTTTTTCTCCACCTGATACTCATTTATCAGTGATGGCTGCTCAATCACATTGGCTACCTCCTCCCACGGGAACCTTTTAAGTGTAGTTACAATGGCAGTATTTTTATCAACTCTATTACTGGTGTTGGATGGATCTTACGAGATGAAAGGGGATCATGTAAGTTAACAGCATAACCAAAACTCCATCTAGGTTCATCCCCACTTGAGGTTGAAGGCCTCACACTACTACATGCATTACAATCACTTTGGTGTCGTGGATTTCGCAATGTCATCATAGAAGGCGAATGTCAAACATTACATAATCTTCTCCTCCATCACACATTTAACGCTTCACTGAAGTCACTACTTCATGATATCCGCAGTTGGGCGGATTGTTTCAACAATATTTTGTTTTCTTGGGTGCCTAGACAATGCAACCAAGTGGCAGATAAATTGGCAAAAGTATTACAACAACAACGTGTTACATGTATTATTTATAATTATCCTCCGCATATATTACGGATTTCGTGTTTAACGATTATGTAAATGTTTTTTAACTTTATTAATACAAGATGTTCAAAACAAATGTCCATAACATAATTAGATGCTCTTATGTTTTGTTTTGGACAAATTCTCTATTAGTCTCTTTAAGCTTTTGAGAAGATTTTGTATGAATATTGTAGTTTCAAAATATCAAATGAATTAAATGTTGGATACTGGTGACTAATGATAAAAAGCTCAAGAAAACTAATTTGAACATTGTTTACAAAGATTTCGTTGTGAAGTTTTGATTTGTAATTTAATTGACTTGGTATGTGAACATGCTACCAGTTGTAGTTAGTTTGATATTTCAAATATTTTTGCATTTGTTTAAACGAGTTTGATGTGTATTATTGTAAAATTCTTGTATTGTTGTTTATATCATATGTATCTTCTCTGTTTTGCAGTTTAATAGTTCTTATATTTTATTTTAGCACATTTGTTAAAAAGTCGAACACATAATATCTATTAAAACTTCATAGTCCACTGTTTATTTTAATATTTTACTAACAATAAATAGCTAAAATAATATTCAATACAAGACTACAATTTTTAATATTTGGATTGTTTAAAATAATTTTAAATATTTATTAATATTTCTACCATTTTATCTATCATTTTTAGAAAATCACTTTATCCCTGGCATACAAAGAGAATATGAGAATTTTAAACTCTTCTCAATAACTGTAGTTACTATGCTTATGGCATGTGCCAATATTGGATCTATGGAGAAAGGACAAATGATTCATCAATACATTACTGAGACAGAGAACGAGATGAAATCTTTTTTTACAGCTGCTCTAATTGACATGTATGGGACATAAGATTAATGACTTCAAAATTTAATCGATTTGGTATGTGAACATGCTACCAATGTGTAATTTGTTAAATATTTTTATTCTTATAGTAAGTCTTTATAATATTTAGATGTAATTTTATTCTAAAATGTAATATAAACAATTATATAAATTTTAAATTTCTTATTTTTATTATTTTAATTTTCTTTTCGTTTATTTAAAAAGAGTCATATAGTCAAACTTCTATGAAATTCTACTCCTTTTTAATAAACCGTTCTAAACCAATATATTCTTATCAAATAAAGTATATATAAATTAAGATATCAAAATTTAAAATAATGAATCAACTAGAATCACAAAAATGTAAAAACATAACCTCAAATTTCTATATTTACAAAATTAGAAATGTAATATCTATATCCATGTACCATATATATATATATATATATATATATATATATTCTATTTTTTTAGGTTTTGCAGCATTAGTACAAGTTCTTGAAAGATGGTTCCAAAACAAGACTCCATCTCTGAATTACGACCATCAGCTGATGAATGGCTAATCAGAACCAAGATCTTAGCAATCTGGATAAAAAATCCAAAGAAAAAAAAACAAGGTCATCGACATAATTCTCGTGGATGAACATGTATGTGATTTATTCTATATTTTTAACATATATTCTTCTAATATCAATTAATTATTGCGTTCAAACATAAATTTAATATAAGAAATCTATATATAACGTAAGGGACAAAGATTCAAGCATCCATTATGGGGTCTTTAGTAGATGTATTTGGTAACCAAATCCTAGAATCTGTTTCATATGATATCGATACTTTCAAATTAATCGCTCAAACAACTTATCCAAGAGCAACCAAACTCCTTATAGATTATTATTTTGGGGCATTGTCTAAAATGGACCTTTTGAAAAGTTACTTTTTCAAACGGAGTCCCGTAGGAAGGATTTTTAAGGCAGTAGGGGTCCCCGTTCATAAATAAAATTTCAAAAGGGGTAGTTTTCCCTATTATTTTTGGCTACAACAAATATTACAAAAATAAATTCTATATCAAGCTTGGAGTTTTTTGAATTTGTGGAGTTCGAAGATATGTGGCGTGAGGATAACGACAAAAAATACTTGATGGGTAAGATATTGTTATTTAATTTTTTTTTTTAAAATACAGTTACATATTTTAACAATGTCTATATTTGAAAATTTATTTTATAGATGTTATTGGTGAGGTTATAAATGTGTCTCAGCTTGCATCGTTTGATGGTTCTGTTAGCGAGATAGAAAAACCATCTGATGAAGAAGATGATAATTACGATGAAGAAGATTGCAAAGAATTAGACAGCGGTTATGAGGAAAGTGACAATGAGTCTGAAGACAGTTATGTTCCCGAAGATGTAACTAATAAATCTGATGAAGACAAAAACGTGACAGAAGATGATGAGGACCACGAATATGATGATGAATATGAGTGTGATGAACCTTATGTAGACTACTACAGTGAGGAAGATGACCAGTATGTTAGTGATAGAGATTACATTAGTGAGTGCGATGAGGATAATGAGTTTTACAACATTCATTATAATCGTGGACAAAAACGACCCACTCATGACATTCAAAAGAGTATCGAATGGATAAAAGAAGATGATGAGTTGCTATCTGGTTCACTCTGCAGAGCCATCATAATTGAATTTCGTGATTCAAGGTTTAAAATTACATTTAACACTAATGAGTTCTTATTCCCTCATTTTTTAACAGCATATATGCTTTCTTGTAGGAATATTCGTATACATGCTACTTTCACTGGTGAATTAGCTTTCAAGTTCTACAATGCCTGGAATGCTTGCGATGATGATATGATCATTTGTGTTATTAGGTTTGGTTGGTTAGAGAAATATGAAGATTAATTCTAATTCAAATGCCTATTACATATGTATTACTAAACTATCAAACTAATAGCTATTTTGTCACTAATATATATAGGTAAAATGTCTATTTCATTAACTCACGGAACTCGACTCGCTTTGAATCCTTTGACTGAGGATTTAACCAATTTTAAATTAATGTGAGTTATAATTTATTTATATGTCTTACTTAGTTATTTTTATAATAATTTTATTATTAACAATTTATTTGTTTCTTGAATTGCAATCTTCCCAAAAAAAGGTTTCGAACCTTGAGGATCAACTTACTTTAATGAAGATTTTGGCTTCTTCCATTTGGACATTATTTACCTACTAATAAACTATACTTCTAAATTCATTTTAAAAGTATTTTTTTAAGATTTTTCTCTTTAATAACAATGTATTTTTGTAAGTTCTTCTAATATATTACTTGAATTATAACTATATTTGACAAAGAATTTTAGTCCATATTAAAAAAAATTTGTATTCTTAATTCCTTATTTATAGTACTTAAATATAAGTATATAAACATAGTGTATCCGTCATATTTAAATATTATTATTGATTTCCATATCAAAATTCAAATTAGACAACTGATAAAATTGAGAAATAATGCCATAACCAATTTACTATTTATATATTTTGATTAAATTGTAAATTAACTGATTTTATAAATAATTAACTTTATATAAATGACACATAATATTTATAAGTACATATTTACGGATAATTTATTATAGTATATATCTTTAATATTTTTTGGCGGGTGAAGCTGCTAGTTCGCTTTATATATGGTATCTCTTATATAGTAAAACTCGTTCATTACCTACAGTAACTTTTCGTTTACACACGGTAAAGTTATATGAAAAAGTATTGTAGTCGTATTTATCAATATCCATATGCTATCCCATAACAAATCGTTATTTTATATATATGAGAATTAAGATAGTTAAAACACTTCGGGGAAACGAAAAAAAAACACACAACAGAAATTAAACTAGACTCTAGAGGTAGTACCCACCAGAAGCAAAATCCATCATAACAAGTGAACTAAGCTCGAACTCGTCTTCATGAACCCAGAAAGCATTACTATTATAATAGTGACTCGGATCATTAGTAGTTGCCACTACAACATCGTTTTGTGCCAAATCCGCCTGTGGTTTCACGATACCGTCGAAGCTCTTGGTTGTTTCGTTGCAGATATTGTTTTGTTGATGGTGACGAGAAGAAGTTGTGGCGGTGATGAACAATGAGGGTGAAGAGTCGACGAGTTTTTTGCTGAGGTGAGTGTTCCAGTGATTCTTGACTTGGTTATCTGTTCTTCCCGGTACTCTTTTAGCTATCAAAGCCCATCTAATTTTTTGGAAAAACAATATCATAAGATACATACATAAAATCATATTATCTGACATGAATTAATATAACCTATGTAGAACAAGTATTTAAATCATGAAGCTATGGACCTGAGTCGATGTATTTATGATTCTTAGAAAGAAACAAAAAGTTGATGTGAATAAATGGAGATATTATAAAGAAACTTCAACATATTATGAGTTTAAAAGAGCATTACATTTTAAAACCTTTTTTGGAGATAGCACTATTACATCATCAATTGAGTTTAAAACATATCATGAGAATATGAATTTAAAATATAACATTACACTTATTTTATTTTTCGAGAAAAGACTATTTAAAATTGAAATAATCCAACAATACATCTGTTGATTTTTGACTGAAAATAAACCCAAAATTTGTCTTGCTATTGTCTTTATTTTTACTTTGGAAGAATACGAAAATTGATCAACTACAAAAAAAAATCAACTTAATTGGCTAAATATTTTTTTCTATTTTGGTTTTAATGTTAAGAAATAATTGGCTAAATAATATTTTTAAGGTCAGGAAGTATTTTTGATGAAAACAAAAAATTTGCATCATCAGCTTTTATAATTGGATTTAAATGGTAATGATAGAATATAGCATAAACTGATAAATTAATGGCTGTTTTGAGAATTTGGTAGTTTTTTAATTTTTATAGTGAGTTAGGTATTAAAGTGCAAAATATATAGTTTTTGTGATAGTTTTTACTAAGAGAAAAATAGAGGGTAGTAATTAAAGTGAAAACTACCCTTAAACATAAACTATCTGAAAAAACTACCATATTTTCCAATTTCCTCTGAAGTAGTAGTCATTTATGGAATGGGAGAAATTTGTTAGTTGCGGAATTTAATAAAAGATTTGATGGCAGAAGTTATTAACTGATTAACATAAATACCTAAAAGTCATTTAGCATAACATTTGAAAGTTATTTAGCATAAAATTTGAAAGTTATTTAGCATAATATATCTAAAAAGTAAAAACCAATTTTAGTTTCAAAAACACCAAATATTTTTCGTCAACCAACCTGACATTTCATTTAAGAGAAAACGTACATATTTATGATACAAAAGTACTAATTCCCACATAAGGTAGTTTTTGAGCATCTACTTTTTGAAAACACCATTAAAAGCTGAAAACAACAACTCCATGATTTATATATATATATTCATTTTTCACCCAGTATCATTTCATTTGATGAAAAGAAGAAAAAACATTCACTTGATGAAAACGACAATTCCATCACCATTTTTTGTGGACTATCTTCTGCTGATTACATTTAAGAGTTTAAGATTAAATAAAACACATTATACATAGCATATATATATATATATAATCACAATAACCTAATTGTTTGTCTGTATAATGAGAGACAGAGACGAACCTGTTGCCGAGGAGCTTGTGGAGACGGATAATGAGGTCTTCTTCTTGTTCAGTGAAATTGCCTTTCTTCACATTAGGGCTCAAATAATTCATCCATCTCAGTCTACAGCTTTTCCCACACCTCTTTAGCCCTAACAAGTCAATAAAACCAAAGTTTATCAAGTTGTGATAGATATATAATCAGTAAAATCTAATATATGTGGTCACATAGAAGATGTATGAGAGAGGCAACGAGAGAGACCAGTTTTTCTGACCAGGCGGTTCCATTGACCTTGGCCGTGAGTAAGAACATAATCCATAAGGATGTTGTCTTCTTCAACTGTCCATAACCCTTTCTTGTATTCTTGAATATTCTCTCTTTCTTCTCTTCTCGTAATTCTCATCCTTTGATTCTCTGAATAGTTCTTTGTTTTTTGTGAGAGAGAGTGTAATGTAAAGAACGAGAGAGATAGATAGAGTAAAAGATTGTGAGAAGTAAGTTTATGATGGGACTTTGTGGCACGTGCTTATATAAATACACATACATTTAGTAGTACATTCTTTGGGCATTCATGGCTAAGATGCTTTATATCTGTAGCGTTGTTCTCTTTTACCCTAGATACGTACCTTTTTTATAATTAAAGCTAAACTTTGGCCGTTGGTTAATGTAGCTTCTTTTTGTTTTCTCTTGATATATAAATAATATTTTTAAGCAATGAAATTTACAGAAATATCTATGCTAAATGTAAAGCAGAATGTTCTGTTCCATACTCTATTATTTCATTAAAGACCAGATAATTTTAACAAAAATAAATAAATTAAAAACTGAGGAAAACTAGTAAATTTTATATTTTTTTAATACTATATATAGCATAGAGAGGGAACGCTCTTTTTAAAACTAAAAGTCTAAAACCAATTCATACAGGAAAAATCAGTTGAGAAACTTTGATGGATGAACAAATAACCGATATTAGTGGAAAATATACTCATATGAAAATCATATTCTTCTTTTTTTTTTTTTGTTAAAGGGTTTTCATGAAAATGAATATCATATTCTTAGTATTGTTTCTCAAGTTATATATTATATATATAACAACTATACAACATTTTCCATATATTTTTGGAAAGGCGAGAGCGGATTAAATTTGCTTGAGTAAAAAGATGAGGCCATTACTGATTCACGCGTTCTCTTTATGTATAACTGATATACATATGCGAATCATGTTAATGTTTTATCTATTATTCTAATTGTATACGGTATTAGTAGTTCAACCGATGTATTAATCGGTCACCCAAAACAAGTTTTCTCAGGATGTCTCGAATGTTTTTTTTTTTTTTTAATAACGTTTGATGTCTCGAATGTTCTCACAAGGAAAGATGAAATTAGTTTATTCTGGCCCAAACCACTTATAAAGAAAAAACTATGGACCTAAAGACCAAAACTTCTTGATCACAGATACGTATGCATTAAATATACGAACTAACGTTGTATATTATACATAAATACAATATGGGTGTACGTGCTGTATATTTTACTAACAAGTCCCAACTAACAAGTTAAGTAGAATTGATGAAATAATTAATAGGTAAATAGGATTGTCTCAAATTAATCAATTAGCTCCTCTGCTCATTATCCATGCTATCTTACTCTATCTTTTTTTTTTGTCGTCAACTATCTTACTCTATCTATGTATAGATAATAGATATAGTTTCATAGTTTCTGACTAAATCAAGGATTAGTTTCTGACTAAATCAAGAAAGGAAATGACTTGATATACGTACTTTCTGACTAAATCAAGAATTTATAAACCATTATTTCAAAAAATATATAAATATCTATATAAAAAGCTATTATCTTAGAATTATTGTTGTTCTTAATTTATGTTTATGACCAACTATGGGAGATTAGAAAAAAAAAAACTATGGGAGATAAACTTTAAGGTAAAAGAAAGCCAAACCAACATATACAATGGTTATGTAAAAAAAAAAAACAAGTCAAGTTCTCAACAATCTATCTTTTAACGTGACCGAGGCAGTTGGGAAATCGACATCGACATGTCGTATGTACATATATGATATATCTACATCTATATACAATTATACAATTACATATATACACATATATACTGATATAGATAAATATACATATACGTATACATATACGTATATATATTTAATTAGATGTCAAAAATATATACTTATAGTCACTATATTAATTAGAAAAAGCAGATCGAGTAGGTTCTCATAATCATTACCAAGTCTGCTCGAAAGTAGCTATAGACCCAAAAGTGTTCACGAAAATCCAAATGAAGATTCCCATGATTTATGACCCCACTGAGTTTTATAGTGCGCAAACGAAACCCTATTAAACCGGTTTGGTTTAGTATCGATCCAACGATCTGTAGAACAAAGAAATTAGTACCCCCGAGTTGGGCATGGTTTTATTCTTTTAATATTATTATCATCCTCTTTTAGAAACCGCTGTTGAAACTAATTTTTTTATCAAATTAACATTATAATTGTTTCTCATTTTATTTAATTAGTTTGTTTTATAATATTGTTAAATTTATTCAATAAATATAAATAAACATGTATTTAATGAATATTTTTAAAAAGTGTTCTTAAATTTATTTAGACATGCATTTAAATAAACATGTATTTAGATGAACATAGTAGATGGAGAGAATATTTACAATATATATATTTTTATATAAAAAAACACAGGTCGTCTGACCAACCAAGTTCTGCCACATAGGATTTTAGTTTTTTTTAATTTAAATTATATAAAACTGAGAAAAAAATTTTAAATCAAAAATATATAACTAACAAAAAAAACAGCATACTACTCCTTTTAAAAAGGCTTGAGGGTTAAAACTGATATTATTAATTAATAGAAAAAAAACATATTTTCTTTTCTTTTTATTGTTTTGGTAAATTTTATTTTGTTTTCACTAATTTATCTCTAAAAAAACAAAATAAAACTGTAGAAAACCTATACCCCTAATATGGGTTATGTAAATTTTAACATTTATAATATATACTTTCTAATATTGTTTACATTGATTTTTAGCCCTTATATAATAAAGCACATCTCACCTGACCAACCAAATTCTGCCACATAGGATTTCAGTTTTTTCTAATTTAAATTACATAAAATTGAGAAAAAAAATCAAAATCAAAAATATATAACTAACAAAAAAAACTGCACACTACTCCTTTTAAAAAAGCTTGAGAGATAAAAATGATATTATTAATTAATAGGAAAAACACATATTTTATTTTCTTTTTATTGTTTTGGTAAATTTTATTTTGTTCTCACTAATTTATCTCTAAAAAACAAAATAAAAACTGTAGAAAACCTATACTCCTAATATGAGTTATGTAAATTTTAACATTTATAATATACTTTCTAATATTGTTTATATTGATTTTTAGCCCTTATGTTTATAATTTAATATAGATATCAGTCAAACTTACATCTTTATTTTATAAAATTTTAAATTTTAATAAAACCAAACAGTACCCGTGCGTAGCACGGGAGGTAATAGTAGTATAATTAATTGCAAAAATTGTATGGTCTAAAAATGAATAATTAAAAGTTAGTAATTCCCTAGATCTTGATATGTATCAACTAAAGCGATTAGATTTGACACGTGTTTAATTAAATAAAACCATAAATTATTAAGAAAAATAAATAAAAAAGAATACAATCCTAAAAAAAAAAAAGAATTCTAATTTTCCATCTCTGTAGTTATTAAGTAAAAAAGATGTCTTTAATTAAA
This sequence comes from Cardamine flexuosa, assembly GCA_963555745.1. Lineage (NCBI taxonomy): Eukaryota > Viridiplantae > Streptophyta > Magnoliopsida > Brassicales > Brassicaceae > Cardamine > Cardamine flexuosa. Next base: position 3,360,820 of record OY743218.1, read on the forward strand.
TTAAAATTATATTTTGACAAATTTTCATTTGAAAACAGAAAATTTAAAACTAATTCATAATCTTAAAATGTAAAAAAAATAAAAAGAAAAATAAAACCATAGATAATTAAAAAAAAAATTTACATAGGAATAAAAAAAAAATTTAAAAGAAAAAAGAATTCTAATTTTCATGAATCTTATTATATAAAGACAAATGATTCAAATTTAGTAATTCGCCTGATTGTGATACATGTTAATTAAAATGATCATATTTTGATATGTGTTTAGTTAAATAAAATCATTAATTATCAGGAAAGAAAAAATAAAAATACAGTTTATTAAGAAACCATGAAGTAGTATAGAGTTTGAAACAAAACCAAACCAAAAACATTAAAACATAACAAAGAGATGCAGAAAGACATTATTATATAAAAGAGAATGACACGTGTCAATTAAACCATAAATTAAAATCATATAATTTAATTTTAGAGTTAGTTACTTCTTCACATCTACTAATTTGGATCCAGAGAAAGGTCAAGGTGTTTATACTTTTGCTAACGTTTGAAGATGATGGTGGATTAGAACCCAACGACTAGAAAAAAAATTATGATCCCAATATATGAATAAATTTGAGAGATGGTGACTAAAATACTGAGATTGAGAATGTCTTTCTTAAAACACCAAGAGATTAGAAATCGTGAAGGTGCAAGAAAAAAAATATCTAAACCAGATAACTACAGCAGGAAACGAAGATCTTGCTAGAAGAATATCTCGCTTATATATGTGTGAAAGCATAGCCATCGGTTACAAGATTCATTTTTCCAAATCTTACACTAGACATTTGATGTGATGTTTTATGCATCAGGTTTTATCCAATATCTAAACTCCGCAAGTGCACAGTTGTGCGCGGCAGTATAGTGGTGAGATCGATCCACAAAGAGTAAAGAGCGTTATAGATCCGTAGATCTAAACAGAGCTAGGATGAAAAATATGGAAAGTGTCACAAAAAGAAATCCGAATAAAATCCCAATAAAAATCTTTTAAATAAGGAAATAAAATCAATTAAAAACAAATGTTGGGATCTTGAAAATCGCAGGGATTTAAATAAATAAAAAGTATAACTAACCGTATTAGCAGTTAAATGATCTAAATCTAGAACACAAACACTGTACCAAAATAAATCTTTTTAATAAAAGCAAATATTATTCTATCATAAATCCGCTAAGATCCTATGATAGCATATTCCGACCTAGTTTGATAGAGTTCACTTGTAGATCCAGCTTCAACTCTTGGAAATCTAGAAATCAAGCTTACAAACTATAGATTCTGGGTAGAATAGCCAACACTAGCTGTACTATAAAACCATATGAATCATTTGATGGATTCGTCAACCTAACAAAAGTATTTGATTCATAGAAGTAAAGATCTACTAACCATAATTCTAATCTATAACAATAACCTAACTAAACATTAAATCCCTTTGAATAAATCTCATCTCCCAACATATAGATCTACTCAACCATGCCAATTGGTTGATATATCATTATGTGGTGTGGTTGAAACACACAAAGAAAGAGATGAAAATAGATTGTAGATCTTGAAAATAGATTGTAGATCTTGAAAATACAATGAAAATATTTTAGATATGAGAAAACAATGTAAAAATTACAGATCTGAAATGAGAAATAAAAATGGCAGAGTAATAGTAAAATTCGTGTTTAGGTCTCTCTGGCCGCTCAGGAAATGAGCATTATTTATAGGGTGTCTTCTAGGTCAAAACTCGGAGTTAATGTGCGATTTGGAGAATATTCGTGACTGTGATCAATCGATCCTACTTGGATCGATTGATCTTCTTCCTCTGATCCGTGCCACCTCATAGATTCCTTTGACTGACCGATCTGTTTCGGGATCGGTCGATCGTAGCCATGCTTGGTCGATCCTCTTTGGGATCGATCGATCCAGGATGTCTCCAAAATCCAATGATGTGTAAAAACGTCCAAAGTTGCTCCATTTTGCTCATTTTAGCTCCAAGGAAGTGGAAACCTGAAAAGACACTAAAACCGACCAAAAGAACACAAAACTTAAATTCTAGACTCAATAAGACAAGTAAAAGAATAATAAAATGGGTCAAAATAGACACTCATCACACCCCCAGACTTGAATCCTTGCTTTTCCTCAAGTAAAAAACAAGACAATGAAACAAAGTACAGAAGTGGAAGTTTGAAAAACAGGAACTTACGCTTAGCTTTAAAAATCCATCATGTTGATCATGTAAACCAAGAAGAAACCTTGTGAAAGGTTAATCGAACTTTAGCAGTACAACATGTACTTTACCATAAGCATAGCAAACATTACCGTACTCTAGCATCCGAGATCTAAAGGAACTTCTGAAATCTCCATTGTTAACCTTTTAACATTCCTTAAGTGTTGCGTGCAGTCTCACTAAGGGAGTCGAAATGTTTGCTATAGGCTAGTAACGGGGGCCATTTTAAGGGTGATGGTTAGGCATGACAAATGAACTCCGGTGCAAGGCAATGCGCAAAATCACAGTGAGACGGGAACCAAAGATGGTGCACAACCTCCTGAACCTTGGATCCCAAGTAAGATTCTATATAATGATCCTAATAGAGTTGCTATTGGTGCTAACATAAAATAGATAACATAAACAAATAACTAACTAAATAAATAAAAAGTTTTATTCTGGTTCCTTCAGACTTCATTCCCTTCTCTTTCTCTTCGTTTTTTTTCTTCTTTTTCAAAACAGAGTGTCGGGATGAGACGGGATCGATCGATCAAGGTAGGATCGGTCGATCCCAAAGCATTTTTTCTGAGAAGGGGAAGTTGGAACCAGTTCTGGGACAAGTAAACAAAAGAAAACACAATATTAATAACATATGAAAGCAGTCACCCCTTCCCCCAGACTTAAATCACTGCGTCCCACAGTGATATAATATCAAAGAAAATGAGTGCTGCGAAACAACACTGGAGATAATGAATTGTGAACAAGAAAGCAAACTATAAACCGTGGAAGGAATGTTACAACCAAAAGGGAGCATTCGTCTGTACATGAACCGGTTTTCAGCTTTTCTCGTCTTGGGGATCGATCGATCTGGGTAGGATCGGTCGATCCCAGCGTACTGAAACTTTTTAAAATTCGCATCTTCTGCGTTTTGCACCTGTTTCCAGCCAGCTCAACACAAAAACATCATCATATCTTATTTTGGAAAAAAAATAAATAAATTGAAACAACTGAAGGGAAATAAAATAGAATAGTTTTATTATTCAAAAGCAAAAATAAATTAAGAACATGTTGGGTTACTTTCCAACCAGAGCTTGTTTTTGCAAAGTCACTAGCTTGACTTAGTTTTATATCAATTGGGTTCTGGGTTCATTGGAGGAGTGGTATCCTCCTCATCCTTCACAGTGGGGGTTTGGCCAAACGCAATTGGGTATCTCTTGATAGTCTCAATGGGAAAGCATATGACCTTGTCCCCAACTCGCAGCTTTATTCTCCTTTTGGGTATGCTGATAGATGCTTGGGCGGTCACTAGGAATGTCCGTCCTAAGATTAGATCTGGTTCATCGCAGTTCATATCCAACACAAAGATGTTTATCAGAACATAGCTATCACCCACAAGAATTGGTATGTTGGATAAGATTCCTACAGGGTTTTGGAGTGGTCCATCAACCAATTCTATTTGGGACACAATAACCTTGCATTCTTGAGGGATATGACATTTATACTAGCTCTAGTGTCTATCAATCAGTTCCTTAAAAGAGTCCTTCCAATTGTGACGGGTATACGAAAATCACCTGGATCTTCTCTTTTGGGAGGGAGTTTATCCTGCCTTTTATTGTTTAGGTAATCCTGGAGGTAGTCAGTTGCTCCTTGAAGTGTAATCATACCGGCAAGGATATCCAAAGTGAAATCTGCCATCAAAGGTAACACATACTTGATTTCCTCAAAAGGTAACCTTGCTCCCCATTCACCAACTATCTCATCAACCTTGTTCTCCGTGATAAGATCCATCTTCGTAGGAGTTGTTTTTTCTATATCTCCCTGATTTCTAAACTCTTTTAGGGTTTTTTTCTCGGGAGGTTTATAAAGCTGCATTTGCGGGGATCGATCGATCTTGACCTGGATCGGTCGATCTTTCCCAATTTTAAAATCAGTATCGAGGAAGTGGGATCGATCGATCTCACCCTGCTGGTCGATCTTGGCGGAATCCATATCGATCTTTTTATCGAGAATACATTGGCTCTCATCGCTGGATCGATCGATCTCACCTTTGGATCGATCGATCTGAGTGGATTTTTGCTCTTTGATTTCTAGAACTCTCTCAATTGTGGAAACTTCCAGGATCTCGTTCACCAAGTGAACAACATCGATAGCATCAAAATCGTTAATCACGAATGTTTGACAATTAACGGTAGGTTGCATATCGATGGTCTCAACGTAAAGTTTCACAACTATTTTTCCGAGGCAGATTTTTATCCTTCGTTTGGGTACATTTATGGATACTCCAGCTGTAGCTAAGAAAGGACGTCCTAGGATAAAGTCAGTACCATTATCGTCCAAGTCTAAAACTATGAAATCAGCGAGTATGTAGCACGAGCCTACCAATATCGGAATATCAATTAGGATTCCTTGTGGTCTCCGAGTTGTTCCATCAGCCATAGTTATTTTCTTGGTGGTTTGCTGCATAGTTAACAGTCCAAGCTTATGCGAAATATAGAGTGGTAACACATTGATGCTTGCTCCCAAATCAACCAAGCTGTTTTGAAAACTGGTATTTCCAATGGTGTACGACAAGATGAATTTCCCGGGATCTTCAAGTTTCCTTGGAAGTTTTTCATGCATTTGCTTATTGCAACTTTCCCTTAGGAATTTGACAGAGTCTTCCATAGTGGATTCCCCAGTGAAAATTTTCTTTAATTGATCTTCCACTAAGTGGATCATTGAGTAGACCTCTGGAAAGGGTAGTCTAACTCTCATCTCTTTAGCTATCTTTTCGCATTTCCACTTATCAAATTCATGGTAGGTTGATTTAGGGATCGGTGGTAATCTCTTTTCAGAGGGTGCTGAAAATTCCATGATTGATTTAGCTGGTTCGGTCGAGAAATTCTGGTCTTTCAACACAGGGGATTTATCAGTTTCACTGGGGGTCGACCGCTCCTGATCAATTTCCATTTCTCTGAGAGTAGCGTAACAATGCTCTGCTTCTTCTATCTCATCATCCATGGAGTGATCACTTCTATTTTCTGACGTTTCCGGTTCTTCAGGAATTGTCAGCTCCCTGTTGTAAAAGCTATCTTTTATGTCATCATTGAAGAAATCGTATTCTTCATCATCAGACAGATAAATGACTTTCCTGTCTCCTCTGGTAAGATATATTTTTGGAACAACGCGTTTTCCGCTTCTAAGTTCAATGAAGTGTAGAGATTCGTTGGGGTTGTTTTCAGGTTTTCCTGGGAAAGTTCTGGTTGGGGCCCTAATTTTCTCAGAAGTTTGAGCAACTTGATTTTCTAAAACCCTTATGTGAGTTCCTAAGGCATCAAATTTCCCATTGAGATTCTCATAAACTCTATCAACCTTAGCATTGATATCCCCAACAAATTTCTTCTGTCCTTCCATGATTTGCTGGTATAAGGATTCAATCTTCCCCATGGAACCAACATTCCCAGATTGGGGGTTGAATCCAGTTTTACCATAACCAGCACTGTTATGGAAGTTCTCTTGGTTTTGAGTACTCCGAGATAGATAAACCTGATCTCCAGGGTTCTCAACATTAGTACTGTGGTAAGACATATTAGGATGGTTCCTAAAATTTGGGTTAAAACCCCGGTTTTGGTAGTTTCCCTGTCCACCGAGAAAGTTGATATGCTCAGTTTGATCCTCCTCATCATTGAACTCATCACTTTCCAAGAGATTAACAGATCTCTTTTGAGCTCTCATCAGAATGTCCACCTTAGCATTAAGCTCCTCTATGATCTTATCACTCACCCAAGCGGGGTTGACTCTCCTATCATAGTCAGAAGATCTGTTAGAGTCGCTTGCTGCCAGGTTTTCGATGAGCTCCATTGCTTCCTCCAGCGTGTTGCTCATGAAGTCTCCCCTACTAGCTGTGTCCATAGCCATTTGATAATTCATTTCAACTCCATTGTAGAAAAAGTTCATCATGTCCGACTCGGTGTAGCTTCGAGGGGGACAGTCCCTTAAGTATTCCTTATAGTGTTCCCAAACTTCATAGAAGGGCTCAGTACTAGCTTGGCGGAATGTGGCTATTTTGTTTTTTAGCGCTGTGGATCTAGCTTTGGTGAAGAACTGCTGAATGAAAGTAGCTTGGTATTCACCCCAGCTTGTGATAGATCCAGGACTCAAAGATTTCAGCCATCTATGAGCCTTATCAGCGAGGGAAAAGGAAAATAGTCTACAACGGAGGTAGTCTTGGGGGACTCCGTAGGCTTTGGTGGTACTACAAATCTCCTCAAAGATATCAATATGGTCCATTGGGTTCTCGTTAAATAGCCCATGGAATTGATTCTGTTTAACCATGAAGATTATTTAAGGTTTAATCTCAAAATCTTGCCTCTGGATAGGAGGGAGAATGATAGCAGATCAGTTCCTATAGTAGACGTGCGGGGCATCTTGCTTGCCTAAGGTAACCCTGCGTTGCGGGACTTGCAGTCCCGGCAGAGCTTTTATGCCAACCCCAACAGCTCCAACATCATTGAGAGGTCTTCTATTATCCTGACCCTCTCTCTGCCGGACTGCATCTGCATTCTCATCATCAACAACAAGGGGAATGTTTCTAAGGTTATTAGGATCAACCATACTAACCTTATCTTTTGCTTTCCTTGTGGTTTTGTTTTTCTTTGTTTCCTTGATCTTCCTTGTGGATTTCCTTGTCAACTCTTCTATGCTCAGGTCTTGTAGATCTTCAGAAGCCTTGCTCCTTAATTGCATACACCTGAGAAGTAAAAGAAGTTTGAAGATCAGATCCAGAAAAAGATCTTTGGGATCAATCGATCTTGGAAGAGATCGGTCGATCTCGAGAGAAAAATGATTGAACGATCAAAGAGGGATCGATCAATCTTGCACAAAGTAGGATCGGACGATCTTTAGGGATCGGTCGATCGTGCAAGAAGTAGGATTGGTCAAACTTATGGGGATCGGTCAATCTCAGAGACATAAATAAAAATGCAGAAAATAAAAAAATCGTAGACTAGGTTTAAAAACTTCAATCTAAAAGGTACAACTACTCCCCGACAACGGCGCCAAAAACTTGATGTGATGTTTTATGCATCAGGTTTTAGCCAACATCTAAACTCCGCAAGTGCACGGTTGTGCGCGGCAGTATAGTGGTGGGATCAATCCACAGAGCTAATAGATCCGTAGATCTAAACAGAGCTAGGATGAAAATATGGAAAGTGTCACAAAAAGAAATCCGAATAAAAATATTTTAAATAAGGAAATAAAATCAATTAAAAAAAAAGTTGGGATCTTGGAAATTACAGGGATTTAAATAAAAAAAAAAGATATATAACCGGATTAGCAATTAAATGATCTAGATCTAGAACACAAAACTATACCAAAATAAATCTTTTTAATAAAAACAAATATTATTCTATCATAAATCCTCTAAGACCCTATGATAACATATTTTAACCTAGTTTGATAGAGTTCACTTGTAGATCCAGTTTCAACTCTTGGAAATCTGGAAATCAAGCCTACAAACTATAGATTCCGGGTAGAATAGGCAACACTAGTTGTACTATAAAACCCTATGAATCATTTGATAGATTGATCAACCTAACAAAAACATTTGATTCATAGAAGTAGGATCTATTAACCATAATTCTAATTTATAACAATAACCTAATTAAACATTAAATCTCTTTGAATAAATCCCATCTCCCAACATATAGATCTACTCAAACATGGCAATTGGTTGATAGATCATTATGTTGTGTGGTTGAAAACACAAAGAAAGAGATGAAAACAGATTGTAGATATTGAAAATGCAATGAAAATACTTGAGATCTGAGAAAAAGTAATGTAAAAATTACAGATCTGAAATGAGAAATAATAATTGCAGAATAACAGTAAAATTCACGTGTAGGTCTCTCTGGCCACTCAGGAAATGAACATTATTTATAGGGTATCTTCTAGGTCAAAATTTGGAGTTAATATGCAATTTGGAGAATATTCGTGACTAGGATCGATCGATCCTACTTGGATCGATCGATCTTCTTCCTCTGATCCGTGGCACCTCACAGATTCCTTTGACTGACCGATCTGCTTCGAGATCGGTCAATCTTAGCCATGCTTGGTTGATCATCTTCGGGATCGATCGATCCAGGATGTCTCTAAAATCCAATGATGTGTAAAAAGTCTAAAATTGCTCCATTTTGCTCATTTTAGCTCTAAGGAAGTGGAATCCTGAAAAAACACTAAAACCGACCAAAAGAACACAAAATCTAACTTCTAGACTCAAATAGACAAGTAAAAAAACAATAAAACGGGTCAAAATAGACACTCATCAACGTTCGGATTTGTTTCATATGTTTTGGTTTTTCGGCTTTAGAGGCATGTGACCCATTCGGATACTAAAATTTTTGGTTTATTGACTAATTGATTATCTGGATTCGAATCAGGTTCAGGTACAAGAAGTATCAGTACAAATACATATAAATTTTTTTGTTAGATTTTGGTTAAAATTTCAAAATTTAACTAAAAACTTTAAGATATTTTGATTTTTAGGTTTATAATTGTTGGGTAATGATATTATATTAAATCAAACTATCAGTAATATTTTTGGATAAATAATTATATTTAAAATATATAATGTTTATTTAATTAAATTAAATTAAAATTATATTTTACAAATCTGATCATCGGGTAAATCCTAATCTAGTATATATATATATGATTTCTTTATATTTAATATATTTTAAAGCATTTTAATTTGTCTTCTCTTATCTTTATGCTCATTTTCCGGTTAACTTATGTGTATACAAGTTTTAAAATGTATTTTTATTAACTTATATGTTTTTTATCTTCTTAAAAAATATTCGGTTTTCACTTTTTTATTATAATTAAATTTCTAAGTAATTTTCATTACTATAGTTAATTCCTCATTAAAATTTGTCTTTTCAGTAGAATACAATTTTAATATAATTTATAAATAAAAAGTAATATTTAGTGACACAATATTTTTAATTAGGTAACTATATGATGATGTGACACTAAAAAAAGAATTCTTCAATATATTAATATATATAATGAAAACATATTTATAAATAAATAGTGAAATTAGTATGTCAGTGTTCTGCTGCTGGAGACAAAATATTTAAGTCCCTTCTATTTCGCAGATTCCTATCTTGTCACTGATCACGTGCGTAGTACTTGATGGTGAAAACTGAAAACGTGTACCGAAACTACATACTGTAAATGGTAATAAATATAGAGAAATTTGGATATAAAAAAACTCTAAAATTTTTTGGGAAGAATTTAAAAAATAAGAATATTTTAGATTAAATATAATTATATATATATTTTTTTACAACTTTGATGAAATAATTTCTTTTAAGTGAATGTCTCTTTTATACCTTCAACATTAATTTTTTTGAATATTTTACAAAAATTAATTAAATCTTACAAATCTAATACAATATATATTACTAAACCGGTTAACAATATGTATTAATAAAACAAAAAATTATTTTAAATAAAAAGTGGTGGATAAAATATTATTTTCTCCATCTTTTTTTTTTTTCAAGTGATGAAGTTGATTGCAAATTAAATATTCTCTCACATTTATCTTCATCAACAATCAATTTCTACTCTTTCCTCTCAATCAATCTCCATACACCACATATCACGTAAATTTGCATCATAATTAAGGAAAAATAACAAAAAACTTGGAAAGAAGAAAACAAAACAGTGATAGTAAAAGGAAGAAGAAACCGTGAAGAAGATGACGTGAAATGTTAGTTTCTAGGGTTATAGAGTTAATAATTGTTTATTTTACAATTGAATATAATTCAAAAATAAAATCTATATAATCGATAATATATATAAATATAATCAAGAATATCACAAAAAATATTCACAAAATATTTTGTTTTCCTTATTTTTAGATGAAATTTCCATATTTAACTATATTTTGTAAATTTCAGAATATGTATTCTATTCTAAATTTTTTAGAACATGAACAAAATGTAAAATACATATTCTAAATTATAGAATATATTTTCTATATTTTAGAATATGTATTCTAAACTGTTTAGAACATGAATAACTGTTAGAAAATGTTTTCTAAATTATTTAGAATATGTATTCTAAAATATTTAGACTATGTATTCTAAATTTCTGTTCTAAAATTTTCAGAACATGTAAAAGTTATAGAATACGTAATCTAAATTTCGTAGAACATGTACAACTGTTAGAGTACGTAATCTAAATATTAGAATACATATTCTAAAAGTTTTAGAACAACTTTTATCAAGTTAAAAACTAACTTAAAACTGTTTAAAATCAAAAAGTTTATTCTTTAAATCTTTTTCATAGTTGTGTATCTACATGACTATAAGGTTTTTTTTTTTAAACAGTTATTTATCTAGTATCAAGGATAGTTTAGGAAAAATTGACACTTTCAAAATAAAGGTTTAGATGGACAAAAATAGTTTTAAAGATCCTTTATTTTCAATTTTTTGTCCATCTATACCTTATTTTGTAAATTGTCAATTTTCCCTAATCTACCTTTCCTACTAAATTATAAATATTTTAATACAAAAAACCTGTTACAAATGTAAAAAACCATGTTTCAAGAAGATTTAAAGAAATTTTTTTTTGAGTTTAGGCAGTTTAAGTATGTTTTTTGAGGATTAAAAGTTGTTCTAAAAAGTTTAGAATTCGTCTTCTAATGGTCTAAATATTTTAGAAGTCGAGATCTAAAAGTTGTTCATGTTCTAAAAATTTTAGAAATCGTATTCTAAAAATTGGCTAAAAACGTTCATGTTATAAAAAGATCACAAGTACCAAAAAGACACAAGTGTAGCCGTTGTGGTAAAGAAAGACATAACAAAACGACATGTGATCTAGCGATATAAATGGTTAGTGCATTTATATGTGTTTCGTTTGCTATACAAAATTTTCCATTTTTATTGACTGTTTCTCCTTTTCCTTTTCAGGATTGTCTTGCTACTATCATCATTGTTTACTTTAAACTTCAGATTCTTAATGTTTTTCCCTTTTCTATAAGCTAAATTTAATGTTCGGATATTGGATTTAAATATGATGTCTGATTGGTTTTAGAGTATTTGAAGTGTTAGTGATTGATCTATCATAACAATTGGCATATCGATCAATTTTCAAACAAATAAATCTAACATTAGTAAATTCAGACTATTAACGATCGATCGATCAGTTAATGTATACGGTCGATCTGTTAATGTGATCAAACGTTAAATTGTACACAAAGTGAAGAAAAGTTTCAGAGGCTGTATAATCGTGATCACATACATATTTCCCTAAGAAACCTTCTTATTCATTTAAAAGGTTTGGAAGCACATAAAAGATAGAAGACTGATAAGGATTTATAGGGCAGATCTAAAATCAGTTTCAGTATCATATTCCGCCTCCTCAGAAATCTTAACAAACTTCTGATCGATCAAAAGAGACAAATACGTTGAAGAAGCATGAGCTACTCATCATCAGGTTCTACTGGAAGAGGATCTGGAGCACAAGTTGAACGTGTTGTTGGTGTTCCTAAGATGTGTTGGTGTGGAAACTCACCAATTGTTTTAACATCTCAAACCAATTCTAATCCATCTCGTAGATTCTACCGGTGTGAGTTTGCTGCAAATAAAAATGTATTGTTATTATTTTGTAATTGTTATTGTAATGATCGGATATGCATCCAAACAATGTGTATATGATATGTTGTAGCTGAGCAATGACAAGCATGTATTCAAATGGGTTGATGAGGCGTTACACGATGAGATCAAGTTTGTTGCTATTAAAGCTTTAGAAATTGAAGAAGAGGTGAATAACATAAAAAAGTGTCTCACTGACCAGAGGTATGAAAAGATGAAAATGGAACTAGAAGAAAAGCTAATGCAGAAGACACTATTTGAAATTACAAAGGCAAAATCAGGTTTTATGAAGGCATTGTTGTTTGTTGTTGTTCCTGGATGTATCCTACTAGTAGGATGTAGTAAAGCACTTGCTTAGAGTGAGATTTCCCTAGTTTAACTATGTTGGAGTTTTCTACTTATGTGTTTTACAATATTGGGTTTGTTTCAAAGAAATGTTCAATAAAGGGAAACGTTATAGTACAAGTTATTTCAAAGTACTTAAAATATCATGCAATAAAGTACTTAAAATATTCAAATACAAATTCTCAAACATAACAATAAGTGATTCATTGGCAGTTTGATGGACTCTCGCTGGAGCTATGGCTTTGTCCTGTTTCCCTTCTATGTTTGCTGTGGCCTGTATGAGAAGAAGAATGGGAGTTTGCCTCTTCTGCATGCTTATTGCGCCTCTCCTTCTCTTGGTTAGTCATTTCTTGGACCTGGGGATGAGAACAACGACATGGTCTAATCTTTGAAATTGCTCCCCATATCTGATGTAGCATTGCATTGTGTTTAACTTGTGACTCAATGATCCATTGTTGTCTTTCAACTTCAGAATCTTGTGGTGGGAGTGGTGGCAAGTTGTACTGGCTTGAATCAGATGCTAATAGGTGGAACGGTTGCTGAGTTGTCTGCTCTCCCATCTCATCGTCCGAAGGATGCTCGATTGGATCATTGGTAAGGGACTCACCTGGGAGAAACTCTATGTTCTCACAAGACACGAGTGATGTGATATTTGGTTGTGGTAACTCACATAACAAGGTTTTACCAGCTCTATCCATGTAACGGTATCTTATTGGTTCGTATACTTTAGGTCTCTTCTCGAGTATCTGACAGTGCTCCAAATATTTGAAATTGATTGTGCGTACCTCCTTAATCGTCTCTTCAATGGAGAGTTGTATGTCTTCAAAAAAGAGAAAAAGAGGGGTAAGAATCGTACCCATATGCAACGCCTTTTTCGAATTAGGTGCAGTTTTCTTGAGGTTGACAAACATAGTAGCCAAGACAGCGCCAAAGTTAACATTGTTGTCCGGCACGTCGTCATACTCCACCAAAAGTTGCTTCACACCATAAAAAATCATCCAAAGCTCAACATCACGAACTGAACCAGACTCAGCTTTAAAGAAGAAGGTATTGCTGATGATCTTTGCCACTAATCTCAACACGGGATTGTGAATCTTACTAATTTTAGGCTCCTCTGATGTGTAACGACCTGTCCCAATCAAATTCCAGAATCTCGTCGAGTTTTTGAATTTCGGAAATGCAAATTCTTCCCCATGGTTAAACCCATATATGTCACAAAATTCAAAAAGAGATAAGGATCGGAAATTCTTTTTCAAAAAGAATGAGAGTTTCCCTTGGCTCGCTACCGGGTGTTGCGGATGTTCATAAGTGAGATGACATGTTGCCACGAACTCTCAAACCAACTTAGGGTGTGTATGATGACAAAGGCAATACAATCTTCCAAAACCCATGTTCTTGAACACTAACTCCACATCCTTAAGAATCTCAAGTTGTTCCAATAAATCCTCACAAGCAAATCTAGTAGGTTCAATTTGCAGTTGTTCCATCGCTTAAATGAAGTCATGGTCGTGCTTATCCAACTTTTTGGTGATTGGTCTCAAGTGGATATCACAAGCTCGCGTCCTCGCATTGTTGTAATAGTAAGTTCGATCTATGTAATACACAAATCACCAATAAAACCTAGTTAATACATATATAGTTATTTATTTGGGTTAATAGACAATAACCCGGGTTAATATACATCTAAAAATGAAAGAATTTAACAAACTTGTATAACAATTGCATCTAAACTTTTTTTAGATGCAATTAATCTTTATGAGGTCTTACTTTTTTTAGATCTGCGGTTTTGAGCTACTTCGTCACCTCCGCACCTTGGCTCGATCTATCCTAATAAAAATCCAAAAGAATTTGTTCGTCGAATAAGAAAAAGAAGAAGAAAATTGAATAGAGGTTTTTTGTTCGTCGAAGAAGAAGAAGAAGAAGAAGAAGGAATAAAAGAAGAAGAAGAAGAAGAAGAAGAAGAAATAGAAGAAGCCGATTTTCCCAAATAATTACTTATAATCGATTGTAAGTGGAAATCGGTTTCTTAGTGATCCAAATTAATTACTTCCTGGTCTATTTTATCAAATCAAACGGTTTAGTCGGTTTTCTAAAAATTTCGGTTTTAATCATTTATTTGGATCGATCGATCTTAATTAATGATCGATCGATCATACACCAACTGGAAAATTTTCACATATCTAACACAAAATAGATCGATCGATCGGTATATGTGATCGATCGATCATACACCAACTGGAAAATTGTCACATATCTAACACAAAATGGATGGATCGATCTTAATAAATGATTGATCGATCATACACCAACTGGAAAATTTTCACATATCTAACACAAAATGGATTAATTGATCGATATATGTGATCGATCGGTATATGTGATCGATCGATCATACACCAACTGGAAAATTGTCACATATCTAACACAAAATGGATCGATTGATCTTAATAAATGATCAATCGATCATACACCAACTGGAAAATTTTCACATATCTAACACAAAATGGATCGATCCATCGGTATATGTGATCGACCGATCATATACCTACTGGAAAATTTTAAAGTGAAGATATAACTAAATAGATCATAACAAATGTGATGAAATACGAAATGAAAATAAGAATTTTTAGGAACCAAACACATATATCCCAATGTATACTACAAAACAAGATTTGAAAGAATAAAAAATACTAAGAACTATCAATCAAGGTCGACAATCTCGTCAGAAGGTTGAGGAGGCTCAAAAAGCTTCATTCTCTCTATTAAAACCGGATCGCTGGCAGCTTCTCAAAGATCAATAGCTAGCCTATGTCGTGCTTCATGAATGTTGTCATCATTTATCAAATCAAAAGGTAAATTTAGTAAATGACACTCTATGTGTTTCACCGCATAAACTCCACAATCGCAATGTGATTTATTCAACCCACTTGGCATAGGGACATTTACGACCTTGTAAGATTTCAAAAGTGGCATTTTCCCATCAATCTTTCCATGAACTTCCTTTACTATACGAGGGATGATCATTGCAAACGGCTCTGCATTTCTTCTGTTGTTGTATCCATAACAATCAAACACTTCTACAGTTCTTATCACCGAGATTCACCGGAGCATAAATCCTGTCAAAATCTGTTATCCACTTTTTGTTCGTCCTTCCATGACATGGCAATTCCCCGTTAGCATAAGCTAAGAGCTGAGTATCCCACAAGTGTTCTTTTTTATTAGACATGAGCTTCTCATATTCTTGTTGTACGTTCATGCTAAACGTACAACTCATGAATCCAACACGGTCTGAATTCAACCGGCCTAATGACGTAAACTCCCAAAATCTGTACATCACTGCATCCATTTCCTGGAAAACGTTTCTTTGTGTTTAAAAAACAGTAACCAAAGTGTCAACTATAACTAATATAAAAGGTAATATATACTTAGTTTTCAAGCCAGACTTTTTTCGTCATGACACGGTTTAGTGTTGGAAAATCAAGTAACATTGGACCCAACTGAAATCTTCTGAAAAAGGGAAAAGTTGTAGTTAATACAGTACTAAAAACTTTACCAAAACAATAAGTTATTAACTTACGAGTTATGCATGAACCACTCTTGGAAAGGATTCCATCTTTCATCTCCATAGTAAACCAATATTGCATCTTTATCGGTCTTACCAGGATTTTTGTCATATTCTCTTCTCCACGCTTCCCTTTGATCGTTAACCTTCTCTAATATTTCTTTATGTTCCTTGGGTACATCTTTCTTTGGGAATAAATTTCCTACTTTTATGTCTAGGAATTCCTATGTACCCATAGTAAGGTCTACGTCAAGAGGCTGAGAGAAGATATCACCAAATATATCATTTTCAACCTGTCAGAAAAATAAAAAATATAAAAAAACATGTATGAAAATATGTACTTACGTCTACATAAAATCATACATTATCATATGAAACGAGTACTTAAAAGTATACAATTAATACATAAATGACATATTAGATTCAGCAAATTACATACATTACTTCTAACATATTCGACATCAAATACATAAATATAAAGGATAAACTCATCTATGTTTTACATACCCCAGAGTTGTGATCGACTAGTGATGGAGAATCCGTTTCTCTATTGGTTTGAATTGGAACTGCTGATGTTGGTATCATTTTTCTGATTCCTAAGACTTCCCCCTCTAGTTTATCCAATCTCCTCACCACTTTGGACTCAAATTTATTCAACCGCACGTCAATGTTGTCCGTCAAAGTCTGGAAAGAAGATTGGAACAAACCTGACAAGAAGGACTTCATATCTTCATTAGAAGTCTCTTGTACATATTGACTTTGTGCTGCTGCTCGCTGACACAACAACGTCGGTTTCCTTGACTCTGCACCAACATCTGAAGGCTTCTTCCTTTTGTTCTTCGAACTAGAAGCTTGAAATTTTTCACCTTCCTTCTTCTCAAAGCTCTCAGACCCAACCACAGTTGTACCTTGCTTCATCTCAGTTTTATCCAAACCATCACTCAAACCATCATTCTCCTCTTGAGTACTATCTTTATATACTCCAATATCATCATGCTCTTCTTCAGGCTGTATGGTTTCATTCATCACATCATCTTGTTCAACACTTCCCCAAATGAAGTCTTGGAAATCATATCCAAATTATCAACTTCAACATCATTGGTATCATCTGGCCTCAAGAACTCTGCATCGTCATGTACGTCAAAATTTCCTGTCTTTGAAATGTATGGATACACAATTTCCTTCATTTAAAAGATTAAAGGATTGAAAAAGTCAACTTTGAAACAAAAAATATTTTCAAATAATTAACACATGAGCATTAATAAAAGGGATGATGTTAAACTAACCTTTCGTCCAATTGACTTCTCTACAGTAATACATTCATCAAACCCAGGTCTCATACAGCCTGTCTAATTAGAACACCGAGGAAATTGGTGTTCCTTACTAATCTTCACTCCCACCAATTTTTCAAGTAGAGGAATTGCTTCCATTGCCCATATTTGAAGTGCAAATGAGAATCCTTCAAGAGAATAGTTGGTTGGGTTCTTTAAATCCACTTTTCTTTTCCTGATGTAGCTGAGTAGATAGTCAAAAGATACAAGACCCCAAGGATACATGGAAACCTATAGCAATAATTCAAAAGTGAATGAAAGAGAGAAGTGTTACAATGTTTGATAAGTGTAAGATATTTGTGAAGTGAGAAGCCCAAACCTTTTGTTTATCCATCAGTAACTTGATGTATTCAGTGGGGATGAATTTCTCCTTACTGTAACCAAATAGAATAGCAGCGATCACAGCAAGATATACCATTCTAAGCTTGTCTGGTTCTTCCCAACCGGGAGCTTGATTCAAGTAAATTTTCTTCATCTTATTAAGAGTCATGATTCTTCAACACTTTACTTCAGAACCCCCCATCATTTGTCCAATCATTTAAATCAGAACTGAAATCATCTTTGTACTTGAGTCCAGTCACTGCATGAAACTCTTGCATCGAAAATCTGAGTGGCTTATTCCCAAAAACAAACCACGGTGCATGTTTGTCTTTGTCACCAACTGCCTAGTCAACATGGTATCGACCAACCAACCCGAGTACCATAGATTGTTGTCATGTAATTCGAGTATGGGTCCAAAGACTTCATGTTTCAGAACTATAGCATACTCTCTAGGCAATGCCTTCTTGATATGGTCGAGGTATGACATGTTGCAAGAATTGTTTATCTGCTGGGTTTGGATCTCATGTCCTTTCCTAAAAAAACGTTGAGGGAATTTGTTATCCATGCCTGCACAAGTAAATAAAATTATGAGTAAATATTCACAAATACTTCATAAAAGTAATTAACATGACAACTTCACAAAACATAAATCTTGTCAATTAAGCTCTGAAAAGAATATTGCTTAATTCAAGCTTCCATGAAAACAGTTCTACCCAATATTCGATTTGGAAAAGTTTGTGGATAATGCAAAGATGCCGGCAAAACCATGTGACAAACAAGACACAAACACACAAATAGAAGATCAAGACACAAACACACTAATAGAAGATCAAGACACAAACACACTAATAGAAGATCCCCAAATCCGTAACCATAGAAACTGACTCAATCAACTTTCATAACTCAGTTTATCCACATGACAAAACTGACTTAATAAACTATCATATCTCGGTGGATGACGAAACTGATTCAATACCAAAGACAAACTCGTTTTATCCACATGAAAAAGAATTCAAGATAGACAAACTTGTTTTATCCACATGACGAAGAATTCAAGGTTTCATGTGCAGCTATTCTAGGCAATATTTGATTTCGCAAACACATATCCCCAATTTCATAACTGTAGAAACTGAATCTCATAGAAAAACTTGTAAAATATAAGAGATTGAATGAGAGAATTACCTCAGAAGATAGAACAATGGCAAGAGCTTCAACAGCATAATTGATTACGGAATTAAACCTGAAATTTAAAAGATCCTCAATTTTAATTATGAAAACCCTAGAAATTGAAACAAACAAAATAAGAAATAGAGAAGAGACTGAATCAGAGAAAAACCTAAAGAACCACCGGAAATAGTTGAAAGACCGCCGGAAGAGCTTCTAATCGCCGGCGAAATCGATTTCTAGGCACCGGAGAGTCTAATCGTCGGGGGAGAGATTGAAAAATAAATCCCGATTTGGGAAAAAAGTAAAATAAATATAATTTTTGTTTTGTTTTTAATTATTTTTCAAAACAAATATATCTATAAAATCCAATAATTTTCTTAAATCAAATACTCTACATCAGTAAGAGTATTTGATTTTTCAAAGTTTTTTCAAATTTTTAGGTTTAGAGGGGCAAATTGGATTTTCATAATTGAAAAACATTAGATCAACAAAAAAAACAAAACAAAATATAGATGGACAAAAAGTTTTAAAAAGTTCCTTTATTTTCAAATTTCCCATATATATACTCACAACATTTTAGACTCTTTTTCTCCAGATAAAACATTTTCCTGTTATTAGTATAGCATAGTATGCAACATCGCCTAGTTTTTGTTTGCAAACATCGACTAGTTAATTTAATGTAATAGTTATTTAGTGTTAAAAAAACTAAAGATATTTGGGAAAATTAGCTAAAACTAATTATTTTATCGTACTTTTTTTTAATCTATACTTTTTATTAGTTTACTTACACTCTTTCTGTTCCTCATTAATTTTATTTCTAAGGAAAAAAAATGTTTCAGAAAGATTATATTTTAGGTTTTCTATGCATGTTTTATTAGTTATTAATGATGAATTGTAAATTTCAAAACAAATAATTGAATAGTACTATTGGTTTAGGATTATAAAAAAATGTTATTTACAAAAAACAATGTATTTATAATAAATTTTTAATGAGCTTTCTTAATATGTGTGAAAATTTTAGAAATAGGATTAATAAAGAACACATAGAGTATTAACTACCAAAATAACCTTTAATTAAATTTTCTGTGTATTAGTTTAAAAAAAAAATATTAAATCATAAACTTCCTTTTCTTTTCTTCAGTATAGGCTAAAAAATAAAATAAAATCTGATCATGGTCAATAGATATGAAATTATTTAATAAAACAGATAGATAGTTTTCATGGTTCCAGGTTAATTTCAAACAATCATTTTGGAGCCTCTAAACGTGGGAGATGTAGGGAGAGGAAAAACAAACTCAATGTTCCATCTTCGTTTTTAAGCCAAACTCCATTTCAAGATTTCCTGCAATGAAGAGATATTTAAGGACCTTTTACATTTTTGCAGTAACTGATATTTAGATTGCTAATTCATTGAGTTACACCTAAAACAGAGCATAAAGATCATCTTCTATTACTCTGCTAGTTCCTGCTGCTGGTGAATTCTAAACCCTTGAATCTGTTGGTTTTGAGCTCATTTTTGCTGAGACGATTGTAGCCAAAACAGTAACAAAAGTAGCCAAGTTAGTATCACTTCTTTATCTCCTGATCTATAGTCTAGATGCTATCAGTTCTATCTTGAGATTCATTTTATTAAAGTTTAACCCAAAACAAAGTTTAATTAAATTATAAATGATAGAGTTTCTTAAGCTATGAATGTTCGTATGACTAGTTATTTTCAGTAATCATATAGACATGTTCTGTTTTTTTTTAGATTTTTTTTTATCTAGTAGGGTTCAAGTTAAATGAGCCTTGCTAAAATTTTGCAGGTTGGTTGATCAAGCGTTCACAAATTTTGCATGTTGGTTGATCTAGAATATGTATTCTACTTTACGTATTCTAGAATATGTATTATACTTTACGTATTCTAGAATACGTATTCTTTACGTAATCTAGAATACCTATTATGCCTTAAGTAATCTAGAATATGTATTACTTTACGTCTACTTTATGTAATCTACGATACATCTTCTACTTAATCTAGAATTCGTATCCTACCTTACCTAATGTAAAATACATCTTCTACCTAATCCAAAATAAATAAGCTATGATTTAGAGATTTATTGTTATCCACAAACCCTTATTTTAGACCAAATCATTAGACGACATAGATATAAACAAACACAGATCAAACCGAAAAGAGAAGAAGTTCAAATGAAGGAGTAAAAACAAAACGAAAAAGAAGAAGATGAAAGAACTATGTTTGGGTATCTAAATTAATTCTTAATCGTTTAGGATTCAACTTTTTTCTATTATATCTAACTTAATTCTTAATTTCATAGATGAATATGTTGCAGACCTACATAGTTTCTGGTGTATGGAGACTGTTTCACAATAATGAGTGGAGGTTTATTGTCGATAAGGAAATTTCAAACACTAATACAGTGATTAGATTAAAACCTTTTGAAAGTAATGATTAGTACCATTTCAAGTGTTGTGATTTCATAGTAAAATTGTAGTAAGGTACCTCAGCTTGAGACTGAGCTACTGATTGAGAGAGAGGTGTTTGGTTACATTCCAAAGGAATAGGTTTTGGAGCCACGGTTTCTTTGCTGACGATGTACTGATGAATCTGCACTTATATATTAAAAGGACATGATTATGTAAGTTGTTTCTGAAACCGAAGATGAATCATAGGTAGGAACTTAAATCATATCAAAATACATGAAGAAATGGTCAAAAGTTTAAGCCAAAAGGATATTAGTAACACTACCTTTGCTAAAAACTATAGTAATCGGCAAGTTAAGGACTTTAGCAGGAAAACAATTATTGTGTGCAGACAATAACAGCTGTGATTACGGTAAAAACTAAGCATAGCTTCTAGTAGTATTTGCGGAACAGTCACAAGTACTATTAAGTGCTGGAGATATGCAAGCTGAATCTATTGTAAGGCCGTTTGACCAATAGCTATTCCTACAGTCTATAGTGACGAAATGGTATAGACCATACTCGACAGGTTAACTAAACATCTAGCCAAATTCATATGTTTTCACCGGAATAATATGCAGAGTAGTTCAACACTTAAGGGTGTCCCAGTGAGGAACTATACCTCATCAATATGTTTTTGCAGTTCAGGAGAGCCATACTTGGGTGGAGCCTCAGAGCGATATATATATATATATATATATATATATATATATATATTTATCTTTTATCCATCACATATATGTTTTTAAAATCAAACTAACATACAGTATAATAATTCTGAGGGAAAATTTGACTTGAATAATAAAAAGTATATGTCATTGAACTCTTCTAAAAAAGTATAGATTCAAAAACCTTGGGTAAAATAATTTTTTTTTTTTCTAATTTTCCCAAGATATTTCTATACTATTAAATGAGAAACATTTTATATTAAAAAAATTAAGTAATATTATATGTAATACCATTGATTTTAGTGTTTTTAAACAAAATCATTAAAACTACAATAATAATCATAGTTAATAGAATTAAACTAAAAACTATTTAAATTATTGTAAATCATTATTAGTTTGCATGAAGTTAAACTTAGTTTTTCTCTTTTTTTTTTTTTTTTTTTGTAATATCTATATGTACTTAATTCTAGTTTACATAATCTATTAGGAATGTAGCCTAACTCATCCCAAAAGCTAGTTGAAAGAAGGAGTATTGTCGCATCCTTTATATATCGTCCAAAGATTTATATCCCAACCGATGTGAGATATTTTGGATTCTAATATGCCCT
Organism: Cardamine flexuosa; assembly: GCA_963555745.1. Lineage (NCBI taxonomy): Eukaryota > Viridiplantae > Streptophyta > Magnoliopsida > Brassicales > Brassicaceae > Cardamine > Cardamine flexuosa. The sequence goes on from OY743218.1 coordinate 3,383,144, forward strand.
CTTGAGATGTGGATAGAAAATGGTGAAAGGAAACAGTTCAAACCCAATATCCCAAAAATACCACAACAAGCATGCCACTTATATATGTGATACACAGAGTTTTAACCCTAAATAAACTATTGCAATTGTACATCAAATGTTGTAGGGATCAAATCCACAAAGACCAAGTGTCACTGATGCGGTCATCAGCCCTGATGACCAAACCGAGGAAGGCGAACCAAAGTTGAACCGGAGCACACAATGGAGCCAAGACTAGCTAAGGAGATATGCGAGCTTCCTTCAGCTCAAATGAAGACCACAACTGACTTTTATAGCTGCACAACCACTTGGGATATATACTCAATTCATTTAGAGCACACCAAGAAGATGATTCATCCCCAAAGCGTTTCACATGAAGGCGATATTAAGTTTTCAAATCAGCAGACCAGTTTCAGACCCGTTTTTGCATATGGACCAGAAAATATGTTCCACAGCCCAGACCAGCAACCTTATCGATCCAAATCAACTTGGAGCATATTCTTAGATCTCTCATGGATCCAACAATATCAATATCAGAAGAAATACCTACCAGATCATGGAGATAACAACCATTTTCCAAAAGAAGGCAGTTTGGTGCCATATAAGAAAATTAGGCAAAACAAGCAACTTGGACCAACCTATGTCGAAGATTTAAACCGTCCAGGGAAACTAGAGACTCCCAGAAGGATAACGCCAAATCCATCAGAAGGTTTCTCAATACAAAGGAGATGCGAGTTTCCATATTTGGCCGCTTCTACATGTCTCCTTTGATCATCAACGGCTAGGACATTTAATTCATGGGTTTTGGTGCATCAAAAACTGCCCAGATCAAGCCTAGACAAGCCAGAAAAGTCTACATTAATCCTTGGATGCAACTCAAGCAGATTCATCTCCAACAGCTATTTTCACATTTATTTTGATATCTCTTGTTTCTTCTTTTATATTTTTGTTACTGTTAGCTTAAAGCTTATTTAAGCTCAAATTTCTTTCATTTGTAGGACCTTTCAGTCATAAATTAATCAAGTATTTTGTTTTTCTTTTCAAAGTGTTTCTTTGCAAAAGAGTGTTCTTTTCTTTAGGCTTAAGTGTGAGACTCACTTAGCTCTATAGAAGCTGCGGGATTAGTTTGTTTGTGTGATTCAAGTCTGGTGGACCACATCCTCAAGTATTCTGACTAAATGCTGAAGTCTGCTGGACCAAATTCCCAAATCTGCTGACCAAATGGTCATGTCTGCTGAAGTCTGCTGGCTACGAAAATGAGATTTATTTCCTTTTTCTGAAAATTTTCTATTTTCTATTTTTATTTCCTTCTTTTATTTTGTGGGGGCATAAAGACTCCAAAAACCTAGATTTTTAGGGGAGGTTATTATTTTTTATTTTTTCTATTGGAGACTTCTAGCTTTGGAACTTGTAAGCTCTTGGGAGAGGGAATCTCTGACTCTACATCTCTGAAAAGATTTCTGAACCCTATTGGAGTTTTATTCTATTTGATTATGAGTTCTTTTTCATCTATTTGTTGTTTCTCTGCCTCCATGTCTTTGTAACTTCATAGTTAGGTTTAGGGATTTCAAAAGGGATTTATGAATCATTGAATCAGATATAGATAGGGAATTATTTAGGATTCTTCATCTATTGTTAGTCTTATTGCTGAAACTGAATTGATTACTTAGTTTCTGATCTTAGGTTATTTAACGCATAAAAAGTAATTGTTTAAATGCCTGAAAGAACATAGATGAATGAATTGTCCTTAGTCAACGAAAGCTGATGTTAAGGCACTCTATGAACATATTAAACCCGCTCATTAGTGCTTGTTTACAACTCTAAGTTCAAACGACAGTTTGGACACTTAGGTTGCTAGATAAAGTGATAAATACCACGATAATGGATTAGTTAAATATTTATGTTTGAGTTCTAGACGGTTCTTACTTAGCCCTGAATAGTTATCTGGTTCATGATCTCGGAATTCCCGCGAATATCCCTTGACCTAGCGCCTTTTAATTCATAGTTTGCACAGTTTTTATTTGCAATTTTTGTTTTACATCACAACCAACAACCATAATATTGTCTTAGCTTAGTTTCACTCTCAAGAACTGTAGTGTGACACTTGGTCCTTGTAGATTCGATCCCATCTATACTACTGTGATTGTCTATGCACTTGCAGTCTTTTATTTAGATTAAAACTCTGTGTATCAAGTGTTTGGTGCTGTTGCCGATGACCAATCGTGTTACCTTCAGTTTTATGATTGAAGTTTAGTCTAAGATTTACTAATTAAGTTTTCTTTCCTTGCTTGTGTGTTGCAGGTGTATGCAGAGGAGAAGTCAAGGTTCTCACAATCTCCTACAACTCACTAATGAAGAGCTAGAAAGGACATAACGTACTTACAACAGAACTAAGAAGAAGAAGTTGAAACAAGCCACTATGGGTGACAATTTTGACAATCAAGCAATGGCTGATGCTCAAGCTCAGATTCTGAACATGAAGCAAAAGTTGGATCAATTGATACTGCAGCAGCGACAACAAAAAGAGCTTCAGCAGCAACGTGGTATTGGGGATACTGATACTCCTCACACCTTTTACCAGAACAGATCTGCTATAGTTCCACCAGTGATTGCGAGAGAGGACTATGAGATAAAATTTCATTGGTGAAGCAGCACTTGTTCCATGGTTTACCTGCTGAGAATCCTATGGATCACATAGAGAACTTTGAGGTGATTTGCAGTACTACTAGGTCAAATGGAGTCCCTGCGGACTACATCAAATGCAAGCTCTTCCATTTCTCTTTGGCTGATAAAGCACACATATAGCTTAGATCCCTACCTGCAAATTCATTGAATGGTTGGACAGAAACCAGAAATACCTTCTTGGATTATTTCTAAACCAAAACTAAGACAGCTTCATTGAGGAGTAGGATCACTACTTTTAAGGAACACTTAGGGGAATATTTCTGTAAAGCTTGGGAGAGGTTCAAGGAGTACCACAGAGAATGTCCTCACCATTTTTATTTCGATGAGCAGATTTTTTACATCTTCTATGATGGTGTTGACTGGGACCACAAGAACACACTCAATGCTGCAAGTAATGGAGATTTCATGACTCAAAGTATAGCTGGAGCGAACAGACTGATTGAGAACTTGGCTGCAAGTTCCAGTAATCGCTGTCCTGAATATGATCACTCTAGAGGAGTCAGCAGTGTGGACTCTCAGAAGATTTATGATTTGAGTGCTAAAGTGAGTCTTCTGTTGAAGGCAAATCAGAAGAGTGTTCAGTTGGTTGAAGATGGATCAGATGTTGTGTTTTGTCAAGAGACTAGTGAAGAAAGTACTGATAAGTTTCAAGAGGTGAATTATGTGAATGGGCAAGGTTTTGTGCAGAACAGGGGATTTAATCAGAACCACATGAACCACCCAAACCTCTTATACAGAAGTACCAATGTTAAAAATCCGCAGGATCAAGTATACCCTTAGCAGGGAGCCGCTTTTGGTCAGAATTTTCAAGGAAGGCAGTTTGTCCAAAACACGGGCGTGCAAAATCCGGGCGTGCAAAATGCTGGTGAGCAAAATCTAGGTTTCCAGAAAAAAATTTCTCAGAATTTTCAAGGAAAACAATTCGTGCGAAATCAAGGCCAGAACAGTTTTCAGGGAAATTTCCAGCAGAGACAACCATTCAACAACTTCCTGCCAGCTCCTGGTACAGACCCAGAAGTCATCCAATGAGATTAATATGAAGGTGGATAACTTGTACAATGATCTCAACAGCAAGTATGAGGCTGTCTCCACCCACCTGAAGCTGATAGATACTCAAGTTGCTCAAACTGCTGATGCAATGAAAAGACAGCAAGGAGTCCTTCCAGCAAAAGGGGAACAAAATCCTAAGAGGGAATATGTTCAAGCCATTGCACTAAGGAGTGGGAAAGTGTTGGAACCTGTAGCGTGGAGTGAGAAGAATGCAGAGGTAGTCATTGATCTGGAAGAATGTGAAGAACAGAAAACTGAGGAGACTGAAGTTTAACCGGAGAAGCTAGACACACCTCCGCCTGCACGGGTTTATGCTCCTAAGGTTCCATATCCTACCCGCCCTAAGAAATCACGCAAGGACTTAGAGGAAGCTAAATGCAAAACGATGCTAGATGATCTTATGGTGAGGATACCCCTTGTTGATGCTATTCAGATGATGCCTGCAATGAAGAAGTACATGAAGAGTCTAGTGACAAGCAAGATCTCAGCTGGAGATGACTATGTGGAGGTTACAAAGGAATGCAATGCTGTTTTTCAGAACAAGGTACTCAAGAAACTTGGAGATCCTGGGCGAAGATTGGGGATATGAATTCTTCTTGCTCTCTGTGTGACTTGGGGTCTAGTGTCAACCTGATGCCTTTGTCTGTGGCTAAAAGACTTGGTTTCACTAAATTCAAGTCCACCAAAATCTCTTTGGTGTTCGCTGACCGTTCTGTGAAGTTTCTAGTTGGTGTTCTTGAGGATTTACATGTGCACATAGGCAATGTACTCATCCCTGCAGATTTTGTGGTTCTGAAACTGGATGAAGAACCCAAAGATCCTCTCATATTGGGTAGACCACTCTTATGCACTGCAGGAGCTCTGATTGATGTGCAAAATGGAAGTATTGATCTCCGCCTGGGAGGTATTATCATGAAGTTTGAGATGGATAAACTGCTAAAAAGAAGCCCATGATAGATGGCCAGACATTCTTTATAGATGATTCACTGGAAATCTCTAATGAAATGGCTGAAGAGCTCATAGTTGATGATCCATTGGGTATTGTTTTGACAAAAGCTGAGAGTGAGTATGGGTTTTTGAGTGAGGATACAACTGGGTATGCCAAGATGCTGGATTCAAGTGACTCAATGGGAAATATGGTTGTCTATATGAGCTTGGAGAGTACTGCGGAGAAGTCTCCACCAGCCTCATCTTCTGCGCCTGCTGCTAGTCCATGGAGTGAGCTGAAAGCTCCAAAGGTAGAGCTCAAAACACTCACAGCTGGGCTAACGTACGCCTTTTCTTGGTTCTAACTCTACTTACCCTGTCATCATTAATTCTACTTTGAACAATGCTGAGACTGTTTTACTACTTTGTGAACTTAGAAAGTACCGTAGAGCTATAGGCTATTCACTTGATGATATCTCTGGAATTTCACCTGATCTTTGTATGCTGACATGGGGTTAAATATAACCCTAGAAGATACTCTCTCAAATTAAGAGGTCAGTTGCAGCACTTAGGGGTTGAATCACAAGGACTCTGAAAACTCACACAAGATGGACAGATTCGCATTAAGCTAGATTGAATGAATAAAATACAAACTAAATTAAGCAATGCAAGAAAAGAAATAAGAAATAAACAGGGTTGATTCAAGTGATTAAAAGCGCTATACCTAGGGACATCAATCAAGAAAACTCAGGAAAGTGAACTGGGCAGTTCGTAAATCAAGTCTAAAGTGTTTGTGCAGTTCTTAAACTCGTAACACTAATGTGATATCTCATCCAACTCTAGCTGCGACGACATCTATCCTCTAAACAGAAGCAAACCAAATCTCTTTGCGAAATACCAATAAATAGAGTCTTTATGATTAGCGGGTACGATATGTTTACAAAATTCCTAAACTAACTCTTGCTGCAAAAAGGCTGTTTGGTCATCTAAGATTGGGTCTGGGTATCAATAGCACTATCGCGCCTACCAATAATCCTATGATACCAGTATTAAGGTGATCAATCTTAAGACTAGTGTAATTATCAAATCTAGATGAAGAACATAATAGATAACTTAACAAGACTATGCCCAATTCAATAATCCTTCATAAACCCTTTTGAAACCCTAGATCTAATAAGGTGACTACTCAGACATGGAAGATGAAACATAAATCATTGTCTGAATAATACTCATAAAATAGAAAATAAGAAAACAAAGGGAGTTCAAAATTCTTCTCTCTACAAAGTTTGAGATATGAATCTTCTCTCCAATAATCTCCTTGAAACTTACAATAACTTAGAACTTCTCAAAAACTTAGAGAGTGACAAAACTTTGTCTCTAGGACTTCTAAAACATAGTTTAACTTAAAAATATGATTAGGCATGAAATATAGACTTTGGAAACTTTTGGGGCAAACTTTTGGGCAGCATCACAGTCTTCACGGAAAAATCCTCATCAGTAAACACCCACATGTTGTTGGGTTTCATCCAAGTCACATGCTTGAGATAATCAAGGTCAATGGAGATGTAATCGGACTTCCTCGAGGCGTTGCACAAAACAATACCAAAGTAGCTGAAGATCGGAGTCAAAAGGTTCCCAACATGCTCAAACTGCTTCTTACCAAAGGCTTTGGTCTTCAGAGAAACCAAATGATGAGCAAACACAGCACCTAAATTCAGATCAAGGTTGGGTATAGCACAACTCCAAGTCGCAGCGGGAAACATGTGGTGAACTCCAAGCAATAGGAGCAAAAGATCGGACTTCCGCGCCTTGGTAGGGTCGGAACAGCACAAGATAGTGCTAGCAATGAGGTGGAGAGCATACCTAATGGCTGGGTGACGGACATCTATCTGTATCGAAGAACCAGTATCATACTCGCCATTCCTGATGTAAGACCAAAAAGTCTTAATATTCCCCCCACTCTGTATCTATAAATGTCTGAGTAGCATCTCTTCTGAAGCCAAACAAATCACAGAGATATGTGAGAGTGATCCTGTATCTCACACCCTTACACATGAAGGTGAGAACTCCCTGCTGTGCCACCTTGGCACTCTCATCAGCATAGTAAAATCTGAATGCCGAGCTGTCTTCATTCAGCAGTTCTTCACCAAAGCTAGATCCGCAGCGCTTAAAAACAAAATAGCCACATTCCGCCAAGCTGGTACCGATGTCCTTCTATGAATCTTGGGAACGCTATAAGGAATATCTAAGGGACTGTCCCCCTCAAAGCTACTCCGAGTCAGATAGGATGAACTTTTTCTACAATGGAGTTGAAATGAAGTATCAAATGGCTATGGACACAGCCAATAGGGGAGACTTCATGAGCAACACACTGGAGGAAGCAATGGAGTTTATTGAAAACCTTGCAGCAAGCGACTCTAACAGATCTTCTGACTATGATAGGAGAGTCAACCCCACTCGGATGAGTGATAAGATCATAGAGGAGCTTAATGCTAAGGTGGACATTCTGATGAGAGCTCAAAAGAGATCTGTTAATCTCTTGGAAAGTGATGAGTTTAATGATGAGGAGGATCAAACTGAGGAGATCAACTTTCTTGGTGGACTGGGAAACTACCAAAACCGAGGTTTTAACCCCGAATTTTAGGAATCATCCTAACCTGTCCTACCGCAACACTAATGTTGAAAACCCAGGAGATCAGTTTTATCCATCTCGGAGTACTCAAAACCAAAGAAACTTCCAAAACAATGCTGGTTATGGTAAAACTGGATTCAACCCCCAATCTGGGAATGCTGGTTCCATGGGGAAGATTGAATCCTTATTCCAGCAAATCATGGAAGGACAGAAGAAATTTGTTGGGGATATCAACACTAAGGTCGATAGAGTTTATGAGAACCTCAATGGAAAGTTTGATGCCTTAGGAACTCACGTGAGGGTTTTAGAAAACCAAATTGCTCAAACTTCCGAGAAAAATAGGGCCCCGACCATAACTGTAACGCCCGTGTTCTGGAAATTAAGTAATTTAATTAATTTAGAAACTCTTTCGAGCTTATGAACCTTAGATAAGTCTCGAGAAATTAACTATGGGGTTGAAATAATTAATTAAGATTTGTTCCGGGGGTGTCATAAATTGGTTCGAAAGTTGTGGGGGTTTTTCTCAAAAGTATCAAGTGGGAAACAAAATTGGTTTTCCCTTCTTCTCCTTCTTGAGCTCGCCATTTGTGAGGGGGGGGAGAGTAAGTTTCTTGAGCTTGTGAGAGAAGATAAAGAAGAGAGAAGAAGAAAAGAAAAGAAGAAGAGGAAGGCTTTGTGAGCTTGTGGAGCTTGGATCTTGCGAGATCAAAGGTGTGGAACTTTGTGAAGCTTGGAAGAAGGAAGGTTTGGAGTGAGGCTTTGTGGCGTGGAGCTTGGAGGAGGAAGAGAGATCTTTCTTGAGCTTGTGGAGTCCATCTAAGGCTAGATCCTTCATAGCTTTGGTGAAGGGAGGGAGAGACAGAACTGTCAGAGTCCGGTAGAGAAGAGTTTCGACCTAGCAAATAGTAGGCAAAGGTAACGAAATTTTCTGGGATGGTAGCTAAGACCTATATCTAGATATGACCTTTTGCGTATATTGATTTGAGTCAATATTCAAAGAGTTATAGGCGTTTTCATGAACTGTTCTGTCTCAGACGCGATTTGGACCAGCGTCTATTCAAAGGAAGATCGCAAGTGAACCTTCGGTCTGATCGCTACGAAATTTTGTGGGTAGCTTCAGGACATCTAGGGGAAGATTTGCAACGGTGGGATTTGAGTGTAGACGGTTAGATTTCGTTTCGTGATCCCATCTTTCAGGTTGACCGTTCTGCGATGTTTCCAGAATGTTTTCAGTTTAGGTTAAATGTTGTTTTTGGTTGTTGTGGTTGGCTGTAGGGTGAGTTGAGCTACTGTTGGCGAGTGGGAAGTCACTGCTGGTTGGGTTATTGTTGTTTTTGGTTCAAAAATCATCTTTGTTTTCAAGGTGAGTTTGTGACCAAAGGTTAACATTAAGCCTTGTGTGGGGGTTTGTGGGGTAGTTAGAGAAGCATAGGTTGTTGCTTGTTGTGCCTTGTTAAGCTTTAATTGTGTATTATTGCTTGGCTTGGTGATGGTGATTTTCATGGGTTCTTGGTGAATTCCATGGATCATTGTGGAGTTTTAGTGTGTGTTTACTAAGCTTGTGAGTTTTACCTTTCATGGGTTTTGAATTGTTAAGTGGTTAGTCATATATGATATTGATTTCTTTTCATGGGTTGATGATTAGGAATTGATAGGGCTGTGGTTGTGGATTATTTTCATGCGTGAATTTGATCGAGTAGAAATTAACGCATGGTGTGTTTGATTTCTTGTTGTTGTGGTTGTTTAAAATTGTGTGTGGCTTTCATATAACCTGTTGTTGGGAGGATCAATCTCACTCAGCGTTTGGTTTACCAAATGTTGATGCATCACTTTTGTCGATGCAGGTAAAGATAAGGCGTGATCGTGGAATCGAGGCAGTGAAGAGGGGATGATTAGGACCCGGTAGTTTTATGGTTTTTGTTAGCTTCCGAAGGATTGCTAGAACCAGTAGAACTGTTGACCTTCGTGGTCGTTTATGTAAATGGTTGCTATTGTATAGTTTTGAATGTTTAATGTATGGGCATTAGTTCATTAATTCCATGTTAAAAAAAAAAAAAACAATGCGGTCGCCACAATAACTTTCCCAGGGAAACCTGAAAACAACCCCAACGAATCTCAATACTTTGTTGAACTTAGAAGCGGAAAACAAGCTGTCCTAAAAAGCTATCCTACCAGAGGAGATAGGACAATCATTTATCTGTCTGACGATGAAGAAGACGGTTTCTTCAATGATGACATAGAAGATATAGCTTTTACAACAGGGAGCTGCAAATTTTTGAAGAACCTGAAACGTCGGAAAATAAAAGTAATCACTCCATGGATGATGTGATAGAAGAAGCAGAGCATTACTATGCTAATCTCAGAGAGATGTAAATTGATCAGGAGCGGTCAACCCCCAGTGAGACCAATAAATCCCCTGTGTTGAAAGACAAGATTTCCCGACCGAACCCATTAAATCAATCATGAAATTTTTAGCACCCTCTGAAAAGAGATTACCAGCGATCCCTAGATCTACCTACCATGAATTTGATAAGTGGAAATGTGAAAAGATAGCTAAAAAGATGAGAGTTAGACTACCATTTCCGGAGGTCTACTCAATGATTCACTTAGGGAAAGATCAATTAAAGAAACGTTTCACTGGGGAATCCACTATGGAAGACTCCGTCAAATTCCTAAGGGAAAATTGCGATGAGAAAATGCACAAAAAACTTCCATAGAAACTAGGAGATCCCGGGAAATTCATCTTGTCATGCACCATTGGAGATACCTGTTTCAGAAATAGCTTGGTAGATCTCGGAGCAAGTATTAACGTACTACCACTCTCTATTTCAAATAAGCTTGGACTGCTAACTATGCAGCAGACCACCAAGAAAATAACCATGGCTGATGGAACAACTCGGAGACCACACGGAATCCTAAATGATATCCCAATATTCGTAGGCTCGTGCTACATACTCGCTGATTTCATGGTTTTAGACTTGGACGATAATGGTACTGACCTTATTCTAGGACGTCCCTTCTTAGCTACAGCTGGAGTATCCATAAATTTACCAAAACGAAGGATAAAAATCCGCCTTGGAAAAACAGTTGTGAAACTTTACGTTGAGACCGTCGATATGCAACCTACTGTCAATGGTCAAACATTCATGATAAACGATTTTGATGCTATCGATGTTGTCCACTTGGTGAACGAGATCCCGGAAGTTTCCACAATTGAAAGAGTTCTAGAAAAAAAGAGAGCCAATGTATTATCGAAAAGAAGATCGATCCTGATTCCGCCAAGATCGACCCACAGGGTGAGATCGATCGATCCCACTTCTCCGATACTGATTTTAAAATTGGGGAAGATCAACCGATCCAGGTCGGGATCGATCGATCTCCGCGAACGCAGCTTTTAAAACCTCCAGAGAACAAAACCCTAAAAGAGTTTAGAAATCAGGGAGAGGCAGAAAAAACAACTCCTAAGAAGATGGTTCTTGTCACAGAGAACAAGGTTGATGAGATAGTTGGTGAATGGGGAGCAAGGTTACCTTGTGAGGAAATCAAGTCTGTGTTACCCTTGATGGCATATTTCATTATGGATATCCTTGCCGGTAGGATTACACCTCAGAGAGCAACTGACTACCTCCAGGAATACCTGAACAATAAGAGGAAGGATAAACTTCCCCCAAAAAGAGAAGATCAAGGTGATTTCCATATACCCGTCACAATTGGAAGGACCCTTTTAAGGAGTTGCTTGATAGACACTGGAGCTAGTATAAATGTCATATCACTCAAGAATGCAAGATTATTGTGTCTAAAACACATGGTACCAACCAAGTCCCAAATAGAATTGGTTGATGGACCACTCCAAAACCCTGTAGGGATCCTATCCAACATACCAATTCTTGTGGGTGGAAGCTATGTTCTAATAGATATCTTTGTGCTAGATATGAATTGCGATGAACCAGATCTAATCTTAGGATGGACATTCCTTGTGACTGCACACGCATCTATCATCATACCCAAAAGGAGAATAAAGCTGTGAGTTGGGGACAAGGTCATATGCTTTCCCATTGAGACTATAAAGAGATACCCAATTACGCTTGGCCAAAATCCCACTGTGAGAGATGAGGAGGATACCACTCCTCCAATGAACCCAGAACCCAATTGAAATAAAATTAAGTCAAGCTAGTGACTCAAAAACAAGCGCTGGAGCTCTCTGGGCATATAGGACGGCTTATAAGACGCCATTAGGTACAACTCCCTTCCACCTTGTCTATGGGAAATCATGCCACCTCCCTGTGGAGCTAGAGTACAAGGCTGCTTGGGCTGTGAAGATGATGAATTTTGACATTAAACCGGCTTCTGAGAGAAGGTTGATAAAGTTGATGAACTGGATGAGATCCGTCACATGGCATATGAGAACTCCAGGATCTACAAAGAGAGGACTAAGGCTTATCATGAAAATAAGATCATCCATAGGAACTTTGCTGCCAATGATCAGGTTCTGCTTTTCAACTCCCGCCTGAAATTTTTTCCTGGAAAGTGCCATGGTCGGGTCCTTTCACCATCAAGGAGGTGAGACCGTATGGTGCTGTAGTGTTGCTGGACACCACAGGAGGTGAATTTGTAGTTAATGGTCAACGCCTTAAGCCGTATCTTGCGGAATCTGAACTCACTGAAGGAGACTCCATTCCTCTCAGTGATCTATCGCAAGCCTGAATGGCATCATCCAAGTCAAGCTAATGACCTTAAACATGTGCTTGGTGGGAGGCAACCCACTGGTAAGTTTTCTTTTATTTGATTTTTCTTTGAATTTGAATTTGTTTAACCTTTCTATTGATTTATTTTCACACCGAGACAGTGCAAAGTAAGTCTGGGGGAGGGTATTCGTTGTGTACTAACATCATTTTCTTTGTTTTGTTTTCTTGAGTCAATTTGATGTTTTTCTATTTGAATTTTTGGTTTTATCGAGTCATGTTTGTAGGAAATTATGATCCTATGATATGATAAATATGTGTTTTTTATATGTTCTGATTCATTCTCTAAGGACAAGTTTTGCAGGATTCTCACCTAGACACTCATTGCAGGACCTTCTCCCTAAAGTTTCATCCTACAGAGAACAAGGTTGGACCGGAAGTCAACTCCACTTTACTTAGACCAGACTCATGACTTCAATTATTTTTCATGAGAGGCATTATATCGAGGAAATTAGCAGCACATTCAGAACTTCTTATCCACTTTACCACTCTTTGCTGATCCTGAATGGCCACTCATTTTTATTGGTTTTACCCTTACACCATATATTTCTCTTCAGGCTTTTACCACTCTTTTCTTTACAACATCTTGTAGGCAGATATGCGCAGAAATGCGGGAGAGGAATTTTCGACACAGCTCTCCCACCACTGAAGATGGAAGATGCAAGGAACTAAAGAAGAGATGGTTGCAAATTGGCCTATATGTTATCTTGACTTGGAAAGAAAATAAAATGTACTCATCTTGTGCTTGAGACTTGTATACTTTTGTAGTGTTTCCCCTTTCAATATTCTATTTGAAAAAAAAAAAAAAAAAATTGTCTCACAGCACAAGTAATCCAAGCAAGAAGAAGAGAAAAATTGTGAAGTTGTGCAAAGACCCCACAAACATCTAAGTCTGGGGGAACCAAGAAGAAAAGAAGTAAAAGGAAGGTGTTATGAAGAAGTGGTTGGAAGCTGTGAACATCAATGGGTTCATACTCTCTCGCGGCTCTGTGACATAGCTGCACTTCAATCATGCTATACCCGAAACACTTTAACTCCACTTAAACACCAAAGGCCCTTTCATACCAAGCGCCGTCTACCCCGAATGATGTCTTCTCTTGAGAATCTCACACCACCTTTTAATAAATGTAAGGAGTTGACTGAAGTGAATGCCAAGGTCTCTTGCAGGTTTGAGCTGGACGGATCAGAGTTGAGAATGCAATGGGTCTATAGTGAGAAAGTTTTAACAGAGAATTCTTGTACTAACGCGTCTGCATGGTATCTATCTTGAGCATTGTCTCTGATCATAGGAGAGTTTTCGCAATTTTAAAACCTCTTCACCAGTTTAGATTTCTTATTTGCTTGAGGGCAATCACAAGACTAAGTCTGGGGGAATTCATATATTGGCTTTTTAGTGTCTTTTCTCCTATGTTTGATATTCATTTTGATGATTTTCACGTCAAAGTCTGTCTTTTGTGTCCTTTCGGTTTTCTTTTGAGTTCCTTTTCATCTATTTGTTGTTTCTCTGCCTCCATGTCTTAGTAACTTCATAGTTAAGTTTAGGGATTTCAAAAGGGATTTATGAATCATTGAATCAGATATAGATAGGGAATTATTTAGGGTTCTTCATCTATTGTTAGTCTTATTGCTGAAACTGAATTGATCACTTAGTTTCTGGTCTTAGGTTATTTAACGCATCAAAAGTGTTTGTTTAAATGCCTGAAAGAACATGGATGAGTGGATTGTCCTTAACCAACGAAAGCTGATGTTAAGGCACTCCATGAACATATTAAACCCGCTCATAAATGCTTGTTTACAACTCTAAGTTCAAACGACAGTTTAGACACTTAGGTTGCTAGATAAAGTGATTAATACCGCGACAGTGGATTAGTTAAATATTTATGTTTGAGTTCTAGACGGTTCTTACTTAGCCCTGAATAGTTATCTTGTTCATGATCTCCGAATTCCCGCGAATATCCCTTGACCTAGCGCCTTTTAATTCATAGTTTACACCGTTTATATTTGCTATTTTTGTTTTACATCACAACCAACAACCATAATATTGTCTTAGCTTAGTTTCACTCTCAAGAATTGTAGTGTGACACTTGGTCCTTATGGATTTGATCCCATCTATACTACTGTTATTGTCTGACACTTACTGTCTTTTATTTGGGTTAAAACTCTGTTTATCAGTTTCATTAAAAAAAAAGGAAAAAATGTCAAAAAAGTGTGAATTTACATTTTTGGGATGTTTAAACCCTGAACTTACACAATACCATTTAAATGCTCAAGTTTTTCGTTGACTCAAAATTAAATAACAAACTTTCATTGACTGGGCAATCCGAGGCACGTTGTTAAATTGACGTTGACGGTGTTAAAACTTATGTTAGCAACTTCCGTTTAATCAAAACGACGTCGTTTCAAATTTTATCAAAAACCATCAACTTTCAAACAAGGTTTTTAAAACCGGACCGGACCGGCCGGTCGAACCAGTTCGACCATGACTCAGAGGCATATCCGGTTTGGTTTATCTCAAAAACCAGAATTGCCATAAACCGTGAAAACCGTACAAAAACTACTTTTCAATGATTTAAATGTATTTCAATCGGTTTTGATCAAGTTAGAAACAACAATATAGATCCACAAAGATAAAAAAAAAATGGATAAATGAATTTACAGAAACTGAAGGAAAAAAAAAGGGGTTGAAGGAGAAGTAAGAGAAATGGGAATGGGAGGCTGGAGAAGATGTAGTTAGAAATGGGGTTTTGTTAACAATGTATCCTTAAAATAATTAATTATTAGAAAATTTAATAGAATAAATAGAAAAAAATGAAAACATCTTGGTGTACCAAGTATTAACTGTGCACAATGTACACTTACCATTTATGTATTAATATGAATATAAAAAATCCGGTTGAACCAGTTAAACCAGGTTGACCCGTGACTCAGTAGTTTTTCTGGTTCACCATCTGGTCCGGTTTTAAAAACATTGCTTTCAAATTGTAGACGTTTAAATCATCAACTTTTTTAAAAATGTCATTTAAATGCCAAAGTTTTCGATGACTTCATAATTAAATGCTTAACTTGTGTTGACTATGCCATTTGAGGCATGCTATCAAGTGACGGAGCATATTTAGGGGTTAAATTTTCTGTTAGCAGCTTCCGTTTCATTAAAACGGCCAATGTTTCGGGCTTCCGGCAATGATTTATCATTCGTTTCTTTCTTTCAGTCATTTTATCGAGATCCAACCATAATCAAGAAGTTAACAATCTTGTCAAATTAACATCCGTCATTGGAGAAACATAATCAAACAAAGTTTTTGCCACCTGAAATCTCCAAACAATTCTCATGGAATTCTCTAAACTCGATGGAAAAAAGGATTTATGAATTGATTCTAACTTAATATTAGTTTAATATTAAATAATATTTTAATAACCGATTCAATGAATGTGGATATCATCGGTCATTACCAATGCTTAAGAAACATTATTTCTTGAGTGGCTTGTTGGACATGGTCCTAATCACCTCATGGCAGCAGAAGCAAATAGGTGAATCACAATCACAAAACCATTAATTCAACACGTTAAACATTTCTGATTTTATTTTTTAAAATTTGTTTAATTGTTTGATTTTTTTATATATATATGTGATATGATGTGACATTTTGATTGGATATAACATAAGGGTGTGAATATAAATACCACTATCTTTATAATTATTTAATTACGGGAAAAATGTCGAAAAAAACATGAATTTTCAAAAAGTGGACGTTTTAATCATGAACTTACAAAATGCCATTTAAATCCCAAACTTTTTGTTGACTTTAAAAATAAATAGCAAACTTTCGTTGACTCGAACGAATGAGGCATGCCGTTAAATTCTCTAACGAAAAATTAACTGATTAAATTTCTAGTTAGAATATCTGTTAACCTATCAAATGATAGCCGTTTTATGAATTTTTTAAAAAATTATACAAAAAATGGGCTTGAACCGGCAACATCTTTGATAACTTAACAACACTTTACCACCTGAGCTACTTCATTATATTGATAATGACTCAAACATACATACTAATAATTTTTCAATCTCTCACTTCCATCATCCATTCTCCGTCACAACTTCGAATCGACGAATAGAATTAGTAATATGAACACCAAATTCATCAATACAAAGGCGTTTGGACTCAATCTCTTCTTCTTTCTCCAATCATCTTCACCACCAAAAAGAAACACTACCGTCATCAACAACACATCTCTTCTTCACTCCAATTTTCGCAGCTTTCATCAACAAAATGGAAATCAAAATTCCTAAATTGCAAAACACAACCCCTAACCTTTGAAATCGAAATCCCTAAATCTATTTAGGGTTTTATCTTCTACCATCACTGTCTTCTTCTGCTTCCACGATGGTGGTGAGGGATTGAGAAATATTTTTTTTAATTTGGGAAACTTGTGTTAACAATATTAGTATTCATGTTTGTGGTAAAAGCAAATTAATATCTTAGCTCAGTTGGTTGTGTGTAGTTGTTATATTAAAGAGATTGCGGGTTCGAAATTCCAAGTTATTATTATTTTTTAAACTCATAAAATGACGCAATTTCATATATTAACAGAAATTCTAACAGAAAATTTAATCCGTTAATTTTTCCGTTAGTGAATTTAACGGTATGTCTCATTCGTCAAAGTCAATGAAAGTTTGCTATTTATTTATAAAGTCAACAAAAATTTTGGGATTTAAATGGCATTTTGTAAGTTCATGATTAAAACATCCACTTTTTGAAAGTTCGTGTTTTTTTTCTATATTTTTCCCATTTAATTACTCTGCTAAATATACCTATAACTAATTACCCTATCATTATAAACATGTTTCATATTTGTTTATCGGAAATTCGGCAAAAAAAACACTGAACTTATCTGGAATGGCCAAAAAATCCCGAACTTTTGAGCTAGCCAAAAAAAGTCCAAACAATTGTTGACTTTCGAACTAATCAACAATGTTTTTATTAACTGGCCAATTAAACACACCGTTAGCAGATTAACGGTTTGGTTTGACTGACGTTTAAACGGTGGTGGTTAAGTAAAACGACATCGTTTTGTTTTTAATTAAAAATTGGGAATTCGGCCATAAAAACACCCAACTTATCAAAAATTACCAAAAAAACACAATCTTCAGAGCTGACAAAAAAAAAACTCAAAAAATTGTTGACACGAACAAAAATTTTAGATTAGTTCCAAAGTAATTCTCTTTTACACAAACCTCAAGACCAAGGCTCAAAAACAGGCGGATGGCCTCCTGGCTTCTTTGAAACACCAACTTTTTGATAAAGAGGTTTTTTAATGACTCTAAAGCTATCAAATAAACCTATCGTGCATATCACTTTATGATCGAATCCACAAGAACAAAGGATTATTTACTAAAGATGCGAGATTCTAAACTACTCTAAAGCAAATGAAAGAATTGGTTTTTAACAATAGGAAATGAAAATGAGATGAAATCAAAAGAAAAACAAAGGATCATGGGTTCTACTATCAAATGAATGAACTAACAATAAAAAAATTATCATTGAATTCACAATTATCTAAGATAATGTTTAATGCAATCTATTTCATCATTGTTTGATTGTGATTTTTATGATCATTGTTTAATTGTGAATTTTATGATCATTGTTTGAGTGTTAGTTCATTCATTTGATAGTAGAACCCATGATCCTTTGTTTTCCTTTTGATTTCATCTTATTCTCATTTTCTTTTGTTAAAAACCAATTCTTTTATTTGTTCTAGATTATTTTAGAATCTCGCATCTTTAGTGAATAATCCTTAATCCTTAATCCTTGTGGATTCGATCCAAAAATGCTATGAACGATATGTTTATTTGATAGCGTTAAAGTCATTAAAAACCTCTTTATCAAAAAGTTGGTGTTTCAAAGAAACCAAGGAGCTCATCCACCTGTTTTTGAGCTTTGGTCTTGAGAGCTTTGTTCCCATCTTGAGTTTGTGGTTTGTGCATTTGAGGTTTGTGTGAAAAAGAATTGCTTTAGAACTAATCTGAAAGTTCTTGTTCGTGTCAACAATTGTTTGAACTTTTTTTTCTCAGCTCTGAAGTTGTGTTTTCTTTTTGCAGTTTCTGATAAGTTAGATGTTTTTTTGGCAATTTTTGATAAGTTGGGTGTTTTTTTGGCAATTTCTGATAAGTTAGGTGTTTTTATGGTCAAATTCTCGATTTTTAATTAGACAAAACGACGTCGTTTTACTTAACGGTCACCATTTGAACGTCAGTCAAAACAACCGTTAATCTGTTAACGGTGTGCTTAATTGGCCAGTCAATGAAAACATTGTTGGTTAATTCGAAAGTCAACAATTGTTTGAGCTTTTTTTGGCCAGTTCAAAAGTTCATGTTTTTTTTGGCAATTCCGAATAAATTTAATGTTTTTTTGGTCGAAATCCCTTTGTTTATCTGACACACCAGATTTCCTAGTATCGCGCTAAGAAGAGAAATACACTACATTGATATTCTGGTTATATCTGGCTCAAGATATTTTACTGCCATAATCTTTCTCTTTAAAATTAATTTATTATTAAATAGTTGTTATCTTAGAGGAGCATGCCATATCTTAAGTAGACCTAGGGAGTAAGTTGACAATATTGATTTAATCCTGTGAGAGAACTAATACTGTAACTTCCAATACCATACTAGTATACTACTAATTTTTGGGGTTATCTATTACCATATACTTTATTGACCATTAAAAGAATAAGATGAAGGTTGTTTTTGAAAAAAATACTTAATGAGATCTAATTTAAAGCAAAATTTTAAAAAATTTAGACTAGTAGATAAGAATCATAGATGAAGGTTTTTTTTAATATAAGAAATTGGATAATTTTGGGTAAATTATTGGAATGACATACATGATACTACATCAATCTATATATTTCGATACCACTTTTGTAAAAAATAAAAATAAGAAAAAGATTTAGAATACTATACCAATTTTTACTATCATATTAAATATATATAGTTTGATTATATCATCCCTATATTAAAACATCGTTTTAAATATAAAACTGAATGTTTTTAACAGTTTTAATGAGCTTTGAGGTTGTTTCAATCGGTAAAAAGAGGTCAACATAATTTTCTAATTGGTTTTTGATTGATATCATATCGAGATTAGAATGCAAACCATTTAAAAAAAAATATTCCATAAACGAATAAATGCACAATATATATATATAAGTGAATTTGATGATATTTTCGTAGATAAATCTTACTTGCTAATTGATCACTAACTCGATTTTTCCTTCTTCATATTCCATCTTACTCTAATATAAATTGTGTGGGTGTGTAGCATCTGTAACATCCATCTATCTAATTATTTGTGACAATATGCCACATATCACTAACCCGTCTCCCTGATTTTTTGAGACAATGTGGCATCTGCCTTATATTTTCATCTTATTCACTTTCTCTGTAAAATTCAGTTATTAAACATAATTATCTGAAAATATTCTTTAAAAATATTCTTAAATAATTCATCTTAATAATTTTTGAGAAAACTTTTAGCAAAATACAACATAAAACCGTAATAAATCCAAGTTTAACAAAAAAACAATATTTAAATAATGACACCCAAAATCCTAGAAAATACCACCAAGCAAGATGACTTACGCAACTATTAAAGTTTCTCATGACTTGGAAAAAGGAGAAAGGAATTGAATAATGAATTGCTAAGTGTGAGAACACCCATATTTTCCTCTTCTCCATACAGAGCCGGTCAAACATTTATGGTGACTGAAGAAGCGAGAAATAAAATATAGTCCCTTTCATAATTTAACTAAAATTTTAAAATTTTAAAATAATGATAAACGTCTACTTAAGAAATATAATTCTCCTCACATTTTCTCCGAAAAATCATTCATTAGATCCTCATAATTTTCTTTAACCATAACTCTCTCAATTGATAATAAATCTATATACATGTGTGTTAATTGTTGAAGAAAAACTCTAATATGTTTATTAATTAGAATTTAGTGTCAGTTTGTTCTATTTGATTGTTCAGGAAAAATTTAACAATTCTGCATTTTTAAAAATTTAATAAGAAATTAAAACCTTATGAAACTAACATGAATAAATGTAGTATTAAAGTATGAAGCAAATCCAACGACAATTTAGTGAATTTCAAATGCTTAATAGTTAACTAGAAAAAGAAATTGAGATTTTTAGTTCTATGATCATTATGGTTTTAATGAATGAATTTCTAATAAATTTATTTGAATTTACTTTTCTTTTCTTGTTTCAGTTTAGTTAAATTAATTGTAACAAAAAAAAGATTTAGAAATAAATATGTGACATTTCTAAAATGCTATGAGCTTCAAATGTTTTAATCTAAATACACATATCTATAATAAATAAATGGTCCCTAAATTTTTTCAAAGATTAGAGACCCGAAACGGTGACTTACCCTGCTTATGCTCCGAACCGGTACTGTGTCCATATCAAGATCTCCACAAACCAGGTACAACCATCTCTTATGTGCATGGAACCTATATGTTCCACTATGCTCTTCAACCGGTTAATAGGCTACAGTTCCACTGTTAAACTTTCAAGTTTACTCATTTGAGTTCGAGACCAAATCTGGTTAAAATCTGATTAGTTATTGATTTATCTCAATTGAATATTGGTTGAGTATATCTCGACGTATCGGCTACTAATATATGGTTTCAAAACCTCAAGACATAGGCTCAACAAGCTAGAGTAAATAAACATATGTTTTAATTTTAGAAGTCTACCAAACATCAAGCGAGGACGTGTAGACCATGAGTTTTTAGTAAAGTTTGTGGTTTCATCGACATCAAAACAACTTCTGATTTCAGAGAGTAACAAGTGAATCAACTAAGATTTAATTGATAAAAAATTGGTGTTAGCGTTTTCGATTTGTAGTTTTATTTCTGTGTTTTCAAAATTATCTCCTCTTTAGAGCTGTTATCATGGGTAATTTCAATATTTTCCACCCTCTTAATTTTGATAATATTTCTTTCAAGTGTAACTTTATCTATATATAATATATTTAAGCAGAAAAAGGGCAATTCTCATATATATAGCACAAAATTAAGTTTTTATGCCATAAATAGTACACATTTTTATTTAAGACAAAAATAACATATATATATATATATATCATTTACAAATTTTGGCTGACGTGTCGTCTTCTTATGTAAAGTTAGTCATAAAAACTGCCACATCGTTTTAGTCGAACAATCCTATGTGTCACCCTCCGATTATTCGCTTTGCCATGTCTACGCCTATGTGTCATTGGGCTGATTTAAAATTTGAAACTCATTAACTTAAATTAGTGAGGCCCAACAACGTATTTTGGCTCTTAAAGCCCACAAGTATATTTTTATTTCTATTTTAAAACTCATTCCGATACTACCTAATCAAATTAAATATCAAAAAATATATTTATTTGTCTTATCTTACTGCTATATCTCATATTGATAATGTTAAATCTGTTACACGTTACATTTATAATGATAGGAAATCTTCAGATAATTTTATTATCATATATATCTTATATATCGAATATATTTCTTCCAAATAAAAAATGTCAAACATTATCGAAACCCTAAAAAAATGTTATTAGTATATATCCATTGTATATACCATGTTGATACCCTAATCTTTCCAATCCTCTCGTGCTATTATAAATAGCTCTATGTTTGCCATGTTCCACCCTGCAACTTTTCTCATAATTATTTTAAGGGGCATTGTTTAAAATGGACATTTTGAAAAATTTTAGAAGGTAGTAGAGGTCCGTTTAGAAATAAATTTTTAAAGAGATCCATTCTAGGTAGTTTTCTCTTATTTTAAATAGTTTTTGTATATTATTAGTTCCATCGTTAGTATTTAGGGTTTTATGTTTTAATGGTTTCTTTCTATGGTTAATTAATCGTTTCATGATTTGTTCATACTTCAGAGCTCCTAATTTACTTTTTTTATCAGCCTTGTCATCACACTCGCGGGCGGCATATGTTTACTTTGACTTGCTTCACCTCCGGCTGCTCCGTGGCTTGTCTTTGCTTGCAACTCCGCCAATGAATTTGGTTCGAGTTTGGTAAGTCCGTTCTCGGTGTCTTTTGTTCTTTCTCCTTCTTCTTCTTTTCCGGTGAAACTAAATTGTTGTTTTTTCCCTTCTGTAATATTCACTTGCCCGACGAGGTAAAGCTATAATTAGTTAATCACCACACAAAACCAAATTAAGAAAATTTCCAGTGAGAGATTAAAAGATACTACTAACCTTTGTTCTCGCCGTTCTGAGATGGATCAGGGACTAACATACGGATCTCTTTGGCTCCTTGATCGGATATTCCACCGGTTTTGTTATAAGCTGCTCCACCAAAAACGTTAAGACCCACCAGGTCTGAAACCGGTGACCCGTTAGAGATCCAGACGAACATATGTAGTTCCTTAGCGTCATGGTTGCTTGCTTTTCCGACGGTTGGACCAGAGGTTTGCTGATTCGTGTTTGGATTTTTAGGGAAGGTTTTCTTAGTGGCATAAAGTGGCTACACGCTTTCCATTCTTTACTTTTAGTGTTTTGTAGTTTTTGTCCTGCTTTTTCTTTGTTTTGTATTGATCTGTTTTTGATTGTTTTCGTGTAGTTTTGTACTAATTTACTGATGTTCTCTTTGTTTACTTGCACAGATTTAAAAGTAGATGGTTCAGCTCTTTTCGGAACTCACAGATGTATTTTTGCGGTTAGTGTTTTTAGATTCGTCTGTGAGTTCTTTGTGGTTTGGTTTTATTTCTGCGAGTATATTCACTTCTTACTAATTTACTCATTGTTTTTTTTTGAGTTTTCAGATTTTTTCTTTGTGTGGTTTTTCATCCACCTTGGACCTTTCAAAAATGTGGTTTGATATATCATGTATTTTATGATTTTATAACATGATATATGCATTGGTTTTAGAGTCTTTTGTATATATATTGAGTCTTATTAGGTACAAACACGAGATGGACCTTGATGAACACTTTGAAGCTTTTGGAGGCTTGTAGCTGAGCAAAACAACTAAGAGACAAACATTGATGTCCATGTCGACCGACATGCCTTTCCTGTGTCGGTCGACACACTCACGACGTGAATGACACCATCAAGTTTTATCAACTTTCAAGAATTGAAACTTTGCCCCCAAAAGTTTCTAAAGTTTATACTTTATGCCTCATCATGATTTAGGTTAAATTATGTTTTAGATGTCCCACAGACTAAGTTTGGATTATTCTAAGTTTCATTGTAAATTTCAAGCAAGTTTGTGTGGAGAGAAGATTCAGATCTCAACCTTTGTAGAGAGAAGATTCCAAACTCTCTTATTTCTATTTCTAATTTTATGAGTATTATTCAGACAATGAATTGTGTTATCTCTTCTATGTCTGAGTAGTCACCTTGTTAGATCTAGGGTTTTCAAAGGGTTTATGATGGTTTGTTGAATTGGGCATAGACATGTTAGGTTATCTATAATGTTCTTCATCTAAATTTTATTATCACACTAGTCTTAAGATTGATCACCTTAATCCTGGTACCGTAGGAATGTTGGTAGGTGCGAGAGTGCTATTGATATCCCGACCCAATCTTAGATGAGCAAACAGCCTTTTTGCAGCGAGAGTTGGTTTAGGAATTTTGTAAACATATCATACTCTTTAATCATAGAGACTCTATTTATTGGTACTTCACAAAGAAATTTGGTTTGCTTCTGTTTAGAGGATAGATGTCGTCGCAGCGAGAGTTGGATAGATATCATATTAGTGTTATGAGTTTAAGAACCGAAGAAACAATTGTATACTAATTATCGAACGGCCAAGTTCACATTCCAGAGTATTACCGATTGATCTTCCCTAGGTCTAGTGTTTTAATCACTTGAATTTAATCCCGTTATTCTCGTTTACTTTATTTGCATTGCTTTATTTAATTTACTTTTATTGATCTAGCTTAATTCGAATCTGTCATATCTATTGCATGAGTTTTCAGAGTCCTTGTGGATTCGACCCCTAAGTGCTGCAATTGATCTCTTAATTTGAGAGAGTAGTTCTAGGGTTATATTTGACCCCTGTCAAATTTTGGCACCGTTGCCGGGGACTCTAAATTCACCATTAGATTTCAGTTAGAGTTTAGTCTAGATTTTTCTTTTATTTTGTTACTTACATCTTTACTTTCTCTTATCTTAGGTGCATGAATCTTAGGAGCAACAAGAACAAAGAACTAGTTGCAACTGAGGAGATTGGGAGGTTACAGAGAGCTAATCGAAAAGCACAAAGGAAATCAGAGATGGTTAAAACTATTGTGCTTGAGAGGGATGTTGATCATCAAGGTCAGAAACTTGATGCTGAAGGAAACCCTATTGTCGAGAACGTCGACGACACTGCCCATGTCGACCAACAGGACAACACCTGTGTCGGTCGACATGGAGAGAACGGACGCGGTCCAAATTGCTTGGATGCTTAGGTTGAAGCTGTGGGAAGAACACTGACTGATTACAACAGAACCAATGAGTTCTACACTAATAGGTCTGCTATATGTCCTCTTGCTTTTCAGAGGAATGATTTTGAGTTGAGACCCCTATACTACACTCTTGTGGGGCAACACACTTTCCATGCTAATCCTGCTGAAAATCCAATGGACCATATAGAGATGTTTGAAGACTTGGCTTCAAGTATTGATATATCATAGATTTTATGGTTTTATTACATGATATATGTATTGGTTTAAGAGTCTTTTGTATATATATTGAGTCTTATTAGGTACAAACACGAGATGGACCCTGATGAGCACTTTGGAGCTTTTGGAGGCTTGTATCTGAGTAAATCAACAAAGAGATGAACATTGCTGTCCATGTCGACCTACAGGTCCTTCCTGTGTTGGTCGACACACTCATGACGTGAATGACGCCTTCGAGTTTTATCAAGTTTCAAGAATTGCAACTTTGCCCCAGAAGTTTCTAAAATTTATACTTCATGCCTAATCGTGTTTTTAGGTTAAATAATGTTTTAGAAGTTTTGTAATTCTCTAAATTTTTGAGAACTCTAAGTTTTTGATCACTATTCAAGTTTCATTGTAAGTTTCAAGGAGTATTCTTGGAGAGAAGATTCAGATCTCAAACTTTGTAGAGAGAAGAATTCTGAACTCCCTTATTTCTTATTTTGATTTCATGAGTATTATTCAGATAATGAATTGTGTTTTCTTTTCTATGTTTGAGTAGTCACCTTATTAGATCTAGAATTTCAGAAGGGTTTATGATGGTTTGTTGAATTGGGCATAGTCATCTTAGGTTATCTATAATGTTCTTAATCTAGATTTGATTATCACACTAGTCCTAAGATTGATCACCTTAATCCTGGTACCGTAGGAATGTTGGTAGGCGCAAGAGTATTAT
The DNA here is from genome assembly GCA_963555745.1 of Cardamine flexuosa. NCBI lineage: Eukaryota > Viridiplantae > Streptophyta > Magnoliopsida > Brassicales > Brassicaceae > Cardamine > Cardamine flexuosa. Next base: position 3,408,596 of record OY743218.1, read on the forward strand.
TGATATCCCGACCCAATCTTCGATGAGCAAACAACTTTTTCGCAGCGAGAGTTGGTTTACAAATTTTGTAAATATATCGTACTCGTTATTCATAGAGACTCTATTTATTGGTATTTCGCAAAGAGATTTGGTTTGCTTCTGTTTAGAGGATAGATGTCGTTGTAGCGAGAGTTGGATGAGATATCATATTTGTGTTACGAGTTTAAGAACCGCACAAACATTTTAGGCCTGATTTACGAACTGCCCAGTTCACATTCCACGAGTATTCCCGATTGATCTTTCCTAGGTCTAGCGTTTTAATCACTTGAATTTAATCCCGTTTTTCTTGTTTACTTTATTTGCATTGCTTTATTTAATTTACTTTTATTGATCTAACTTAATTCGAATATGTCTTATCAATTGCGTGAGTTTTCAGAGTCCTTGTGGATTCGACCCCTAAGTGCTGCAATTGACCTCTTAATTTGAGAGAGTAGTTCTAGGTTACTTTTGACCCCAGTCAAATTTTGGTGCCGTTGCCGGGGACTCTAAATTCACCATTAGATTTACAGTTAGAGTTTAGTCTAGATTTTTCTTTTATTTTGTTACTTACGCCTCTACTTTTTCTTATCTCAGGTGCATGAAACTTAGGAGCAACAAGAACAAAGATTTAGTTGTTATTGAGGAGATTGGGAAGTTAAAGAGAGCTAATCGCAAAGCACAAAGGAAATCAGAGATAGTTAGGACCGGTTTGCTTGGGAGGGATGCTGTTGGGATCTTACGTGATTTAGAGGGCAACCAATTCAATGATCAAGGTCAGAAACTTGATGTTGAGGGGAACCCTATTGTCAAAGCTGTCGACGATACTGGTCATGTCGACCGACAGGACACTACCCATGTCGGTCGATGCGATGACAACGGACGCGGTCCGGATAACTTGGATGCTCGGGTTGAAACTGTGGGAAGAACACTGACTGATTTCAATAGACCCAATGAGTTCTACACTAATAGGTTTGCTATATGTCCTCCTGCCTTTCAGAGGAATGATTTTGAGTTGAAACCCCAATACTATACTCTTGTGGGGCAACACACTTTCCATGCTCATCCTGCTGAACATCCTATGGACCACATAGAGAAGTTTGAAGACTTGGCTTCGAGTATTAAAGCCAATGGAGTGTCTGAAGACTATCTATTATGCAATCTCTTCCCATACTCACTTGCTGGGGAAGCAGCTCAATGGTTGAAGCAATTACAACCAGGTTCTTTGACCACTTGGAGGGACATCAAGACAGTTTTTCTGAATAATTTCTATGATGATGCTAAGACATATGACTTGAGAGATTTGATCATTCAGTTTACTCAAGGACCTGCAGAGACTCTTAAGGCTGCTTGGTTGAGATTCAAGGGGTACCAAATAGATTGTCCGCACCATGCTATTGATGAAGTCCAGCTCATAAGGAATTTCTTTTGCGGAATTGATTGGAGGTATCAGGATGCTTTGGATGCTGCTAGTAAGGGTAACTTCAAGACCAGGACACCAGTGGAAGCTATCAAGTTGATTGAGAACTTGGCATCTAGTAACAGTACTAAGAATGCCGATTTTGAGAGGACAAAGTCAGCCGCTGGTTTGAACAATGATCAGATAAGAGAAGTTAAAGAAAGACTTGATTATATGCATAATCTTCTAGTCAACAGGAAATCAATCCACTTGCTCAAGAAGCTGAAAGCATGGAACAAGAGAGTGAATACAATGAGGAAGATGTGAATTTCGTGAATGGTTCTAAAGTTTGGTAGTAAAAGGTTTGAAAACTCCAGGAATTTCAGTGGTAATGGTCAGAGGAATAGTTATGGAGGTAATCAGAATTCTTGGTCTGTACCAAGACAAGATTTTGCAAGGGTTTACAAGGGGGAAGCTTTACTGAAAACTATGAGAAAAATTCTCATCCGAATCCTCCTTTTAAAACTTCTGAAGATGAGATCAAGACTATGATTAATAAGATCAAGGAAGAAAAACAACAGATGAAGGCAGACTTTGATGGTAAGATTAATGCATTGTATGTTGACCTCAGTGGGAAGATTGAAGCTTTGGATGGTTATGCAAAAAGGTTGGATATTCGGACTTCACAAATAGCTAGTTCTTCCAAAGGAATTGGGGAGAAACCTGGTTCACCTTGCCATGCAGTTACTCTGAGGAGTGGGAAACAGCTAGAGCCTGTTTTAAGAAAAGGATTATCTTCTGAAGAGATAATAGACCTTGAAGAGGTGGAAGATGAAGAATTTCCCGAGACAGTTGTGCCCGTGTCGATCGACAATGAACTTCCATGTCAGTCGATATGCATAGGAAAACAATCTATGCAAGTTCCAAAAGATGAGAGTAAAATTTCGGATCATGTCGATCGACAGGCCCCTGCCTATGTCAGTCAACACACTGCCGAGACAACTCCGATCTTACCTAACCCTACTTCGAAACCTGAGGGAAGAGTCAATAAACCCAAGGTTCCATTCCCTAATGCTAATAAGAAGACCAAGCAAGAGTTGGAGGATGCTAGATGCAAGGCCATCATTGACAAACTCGTTGTTGAGATTCCACTCATTTAGTAGTTAAGACATCTCCTATAATTAGGAGACATGTTAAGAGGATGGTCACCAAGAACTTGAGTGTTGAGGAAGGGGTTATGATGATTTTAGCTCAAGTCAGTTCTGTGATTCAGAATAGGACTCCAGAGAAACTTTCAGTTCCTAGAAGCTTTGTTCTAGGATGCACTATCTTCTCTGAGAAATTTGATAGATCTCTTTGTGATCTTGGTTCTAGTGTGAGTTTGATGTCGAGATTGGTTGCGCTGAAGTTGGATATGATAGATCTTAAGCCCACGAGAATCACACTTATACTAGCTGACAGGTCAGCTCGGATTCCCGATGGTGTTCTGGAAGATGTTCCGATCAAGATAGGTAATTGCCTCATTCCTACAGACTTTGTGGTACTCCAATAAGAAGAGGAACCCAAGGGCCCATTGATTTTAGGAAGACCCTTCTTAGCTACTGCTGGTGCTATGATTGATGTGAGAGGAGGAAGAATTGGTTTGAATATTGGTGATTTGGTAATGAACTTCGATATGAACAAGCTGATACAAAGGCCAACCATAGATGGACAAACCTACTATGTGGATACACTCACTAACTTTTCTGAGTACATATTCAAGGAGATTCATCTAGATGATCCATTGGAAAGAGCTTTGGTTGCATCCACTGAGGAAGCACAATATTTGGACATTAAAGCTACTGGTTATGCTAAGCTATTGGATGATAATGCAAAAGTCATGAAGCTAGTCACTACGGAACCTGTTGGCAAAACATCTACTCGTGTTGACCGACACAAGAACGTCTGTCGGTCGACATGGTCCACGACTGGAGCACCGCAGTAGCTTTAAAGCTTGAACTCAAACCACTCCCTAAGGGGCTCAAGTATGCGTTTCTTGGTCCTAATAGCTCTTATCCTGTTATTTTTAATTCCTCTTTAAATTCCGCAGAACTTACCTTGTTGCTAAGCAAGCTGCGCAAGTATCGCAAAACTCTTGGCTATTCTCTTGATTGCATACATGTATATCTCCGGAATTGTGCATACATAGGATACACCTTGAAGATGATGCAAAGACATCCATTGAACACCAGAGGAGGCTGAATCCGAATATGAAAGAGGTTGTTAAGAAAGAGATCATGAAGCTATTAGATGCGGGAATCATCTTCCCAATTTCAGATAGTAAGTGGGTTAGTCCGGTTCATGTGGTTCCAAAGAAAGGAGAAGTTATTGTGGTAAATAATGATAAGGATGAGTTGATCCCTACTAGGACAGTGACCGGTCATAGGATGTGTATAGACTACATGAAGCTTAATGCAGCAACAAGGAAGGATCACTTTCCTTTACCCTTTATTAATCAAATGCTTGAGAGGTTGGCTAATAACCCATACTATTGCTTTTTGGATGGATACTCAGGGTTTTTCCAGATCCCTATTCACCCAGATGACCAAGAGGACACCACCTTCACCTGCCCCTATGGTACTTTCGCTTATGCTAGGATGCCTTTTGGTTTATGCAATGCCCCCGCTACTTTTCAGAGATGCATGATGTCTATCTTCTCCGACATGATCGAGAAGTTTATGGAGGTATTTATAGATGATTTCTTTATTTATGGCCCTTTCTTCAAGGATTGTTTGAATAATTTATGCTTGGTGTTTAAGAGATGTGAGGAGAAGCATTTAGTTCTCAACTGGGAGAAGTGTCACTTTATGGTTAGAGATGATATTGTGCTTGGACATAGAATTTCAGAGGCTGGTATTGAAGTGGACCGTGCTAAGATAGAGGTGATGATGAGTTTGCAACCTCCAGATTGTGTTAAAGCGGTTAGAAGTTTTTTGGGACATGCTGGTATTTATAGGAGATTCATCACGGATTTCAGCAGATTCCTTGACCACTCACTGTGCTGCTGTGTAAGGAGGTTAAGTTTGATTTTACACCTGAGTGTCTCGCAGCTTTTGAACACATCAAGAAAGCTTTGATTAGTACCCCTGTTATGCAACCACCATATTGGGAATTACTATTTGAGGTAATGTGTGATGCAAGTGATTATGCTGTTGGTGCTGCACTGGGTCAGAGAAAGGATAACAAACTACATGCTGTGTACTATGCAAGTAAGACACTGGATGATGCTCAAAAGAACTATGCAACTACTGAGAAATAATTGTTAGCTGTAGTGTTTGCTGTGGAGAAGTTCAAAAACTATCTGGTAGGTTCTAAAGTGATTGTTCATACAGATCATGCTGCTTTGAAATACTTGATGCAAAAGAAGGATGCAAAACCAAGGTTGTTAAGATGGATAATCCTTCTCCAAGAGTTTAATATTGAGGTTAGAGACAAGAAAGACATTGAGAATGGAGTTGCTGATCATCTTTCAAGGATAAGGATCACTGATGACGTCCCTATCGCTGATTTCTTATCTGACGAGAATGTCTGTCTTATGGAAACAAGTTTGGTTGGAGAAATTTCTGAGAACAGACAAATTAACACTCATGTCGACCGACAGGCTTCACCTTTGCCGGTCGACACGATGCCGAGTGAACGCTCTGAAACTCCTCTTGTGCGTACATGTTTTGTAGTGAGGGATATTCCCACCAAACCTTGGTATGATGATATTGCCAATTACCATGCTGCTGATGTACCACCGAATCACGTTAAGGATTATGCAAAGAAGAGATTCTTTAGAGAGCTTCGAAGGTACTTTTGGGATAAACCTTACCTATTCAAGAAATGTTCTGATGGGATATATAGGAGATGTGTAGCATAAACAGAGGTTGCTGAGATACTGTTTCATTGACATGGATCTGAATATGCTGGGCACTTTGCAACTTTCAAAACAGTGTCTAAGGTACTACAAGCTGGATTTTGGTGGCCTACAATGTCTCATAATGCTTATGCGTTTATAGCGCGTTGTGATGTTTGTCAGAGAAGGGGAAAGATTAGTAAGAGGAATGAGATGCCACATAACTTCATTCTAGAAGTAGAAGTGTTTGATTGTTGGGGTATTGATTTTTTGGGTTCTTTTCCATCATCTTTTGGGAATAGATATATCCTTGTTGTTGTGGATTATGTTTCTAAATGGGCGGAAGCTGTGGCTAGCCCCACCAATGATGCAGCTGTTGTGATCAAGCTTTTTAAGTCCATAATTTTTTCCAGATTTGGAGTGTCTCGCATAGTCATCAGCAATGGAGGATCACACTTTATCAATAAGGTATTTGCTAAACTTTTGAGGAAGCATGGAGTGCAACACCGTGTCGCGACACCTTATCACCTACAGAAAAGTGGTCAAGTGGAAGTTTCTAATAGACATATTAAGGAGATCCTTGAGAAGACAGTTGGTTGGACGAGAAATGATTGGTCCGCAAAACTTGACAATGCACTATGGGCATATCGGACAGCTTATAAGACACTTCTTGGAACTACACCTTTCCATCTTCTTTATGGGAAAGCTTGTCACCTCCCGGTTGAACTTGAACATAATGCCGCCTGGGCTATTAAGTTGCTGAACATTGATATCAAACCTGTTGCGGAGAGGAGATTGATACAGTTGAATGAGTTAGATGAGATAAGGCATCACGCCTATGAGAATTCAAAGTTATACAAGGAGAGGACCAAGGCATATCATGATAAGAAGATCATTCACAGAACCTTTGAGCCAAAAGACCAGGTAATTCCTTACAATTCCCGTTTGAATTTATTCTCTGGGAAATTGCGTTCTCGTTGGTCAGGTCCCTTCACACTCAAAGTGATTTGGCCATATGGTGCTTTGGTCTTGAACAATCCCAATGGAGAAGACTTTATAGTCAATGGTCAGTGAGTCAAGCATTACTGGGCAGAGACGACGATTCCTGATGGACAGCTTTTGGACTTGGAGGAACCTCCAGCGACCTGATTCACTACCCTCCTTCTAGCTAATGACTTTCAACAAGCGCTTAGTGGGAGGCAACCCACTCTATCATATTTTTTTTCTTTTACTTTTTCTAACTACTATTGGATATTGTTGAACCTTATATGTTATGCTATATCTTGTCATTTGACGTGTTTGGAGCTCTTAATCAGGATCTAATTTCAGAAAACGAGTTGAATGATCAGTTGAATGGTGTCAGAATTTTGGAAACACATAATCTTGCCCGTGTCGATCAACACGCAGGATGTGTGTCGGTCAACACACACACACCATCTCAGGTCATGATTTTCAAATATATTAGTTCAATCTCTAGTCAATTTTGTTTCTTTTTATGACCTTCCTTAAGCTTAATTACACTGAGGACAGTGTAGTTTAAGTCTGGGGGCAGGTAGTTACTAACTATATTTATTTTTTTGAGAGTCAGTCCCAATTTTTCTTTTATTTTCAAAATCTTTGTTTTATTGAGTCAAAACTTGTCCAGAAACAATGATGATTACCGAGGAAACAACCACACTTTGCAGTAAGCTCTCATGTGACCATTTGATTCTATCCTGACTTGAATCTGAGACTAATGGAAAACTCAATGGCCAGTCAGAGTGCTTAAGATCCCCATGTTTCCAATGTCCTAGATCCGAGCTAAATACTTTATTCTATTGATAGAATTGATGACTGTTGGGTTTGATTTTTCGTATAAGCTTGACACTCTGGCCTGTTCGATTTAAATGTGGTACTCCTCTCCCTTGTCCCTAATTTTAAATTTATAACGGTGAGTTGATTGTCATTAGGATAAACCGGTAGGAAGCAACTTCCGATGACCAATTTTTGTTTATTCTAATGAGAGGATCACACAGAGATTATAAACGGTAGGAAGCAACTTCTGATGACCATTCATTTATAATCTTTGAAGTTGTAAATTTACTCCTTATAAAAAAATATAATAAAGAAAAAGAGAATAATGAAAAGGAGAAAAGAGAAAATAAATGTCTGGGAGAGTTTAAAGAGTACCAATAAAGTTGATAACAGCTGGTATGTTATTGTGAAGTACGGTTATAAATCTATAAGATCCTTGGTATTGAAATTGTTGGTAGGATAGAAAAACAGCGATGAAGGTTGCTTGTTGGATTATGTTGAGTAAATTGTGGTGGAAATTAGGAATGCTTCGAGTGCCTGCGACGAAGTACATGGTGGTTTGGATCTTTTCAGGTAACGATTTCTAGTGGTTCACTATAGTGAATGTGATTGTTGTTTTCCAATGAAGTTATGAATTTCGTGATTTTCAAACTTTTTCCTTGTTTTCAGTTTTCTGTTTGCTTGAGGGCAAGCAAAAGCTATGCATTGGTTTTAGAGACTTTTGTATATATATATTGAGTCTTATTAGGTACAAACACGAGATGGACCCTGATGGGCACATTGAAGCTTTTGAAGGCTTGTAGCTGAGCAAATCAACAAGGAGACGAACATTGCTGTCCATGTCGACCGACAGGTCCTCCCTATGCTGGTCGACACACTCATGGCGTGAATGACGCCTTCGAGTTTTATCAAGTTTGAAGAATTACAACTTTGCACCAGAAGTTTCTAAAGTTTCTTTTCGAAAAGCAATGAAAAAAGCTATTGAATTAACTGAAGAGGCGAATACAAAAGGAATTCAAGTACAAATTGCATGACGTATCGACGGAAAAGAAATTGCACGTGTTGAATGGATCAGAGAGGGCAGAGTTCCTTTACAAACAATTGAAGCTAAAATTGATTATTGTTCCTATACAGTCCGAACTATTTATGGAGTCTTAGGAATAAAAATTTGGATATACTTCATGCCTAATCGTGTTTTTAGGTTAAACTATATTTTAGAAGTTTTGTAATTCTCTAAGTTTTTGATAACTCTAAGTTTTTTATCACTATTCAAGTTTCATTGTAAGTTTCAAGGACTTTTGTTGGAGGGAAGATTCAGATCTCAAACTTTGAAGAGAGAAGAATTCTAAACTCCCTTATTTCTTATTTTGATTTCATGAGTATTATTCAGATAATAAATTGTAATTTCTTTTCTATGTCTGAGTAGTCACCTTGTTTGATCTAGGGTTTCAAAGGGTTTATGATGAGTTGTTTAATTGGGGATAGTCATCTTAGCTTATCTATAATGTCCTTCATCTAGATTTGACTATCACACTAGTCTTAAGATTGATCACCTTAATCCTGGTACCGTAGGATTGTTGGTAGGCGCGAGAGTGCTATTGATATCCCGACCCAATCTTAAATGAGCAAACAGCCTTTTCGCAGCGAGCGAGAGTTGGTTTATGAATTTTGTCAACATATCGTACTCGTTATTCATAGAGACTTTATTTATTGGTATTTTGCAAAGAGATTTTGTTTGCTTCTGTTTAGAGGATAGATGTCATCGCAGCGAGAGTTGGATGAGATATCATATTAGTGTTACGAGTTTAAGAACTACACAAATAATTTAGGCCTGATTTACGAACTGCCAAGTTCACATTCCAAATTTTTTCCTGATTGATTGTCCCTAGGTCTAGCGCTTTTAATCACTTGAATTTACATCCCGTTATTCTCATTTTCGTTTATTGCATTGTTTCATTTAGTTTTCTATTTATTGATCTAGCTTAATTCGAATCTGTGTTTCTATTGTGTGAGTTTTCGGAGTCCTTGTGGATTTGACTCTTAAGTACTGCAATTGACCTCTTAATTTGAGAGAGTAGTTCTAGGGTTACTTTTGACCCCTTCCAAGTATGAAAGCCAATGGAGTGTCTGAAGACTATCTATTCTACCAGCTCTTCCCATACTCGCTTTCTGGGGAAGCAGCTCACTGGTTGAAGCAATTGCAACCAGGATCTTTAACCACTTGGAAGGACATCAAGACAGTTTTTTGAATAATTTCTATGATGATGCTAAGACAGATGACTTGAGAGATTTGATCATTCAGTTTACTCAACGACCTGCAAAGACTCTTAAGGCTGCTTGGTTGAGATTCAAGGGGTATCACAGAGATTGTTCGCACCATGCTATTGATGAAGTCCAGCTCATAAGGAATTTCTTTTGCGAAATTGATTGGAGGTATCAGGTTGCTTTGTATGCTGCTAATGAAGGTAACTTCAAGACGAGAATGCCAATTGAAGCTATCAAGTTGATTGAGAACTTGGCATCTAGTAACAGTACTAAGAATGCCGATTTTGAGAGGAAGAAGTTAGCTGCTGGATTGGACAACAATCAGATGGCTGAAGTTAAAGCAAAGCTTGATACTGTACACAACCTTCTAGTGAACAAGAAATTGGTTCACTTTGCTCAAGAGGTTGAAGTTTTCGAAGATGAGTATGAAGCTAATGAAGAAGATGTGAACTATGTGAATGGTTCTGGTTTTAATGGCCAAAAGTTTGGCAATTCTCAAGGTAACTTCATGAACTTTAATGGTCAGAGGAACAACTATGGGAATAACCAGAACTCTTCTGGATTTACGCCCAAGCCTGAAGTTCAGAATGCTCAGAGAAAGAACAGCGGTTTCACTAGGAACTTTGGAAGTTCTTATTACCAGAATCCACCTGCTAAGCCTCCGGTTTCTGAGATGAAGGATCTACTTGACCAAATTCTCGAGGGACAGCAGAAGATGACTGTAGACTTCAATGGTAAGATTGATGCTCTGTATGCAGATTTGAATGGGAAGTATGAGAATTTGAACAACCACATCAAGAGGTTGGATACCCAGTTTGCTCAATCTGCTGTGAACACTAAACGCCCTGATGGCGTCTTACAAGGAAGGACTGATACGAATCCTAAGTATCAATGTGGTGCTGTTATGTCCTGAGGTGATATTGTCAAGAGAGAAGTCACTGAAGAGAGTCTGGTGAACTCTAAAGCTAAGGAAAAGTTTGAGATTCTCGTCACAGAGCTCATGTCAATCGACACATCAACCTCGTGTCGGTCGACACCACCCCAAATCTCCAAAAATCTGATGAAAGTCACCACTAAGGACGGTCATGATCCCACTCAAATCGATCGACAGGCAGCTGTCCGTGTCGGTCGACATGCTCAACCACCCAACACGGTTTTTCTCTAAAAATTGCATAAGTTGGAAGATCCTGGAAGTTTTGCTGTGCCATGTTCCATTGTTGGAGTTAGATTCACTGATTCACTCTGTGATACTGGATCTAGTATTAATCTTATGTCTATGGACATTACAACAAGGCTGGGAATCAGCAATTTCAAGAGATCTCAGGTGGAAATTACATTGGCTGATGCTTCAGTTAAAACCTCGACAGGACTTGTTGAGAATTTGCAAGTTCGGGTTGGAGATTGTCTACTTCCTTGTGAATTCCATGTTGTTGAGACGGGTATTGGTTCTGATATGCCATTAATTTTGGGGAGACCATTCCTTGCTGCTACTTGAGCTGTTTTTGATTTGCTAAGTAGCAGGATATCTCTAAAGCATGTTGATCTTGATGTGTTCTATGATGCAAAGTCTGAAGGATATGTGATGTGGAGCCCTAAGGTTGTTGCTGAAGATGTTGATAAGGCTTGTAACCAAGATTTTGATAAGGATTTCACTGCAAAGAATCTGAAAGCTGTGGTTAAGAAGAAAAAACCACAGAGAAAAGCAGTGACTGAAGAGCCCCTTATGACTTTGACTCCTGTGAGACGAGTTGATGATACTATTGAGTATAAGCTTCAATATGGAAGTGGTTCAAGATCCTTTGCTAAGATTAAAGCTATCATCACTCCTGAGTTTAAGGCTAAAGGACAAGCTGCGATGGATGAGATGATGCATAGGGTTCTGAAACCCAAGATGCTGGACCTAAGTGAAGATGATCTCGGTTCAAAGACTTTGTCTTCATCGTCTTTCGATTATTCTGGAGACATCCCCCTTGGATGATGCTTGACAAAGTCAAGCTAATGACTGAAAAGAAACGCTTGGTGGGAGGCAACCCACCGGTAAGTCTGCAAATACGTTTTTTCGTGTCTTGTTACTAATTTTTTTTTGTTTTTGTTTTTTCTCAGGAACTAGACGTGCTTAATGTCAATTATGGAAGGACTGCTCGTGAATTGGAGAGCTTTACATAATTTTTCGACCAAGGAACACAAGGTTTGTGTCTGTGTCGATCGACACGCACACCCTGTGTCGGTCGACACGGACCCCAGGTCACTATATAAACCTGATTTTCTTTTTTCTTCTCCACTTCTCCTTTATCTGTTTGAAAAACCCCCACGCCTCTATAAAACCTAAAATCGCAAATCCTTAATTCTTCACCAAATCATTCAATTTTTTGCTTCAGAAACTCAAGCGATTTTTATTCTCTATACTCCTATATCATCCATTCATTCAGAATCAAAGGTATGTTCTTCAAATTTCCATCCCTAATTTTGAAATTTTCAAGGTTTAGAATTCTCACTTATAATTCGATTTTGATCTTAATACTTGATAGTCTTAGTTGATCAGGTTGAATTTAGAAGGATTAAAGTGTAAATTATTTTTAAAATGAGGTTAAATTGATAGAAAAGTCATGAATTTCTATGAATGAAACTTGAATCAGTTTGACTTGAACTTCAGAATTTATAGATGTTTGGGATGCTGGATTGATATTATTAGTGTATTTTGAGGATTGATTATGATGATTATGCTTTGAATTTCTGATTTGAACTTGATCATGTTTTAAATTTTCGTTCTTCATTCGATGTTTAATTTGGAACCGTGTTGATCGACACAGTCCGGTTGTGTTGGTCGACACGCACGCCCGGATTCCAAACTTGCTCTGATTTTTGCGATTTCTCGTGTTTTGCAGATGTCTACTAGGAGATCTTCGAGAAACAAGCGTAGCCACAAAGAGGAGATTGATCTGACTGATGATGAGCTTTATTCTTCAAGCTACTCCTACAGCTGTCATCACCACCATGCCAACATCAGATTTTCTGGTTAATGCTCATATCCGCGCTCCCTGGCCGAAACTTGAGACTCATATGATTAGAATGAAGCGCGATTGGAATAGTGACCCAAGGACTGAGACAGCCAACGCTGAGTGTACTCAGAGACATATCTCCGAGGACTAGGATGAATACGATACACTGTTCTGCAATGCATGGTAGGGTGTTGATATGAGACCTACTCGGTTAGAGGATCGTGAAGCTATGCTAGCTCTGGACATTGATGATGACGTTAATGATATCACTTTAGCGATGGGTTTGGGTACCATTGGATACATGCCTCACACACTCTATCCAGATTTAGCACCCCAGTTTTTAGCTTCCTGCAGAGTTTACTATGCCGATGAGAGGGCCAAGGTGGCACAGCAGGGAGTTCTTACCTTCATGTGCAAGGGTGTGCGATATAGGATTACTCTAACAGATCTATGTGAATTGTATGGCTTTAGGAGGGATGCTACTCAAGCTACTATGGAAAAAGAGTGGGCAGATATCAAGATTTTTGGTCCCATATTGGGAGAGGTGAATATGATACTGGTTCTTCGAAGCAGACAGATGTCCGCCATCCCGCCATAAGGTATGTCCTGCGCCTCATTGCTAGCACTATCTTGTGCCGATCAGACCCTACCAAGACTCGGAAGTCAGACCTTATGCTCCTTTTGCTTGGTGTTCACCACATGTTTCCTGCTGGGACTTGGAGTTCTGCTATACACAATATTGATCTGAAATTGGGTGCTGTGTTTGCTCATCATTTGGTTTCTCTGAAAACCAAGGCCTTTGATAAGATGCAATTTGAGCATGTTGGGAATCTTTTGACTCCGATCTTCAGTTGTTTTGGTATCGTCTTGTTCAAAGCCTCAAGGAAGTTTGATTACATCTCCATGGATCTTGACTATCTCAAGCTTATGACTTGGATGAATGATATGCTCAAATTTACCCTTAGAACTACTCTCTCAAATTAAGAGATCACTGTAGTACTTAGAGATCGAATTTACAAGGACTCTAGTTCACGCAATAGATTATCAGTTTTGAATTAAGCTAAACCAATGAATGTAAATTAAATAAAACAAGATGAAAACGATGAAATAAGGATGTAGCTTCAGATGATAAATAAGATAAACCTAGGGAAATCAATTAGGGAAGACTCTGGAATGTGAACTGGGCAGTTCTATAATCAGGATACAAGTGTTTGTTCGGTTCTTAAACTCATAACACTAATATGATATCTATCCAACTCTCGCTGCAACAACATCTATCCTCTAAACAGAAGCAAACCAAATCTCTTTGTGAAATACCAATAAATAGAGTCTCTATGATAATCAGATATGATATGTTTACAAATTTCCTAAACCAACTCTCGCTACGAAAAGGCTGTTTGCTCATCTAAGATTGGGTCAGGATATCAATAGCAGTCTCGCACCTACTAACATTCCTATGATTCTAGATTCTGGCGGCTAGCCTAAAACTAGTATAGATTCAAATCTAAATGAAAAACATTATAGATAACCTAATTGCCCAATTCAACAAACCATCATAAACTCTAGAAATCCCTAGATCTAACAAGTAAACTACTCAGACATAATAGATGAAACACAAATCATTGTCTGAATAAATTGCATAACATAAATCAAATGGAGATAAGAGTTTAGAAATCTTCTCCCAAAAATCTCTGTAAAGGTGGCTGTGGAAAATAAAGCATAGGTCTAAACAATGACCAAAAAATATTATATATATGTTAAAACATGAAATTGGACTAATTGCAAATAAGGAAAACTTTTGGGCCAAAACGGCAAATCTTAAACAGTAACTCGAAGAACAGTGCTGATGAACAGTAACTTGATGAACAGTAACTTCAAACTTTTCAGCTACAATGCTCCAGAATTGCTCCATAATGTATCAACAAGGTCCATCTTGCATTTGTACCTAATAAGACTCATATCATAACAAAAAGACTCTAAAACCAATATGTATATCATGGCTAAAAACCATTAAAACCATGATATATCAACTCCCCCAGACTTAGCTTTTGCTTGCCCTCAAGCAAACAGAAAACTGAATCAAGGAAGAAGTTTGAAAATCGCGAAACTCACCTACTCTTTAGAACATTGTGGTTACCAGTCATCATGTAAATCCACATCGTACATGAACTATTCAGAGACTAACCACCATGTACATTCACCGTAGTCACTCGCAGTATTCTCAATTCCCACCACAACTTAACAACATATCCCTTTAGTAAGCTATATCATCGCTGGGTCTCTCTTTCGATTTCAATGCCCAAGAGCCTTCTAGACTCAGCTGTCATCCTATACCATAACAAGACAAAACTCACAACAACAATGATGTTTTCGTCTCCCCCAGACTTAAATCCTTGTTTATATTTGATTTCATATTATTTTCTCTTTCTTATCTTTTGTCTATGAAGGTAGGCTATTATAAGTGAATAACGGGTCACGGGATCGCTCCTACCCTCACAGCAACCCTAGTTTCATCATCTCTTTAAGAAGTAAAAATATGGGGGTGTAGATTTCTCTTACCCACTTCTACTTCAGAGAATCACTTGGTCATTCATAGATTATACCTAAAGGCTTTTGTTATTAGTAACAACTTTTTGGGGAGACTAGACATCATAACTTACTTTGGTTTTATCAGGTCAGGTATGAATGAAAAGTCAAGCTCTCAAACACCAATTTCGTCCATGAGGTAAAAGGAACTGATAGAAATTAGCTCAGGCTATAGCGGGCACCTGTTGTAAGTATGGGGCTCTCAAGTTAACCGGTCACACTTGGGGGTTTTCCATTAGTTGAATCTTAATAAGCTCTGCAACAATGGTCACCAGAAGACATAGCAAACAATAATAGACCAAGAGATAGCTCATAGTTCCTGGACAAGTTTTAACTCAATAAACAAAGGTTTTGAAAAACAAAAAATATTTGAGACTGACTCTCAAAAGAATAAACGTAGTTAGCAACTACCTCCCCAGACTTAAACTACACTGTCCCCAGTGTAATCAAGCTTAAATAAGGTGAAAGAAATAAATAAAAATGGAACAAGAGTGAATTGTAAAGTTTTGAAAATCGTAACCTGGTAATGGTGTGTGTGTCGGTCGACATCAGTGCATAGATCGTGTAATGAAGTTTCACACCATTCTATTGCTTATTCAATCCGTTTACTGACAAGAAACCTGATTAAGAGCTCCAAAACATGTCAAATAACAAGGAAATAAGATAACATAACAAATCCAAAACAGATCCAATGAAAATAAAAAACAAACTGACTCAAAAGCAAGAAGAAAAATGACTCAAAACGAAAAAGAAAAAGAAGAAAAAGAAAAACTTACAAGTGGATTGCCTCCCACTAAGCGCTTGTTTTGTAAAGTCATTAGATTGACTTGGCTGAAGCGGATGAATGAGTGGCACTGAATGTCTCTCGGAAAGATGTCGCTTCATCCATGGTGGAGTGTAAGCATTAGGAGCATGAGAACGACCAAGGAAATGAGGAACATCAGCCGGGTGGGACATTAGTCTGGGTGAGACACTTCTTTTCCCTGCAAAATCATCAAAAGGAGAAACAAGCGCTCTACGAGAACTGACAGAAATTAGCTCAGGCTATAGCGGGCATCTGTTGTAAGTATGGGGCTCTCAAGTTAACCGGTCACACTTGGGGTTTTTCCATTAGTTGAATCTTAATAAGCTCTGCAACAATGGTCACCAGAAGACAGAGCAAACAACAATAGACCAAGAGATAGCTCATAGTTCCTGGACAAGTTTTGACTCAATAAAACAAAGGTTTTGAAAAACAAAAAATATTTGGGACTGACTCTCAAAAGAATAAACATAGTTAGCAACTACCTCCCCAGACTTAAACTACACTGTCTCCAGTGTAATCAAGCTTAAAGAAGGTGAAAGAAATAAATAAAAATGGAACAAGAGTGAATTGTTAAGTTTTGAAAATCGTAACCTGGTAATGGTGTGTGTGTTGGTCGACATCAGTGCAAAGATCGTGTAATGAAGTTTCACACCATTTTATTGGTTATTCAATCTGTTTACTGACAAGAAACCTGATTAAGAGCTCCAAAACATGTCAAATAACAAGGAAATAAGATAACATAACAAATCCAAAACAGATCCAATGAAAATAAAAAACAAACTGACTCAAAAGCAAGAAGAAAAATGACTCAAAACGAAAAAGAAAAAGAAAAAAAAGAAAAACTTACAAGTGGATTGCCTCCCACTAAGCGCTTGTTTTGTAAAGTCATTAGATTGACTTGGCTGAAGTATATGAATGAGTGGCACTGAATGTCTCTCGGAAAGATGTCGCTTCATCCATGGTGGAGTGTAAGCATTACGAGCATGAGAACGACCAAAGAAATGAGGAACATCAGCCGGGTGGGACATTAGTCTGGGTGGGACACTTCTTTTCCCTGCAAAATCATCAAAAGGAGAAACAAGCGCTCTACGAGAATCTTGTGGCTTGGTTAACTGTAAAACAGTTTTTGTATCTTGAAAAATCTTATTGATGATTTTCGATGATTTGGGCTTAGAAAGTGTGTACCTTTGCTTTTCCCAGGATGAATGAAGTATGGGATCTGAAGGTTTATATTTGGCAACAGCTCTCAGACTTGTAGCATTGATATCATCCTCAAAACCGGAAGTTTTAGACAAATTTGGATCAACTGGTGGAGTGTGTCGACCGACACGAGTTGGTGGTGTCGATCGACACGAAGGCACAACTCAGATATCTGCACGTTTTCTAAAATTCCTCTCTGCAATCCTTGTTTCCATCAGAAAAAACATCATCCTCTAGCAATATTCTAGTGTGTACAACTTCATCTTGCAGCCTAGTCTTTAAGATATGATCACCACTCCAATCGTCAAGCTCTGAAGCTTGCTTATTCACTTGCTCATTAGGACCCAACTCTTTGACATACCCAGCAGTAATGTCTTTGGAGGTTTCTACAGAGAATGATTGACCATCAATGGTGGGTGTTTTTCTCAGCTTGTCCATATCAAAGTTCATCACCTTATTACCCAAATTCAAAGCTATATTGCTTCCTCTTACATCAATGAGAGCACCAGCGGTAGCCAAAAAAAGTCTTCCCAAAATGAGAGGATCCTCAGGTTCTTCCCCATATTTCAACACTAGAAAGTCTGTGGGAATCAAACAATCTCCAATTTTTACAGGAACATCTTCTAAGACACCTTATGGAATCCTCTTGGACCTATCAGCCAAGACAATAATGATCTTTTTTGGCTTCAAAGCAGTCATCCCAAGTCTAACAGTAACAGAGTAAGGTATTTAGTTGATAGCTGACCCCAGATCACAAAGAGAATGAGAAAATACTTATGTTGAGATGGAGCATTCAAGCACAAAACTTCTTGGGTCAGGTAGCTTCTCTATAGTCCTACTCTCAACTTCATCAACTTGAGGAAGTTCAATCATAACCTTATCCATCATTGCCTTGCATTCGGCTTCCTCCCTCTCTTGCTTAGACTTCCTTGGGGTTATAGGATATGGTACCTTTGGCTTGTAAACCCTCTCAGCAGGTTGTGGAGCTGTTTCAGGTGAAATTGGACTGCTGATGTCCTCGTGTCGACCGACACAAGATGTGTGTCGATCGATGTGGATAGATTATGTCGCATGTATTCCTGCCCATGTCGATTGACATGGTGATTGCGCGTCGGTCGGCCTGGACAAAATTTCCTCATAAATCACATCATCTTCCACTTCTTCCAGATCTATGGTGTCCTCAGATGACAATCCTTTCTTCACAACAGGCTCTAGTTGTATCCCACTACTCAAAGTAACAACGTGGAATGGTTGATGTTGTTTTGTATCAGATACTCTTGAAGAACTAGCTGATTGGGAAATTTGAATATGTAGCTTCTTCACATGGCTGTCCAAAGCTTCAAATTTTCCATTCAAGTCAGTGTACAAAGCATCAATCTTTCCATTAAAATCAAATTCGATGTTCTGCTGACCCTCCAGTATATGTTCCAACATAGACTTAATCTCACTTTCTTTAGTGTTTGGAGGAGGCGTCATGTGAGATGAAGATTCATAGTTCTTGGTGAAACTATTAATCAGATAGAGCTTTTGGTACTCATGCCTTGGTGTGTATCTATATCTCATTTCCTGATATCCAGTTACATTGATGTAGTTGACATCCTTTTCTTCAACCTCTGTAGCACACTTAACTGATTTCTTACCCACAAGAAGACTGTGTACCATATCCAACCTTGCATTCACCTCAGCAAACTGACCATTACCCATGTTAGTTGCTTGTCTTGTCCTCTCAAAGTCTGCATTCTTGGTACTATTACTATAAACCAAGTTTTCAATCAACTTACTCGCAGCCCTAGGTGTATTGATCTTGAAGTTTCCATTGCTAGCAGCATCTAAAGAAATCTGATACCTCCAATCAACACCTCTGAAGAAAGTACCCAAAAGCTAAACCTCAATGAAATAATGATGTGGACAATCTCTCTGATATCCCTTGAATCTTAGCCAAGCTGCTTTGAAAGTCTCAGTAGGTCCTTGAGTAAACCGGGAGATCATGTTTCTCAAATTTTCATACCTTGCATCATCATAGAAGTTGTTCAGAAAGGCTGTCTTCATTGCATCCCAAGTCTTCAAAGATCCCGGTTTCAACTGCTTAAGCCAATAAGCTACTTCCCCAGCAAGTGAGTATGGGAAGAGCTTGCAAATGTAGTTCTCTGACACTCCATTGGCTTTAATGCTAAAAGCCAAATCCTCAAACCTCTCAATGTGATCCATTGGGTGTTCATTGGAAAGACCATAAAAAAGATGCTGTCCCACAAGAGTGTAGTATGCAGGTTTCAGTTCAAAGTCATTCCTCTGAAAAGCAAGAGGTCGGATAGCAGACCTATTAGCATAGAACTGACTAGGCATGTTGATTTTAGCAAGTGTTCTCTCCTCAGCTGCATTATATCTCTGCGGATCACCAACATTGTCACCGTGTCGACCGAAATGGAGAGCCTGGTGTCGGTCGACACGATCAGCGACTTCAAGTATCACGTTTCCACCAGCTTACAATTTCTGACCCTGCGCATGCCCCTTTGAATCACGCAAAACTCCAGTCTCATCTCTAAACAACACCAGTGGATTAACCATCTCTGATATCCTCTGTGCTTTCCAATTAGCTCTCTCTAACTTAGCTAGTTCTTGAGTAGAAAAATTCACAGGTGAAAGATCCTTATTGCTTCCTGGTACCGTGCTTATGCATGCACCTGAAACACACAAGAAAAGAAAGAACGCGTAAGTAACAAAATAAAATAAAATATTTAGACTAAATTCTAACCTAAACCTAATAGTGAATCAAAGAGTCCCCGACAACGGCGCCAAAATTTGATATGCTCAAATTTACCCTTAGAGTTACTCTCTCAAATTAAGAGATCACTGTAGTACTTAGGGATCAAATCCACAAGGACTCTAGTTCACACAATAGATTATCAGTTTTGAAATTAAGCTAAACCAATGAATGTAAATTAAATAAAACAAGATGAAAACAATGAAATAAGGATGTAGATTCAGATGATAAATAAGCTAGACCTAGGGAAATCAATTAGGGAAGATTCTGGAATGTGAAATGGGCAGTTCTATAATCAGGATATAATTGTTTGTTTGGTTCTTAAATTCATTACACTAATATGATATCTATCCAACTCTCGCTGCGACAACATCTATCCTCTAAACAGAAGCAAACCAAATCTCTTTGTAAAATACTAATAAATAGAGTCTCTATGATAATCAGGTATGATATGTTTACAAAATTTCTAAACCAACTCTCACTGTGAAAAGGTTGTTTGCACATCTAAGATTAGGTCAGGATATCAATAGCACTCTCGCGTCTACTAACATTCCTATGATTCTAGATTCTGGTGGCTAGCCTAGAACTAGTATAGATTCAAATCTAAATGAAGAACATTATAGATAACCTAACATGATTGCCCAATTCAACAAACCATCATAAACTCTAGAAATGCCTAGATCTAACAAGTAAACTACTCAGACATAATAGATGAAACACAAATCATTGTCTGAATAAATTGCATAACATAAATCAAAAGGAGATAAGAGTTTAGAAATCTTCTCCCAAAAATCTCTGTAAAGGTGGCTGTGGAAAATAAAGCATAGGTATAAACAATGACCAAAAAATATTATATATAAGTTAAAACACGAAATTGGACTAATTACAAATAAGGAAAACTTCTGGGCAAAAAGGGCAAATCTTTGGCGTGAACAGTACCATGTCGACCGACATTGTTCAAGTGTATCGGTCGACATCAACAGTAATGGTGAACAGTAACTAGATGAATAGTAACTTGATGAAGAGTAACTTCAAACTTTTCAGCTACAATGCTCCAGAATTGCTCCATAATGTATCAACAAGATCCATCTTGCATTTGTACCTAATAAGACTCATATCATAACAAAAAGACTCTAAAACCAATATGTATATCATGGCTAAAAACCATTAAAACCATGATATATCAATGAAGCCTAACAACATATGGGTATTTGCTGATGAAGATGGTATAGTAAGGACTGTGAAGCTACCCAACATGTATTTTCGAATCAAGAAGGATCACACCAAGTTGTATTTCATGCCAGATGAGTCATTGTTGATTCAGAGTTCAGGCCGCAAGCTTCGACGTGGAGCTTCATCTAGTGCTGCGCCTTCAGCAGCTGAGGACGAGACTGTTCCACCACCTCCAGATCCTTCTACTCCAGATTTAACGTTTCCAGAGCCTCCTGCAGGTTATGAGGATGATGGTCCTGCATTTAGGAGGTACATGGTGAGTACCATGAGGAGTATGTGGCAGCTTGTCGGTTCCGGTGTTACGTGTGCTAGACCGTCTTCAGCACATCAGCGATCCCGCAGCCCCCTCATTGATCCTCACACTTCTCAGAGCTCTGATTATGACTTCGTTTAGTCATTTTCAGACATTCGGTTCCTAGTTTCTTCTTTCTTTTTCTTTTTCCTTTGAGACATTTTTTTTTTTGCTTTTTGCTTCTATTTTTGTTTATGTTTTTGTTTCTAATTTCATTGAATATTGTTGAACCTATTATGTTCTGCATTTATCTTGTTATTTAACGTTTTTTGAGCTCTTAATCAGGATCTAATGTCAGAAAACGAATTGATTGATCAATAGAATGGTGTCAGACTTCATTGCACATAATTCTTGCTCGTGTCGACCGACATGCAGGATGTGTGTTGATCGACACGCACCACCATATCAGGTCACGATTTTTCAAAACTTAACAGTTCAATCTTTATTCAATTTTATTTCTTTTTATCATCTTCCTTAAGCTTAATTACACTGAGGACAGTGTAGATTAAGTCTGGGGGAGATAGTTTCTAACTATATTTATTCTTTTGAGAGTCAGTCCCAATTTTTCTTTTGTTTTTCAAATTTTTGTTTTATTGAGTAAAAACCTAGTTAGAAACTATGAACTATCTCTTGGTCTATTGTTGCTTTGCTATGTTTTATGGTGACCATTGTTGCAGCACTTAATCAGATTCAACTAATGGAAAACCCCCAAGTCTGACCAGTTAACTTGAGAACCCATACTTACAACAGATGTCCGCTATAGCCTGAGCTAATTTCTGTCAGTTCCTTTTACCTCATGGACGTGATTGATGTTTAAGAGCTTGACTTTTCGTTCATACCTGACCTGATAAAACCAAAGTAAGTTATGATGTCTAGTCTCCCCAAAGAAAATAATAATAAAAGCCTTTATGGTATAGTTTATGAATGACCAGATGATTCTCTGAAGTAAAAGCGGGTAAGAGAAATCTAAGCCCCCATATTTTTACTTCTTAAGAAGATGATGAATGTAGAAGATCGCTGTGAGGGTAGGAGCGATCCGATGATCCCATTATTCACTTCCATCTCTACCTTCATAAACAACATAAAATAAGATCCCAAATAACAAAGGATTTAAGTGTGGGGGAGACGAAAACATCATTGTTGTTGTGAGGTTTATCTTGTTATGGTATAGGATGACAGCTGAGTCTACAAGGTTCTTAACATTGAAATTGGAAATGAGACCCAGCGATGATAGGCTTACTAAAGGGATATGTTGTCAAGTTGTGGTGGGAATTAAGAAGACTGTGAATGACTACGGTGAATGTACATGGTGGTTAGTCTTGATTTGTTCTTCTACCATGTGGATTACATGATGAATGGTAAGCACAATTTTCTAAAGAGTAGGAGAGTTTCACGATTTTCAAACTTCTTCCTTGATTCAGTTTTCTGTTTGCTTGAGGGCAAGCAAAAGCTAAGTTTGGGGGAATTGATATATCATGTATTTTATGGTTTTATGACATGATATATGCATTGGTTTTAGAGTCTTTTGTATATATATTGAGTCTTATTAGGTACACACACGAGATGGAACTTTATGAGCACTTTGGAGATTTTGGAGGCTTGTAGCTGAGCAAAACAACTAAGAGATGAACATTGATGTCCATGTCGACCGACAGGCCTTTCCTGTGTCGGTCAACACACCCACGACGTGAATGACGCCTTCGAGTTTTATCAAGTTTCAAGAATTACAATTTTGCCCCAGAAGTTTCTAAAGTTTATACTTTATGCCTCATCGTGTTTTTAGGTTAAATTATGTTATAGAAGTCCCAGAGACAAAGTTTGGATTATTCTAAGTTTCATTGTAAGTTTCAAGCAA
The DNA here is from genome assembly GCA_963555745.1 of Cardamine flexuosa. Lineage (NCBI taxonomy): Eukaryota > Viridiplantae > Streptophyta > Magnoliopsida > Brassicales > Brassicaceae > Cardamine > Cardamine flexuosa. Next base: position 3,431,677 of record OY743218.1, read on the forward strand.
GTTTGTGTGAAGAGAAGATTCATATCTCAACCTTTGTAGAGAGAAAAATTTTGAACTCCCTTATTTCTATTTCAAATTTTATGAGTATTATTCAGACAATGATTTGTGTTATTTCTTCTATGTCTGAGTAGTCACCTTGTTAGATCTAGGGTTTTCAAAGGGTTTGTGATGGTTTGTTGAATTGGGCATAAACATGTTAAGTTATCTATAATGTTATTCATCTAGATTTGATTATCACACTAGTCTTAAGATTGATCACCTTAGTCTTGGTACCGTAGGAATGTTGGTAGGCGCGAGACTGATATTGATATCCCGACCCAATCTTAGATGAGCAAACAGCCTTTTCGCAGCGAGAGTTGGTTTATGAATTTTGTAAACATATCATACTCGTTAATCATAGAGACTCTATTTATTGGTATTTCACAAAGAGATTTGGTTTGCTTCTGTTTAGAGGATAGATGTCGTCGCAGCGAGAGTTGGATAAATATCAAAATAGTGTTATGAGTTAAGAACGGGACAAACAATTATGTTTTAATTATCGAACTGCCTAGTTCACATTCCAGAGTATTCCCGATTGATCTTCCCTAGATCTAGCGTTTTAATCACTTGAATTTAATCCCGTTTTTCTCGTTTACTTTATTTGCATTGCTTTATTTAATTTACTTTTATTGATCTAGCTTAATTCAAACATATCATATCTATTGCGTGAGTTTTCAGACAACAAGAGAAGAGGGACACAAAGATGTTATTTTAATTGCTTTCGTCTCACGGATATTAAGTGAAATATTTTTATATATGCTTGTGTAATCCTTAGAAAGCATAGCTAATGAGCTATAACGTTGATGAGATAGGTGCATGCATCTACACTACAAAAAAAAGTTTGTTACATCATTTAATTTATGTCTTTGAATTACTTATAAGTGATGTAAACTTATTTTACATCTGTAAGTGATTGTAGCTATACTGATGCTAAATATTTGCATCGTTTGAGAAAAATATTACATCACTATTGTAATTGATTTTAAAAACTTACAATAAATGATACTAAATTTGCATCAGTTATAAAAAAATGATGTTAATTTGGCATCAGTTAATATAAATAATGTTAATATTTACCACATATCTAACAATTGATGTTACATAGTTGTATTATTTGTTTGTAATTGATATTATAATTGCATCAGTTATAGATAATTAATACTAAAACTACTTAATTTTTATATTTAAATTTTATTTATCAAAATATTAAATATTATAAATTTGTAGGATAATATGTAAATTTATTAATAAAGTCTCACATATTATTTAATATTTAACTAAAATATGTTAAACTAATTATTTGGTGATGAGTTTATTTATAGAGGAGTCATTTTCTCTTCATAGCTTTTTTGGCCGATGTGGGACAAATATACTAAACAAGTTGCATCATTTAAATTTTGTATCACTTAAACAATTGATGTTAATTTTTATTTTGCATCGCTTATTTTTAAGTGATGTAAATTAAGATAAATTAACATCAATTATGTTTAATTAATTTCAAATAACATCACTTATTAATTTGATGTTAGTTCAAAATTTTACATTGATTGTTAAAAGTAACTCAAATTAGAATTATTTATTTGATTGATACAATTTAAGTGATGCAATACACCGTTTTACTTGTAGTGCTACATGTGTCACCTTGACAGTAAAGATGTCACAAAATACTTTGCCAGGAAATTGATATGAACCAAAAGGTTTTAGGCAAGTCTCTCTTAGATAATTAAGTTAATTGTTGGGAGTTATTTTTTATTAATCATAATAGGTCTTTATATAGATCTAAGTACAAACTTATCATAATAAGGAAAAAAAATAACTTAATGCTAAATTAAAAAAGAAAAACACCAAAACTAATTAATGAAAACATCGTAACTGTAAACTAATCAACCTATCAGAAATTCAAAAACCACTTTTGGAAAAGAAGTCCGATAAGTCCAAAGCCCTAGCCATTGTTAAGAGTAAGTTATCTTTCTTTATGCATAATTCTCTGATAAATCTATTTGTTGGGGTTTACGAAATCACTTGGCATGACGTTTGTGTTAGAGATTGACAATTGCAGTAGCTGTAAGTGTTTTTTTTTCGCAAAAGTTTGAGTATTTTTCTTTCTGTAATGTTAGGGGTTTAGCCATTTAGAGTTGAGCAAGTTAGTATTTTTATTATGAATTTTTGTTCAGTAGCTTTTGTATTACCATGTAGTTTCCATAGTGTTTGGATGGTTTGGAATCTGCTACTGTCTCCTCGAGGGCATATGATACATTTGACATTTGTGCAAACATAACATTAAAAGCAAAGTATTAATCTCGACATATTCAAGTTTATCATTTTCACTATAATGTAACGAGAGAAGAATGTTTACCAAAGCGGCGAGGCGAGTTTCCTGCAACATATTGCCGTCTATTTCTAACCTAGCGACCGGGAATTCTGGTAAGCGTCCAGATTGTTTCTTCCCAAGCAAATCACCAGGCCCACGTAGAAGAAGGTCTATCTTTGCCCATCTGATGATTTCCCCAACATGTTCAAACGTTTTAGGCTATTGGTAGTTGATCCAACTGTAAGAAGCATTTTGATTTTCTGGTTCCACGACTAACACGTCCTCTGAGTTGCTGTAACTGAGCGATTCAAAATCTTTCAGCATTCATCACAACCATCATTGAAGCGTCAGGAACATCAACACCGATCTCTATCACTTGAGTAGAGAGAAGTATCTGTGTTTCTCCACTTTTGAATATTTTTAGAGCCTCTTCTTTGTCATCAGTCTTCATCCTCCACAGCTGTACTTTGGAAAATTTTTTGGATATTATTTCAAGCTTAGCTGAGGCAGTTGCGGTGATTGTTCAATTACAGAATACACAAGGTATACTCTTCCTCCAGACTTTAAGTCTTTCAGCATCATCTCTTGAAATTATCAAAAAATCAAAAGCAAAGTCTCTGAATGATTGCTTTTATTCTGAGAGCTAAGAAAAGAGAGATTACTGCACAGACTTCCTTGAAGCCCTAGAAAATATGCGTCTCAACTGGTATTCTTCCAAGTGGCCTTGCAGTAATCTGAAGAAACAAAGAGTAGCTTATAGACATTTAACACATAAGGCAAGTGATCTCGGGATGGGCGTGGCTGACATAGCAAGAACATGAGGAGCCATACTGAGATCAGCTTTACAAGTATCATCAGAGTCAGATGAGCCAGTTTTTGATATAAGATATAACTACAGCAGTCATGCCACAATAAACTTCAGTTAACGTGGATAAAAGATAGAATCAAACTTGTATTCTAGGAAGCTGAGCTTGCTGTTAAACTTTCCTCTCTGGAACCGTTGCTGCTCATCAACTACAGCAATATGTAACGCTGAGTACTCTACCTACCTTTTCAGCTATCAAACTGTGAGTTCCAATAATAAACGATATAGCTCCACTTTGAAGATCCTGTCATCAGTTGTAAGGAAAACAAACTTATTAACATATTAGTTTCATGACTTGCCTGGCGAATCATACGCCACTGCTTTGCCGGGGTTGAACCTGTGAGCAATCCAATGGTTGGCTTGGATGTTAACACACCAGATCCTATGACCTCCAACACCACCCTAAAAGATAAAACCGATATATTAAGAAACTTTTATTTGTTGACCAAATGTGGCAACTCTTCAATCTCTGGCAAAATTGGCTAAAAGCCTGTAAAGGCATAACTGAGAAGAAAATAAATATCATCTATATAAGCGGAATTTAAGCACTGACTTTCTAAACTTTTCCAGCAATACATCTTTCTCTATTTTTTGTGCCAATGCCTTGAATCACTAAACAAAATTCAACGAACTAATTGCTTTTTGACAAACAAACTCTGACTATAATTGCTGCTTCTAAGAACAGAAGACAATTATTGTTAAGATGCTAGCTACCTGTAGGTAAAAGAACATAAGCCTTTTGCGAGCTAAGTCTTGGGTTCGTGAATCTTACGTAGGCCAAAAACAAAGGAATCGGATCCATATTGGCAGGGAGAAGACGCAGAGCCCTACGAGAGAAAAAGTGGGTCAGGTATGATTAAACAAGCGGACGAATGATATCGAAATATGTAATGCTTAGTTTTGGGAAGATCATTCTTATACGAATTTATCTTTCTTACTTAGTAATTTTAAGTTGGATTTCCAATTGTAGAGAAAGCTAATGAATAGAAAATGATCCAATTTTCCTCGTGAATTTACTATTATCACTGGTGGAAGTAATTGTAGTTGAATCTGTTTTAATTTGGTTGCTATGATTTGATACAGTTCAGGGTAAAACGACACAGTTTTATAGTAAAATGTCAAGCGTGCGAATCCATACCTGGGAACCTAGCAAGGAGAAGATGGAATCTAAGGGCACCAAGTGTTTGGCTGAGATCCAGCCGATCAGAATCAAACCGTTAGAGCAATTAAGAGCACTGTTTAGCTCATTTTCTTCATCATCGATTATTTTTCAGAAACTTTTTCACTCTCTCTCTAGAATTTCTCTGTAATTCCTGGAATACTCTCATCTCGAGAGCTAACAGGTTGATTCATCTTTGTTTTATGAACACTGGTTGAATTTCTTATTATATCCGAAGGTTATTTGGAATTTGTGGAATTTTCTGTATTATGATTCCTCTTCTAATCCTCTAATCTTTGAAATTTGATGGATGTCATGAGAGCTCTTTCTAGTTGGTGTGTAATTTATGAGTTCATGTTGAAATTGGCTTACTGAGATGGTTTCAGCTCAATCAGTTTCTTCCGAGTACTAAATCTTTTTTCCCTAAACTGCATCTTTTTTATTTGATTTCACATTTTGTTGATCCTTGATATTTTCATTTGTTAGGTCGATTTATGTTTTGTAAGAACTGTATCTGGCGCAGAGAAAAAAAACAGAGCTTTACTTTGAGTGCCTATTGCATGTTGATGATGCAGCCAGAGAAAACTATATGTGCAATTATTTGTTAATGATCGAGTTAGAACTAAATTTATATTCCCTGGCTAATTTTGTTGATAGTTAATTATTAAAACTAAACAATTCTGTTTCAAATTACTAATTAAACAATATTACTCCACAAAGTTACTAATAGAGTGTACACCCTGTGCAAGGTGCGGGTACCGCCTCTCCATCGTAGGCTTCTTATAACGTTAGGTCTGTCCAAATAATTTGGATGTGATTTTGTCTTCAATTTGATCCATATTTCGTATTAATTTGATGAATTTCAAAACTTAGTGTCTTTTCTCTCCTATAACATGCATGGTTTGTTATTAAATAAGTCACGAAAAATAGTGTGTTTTGTTTTGGTTGCTTTGACATTTTTCCGGGGTTTCATTCATCTTTTGGGAATTCGGTTGCTGGAATTTCAGAATATAATACTTACTACCCGAGATAATTCCAAGATTTTACTAAATCAAGAAAAGATCAGATAAGAGTTGGTTAAGGATTATGGTAGTTCGGAGACCTATAAACAATATGAAAGATAAGACGAAGATCAAATAAAAATGCAAAAAAAATAGTAAGACAACAACAAGCATATATACCTTGACTTAAGTGAAAGATTAGGCGAAGACTAAAGTCGTGTTCGATAATGTGAGTTATGATATAACAAAAAAAAAAGGTTCAATCAAAATGAGAGACAACAAAAATCATACAAAAACTGTCTAACAACAAAGTTTGGGACTAAAGAGAAGAAGAAGAGGACAATATTGGAGACTATAGAGCACTGACTGGTGAAAAGGGTTTAAGGGGGGAGAAAAAGAAAGAGAGTACCCTTTGACAAATAGCAATGCAACAATCTCAAAAGTTATAGAATTGGGATAAGAACTCAATGGTTCCATCTCCTAACAAGGCAAAACCATAATTCCTTGCAAATGCTCAAATCTCACTGTTTACGTTTTAAAATAAAATTCCAAATCATTTTCTTCTGTTTTCCTCAATAGCCAGATAGCTATTGTGAGATGTCTTGAGTCACGTGCTCGATTTTTATAAACCTTTGTAAATGCAACTTTAAAAAGGAATAATGATTGCTAAAGACATAATCTTTACTATCCTAAGAAAATGTGAACATGAACACTCAACTTTTACATTTTTTTGTGTAGTCTTGTATTACTACTTATAGAGATATATATACCAAATATTCATTGATCTTAATCTTAATTTTAAAATATTTTACCCCTGCACAGGGATGGAAGCCTATATAATATTTAATGATGTGATGGTGAAAGAATGTTGATCTGCAAAATATGTGTTTCCCTGCTTGAAACTAAATTACATATATGGTGCATCATATGCACATGCAGTTTCCAGTGATAGTTTCATTTACTATGACCATTAACAAGAGTAAAAATAAACATTATCAAAATTTGGATTGTTTCTTCTTATCTTCTTTTGTTGGTATCTATATTTTATCATAGTAAAGTCAAGAGATGGGTTAATTTTTTTTAATACCAAAATGTATATGGAAAAGCTTATCAAAAAATATTTAATGAGATTAACAAGGAATCCAGAACATTGTTTTGTTTTCATTTTCTTAGTTTTTTATTTTATTTTTTCAATTATATTAAAAAAATTTGGTTTCAAGGTTTTAGGTTTTTTTAATGCTTAACGATCAGTGAGATGTAAGTTTTTGCATTTTTATTTTAAATTTATATCCTAACAATCAAGCTAAATTGTATATATATAGTATTAAATTTTAAACAACAAAAATATTGAAGTAACTTGTGAGTCAAGAGAGTACAAAGAAGAGTTTTAATCAAAAAAATATAAAATCACACACAAATTGCCTAACAATGAACTTGGGGATTAAGAGACAAGGACGAGGTAAGTGGGAATGATAAAGGAAGAATAGAGCATGGACTGGTGAAAATATTTTGAGTCAAAAAAGAAGAGAGAGAGAGAGAGAGAGAGAGAAAAAAAAAAAAAAAAAGAATGAGTTCTTCGTGATAGATATTAACAAACCATTCTCAAAAGTTATAGAAGAATACTCACAATTCATTGCAAATGATCAAATCTCATTATTTTAATATTTTTAATGAATTTTAAAACGTTCTTATTGAGGACTTTTTGATAGCCAACTTGCTTTTGCAAGATATCGTGATGGTTATATGTTCGGACTCTATGGACCTTGATAGATGCAATATTAGTAGCCAAGTTGCTTTTCTGAGATATACTAATGGCCACATACTTGGACTCTATCAACCTTAATAGATGTATTTTGAAAAGAATAGTAAATGTTAAAGGAATAGTTTCTACTAACCTAACAAAATGTAAAGATAGAGCACACAAATTAAAGATTTGAGATATATTATTAGATTAACAATATTTTCATTAAAAAATAATGTGTGATGAAAAACTATAACTAATCAATCAAATTTATGAAAATATAGCTATAGCAGAAAAAGAAAAAATAAGTCAAGAAGAAATTTATCATTTGATATATGAGAAGATTTAAGGTTGTTAATATGGGTTTGCAAATCCATTGTAAAATGAGTATGTTAGCTGAAAATGAACCATTTAAACTCATTTACAGGATACAATTATATGGGGTTAAATAGGTTTACCCATTTAGATCCATTTATTAATGAGGTTTAACCAAAAAAAATAGGGTACTCATTTATGTTAAACCAAGAAATAAATTATATTGATAGTTAAAATCTTATTTTGGTGGGAAAATATGAGTTTAGTGGTAAGAAAACAATTCCATAACTTGACTGGCAATTACAATTCCACAATTGTCAAGGAAAACTACAGAAAAATATAATTTTGACAGAGAACATGGTTTTAGCGGGGAAAAATGCGAAAAACAAGAATAAATAATTTTGAGGGAAAATGCGGTTTTTGCTGATAAATGCGGAAAATGTAGTTTGTTGGGGAAGACATATAAAACATGATTTTGGCAGGAAACACAGTTTTATCTGAAAATGCCGGAAACCCTGATTTGTTACAGGAAATATAGAAAACAATTTTGACGGGAAAACACGTTTCAGAGAGAGAGAAAAAACACGATTTTAGTGAGAAATGCGGGAAAGCATGATTTGCTATAGAAAATATAGGAAAACACAATTTTGGAAGGAAAACATGGTTGTGAAGGAAAATACAATTTTGGTAGAAAATGCAGGAAAATATAGAAAATAGATGTTGAGAAAATGCATAAAACAAGAAAAACATAATTTTGAGGGAACATGCGGTTTCAGCGGTTAATAAGTAAAACATAGTTTGTTGGGGAAGATATATAAAACATGATTTTTCCAGAAACACACAGTTTCTGCGAGAAATGCGGAAACTGTAATTTGTTATAAAAAATATAGGAAAACACAATTTTGATGAAAAAAATGATTTTGGCAAGAAATGCAGGAAAACGTGATTTGTTATAGAAAATATAGGAGAGTCCAATTTCAGCGGGAAAACACGGTTTTGAAGGAAAATACGATTTTGAAGGAAAATACGATTTTGGCGGGAAATGCAGGAAAACCTGATTTATATAAGAAAATATACGAAAACATAATTTTGGCGGGAAACACACACTTGTGGCGGGAAAATAAGATTTTTCGAGGGAAAAAAAATTTATTAGAAAAACAAAATTTTGGAGGGGAAACACAGTTTTGAAGAAAAATATGATTTTGGTTGAAAATGCGGAAAAACATTATTTATTATAGAAAATATAAGAAAATATAAGTTAGGCAAAAAAATTTAATTTTGAGAGAAACACGATTCTAGCGGTTAAATGCAGAAAACATAGTTTGTTGGAGAAGATATATAAAATATGATTTCGCCAAAAACACTATTTTTGTGCGAAATGCGGGAAACCATGATTTGTTACAAAAAATATAGAAAACACGATTTTGGCGGGAAAACACGCTTTTGGCAGGAAATATGGGAAAACGTGAGTTTGTTGTTGAAAATTGAGGAAAATATAATTTTGGCGGGAAAACACTGGTTTTAAGAAAATACGATTTTGATAGAAAATGCAGAAAAACATGATTTATTTAAGAAAATATAGGAAAAACACACTTTTGGCGGGAAAACACAAATATGGTGGGAAAATATGATTTTTGTGGGGGGAAAGTGATTTTGCAGAAAATACGGGAAATCATGATTTGTTATAGAAAATATAGAAAAAAACAATTTTGGCAGAAAAACACAGTTTTTGCAGGAAATGTGGGAATATATGAATTGTTACATAAGAAACACACAATTTTGGCGGAAACAAAAAAACACATGATGGGATTAAATGGGTTAATTTTATTCTGATGGGTTTAAACATGGTGGGCTTAAATGAATTTGGGTTTAAATGAGATGGGTTCTAAATGGGATGAGTTTAATTGGGGTGGATTTAACCATATTAACATCCCTCAGAAGATTAATCATGTTTTTGATTTTGAGATTTATTAAGAATTAATATAAAATTTCTATATCTTTAAGCACAAAAAACTTTGAGTTTTGTCTAAAATCAGCACACTTAGATGGAGTATCAAGTTTATTGTATCAATAAAATGTTTAAACTAAAATACCTTAGAAAAATACACACACATATACATATTGAGTTTGTTGAATATTGTGTATAGACATTTTATAAAATAAATGTTGCATATATGATCACTCTAATTACACAATACATTTGCCAATGCACTTGGCTTTTAATTTAGTTGTCTTACGTGTTTTTCTTTTTCACAATCAATTTGATGGATGCAGATAACCTCCAATTCTTAAGAAACTCAATCACTTAAAGGGTTTTAGGGAATCCCATAGGAACTTTACGGAGATTCTAGGTGAGTTAATGCGGCAAATAATTTGTTGGTTTCTGTTTCTCCAAAAGCGAATTTCAATTTGAGAATATTTTTTTATTTCTTGATTATGGTTGGATCTCAATGAAGCAATAAGGAGTATAAATAGAAGATGAATGATAAATAGTAGTCATAACATTGGTTGTATAAATTAAACGGGAGAACTCAAAAGTTAAGCGTGTTTGGACTGGAGTAGTACTAGGATGGGTGGCCTATCAGAAAATCATTTCTGGTACGGTGTGAGTGAGACCAAAACACAGAAAATATAATGTGGTGATTTATAGGGAGAGTAACATGTCTTTTAAGCCTCCCGGGAGGAGCGCACCAGTTGTCAGACAAGGGTGGGACTCACGGGCTGAGAGAGGGCGTGGGTGCTTATAGACAATGATGTTACAATTTGGTTTCATAGCTGAAGCCAGATGAGTGTGAAGAAAAGTGGGCTCACACCATCAGGGGTGGCAGTCTTGCTGCGTAAGAAGGATGTTGCTCTTTGTGAGTGGGGTGAATGTAATATCCCAATTTCTGGTATATGGTGGTGCATGAGGAGCACTTAAGAGATTTTATTTAGCTATTTATGTCACTAAAGTGCACTTATCTTTTTTAACACTTGTCCAAAGAGAATTTCAAAGTTAAGCATGCTTGGGTTGGAGTAGTAGTAGGATAGAATACCTATCGGAAAGTAAGATACAAAATCTACAGTTCTCAAAATTTATGGAAGTGAGATACGAACTCGATATAAAATTCAAGGTCATAGCAACCACAATTCCTTTAAAATCGATATACCTAAGGATCTGCTAACAGATTGTGAAAAACCTCTTAAAGCGATAGTTTCAGCAATTTACGGGAAAGCCTATGATGGGGAAAACGATAATCTTTTCTTATGATAAAGAGCCATACTAAACCCAACTAATAAAGATGTTGGTATAATTAGTGATTTTATGCTCACCAATTTTGAAGGTAACACGATACATAAAATAGCATCGATTCTCCAATTTTAATGACGTTATACTTTCAAATTTTTTTAACAACATGCATATATATTTAGGTGAGGGAAAAAATTATTAAGCTCATATAGTATTGAACCCACATAAAGTACAAAAGTGGATATGATGATTTATTCTTAAGAGTTTTTGAATAGTGTCAAACTTTTTGGATTGCCTAATCATGATTTGCGATTGAAGCTTGGTGTTCCAATAATGCTTCTTAGGAATATTGATCCTAAGGAGGATTTGTGCAATGGTACAAGACTTCATGTTACCAAATTAGCTAATCATGTGATTTAAACATAAATTCCAACGAACATAGGATGTGATTAAAAGTTAACTGATTCCCAGGATGTTTATTTCTCCACCATGAAGGGTAGGCAATTTCCTGTTACAAATGTATTCATGATAACCATAAAAACAAGTCAGGGTGTCGGACTCTATCTTTCCCCTCAAGTTCTGTCACACGGTTAATTGTATGTTGCTATTTCTCGAGTTAAGTAATTAGATGGTTTGAATATTTTAATATTAGATGAAAAATGTAAGCTTCAATTAACAACCCAAAATGTTGTTTACAAGGAAATCTTCCAAAACATAATGGCATCTTAGATTACCCATTACTTGCCAAATTTCTTTTTGGTTGTGTTAATTTTGTTTTACAACTTTGGTTATATAATCATAATGCAGTTTTGTTAGTAAAACACACAAAATTAATCCTAATAACCTGCACCGGGCGCGGGTACCGTCACCTAGTAGAGAATATAAGTAAAATAAAAAATTTATACTTATGTTTTTACTTATATTTTACTTATGTTTTGCTTATATTTCACTTTTCATTTTCTTATTTTTTATCAATTCACTTTTTAATTTTTATTTAATAAAAAAACTTAACATATATAAATAACCAACTGGCAAGACACTGAGGGTCAAACCCAACTACCAATTCCTGGAAAACGGATCATGCATTTGTTGATTTATATGTTAGCGATTAGCAAACACAAGTGAAAAAACATACAACAAACTAAAAATATAAAATTTTATGTCACAACCTTCCATATATATCTGAATCGTAATGTCAAGTTGGTGCCTCCATTCGGACCATTCCAAAAGTAGAAGTGCGACTAATGGCAGCTTCAATATCAATGGTGTTGCTGGTCTGTACAAACCCACGGCAGTGCCATTACTTCCTGTGCGGTTATATGTATCGCTCCACATGCATTTTGTATAAATTTATTATTTGTTTATTTTTGAAATTTATTACATGATGTTCATTCGAACGGAAGTGTATACATACTTTTGGAAAATGAATTAACTCATAACCAGTACCTTAATTAAGGAAAAGTCCACTAGTCTCGAACATATTGGGCTTAAATTTTAGACTGTGATTGAAAAATGTAGTAAATTCTTTATAAATAAGTATACTGAGCTTGAACATGAAAGCCCAGATAAGTTTAGGAGACTTCTCTAACGCATTGAAAAAACCATCCTATATATGCAACATCAAGGTCGTTAATGATTAAATTGTGACAAATGTCAATCATATTAAATGGTTTAACATTTGTTACACTTTAATCATTAGCGACCTTGATGTTGTACATATAGGTGGTTTTTGTAAAGCCTTAGAGAATTCTGCTGAATTCATATGGGCTTTTGTATTCAAGTCCAATATATTTATTTTAAAGAATTTACTTGTTTGAGATGTTTCTGTAATCCGTATTTATTTATTTTTATTAAGTTTAATCTTTGCAATGCAAACCCCCATTGTTTCTTTGTAATTTTGTTGAATATACTACTACATAGAATTTTAACTTGCATGTGTAAGAAATTTGAGACATATTCAACAATGACAGAAGTCATAACAGTAAGAAGGAAACAAAAATCTAAAAATGGAGCAGCTTAATAATGATAAGTTTGACTAAGAATACAATTTATAACGAATTAACGATCCAAACAATTATATATTGGTTAAATTTCAAATTTTTCTTCCTAATATACAAAAGTCATAACAGACTGTAAAACAATTCAAACCATTACCCTAAATAATTGACTGTAAATACATCAAAATTAAAGATTACTTTCATTGTTAGGAAAAAAGTTTAAGGAAAGAACGAAAACAAAAACTCAAGGAAATCCTAATAAAGAAAAACTCACTAAACAAATAAAAGTCACAAACAAGCACAGTGTTTTTCAATACTATTTGATTAGAAACAGATATTAAAAATAATTTTGTTATTTCATTGCATTTATGAGAAACTGACACGATAACGATACGCTTACACTAGGGAGATAATGAATTCTTCAGTAATTGCAACAATATTTTATAGGATTTTGGGGAGTTCGGTTGGCACAATCAACAATCTCCGGTTCTAAATCCTTTACCAATGCAGTCGAAGAGGCATTTGGTCGATCCGTATTTGCTTTCCTCATACAAATGAAAGCAATGGTCATATGAGAACTTTTTTATCTCTGCATCTACACAATCCCACACACAAAAAATATTAAAATCGATCAATGCTAGTTGACATATGTGTGTACTAGACGCAAAATTTAAAATATACCTGAGGCCAAAATGCTATGGTTGGAGAACGAAACTCCTAATATGACAAAGAGAAAAAAAATCACCAAAGTTTTTGTAATACTCATGGTGATTTTGTTCTGTATAAAGTTAATTGAAAAGGTTAATTTTTGTGGATCTTAAATTAGGGAGGCTTTCTAGACTTAACAAATCAACATATCTTCTTTACCTGCTTATTCGCCATGTCAGCAAATTTAAAATACTTCAACATTTATGAACAATTATTAATTTTATGCAACAAATCAATTCATTTAAATTTATTTACTTAAAAAGCTGTAAAGCATTTTTACAACAAATCAATTCAAATGAATTGATTTACTTAAAATTAATTTGCATTGTTTAATGCTGTACAGATTTTTAAGTATATAAATTCAAATGAATTTATTTGTTGTATAATTAATCACTGTTTATAAATGTTTAAGTGTCTTTAATTTGTTAGTGTGCCGAATAACCAGGCAAAGAAGATATGATGATTTGTCATTTGTCAAGCCTGGAGAGTCTCACATCTCTCATTATAATGAGAGTCTCACATCTCTCATTATATATACCATTAATAATTTTATACAACAAATCAATTCATCTGAATTTATCTACTTAAAGATCTGTAAAGCATTAAACAATGCATATTATTATTTTTAAAATAATACTACACTATAACACATCTTACATTTTCATTATCTTATTTTAACATTACACTATTTGTTATTTTATAAATCAATAAATTTGTGATTTCTTTTTATAAATATGTTCTATATAAGAAATTAAATCAAAGATTTTTTTCTATTTTCTTAATGAATTTGTTGGCTTCTTTTACAGATAAATAATTAATCTTAATATTATATTTATTACAATAGAAAATTAATTTAAATAATTATATCTCAAAATTTAATATATTAAGTATAACATAAAAATTAAATTAATTTTTCTAAAAAAAGAGAAATGAATAATGATTTTCACCCATTATGACACATCAATATAACCAAAATTAATACCATATTTAATATTTTCATGTCTTTTCACATTTGCCTTTGGTTTATCAATGAATGCTCTATTCGACCATTTTAGTTTTATTTACATCTTAAAATGAAGTAATAAACACAACTCCCAATTGATATATGTCATATTCGATCTCTATTCACACTTTTGAGCCCGCCATTGAGAGGTGTAAGAGTTACAATATTGTGATTCTTCAGAAAATGTCAAATTCATTTCTATTGTTACATGAATAAATTTTAGTCTTTTATTTTATTTTAGAAAAATATTGAATAAGAGTTTTGTGACTTTTCATATTTCTTCTGTTTTAATGCAACGCACAATTAAATGTGACACTTATTTAAGATTTAATTTTTAAAAAATGTAAGATGAAGAAATTAGCCTATTCATGGAATAATTAAAAAAAATATGTATGTACATTAGAGCTATGAAATTATAATTTTTACAAACTTCATAATTTTAAAAATATTTAAGAAAAAAACTGTAAAATTAAATATATTTAAATAATATATTATTGAAATAATAACTAACATGTAGTTTATAAATTACCATTTATGGGTAACAAATAAATTTTAAAATAATTATTTGGGAAAGAAATCTCAAAATTAGTTTAAGTAAATAAGTATAAGTTACTTTTATAAATTTAAAACAAAATAACTCATAATAAAATTCTCGCATATGTACGGGTATTAAGCTAGTATATATAACTCTCATGGTCTTCGTAAATCTCAAACTTACCCAATTTATTGTCGTTGACTATATTAACTATTTTCCATTTATACATATCGTTTTGTCAAAAACCCATTATGCTAATCCATATTCAAAAGTTATATTGGGCAAATGAACTATTGACTATATGTGTATTTTGATCATATAGTTTGAATCTACTTTTTCTGTAATAAAATACATAGGTAAAAACAAACTGAATCATATTTAATATTTCACTTATCTTTTGATTATATATATATATATACTAGAGTCGAACCCGTGGTACATCGCAGGTCAATGTTTTCTTAATCATTGTAACAAATGTTTATATTTTCTGGTCAGTTTTTCACATAATTTATAATATTTTAGATTTTATCTGTTTATTTTTATATGTAATTTTAACTTTATTAAATTATCAATGTTAATTTTATTGGTTAGTTGGCATAAATTTATGTAAGTAGTTGTTATGTCCAACTCTTCCTCACTGTCCAACATGTTAGGAAGGTCAAAATATTTGATTATTGGAATAAAAATAATTAAAATATTTTGAAAATAAAATAAGTTACATTTTAAATTAAAATATTTTTAATATTCTATATTTTTAGTAAATATTACAGTTTTATATATATAATTCTTTATATTTTCAAATATATCATATATTATATTTCATCAACTATATACAATTATTAGTTTTTTTATATAATATATTTATTATTATTAAAATTAGGTACTTTGCGGCTGATCCATTTATTTGCGGACAAAGTTCAATATATTTGCGGTCCACTATACCCTTGTTCATGATACCCGCTTTTTAATGTGCATAAAAGCTTATGTCTATACTCGCCCTATGTCAGATTTACTTGTACCTATTATACAGGTCACCGGTCCGATTAAAAATTCTACCGATGTGAGATATTGAACACACATTTTTTTCTTATTGATTTAGTTAATATATGTCTATTTATAAAAATTCAAATCACAACATATACATTAAAAGTCTATAATTTTATTAATTGTATATATATTATATAATAATTTAAAATAATTTGAAAATAGTATCAAACAAAAATGATAGGAGAATCATAATTCATACTATTAAAATCATAATATTAGATAAGAAAATGATAGTAGAGAAATATTAGATAAGGAAGAGACTATAGACAATTAATTGATTATTTGTTTAGAAATAATATAATTAATACTAATATTGATAACTAATAATTAAACAATAATTATTTTAAACTTGTTTGAATATAAGTATAACATTAAAAGTGTTTGGTAACCGGAATTCTCATATTTGTACTTCCTATAAGATATATATTTTTTTTTATCAATTTACATTTTTTTTAACAACCAACCGGCTTGACACTAAGGCTCAAACCCAACTACCAATTCCCATAGGTGAAAAAGACACATCAAAAGAAAAATATAAAATTTTATGTCATGACCTTCCAAATCTAAATCTAATGTCAAGTTGGGTGTCTCCACAAGTAGAAGTACGACTGATGACAGCTTCAATAGAGATGGTGTTGCTGATCTGTACAAACCCACGGTAGTGGATGTGGATGCCATAACATCATGTGCGATTATATGCATCGCTTTGTATGCATTTTATATAATTTTAGAAGAAAAAAAATTGAATTCTATTATATGATGTTTCGTTCTAACTTTATAATTTAAACTCTGGTTGGGGTAATAAATTATTTATATTTTATTAAAGTCTAATACATAAACATATTGAGCTTGAACACGAAAATCAGATGAATGCATGATATTTCTCTAATAAAGCTTTGGAAAAGCCAACTATTTGAATAAAAACTTACTAGATTGATAACCTGTGCTAGCGTTCGGGTACAAAATTTTAACATACTTTTCATTTGTTAATTATATTGAAAAAATTTATTGGTGTTAGCATTATGTTAATTCAGTGTAAAAAATCATTTTGGTGTTGTTCATTATTATCATTCCTCTTCTTGTGTTAGGCATTCCGGGGTTAGAACGTAGACAGTTTCGAACATTAGTTTTAATTTATGCTAATGTCTGGAGATAAAATAAAAAATTAATACGGAAGAACTAATCTTAGTCGACAAACCCTTTGATCTGTATGGTTTTGCTGTTTTGTATATCTCTCCTTGGTAATAAACCTCATCTCCGGAGTAAACTATATTTTGACTTTGTAATTGTTTTTTAACTACTTACAAACAATGTATTTGATTTGAAATAGTACGAATGAATTTTGTTTATATATTAAAGTTTAAACATAGAACTTTGATTCATAATGTGATAGAGATAAGAAAATTGATGATGTTTGTATCATATTAAAGAGGATAAAAATAGTTGATCAAGTTTTATTATTTTTATCACTTATTTTATAAATAAATTTGCGTGTTTTAGCATGATTACATAGAAATGAAAAAAAAAAAAACAATGTTTAATATATCTATAGATAGTAAGATGTATATATATCTATATATAATAGCAAATTCATTTTTAGAACTTGCTGATGTCATTTTTTAAAATCTAATAGTTAAAATTTATTTCTTTTAATCATGTGGCTGTTATTTACTCTAAGAAAAAGATTCATTGAATCAAAAAATCTATTATAAATTCATTGAATCCAAAATTTTATCTATATATAATAGCTAACTCATTTTTAGAGTTTGCTGATGTCATCTTTTTTAATCTAATAGTTAAAATTTATTTTTTTAAATCATGTAGCTGTTATTTACTCTAAGAAAAAGATTCATTGAATCAAAAAATCTATTATAAATTCATTGAATCCAAAATTTTATCTATATATAATAGCTAACTCATTTTTAGAGTTTGCTGATGTCATCTTTTTTAATCTAATAGTTAAAATTTAATTTTTTAAATCATGTGGCTGTTATTTACTCTAAGAAAAAGATTCATTGAATCAAAAAATCTATTATAAATTCATTGAATCCAAAATTTTATTACTAAAAATACAACTGTTCTATTTTGTCTTATCTGCATCCTTTAATTTTTATTTAAACTTCTTCTTCCAAATGATTTTATTTTTGTAGAAAAAAAAACAAAATTCTCTCTGACAATAAATCTGACTTTAAACTGAGTTTATACTTATACCTAATTGATATTCATTTTATTATTTGTGTCTGGTTTGTTATAACCTCAGAAAATTATTTCATCAATTAAACAAAATTTAACAATTTGTTATTCCATTTTACAAAGTATGTTTATCTGTCTTTCTCTCAATATCTGGTGTTTACAGTTATTTTTTTAGTGTTTGATTTCACTGAACTCAATTCTGAATATTGTGGTTTCGGCCGGCGATAACATTGTTCTGGATTTTACTTTGTTTTGAATAGATTCAAAATGGCCATGTTTCACGTAAAATAAAACAAACTTATTTTTAGAGTTTGCTGATGTCATCATTTTTAATATAATAGTTAAAATTTGCTTTATTTAATCTTGTGGCTGTTATTTACTCTAAAATAAAATTCATTGAATCAAGAAAACTATTATACATTCATTGAATCCAAATATTTATCACTAAAAAATACAATTGTTCCATTATGTCCTATTTACATCCTTTGATTTTTATTTAAACTTCTTCTTCCAAATGATTTCATTTATGTAGAAACAAAACAAAATAATTTATCTGGCAATAAATCTGACTTTTAAACTGAGTTTATAATTATACCTAATTGATATTCATTTCATTATTTGTGTCTGGTTTGTTATTACCCCAGAGAATTATGTCATCAATTAAACAAAACTAAACAATTTGTTATTCCATTTTATAAGTATGTCTATCTGTCTTTCTCTTAATATATGTTGTTTGCAGTCACTTTTTTTAGTGTTTGTGGTTTCGGCCGCCGATGACGTATTGTTTTGGATTATACTTTTTTGAATAGATTCAAAATGGTCATGTTTCACGTAAAACAAAAGAAAAAATCTTAGCTATGTTTTGAATTAAAAAATCTATTATAAATTCATTGAATAAAAAAACATATTATGAAAAATATAATTGTTCCATTTTGTCCTATTTGTATCCTTTATTTTTTTTAAACTAACACTTCTTCCAAATCATTTCATTTTCCTCCATTTCTATCCCATTTAAAAAAAACCTTGCCTCTCTTAGAAAAACAAAAATCTCTCTTGCAATAAATCTAACTTTTTGACTGAGATTATATACTCAGATCTAATTGATATTTATTTCATTATTTGTGTCTGGTTTGTTATTGCCCTAGATAATTTTTTCATCAAACTAACAATTTATTATTCCATTTCATTAGTATGTCTATTTATCCTTCTCTCAATTTAAAATTATAGTAACAGTAGTACACTAAAATTTTATTCGGATGTAAACTTTTATCAGTAAATGTATTGTTTAATATTTAAATCGCACATGTCAGAACAATAGATTATTCATGTTATCAGGCCTGCATGTTATATAAAACTGGCACGTAGATTTAGTTTACATGTTGTTGTTGCTCATAGTTTAAGAACTTGCACATAAGTTTATATACTAAATACTTACAACATTTATATAATATTCATCTATTTATCCAAATTGATATCTTACATGTTCTTAATTTATATGTCAAATGCACAAGCCAAAAGTAACAAATTTTAACTGTTTTGACAGGTCTAGTGCAAATTTATTTATTTCTATAAACCAATCATGAACTATAACAAGAATAATTGTGATAATGATGTACTATCACAATTTTATACACAAGCATGGTATACTTTACTTCATATGTTTTTCCTTCTAACTGTATAATATTTTTTAACAAATAACATTTTTTTTATAGGAGAACCATTACAATTACATGAGCCATGTTAGTTAACTGTATCTTTGTAATCATCTTTTTCTTAACCACTAAGTTTTTGTAATTCTGTAAATAATGATGATATTGGAAAAGCAGGAGAAAATAGAAGAACCACCATTTAAAGGTTTATTTAGTTTAATAAATGGTGCAAGTTAATTTAAATTATTATTTATTATATAGTTGTTTGAATTTTATTACGTTTTATATTTAGATGATTAAAAAATAATAACAGTAAACTACTGTTAAGCCTACCTATTGTAAAATTATATTAGTATCTTCATCTTTTTTAGTGTCAAATATTATGCTTCTTATTAGGAATGTAAAAAAAAATACATCCAAAAAGTTCAGCGTAAACAATTAACAAGATGTGGTGATTGTAATGCTTTAGTGTGGCTTGTTGAAAGCACAAAAAAAAATCGTAATACAAAACGACCATTATTTACTATTTGTTGTAAACAAGAATGTGTAAAATTTCCTAATATTTAAGAACCGCCTAATGTCCTCAAAAGAGTATTGTCTGATCCTTTATTCCGGAAAAACATTAGGATTTATAATGCAATGATTTCTATGTGTTCCATGGGTGGTGATGTAGATTATTCAATACTAAATTCTATTATAAAATTTGCAACAAATACCACAGTATTATAAAACATTAGGATTTATAATAAATCAGGGAATTTGCAACAACTACAACTCAATTTCCGGCCTATCGTTAGCTGAATCATCACCAGAGATTTCTAAATACTCATTAATTAACGATAGGCCGGAAATTGAGTCACAAGTTTTTCATATAAAACTAGATGAACTTATGGAGTTAGTTAAACAAAAAACAAAATTGGGCCAATTAACGCAAGTTTGTATTCTTTTTTACATATTCTATTTAATTCTAAGTCTCACTTTAAAAATTCTATCACATATAGTTCATAATTATACAATTTATTATAATAAATGTTTATAATTATATTTAATATTTAGTTTTTTAATTTATGCAGTTGTATACATTATAGAGTTTCAAAAGCGTGGATTCCCTCATGCACATATACTTATATGGCTAAAAGTTGGATGTGATATTGTTTCTTCTAAAGACATTGATAAGTTTGTGTCAGCTGAATTACCATATAGACAAATTGATCCAGAAGGTTATGAATTAGTTGAACAACATATGATGCATGGACCATGTGGAATTCAAAGAGAAAAAAACTCTTGTATGGTGAATGGGGTGTGCCACAAATGCTTCACAAACACTTACTTTTGAAGAAAAGGTGTCAAATAACAAAGGATTAAAAAAAAAGAGCCATCACATCTCTTAAAAGAACACAGAAAGTAAAGAATCCGAAAAAAGAGAAGGTACAAGATGATAAATTTACAACAAATACTACAGTCCATGGGAGAAAATGCAGGAGAAAGACGAATCAAAAAAGAAACAAGTTATCACTTTAAAATAGAAATAGATTTGGAAGACGAGGACTTTGATGATACATCAGAAAAAAAAATCATTGTTAGGACGAGCTCAAATAAATAGAAGGAAGATAATCAATGATGATTTTGCGTTTAAAATAGAAATAGATTTGAAAGATGAGGATATGTATGATACATCAGACGAAAATCCATTATTAAAACGACCTCAAAAAAATAGAATGAAGATAATCAGTAATGATTTTTGTTGCTTGCTAAAACAATGTTTATATATGTGAAGTTACTTATATAACAATATTTAAATTAAATAGTACATTTTGTAAGACTGTTTATCCGTAATCTCTTTTTGTTAAACAAAAAATATGTATGTTAATATGAAATTATATCAAAAATCAAATGTTTTTAAAACAACTGAAATTATGAGTGTTAAAAAGATTATTAAAAGTATATTTATTATCCTTACGGCAACGCGCGGGATTGATTCCTAGTTACAATAATAGTAAACCAAGTAACTGAACACGAGCACTCTTCCATTTAGAAATACATAAAAATAGACTTGTAAGCATAAATCAGTTTAACAGAAAGCAAAAGTTTTAAATTAAGCTGGAATAAGGATCTAATGTGTGGTATACACTCACCAGAGAAATTTAGAAAATTTCTAATAAATACAGACTCATCTTTTAGCCTATAGTTCATCCAAAACAACATCAATCTGAGTAGATAAACAATCTTGTTCTTATTCATTCTCGAAAATTCTAAAATCCTATAATCAACAAAAGTGACACTTACATATGATTGCTTAAACCCAACACAGAAAGTCAGAAATGTAACCAGATAAATGATTATACCAATAAATGTAGCTTCCACGATCAACATCCATATCCACCATTGTTCTCTGTTTGATTTCCCAGATGGTTCTGTATTGTATTGATGTGTCAACTGTGAACTTTATCGCATTAGCTGTAGCACGCGATCACAAGTAGTACATCCCGGTTTTCAAACCTCTAAAGAAGCTTCACAACAACATAAATGAGATTAAGAGTATTACGCAAAATTATTTCACATTGATTAGACAAAGAGTTTAGATGAGTAAGTGAGTGTTTCCTAATTCACCAAGTGAGTGTTTCCTAATTCACCAAGTGAGTGTTTCCTAATTCACCAAGAGACCCAATGAGTAAAACCCAGGTGGGGAAAACCAGAAACATACTTTGTCATATGATTTAATCACATACCTTAAACACGTGACTTCCTTTTTAGGTCCAAGATGAGCTAACTCTAGCAGCAAGCTCTGAAGCTGCTTTGAGTGTATGGTAGTATATAGTTTCGAATAAACCCTCATTCAGTTGTGGGGCTTAGGTAACAACAAACATGGCGATTAGGATGTTACTTGTGGTCAATACAATGCTTGGCGAGTCCTTTATTTTTTGTTTGACTTTGCTCCCTTTGGGATCTCGATAACCTGATTTTTTTATTGAAAACAAAAATCAAATTAATTAAGATTCTCATTTTGTAATCTTCTCAGTAACAGTAGTACATCATCAAACATAAGACTTGTACAATATCCAAGTATAATGTATGATATATATACCAATCTGAAAAATCTGTGGAATATCCGAGTATTAGAAATCTATTTCAGAACAAACAGAAAAAGCTGAAATTTTTTTTCAAAAACCAAGTTTGTTACATAACACATACCATTTTCCTCACGCCTGTTCATTGGTCAATCTCAAAGATATATTCTTCTGCATCGGGTAACGCTGTTCTGCAATCTCAATATATTCAGGCCCTTCTAAAATTCCATTAAAATACTGTCCTAGCCTACAAAACAAAAACAACAAAAATCACTAAGTTAATCATGGAAAAGTGAGTAAATTATTCCAATTATAGCTAAATTCAATAAGAAACACTATCCAACAAATTTAGATGATTAAAGTCAATAATTCTGAATTTGTATAATCATATATAATAGAAGATTCTGTATGCGATTCATCGAAGGTAAGAACAGATAAAAGAATCAAATAATCAGATTTCACCAAAAGAGGGCTGAACTTATAGAAATCCTTCACGCAATCAAGCTTTCGTTCTTCGAATCTGTGTTCATTGCCACAACTTTCTTAGGTTAATCTGCATAAAAGAATCAAATCATCGGCTGCAAATGGTGGTAACCAAAATAAATCAGCTGAACCAGCTGAATAATGATGAGTTGAACAAAAATGAGCTGAATAACAAAATTGAGATGAATAAACTGAATGAGATGAATACACTGCAAAAAAACAAAACTAATTCTAAATGGTGACCATGTAGAGGAATATAGCTGAATACATAATAATATAATAACTTTTGTTTTCAATAAAAACAATTTATTATTTGAAAAAAATCTACCGTTGACGACAAGAACCACGTCGACTTGAATACCATATTTGATCAGCAATTTGATCACGTACAATCTTCATATAAATTCCCAGCTTCCGTTTCTTCTTCCACTCTAACACTATCATCATTTGTATCATCACTCACATTTTTTTGCCCATCTGAACCATCACTTTCTTTTTCTCCTTCTTCAAAGTCAACATCTTCAATTTTGTGCCGGCGAATAAAATTGTGAAGTCCCATCGTAGCAAATATGACACGCCTTTGTACTCTAATATTATACCTTGGAAATTCATTTAAAACCCTCCATTTCTTTTTCCAAACTCCAAATGTCCGCTCTATTACTGAGCGAAGGGACCGTGCCATCTGTTAAACATCTCCTTGCTATTCTTGGGTGGTTCACTGTTGAAAAACTCTTGTAGATGATACCTTGTGCCAGTATTACTTTCTTTCCTATATGGAGCCAAATATCCACGTTTGTTGGCATAACCAGAATCTACAAGGTAATATTGGCCTTCCAAAGGCGTAGGAAACATATGATCATCTCGTATGGCTGTTGATAATACACATGCATCGTGAGCTGATCCTGCCATACCAACAAAACAATATGTGAATAGCATATCAAAATCGCACATGGCCAAGACATTGAGACTCGGATTTCCTTTGCGATTCAAAAATCGAATGGATTCTTGCCCTGGAGTCACCATAACAGGTATATGTGTCCCGTCTAAAGCTCCTATAAATCCACTAAAGTAAGGCCAATATCGTTTATCTTTTTGTAGACGGTTTGATATAGCTTCAAGCTCTTGTACAGTTCTGGGTCGTATGTAATCCACAGCCATTTGTTCCATTGCTCCTAAGACTTCATGAAACTTGCGACCTATTGTCTCTTGTGCACGACCAAATCTTAGACCAATATCACCTTGAGTGTCATTCTGCCCACAAATGATGAGAAAGATTGCAACACTCTCATCAACAGACATATTGTGTGTCTCTTGTAAGCTATATTTCTCTTGTAATATTCCACACAAACGTTTAAATGCCACTCGACTCATTCGTATCAGTTTTTGACATGAATTTTCATGGCCATAGATCTGATCTTGAATCATGCGCCATCCTCTGCCTCTATCTTGCATCATTGGTTCTTTGGAGAAAAATTTGCCATAGTATTCCATCAAAGGGGAGATGTGGGTCTCAAAAATTTCAGCCTCTTCAAGTAATATCAGTTCTGCAATTTCTTCATCTGATAAACTTTCAATCCCACGGAGATGTAATTCTGCTATACGAAATTCCTGAAAAAAATAGCAAATAATAATTAAAGTATAGACATTAATCAGGAAACAATTTTACTAAGCAAAAAATAATAAT
This sequence comes from Cardamine flexuosa, assembly GCA_963555745.1. Lineage (NCBI taxonomy): Eukaryota > Viridiplantae > Streptophyta > Magnoliopsida > Brassicales > Brassicaceae > Cardamine > Cardamine flexuosa. The sequence goes on from OY743218.1 coordinate 3,456,704, forward strand.
AACAAGTGATCTATTAATCTAAAAAAATATTTTATTGGAATGAACTGTTTATTAGCAAGAGAACTAAAAATAATTTTAAATTATGCTAGCTGTACGAAACTAAAGTTTCGTTTATTGACTCTGGGGAGATAATCCAAGCAGAGTTGAGAAACTAGTCCCTGAAGAACTCATTTCAAACATTCCGTATCCAGGAGAATGACTTGAAGAAGGAATATTGCTTATTCCTGTCATTTGTGAATGTGTGGCTGGAACTGGAGTTGTGAAGCTAGCTGGCCCTCTTAAATTGATAATGTCACATGGAAGACCATATCTATCAACCCCAACAAGCTTTTCCAAGAATTGAATTTTGTACTCTTCACTCTGTAGTTTCATAAATCCATCATGAGCATCTTCGTCATTCATCAACAACCTATTTGCTTCCCACCAAAACTTTCCCATCTGTTCAACCGCCAAAAGTTCTAATTCAGCCAAAGCATCTCCAAAACTTGCTTTTGGATTATGTCGTGACCGTAAGACATCCAATAAACCTGTACGTGACTCTTCAAGCCGTTGAAATCTTGTTTGAACTTGAGTCTCAAAGTTGTTTCTTTTTCGATTTGGACTTCTAATAGTAGTCTTCCGAACACCCAAGTTTGATCTATTTATACGGGATGGACAACTTTGTGCTTGCTCTTTAGTAGTGGGTGTCGGTGATGGATCAGCCCTTGGAAATTCATCATCAGATGATAGCTCTAAGCGAATTTCACTCCCATTGTCTTTTGAAGCCATCCACTTCTACATCATCGTCGCTAGCTCCTTCATTTTGACTTTGTTAGATGTGTACGCGGAGAGTGTGCGGCGAATAACGATCATCCTACTCCACATCATGCTTACTATAGTATTTCTTTAAATGGAAGAGGCTTGCTTTGCAGCACTCGTACAAATCTTCCATTTTTTCCAAATTCCTAAAATATAAAAATATAAGAATTTGGAAATAAAGTATTTATATATATATATATATATATAATAAATAAATATCACAGGTTAACACAATTCAACTCACCGCAATTCTGTCGTTCCACCAAAGCTCTGGCATATTTATCCTTCCGTTGATAACCGACATACCGGTCCGGTTGATTAGAATATTGTTAATATGCCACAAAGTCTGCATATAGTCGATTCTATTTTTCATCTCCAGCTTCTAGGTCAACTTTTCTCCAGTCCTTTCATAAAACTTTTCCTCAATTCTTTTCTTGCCAGGATTATCAGGTACTCTTACGACATAGTTTTTTCCTTTTAGCTCGTTGTTTACGAGTTCCAGAAAAATTTCAGTAAATCTAGGACTCTATACATACTGATATAATTTAAAGAGCTAAACAAATATATGGTGATATATAAATACTCATATAGAATGAGGTGCTAGTGTTACCTTAGTTTCCTCAGTGGATTTATCCTTCCCCTTTTTCGTCCGGGTTCATCAGTAGATTTACCTCTTCCCTTTGATCGTCCTCTAGTAGCTGTGTGTCCATTTTTGCCTCTCATATTTCTGATAAAAAAAAAAGGTTATCTCCTATAGAAGACGAATACATAAGAAATTAGTATAAATGGTTACCTTTCACTCATGGCTTTTTTTTTCTGGGAAAAAATGTTTACCTCATAGCTTTTTTTTTGTGAAGAAAAATCCTGCTAGAACTAGTATATTTATAAGAAGTTAGAACGTTAATTGTTATCTTTTAAAAAAAAAATTAAATTCAAAATATTCAAACGATTGAGCTGATTTGGTGGGTTAGATATATTTTTATGGATTACATAATATTCAAATTTGAGCTAATATAGTATTTGACCATTTCAAAGATTTTAAACAAAATACTTTCAGTGATATTTACATATAGATATATATATTTTTATAATTTATATTTTTTTAAATAAACATTATATTTGTAGATAAAATGATTTACGCTGTCATTTTGTTAGGTTTTGTTGTTTCGTTTGGGAAAACTTATAATGGAGATTTACTTTAAATCAAAAACTGCAAATAAATAAATAAATAATTTGAGGAAAAATATAAATTTATTAAGAATTTTCAATGTTCAACTCATTCAGTTCCTATTTTGGGGATAAACAATTTTCAGCCAAAACAACATATTTTTCAGCTACTATATGGATCCCAGTAAAAATGAGATGAAAAAACAATTTTAAGCAAATGGTGTAATTTTAGTTGAATAGAGTTGAAAAGCATGTTCAACTCATTCATCTTATAAAAATATGTCTATCATTTGCAGCCATCATATTAACCAAAAAGAGGAAGACCTTTTTCGATTAAAAGGATGTTAATCAAAGAACCATTAAAACCTTATAATTTTTCTGCTGGCTACTAAACCCTAAAGAAAATCTACAGAACAAACAACACCATACGTTTGTTTTGGCAACCTGAAAATTTTCACTTTTAAGAATCTTCTTCTTCCCAAGTACCGTTCCATCTCTAAGATTCATCAGTGGCTATGGCTCCTCAACATCTCTCATCTAACACACACCACACAAACTTCCAACAACTCGCAGTTGCTATGACTCTAAAGTCTAAACATGTTCCGAATCCTCTTTTTCACTCTTCAAACAACACATAAGCTTTAAGATTCTTCTAAAAATACAAAATTCAGAATCATACCTCAAACGTACAGATCAATTTCGGTAGCTGTGATTTTGTGGGAAAAAAAAAAGACTAAGAAACAGGGTCAGAAAAGGGATCCACGTGTCCTTTAAAGCGGGTCGGCAAATAGAGTCGGCCTGGATCGGCGTGGATAGATGTATTAATTGACTTTATTGCTCAGACATTTTTTTTTCTAATTTTTTTCCTGCATAGTGGCATTTTTCGTAAATAAATAAATACGGCTTAATTTTGTATTTATTGCATTTATTACAAATAACCACGATAACACTTTGCCTGTTACCTTTTAACTTTAAAGTCAAATGTCAAAAAATATACTGAAAATTGCCTAGATTAACTCCAATCTTGGCAAAAATAACTAGAGTAACACTCCATTGAAAGGGATTACTAGATTAACATCATTTTATTGTAAAAAGACCATTTAACCTTTTTATGTTTTTAGTGATTTATTTTTAATTAAGAAATTATATTGGTTTTAATTTTAAAATTGGAAAAAAGGAAATAAACCTCCAATTTTCCAAAATCTCTTTCAATCGTAAAATCCTTTTCTTCAAAATCCGAGAGACCATCAAAGGATACATTCTGGGTCACAAAAGAATTAGGGTTTTAAAAAGTCTAGGGTTTGCTCTGAACTTGAGATGGTTAAAGGCTTAAAGCTGATTCCATTGATTCAGAGTTTTTTTCACTCGGGTTTGGAAAAGTTGAGTACTTGTAGTGATTTTGTTGCTCAAGCATTGGCTTCGTATCTGAGAAGTAAATTGAAGAAGAAAACTCAAAATATGTGGGAAGAGTTTTGTATGTTCTACACTTCTTGGTGGTCTTCAAACACTTCACAGATCGAATAAAGGGGAATTAGCGAGTAATTCACTGTCTGGCTCATTAGAAGCTAAGAAGATTGTTTCACAATCAGCAAGATTTGGAGCAGCTGAGGAGAAAGATGTTACACTCTATTGAGTCGAAACTAGACTTCAGCAAACAGTTATCTCACTTGGGTTTCGACAAGTCTAGCAGTTTCAGTAAAACCAGGTTTGGTGCATCACATTCTCCTCCAGATGCTAAGAAGAATGCTTCACAACCATCAAGCTTTGAAGTCTCTCAAGAGGAGAAGATGTTACATTGTGTTGGGCCGAAACTAGACTTTAGTAAACTGCTTTCTCACTCAGGTTTTGACAAGTCTAGTAGTTGCAGTAAAACCAGGTTTGGTGCATTGCCTTCACTTCCAGAAGCTGAGAAGATTGTTCCACAACCACCAAGCTTTACAATCTCTGAGGATGAGAAGATGTTACATTCTGTTAAACTGCTTTCTCACTCAGGTTTTGACAAGTCAAGCAGTTGCAGTCAAACCAAGTTCAGTAAATCACAATCCACCTATAGATTTAAATATGTGGCAAGAGTTTTAAGTGTTCTCAAGCTTCTATGTGATTCACCAAACACTTTCACTGATCGATTAAAGGCCAATTAGCCGCATGCTACTGAAGATGGCAATCCACTCTCAGAAGCTAGCATGTTTGTTTCACCATAACCCTCAAGCTTCAAGTCTCGGGAGATATAAATGATGTTCCCAAGTCTGACCAAAGCAAATTACTACAGAAAGAGTAGATTTTTCTTCTCTTATGTACATAATCTTTCAGATTATAGTTACATAAATGGAGACTGAAACTTTAGAATGATTTCAATTGCAGTTGTGTATAGTTGTGACATTTTCTCCTGTTTTGTTTAAACTGTGTTTGCTAGTGTTACAGATATTAAACAGAATAAGAAACCATGTTTTTTTCAGTATGAAACAATCCTCTAGCTCAATCTCAATTCCTTTTGGTTCAAGTTCAATTTCTTCTTCTACTTCAAGATTGAAGTTGATTTAGGTTGGTCGATTATAACCGGTTCGACCAGACCTGTCTGGTCTTTTGCCCGGTTTAGAATTGTACGAAAGTTCCCATATTTTGATCCCAACTATATAACAACAAAAGAAGTAAAGAACAATTGTTCGGTTTATAATTAAACGATATTTCCCTTTTGATCTTCTATGAAATGAAAAAAAGGAGAAAAAGATCAAAACTTTTTTAACTATTTTATTGTCCATGGATTACAGCCAGTGGCCGGTAACAACAACGTCATATGGGACAATGGATATGACGCCGTATTACAATTTGGATACAAATACTAAAAAAAACTTGGCTTGGCAAGAGGCTGCTCACATGTATGGTACCACTGATCCTTATGCGATTACAGGAACTGTAAGTTGTTTCATAAAATGTGAATATTTTAGATGACACAATGAGTGAAGATGGTGAGAATAAAAAAACAAAGAACATAACAGTTTAACATGTGATTCACGCCAATTGTTAAAGAAACTAATCAAAAAGAGAAAAGAATTGTGAGATGAATCAAAATGGAAAAAAACCATAATCGAAATAATGATACACAGGTGATCGCCAAACAAGAGGAAGAAGAAAAAAAATGAGGCAACCGTTATTAGAAGACAAAACCCTAGAATTTACATTTAATGTTTTATTTCATAAAAATCTGTCACAACACAAAACTGTCAATATATAACATAAATCTGTTATCAAATGACAGATTTTTAGTAACATGAGAAAAATCTGTCATAACATAACCACATTCTTTTATCGTTAGGCGTCATTATAGTACTTATTTTTTGGCTCAAAAATCTGTTATCATTTGACAGATTTTTAACGAGTACTATAAGTTTGTGGTCACGGAAAACAAAAATCTGTCAGAAATAATCAGAAAATTATCATAAATTATGAAAGTTTGTGGTGTCTTAAAAAAAAGACTGTTGAGTAAAATTAATCTGTTATAAACAAAATAAATCTGTTACAACTAGATCCGAAAATTATGGAAATGAATATTTAAAATATTTACTTTCCTTTTACATTAAAAATGGTAATTTTGATATGAAATTAAACTCAATTAACTCTAAAAATTAATAAGTCATTATAACAATTAAACCCTTAATTAGGGTTATTCTAGTAACTTTCCCAAAAATATAAATGCATGTTTGAAATGCTTAGCACTAGTGACCAAGGAGATAACTGCAACAACATCTTATAGGATCTTGGGAAGCTCGGTTGATACACTCTCCAGGATTAAATCCTTTGTCAGCGCAGTCTTCCATGCATTCGTATGATCCGAATTTGCCTTCCTCACACAAACGAAAGCAATGGTCATAAGGGAACTTTTTGATCTCTGCATCTACACAATCACACACATAAAATATTAAAATATTCAAGCATATATAATATGTCGAAACAATAGTTTTTTTTATCGAAGGTTTTCGAATACATATATATATATATATATATCTACATGTTTAATTATTGCTTTCAAAATCGATCAATGCTAATTGACATATGTGCGTACCAGATGCAAAATGATATGGTTGCAAAACGAAACTCCTAATATGACAAAGAGAAAAAAGGTCACCAAATTTTTTGTAATACTCATGGTGATTTTGTTCTGTATAAAGTTAATTGAAAAAGTTAATTTCTATGGATCTTAAATTAAGACCATCATAGATATATAACTCTCGTGGTCTTCAGAAATCTCAAACTTACCTAATTTATTTTAGTTGACTAACTATTATTCATTTTTATATATCTTTTTGTCAAGGACCATTTATGCTAATCCAAATTCAAAATTTATATTGGGCAAATGAACTATTGACTATATGTGTATTTTGAACATATAGTTTGTAGGGTCAATTTGCTAGATGGCCTCTGATCCAAAAACATTTAGTAAAATCGTCTTATGTCAGAAAAAGTTAGTAATTAACAACTTTGTAGAAAGTGAAAAGTCAAAAATACTTTGGGAAATTGGCAAGAACAAATAGATAAATCAGGTAATATAGAAAAATAGCATGTACTATATTAAAATAGCACGTTGTTTGGAAAAAAAACTTTACAGTTAAAAAATTTTAGTATATTTTTTGCAAATAACATGTTTTAATAATTAATAACATAATATATCGAGAAATCGTGTTTGCATACCAACAAATAAAAATTCATGACATGAAATTTGATGAAAGATTCAAATGTCATTTTATTTGACTCCCATCCAAAATACTATAGCTCATAGTCATTTACCTAAATAAAATCTATATTTAGGTCATTTTTCTCTATTACTCTAATTTGAATATACTTTTGTGTAGTAATATACATAAATAAAGACTAAGGGTGTTAAAATGGCTCATAGGTCATGATGGATTGATGGGTTACCCATTTAACTATTTATCTTAATCATTTAACCAACTTAACCAATATTAACCAAACTTATTTACCTAATCTAATTTTAATTGCACTAAACCAACTAAACCAACTCTCATACTTTTTCAGTTTTCCCTCCAAAATATGAATACACAATTTTTCTGCCAAAAACGATCCGGTCATTTTCCTGCTAAAACGGTCTTGTCTTTTTCACACCAAATATTTTTTCAAAATTTCACGCAAAAAATGATCCCGTCATTTTCCTGCAAAAAACGGTCCCGATATTTTCCCGCCAAAAATGATCCCGTCATTTTCCCGGCAAAAATGGTCCCGATATTTTCCCGCCAAAAATGATCCCGTTATTTTCCCGCCTAAAACGCTTCCATCATTTTCTCGCCAAAAATAGTCTCGTCATTTTCCCGTCAAAAACAGTTTTGTCATTTCTCGCCAAAAACGGTCTCGTCATTTTTCCGCCAAAATCGGTCCCGACATTTTCCCGCTAAAAATAATTTTGTCATTTCCCGCCAAAAATGGTTTCATCATTTTCTTGCCAAAAACGGTCCCGTCATTTTCCCGTCAAAAACTGACCCATCATTTCCCGCCAAAACGATTCTGCTATTTTCCCGCCAAAAATGTGATGGTGATGAGGATGAATTGATGAAGATGATGGTGATGATGATGGTGATGGTGATGATGATGGTGATGATGATGATGATGGTGATGGTGATGATGATGGTGATGATGATGATCGTGATGATGATGATGATGATGATGATGATGATGATGATGATGATGATGATGATGATGATGATGATGATGATGATGATGGTAATGATGATTATCATAAATTTATAATGATTATTAATTAATTTTCTAATAATTAGTTATTTAAGTTATATAATAATTAATTAAATAATTAAGATGAGTCAACTCATTTAACCATTAACCCATCAAATTAAATGGGTTGGATCAACCCATTATCCATTTAACTCCCAACCCAATGGGTAATGGGTTGGGTTGACCCATTTTAACCATTTTGACACCCCTAGTAAAGACAAATTGAATCATATTTTAAATTTTAATATATATATATATATATATTATCAATTGAATCATGTTGATACCTGATCCCGCACCAGGGATCTATCACCGTTAAAGACACATACACATGTCAACCGAATCACCGTGACAAAAAAGAAGAGTCCAGTTCGGGACGGAAGTCTTCGCTTCAAGAAGGAATAACCAGCGAACTTATAAGAAGCCTGTGAAGCGAACTCAAAGAGTTTGCTCGGAGAAGATAAAGAGTTTGCAGGAAGGATCTCTCTCACAAAATTGAAGAAGGAAGCTATTTCAAAATACCAGGCGTTATAGCATTTAAGACCAAATCAAAACCGATACATTTAAGTAAAATTATATAATTTATTGTAATTTATTAACAGCATTAATAGCCAAAACATGTATAAATAGAGGGAGAAGGTATTATAAAGGGGGGGGGGGCACTTTTCTCTCGATTTTCTAAGAATACAATCAGAACAAATATTACTACATTTAGCTTGTTTCCACATTTTGGCGCTAGAAGGAGAGGCTCTTTAAGCTAAATACATGAATTCTTTCGACAAACAAGCTAAAGATCCTCAGTAATCGAACCATGGCTGACATCACCGAAACTTTTACACAAATAAACGACAATCTGACAAGCTTGTCCGAAAAGTTTGTTACCATGCAACAAGATAAAGAAACGCTGAAAACTGGTCAGGTAACTTTCACCGAAACGACTTCATCTCTTTCTGCTCATGTAGATTCTCCAACTGCAGGAATCAGGCCCATGAGTTCTCATCAACGAACATTGTTCGCTACCCCTGTGGCAACCATTTCCTCGAATCTTGCGGCAGATGGGACACCACTCCCGGCCAACAAAGAGGGGCCAAAGACAATAAATCAGCAGACGGAAGATGGAGAAGACCCAGCCATTCAAACTTTTGATGTGGAGCTCGATTCTGTTCGTCGCGAAATGAGGGAAATGAAATCGAAATTCCACCGAGCCACCAATTTGGCTCCGGACAGTGACAGAGTAATTAAAGAAACCAGGCGATCCCCATTTAGCGCTCGGATTGCAGGCTTCAAAATCAAGGACGCTCGGAGAGTCAATTTATCAACCTACGACAGGCAAGGTGATCCAAAGAGCCATTTAACTTCCTTTTAAATCGCAGCAGGGCGGATAGGCCTAGAGCCTCATGAAGAGGATGCCAGCTTTTGCAAGTTATTTTCAGAAATCTCTCCGGACAAGCCCTACTATGGTTTACTCGGCTCGGTCTTGGAACAATTAATAGCTTCAACGAGCTATCTTCTGCTTTCCTTATGCAGTATTATGTCTTGATGGAGAAAGGAAAGTCTGACAGTGACCTGTGGAACTTATCACAAGGACCAAAAGAACCACTTCAGAAGCATATTTCTAAATTCAAGGAGTTGTTGGCAAAAATCCCAGGAATTTCTCGAACCGCAGCCTTGTCCACACTAAAAATGGACTTTGGCATGAAACGAGGTTCAGGAAAGACCTACCGGTAAATCGACCAGAAACTATTCAAGACGCTATATTTCGAGCTAATAGCTGGATACAAGCAAAAGAAGAAAAAGTAACTTTTGCGAAAAAATATTGTTTCCCTAAACCTATAGTAAACCAACCTGTGTGGAAGATCGAGCCAAAGAAAAATGGTGGAATAAAGCGTTTTGGGGCGACCCCAAGCAACAATAACGTCGGGCGACCGTACTCCAGAGGAGAGAGTACCTTGGTTCGAAATGAGGGTTCTTACTGCGAAACTCATCGGATAAACGGACACGCAACCAAAGAATGTAGTGTATTAAAGCAACATCTAGCCGAGCTTTGGTCTTCTGGAGGACTTGCGAAGTTTAACTTTGAAGAGTTCATACGTAACTATTACAAGGATTGAAAAGATGACCAAGTCTCCGAGCCAATCACAAAGAAACAAAGAGCATCATATCAGGCCGGACCATCGAGAGGGCAAGTAGATATCATCATTGGAGGTTCCAAATTGTGCCATTATTAAGTTTGAGCAATCAAAAAACATAAACGAGCAGTAATCATGGCGGTGAATGCAAAGTCCGAACCATTCGAGTATAACACCACTTTAACATTCGAAGAATCTGAGACTCAGAGTTTAGCCAAGCCTCACGATGACACCCTGGTTATAACACTTGACGTGGCAAACTACGAAGTGACTAGGATATTAATTGATAATGGTAGCTCGGTCGATCTAATTTTTCTAAGCATGTTGCATCGGATGGGAATTAACCAAACTAAAATCATGGGACCACCAGCTTCATTAATAGCATTCACATGTGAGACGACCATGTCGCTTGGAACCATCAAGCTTCCCGTATTTGCGTCTGGAATATCAAAATTGTAGAATTCACAGTTTTTAATCGGCCAGCTGTCTACAATATAATATTGGGGACCCATGGTTGTATTAAATGGAGGCGGTCCCATCAACTTACCATCAATGTATAAAATTCCCAACACCAACAGGAGTTGAAACAATCAAGGGAGATCAAGAAATATCAAGATCCTGCTACCTTGCAAACCATCGAATGAAATTGCAATAGCAATTAATGAACTCGACTGTGGCAAAAGAGCCGTGTTTTCCCAGTGGACAAAGCCTAATGATGTAACTCAAGAAATTTCAATTGATGATACAAGGCCGAATCAGAAAATCAAGATCGGTTCGGGATTAAGCGCAGAATTGCAATCCAAGCTCATTAAATTCTTTTCAGAAAACAAAAAAATCATTTGAATGGTCAATAGAAGATATGCCAGGTATTGATCCTAGTATAATATCACATGAGTTGCAGGTAGATGAGAGGGTTTCACCTTAAGTCTTTGAATTTGCAAATATTTTTTTTAATTTTTAGTTATTTTTGTATATTTTGAATAGATTTTTTAAATAATTTTTATATTATATGTAAGATATTTTTGAATTATTTATATTATGTTATAATTTAGTTATTTTTGAATTTATTTTGAGTAAGATATTAAAAAAAAAAAAATTATGTAAGATATTTTTGAATTATATTTCATTTTAAAAAAATTTATTTTGTTTTTTTCCTTATTTTTTTTCCATTTTTTCATTTACAAAAAAATAATCTATTTAAAAAAAATTCAGTTTTTAAAATGAATAAATATAATTTTATTATATTTTTTGTTATGTTCCATTTTCCACTCTTGTTTGTTTTTTTCATTTTTTTATTTTAAAATATGTTAGACTTTTTATTAATTTATTTTATACTATATTTTTTTTTTAGTTTTTTTAGTTTTTGTTCTTTTTCTTTTTAGTATATTTCGTAATTATTTTGTTACAAAAATAGATTAGATAATCTTTTATCTTTTTATTTACTCATTTATTTTAAGATAGTGTTATTCTAGTTATTTCTTATAAAATATGTGTTCTATGTAATTCTCACTATTTTATTCATGTAGGCAGTGATAAAAATAGTCGATATCGTTTTAGTAAAACGGGTATTTTGGTCAATGCAAGTGTTGCGCCAAAATTTTAGTACATGTTAGAACTCGCCACAAATAGGATTAGACGATTAGTTACGTGGTAGAGTTAGCGTGTAAAACCGAATTAGTTTTGGTTATGATAGAAAGTTAGAAACCAATCCAAACTATAAGACCGGCTCTGCAATATAAACCGAATTTTATGTACACAATTGGACGATCCATTTTCCGAACAATTGATATACAAAAATAACCCACCGGACTTCTTTTGTTTTTTTTTCTACACGTATTTACTTCTTTCAACGAACGTTCTAAGACTCGTCCGGCTTTGGTTCGAGAGTTACAGAGATTTTCTCCTTATGATCACCTCTTAGAACCTCTACGGTCACCTAAATCAAAAATCATCAGAAATGTCAAAACTCTCATAAGATACATAAACGAGTTAACAAAAATGTGACTTTAAACTCGCCGGGGTTTTACCTTATCACCGACTTTACATTGATCAAGAATCCGGTACAGATCACTCCCGTTCGAAACTTTTGTACCGTTCACCGACGTGATTATGTCTCCTAGTATTAGTCTCCCGTAACCATCACGTTTTGTTGACTGAAGTCCCTGTGTAACAAAAAAAACATCATTGCATACACATTTTTAATGTTTACATATAGCGGAAGCGAGTTAAACATGGAAACACGAAGTGCTTACGGCTTTCCCTGCTGGGCCACTTGGAGGAGCATCTAATACGAGGACACCGCTGACTCCCAATTGTTCAACAGATTGGTCCGGTGCGAATTTGATACCTAAGATTGGTCTTGTGACTTTACCAAATCTAACCAACTGATCAACGATACCACCAACCTGAACATGAGATAAACAGAGCTCGAAACAAATTTTACTCTCTCATTAGTCAAATTCAAGGATAAACTCTGATCGGTTTTAAAGAAAAGGAGAACTTACGGTGTCAACTGGGATCGAAAAGCCAACTCCAGAAGATGCACCAGAAGGAGAATAAATGGCTGTATTTATACCAATTAGTGTTCCTGAACTATCTAGAAGAGGTCCTCCACTGTTACCAGGGTTAATAGCTGCATCCGTCTGTATCACATCTTGAATTGGACGACCAGTAGCAGCAGAACTAATTTCTCTTCGCAAACCACTGTACCAATCACAATACACAAATATGAATTATACTTTTATGTTTGTGTATAGGAAAGTAAAGCAATTTGGTATGAACAAGGGCACAAAGCAACTACATATCCTCAAATCATTGGAAGAACACATCATACCTTATAACACCAGTAGTAAGAGTATGATCAAGTCCAAACTACACAAAAAAGGGGTTCTTGATTTAGTGTTTACATGGAACCAGCAATAGAAAGAGCACTGATATTAATCATTATAAGGATGGATATACTCACAGGATTGCCAATGGCAAATACTTTCTGGCCAACAAGCAAATCTGCAGAGACTCCAACAGGTATAGGTCTTAATTTCTTTTTCGGTGCATCGATATGTAAAACCGCAACATCTTTATCTTGGTCAAATCCAACAACTTTTGCATCAAATGTTGTTTGATCAGCAAGAGTAACCCTGTTTATTCATCATACAATTTTCTTCAGCATACACAAACATCCAAGGAAACAGTGTAGCCATTTTGAAATTCATGATACCATAACACAACTACTAATTTCCATATCTTAGATGAACCAATGACTACTAATTCATGGATTCAGGAATGAACAAGTGAATTCAAAGTATCCAAATCAATCAGATTACAAAAATTGAACCTGAGATCAGAAGCACCACGAATAACATGATAATTGGTAACAATGTGACCTTGCTTATCCCAAACGAATCCAGAACCAGAACCTTGCGGTACCTCAAGCACGTCCAATGTAAACGCGTCTTGCCTAATTCAAACTCAAGAAAAAACAAAAACAACGTTAGATAACATAAACCCGATGAAATTGATCGAAACGATTCATCCACAAGCAGCACAATCGAAACTCACGAAGAAACAAACATAACATTAGAGAATTCCTCAAATTACGGAGAGAAGAAGAAGATTACATGAATCATCCACAAACAGCACAATCGAAATCAAATTCAGGATCGATTAGAGAGTAAGAAACAGTGAAAGACATCGCAAAGACGAAATTACATGAATCCGTGAAATTGATGGAAATGATTCATCCAAAAACAGCAAAATCGATTACAGAGAAATCGAATTCTACCTCACGGCGAGATTTGTGATGTAAACAACGGAAGGAGTATTCTCTTGAAACAATCGAACAGTCGCGAGCTCATCTGTTTGGAGTTTCCGTGGAGTAGCGACGACGAACGCCGAAGCTGATTCGACGGAAGGAGAAGCGGCGAATAAGGAAAAGGATAAAGCGACGGAGGTACAGAGGAGGAAGAAAGGTTTGACGGAGGAGAAGGGAGAAGAAAGAAGAAGAGCATCGTCGTCGTTGTTGTTGTTGTCGTTTAGTGGAAGCTTGGAGAAGATTCGAAAATAGCGTTTGGATCGGATTGGGTAGAGAGAAATCGAAGTCGGAGAAGAACGTGAAGGAGGAGAGTGAAGGAAGAGAGTAGAAAGAAGAAGCGAACAATTCGTCGCCATTACTTTCTGTTCATGGACTCTGGGGATTGTGGTCTCTGTTTTATTTCATTTTTTGAAAATGATATTAATTAAAAAAATATGGACCGTGCTTTGAAAACAAAATACATTTTTCTGGGCCTGTACTGTGAGTAAACCGGAAACCAGACCATAGTAGACCAGATTAAACCAAACTATAATTGATTTTGTAAATAAACTTCTTTATTTTTTAATTTTTTTATGAAATATATAAACCATTAGTATTATGACCCGTCCTACGAACGGGTAATTTTTTCTAATATTAGTTTGATATTTTTTCTAAAATACTAAATATGATAATTTAATCAAAAATCTAAATTTTATGTTTGAAGCCATAACAAAAAAATTATTGAAGAATAATACTGAAAATAAAAATAAACATGGTGGATATATCACTACACAATATAGTATATATACAAATGAACAAATACATTAAAAGCCGATAATTTTTCTAAATATTGATATAATATCTCTTATAATCAAAACTAATATCAACAAATAAAAATTAAGCAAATATTAGAGTATTGTTAACTTACATGTATATGGATATTAATAATGATATGAGGTGGTGGTATATATTGAGATTTCTCTCATTATTTTTTTAGTCAGATAGAAATTTAAAAAATGATAACTTCCATGACAATGATATTGAAGAGTTCTTGAATCTTCAAATGGAAATTTTTTTTTATAAAACGATGGAAAACAGGAAAAAGCAAGAAATAGATATTAGTTTATGTGAATAAGATTTTATATGAAAATAAAAATAGTTTATTTTTTTTAGTGATTCTAAGCTTTCAATGATCTTGTATTAATCAAGGTGTGGTGTGAGAAAATTTAGGGATTTGGTTTTTGATAAGTTTTTTTTTTCCCTAATCTTTCTTTTTTGTTAAATTTTCTATTTTAAAATATGTAAAATTTTAAATTTTGAAGAAGTTGTGCTTTTCTATTTGATATATTTAATTTTCTTAATTATTTTTTGAGACAATTATTATGTGGCAGATATTTTATTCTCTAGGTGACTAGTACTTTATAATATAAGAACTAGTATAATCACCTGTGCATAGCACGGGTACATGTAATTTTTTTTAAAAATTAATTTTTATGTCAAATTAAAATGTATAAAATGTAATTTAATTAACTCCAAAGTTATAAACAATTGTTTAAATCATTTATAAATCTGTAAAGACTTTTAGATTATGTAAAAGACAATAAAATCCTATCATTTGTTAAACTCATATGTAAAAAAAATTGTTTTTTTAATGACATTAGAATTTTCTTAAATAAGTAAGAACACAAAAAAAAAGATAGCAAATACCTGCAATGGAGATAGGTAAACAAAATAACCTCACAGATATCCACAACATTACCTTTAATATCTCTCTAAAAAATTATTTTGCTCTTGACTACAAAAATGGCTGCTAAATGAAACAAAATTTATGATATCACGAAATGACACTTCAAGTAAATGTTTGAAATTTTGGAATCAGTTTCTGCTATATAGATGTTTGAATTCTATCTCCCTGTAACAAAAAAAAATTATGTTTAGTTCATAAGAATAAAACTAAAAACATAAACAAACAAAAAAATTGATATGTGAAAAAAAACTTTTTCATCCACCACAATAAATTTCATTCCTAGGATTGATTTAAGTTTATCTTTAGGATGAAAATTCTAACTCCTTGATATTAGAGCTCTAATCTTCCATTATGTTGTTGAACAATTTAGTTTGAAAATTAAACTAAAATCTAAAGACATCTTAATGATAATAGAAAATTAACACAAAACAGAGATAATAAAGAAGAAAGATGGAAGAATAGTGAGGATGAAGAAAAGAAAGAGAGAACATGAATGAATGATTTTTTGATTGTTAAAATCGTATATAGGAAGAAAAAAAAAACTGAATTTCAATTAATGAAAATATGGTGTAGTGGAGAAAATTTAGGGTTTAGTGGAAATATTTTAGGATTTTGAGAAAAAAAAATCTGATGAATGGAAGTTGTTTTGTTTCAGTTTTTAGTTTTTATATTTTTAAAGAATATTTAAATTTATATAAAGGATAAATATATATATATATATCTATGTGGCAGAATAATTAAAAATCTATGTGGCATGTTATTATTGGCTATGTGACATGTGCTTTACTATATAAATGATGTGGTGTAATGAAAATATTTTAAGGTTTTTGAAGATAAAAAGAAAAGAAAAAATAATTTAAATAATATAAAACTTTGCTAAAATCTCTACTATCCTTTAATCAATAAGAGGTGATAGAAGGTTTTGTTTTTAAAACTCTGCAGTTTTTTAATGCTTTTTGTTTATGATATTTTTATTGGGATTTAAATTTAAAATAAATATCTATGTGGCATATGTTTTCTAAAAAAATGATGTGGCAGATTTTAATTGACCAAGTGACTTGTGCTTTATTATATAAAGGATGTGCAACTTTTTTTTTTTTTTGATATCACCATACAAAACTTATATTTTACTTTTTATATATATAGTAATAGTTGATGTCACTATATTTATATGTACAAAATGTTCAATTAGTTTAACAGAATAGAGGTTAAATTTACAATTAATGGAATGTATGAGAGAAAGATATTTAAAATTTCTTAGTAAAAGCTACTTTCGGAGTTTTATTTTCTTGTACTTTTTATAAAAAAAAAATTCTTTTTTGAGATTTAGTAGTCATTAGGATTAGCTGGATTCCTTAAATTGATATTGACATGAATGCATTGAAGAAAAATGTTTCATTTTTTAAAGATAGGAAGATGATGAGCAGCGTTGATTTGAAATATCAAAAGCATTGATAGTACTTACCCTACCAAGGCACCAAATAAAATGAAGTATTATGATAGACTAAGAACTGAATATGTCTAAATATTGATGAATTTAGATTTAATAAGTTAGTTTTATTTGATTTCGATTACTATTGTTATTGTTTGTTTCCTTAAACATAGATCTGATTATTATTTTTAAAGACTAAGAGCACCCATATCAGAGTATGTGAGTATCTCAGTATTTAATATAAAAAATATTGAAAAGGAAGAGAGATGAGGGAAACGATTTTGCATAAAGATGAGGGAAACGATTATGCTTAAAGATGAGAGAAACGATTTTGCTTATATAATCGATTCAATTTTAGCAAGAGACTCCGAATATCAATATCTCTGTGGTCCAACTATTTTTTAATTTAAAATTTAATTATTATATTAAAATATATTGATAAAAAATATAGGAGATACTCTAATGGGACCTAATCGTATAGATGAATTTGGATTTAGTAAGTTGATTTTATTTTATTTGGATTACTATTGTCGTTGTTTTTTTCTTTAAATCTTAATTATGATAGTTTTTTAGACATTGATGAATGTAACTTTATATTAATTTTTTAGACATACATATGAGTAAATTTAAACATTGGGTAAGTATTTTGATTTTTCTAGAAAAAGACGAATTCAAATTTGGTTTTGACAAATAACAAATATTAATTTATATTAATTTTTATTTGAATACCTGAAAAATGACTATGGTGGTGATGCAGATGATTTAGGTATGAGAACATTTGATCATAATCAACAAAATCCGAAGGATGTTGTAAAAAGACTACACACTCCACATGGGAAGAAAAGACGAACAATATAAAAATTATGTATGATTTTATATGTTTTTCAGTTTTTTCTTTTAGCTTCTTTTTGGTTATAGAATAAAGTTTTAATTTTTGTAGATACACACAGAAATTAGTATATATATATTTTCTACGTTTTCCATTATTTTCTAGGAATAGAGAGTTAAAAATACCACAAATACACATTTAAATGATTGGTTATAAGTAAATATATGTTTCCTTTTTTTAATTAGTTTCCTTATTTGGTTAAGAAAAATATATTATAATATTTTATACTTGTTGACATCTATAATCAAAGAAAAAATATGAAAATTTAAATTAAATCATCACATATTCCTAACTGTAAATAGAAATTCAAGTAAAAAATAAAATTTTAACTTAAATCATGCCACATGTCACCGTCTAATCAAATTTTTAAAAAATATAATGTTAAATTAAAATTCAAAAGAAAAATAACGTTTATACATCACTGAATTTGAGAGCATAAAAAAAAACTTTACACAAAGAATTTAAATTTGAGATGTGAGCCATATTTGCAGTCTCTTCTAATAACATGTATGGTGTAAACCTCTAATTAATGAGAATTGATTTTGAATTTATTTTTCAATCCATCGAATCAAAATGATAAGTGAATTTGGGACACTTCCATGTCGTTTTACATTGCGCTCACTCTTACAATCTAATCAATTAAGAAGTATTGATTTTATCAAAATGATAAGTGAATTTGGGACACTTCCATGTCGTTTTACATTGCGCTCACTCTTACAATCTAATCAATTAAGAAGTATTGATTTTGTTAATTAGAGTTTTGACATGTGTCAAACTCTGATCAGACTATTAACTAGAAAAATTGTATTAAATAATTAATTATTTGTTTCTAATTTTAAGTTCTCTTAAAAGTTAAAACTAATAAAACCAACTGGACCAAAACCAAATAAATTAGATTACTAAACCAAAAATCAAACCGAATCATAACAATTGGCTTTATATGGTTTTCATATTTAATTTAATAATAAATAAAAAAAACAAAAAACCGAACCAAAACAGTAGCTCATTTCTAATTTTGAACACTAAAAAACCAGTATCCTACTCCATTAGAGTAATTTGGTTATTACTAAATATCTTCCCTCGTTAAACCTTAATTTAGTTTAACTTAGAGAATCTTCTTGGGCGGTCTAAGTTCTTTGGGTAGTTCCTTGAAATTCTCTGCCTCTAAATCGGATTGAAACATTGGTCTCTTCCCCATTTTCCACACTATTCCTTCAGCAAGATGCTCTTTGTTTGGTGTCAGCATTACAAAGTTTGGATCAGCTCTTTGGTAACTGCAATGTCAAAGAATATGCAAATGTGAAGATCATCATCATATATACAGTTTTCTTTGAAACAACTAAGCTAGAAAAAATTAGTCACAAATAGACTTACCTTGCTTCTCTTATGTTATCAACACGGAGACCAAACCCATAAGCTACGTTTCCAGTCGCATGATTAGTTGTTGCTGCATTGAAATGACCCCATGTTCATATAACCAAGAATCTATATTTGATAAATCGATATATCGAGGTTATACCTGAAACATTGAATGCGAAAGAAGGTTTCCACCACGACTTGAATGCTAATGAGAATGTTGAGCTTAGAGCTCCGATTTTACCCTGTAAATATTGAATATACTAAGATTTACTGATTTCTTATTATAAGGTTTTATTTTGATCCCTCAGAAAGATATATGTATATTCTTTACCTTTAGCAAGAAGTTCTTATTAGCCTGCCAAGACGCAGCCATTTGCAATGAAGAATCTGAGACACTGTCATTTCCCTTGGAATCTTCAAGACTACAATATCAAGACGAAAATTAAGTTAAGGTTTCCATATAAACTATAGCTACAATGTTTTGTTTTTGCTAAAAAGTGTTAACTACCTTGTTTGTAGCTCAAAACCTAAGTCAATGTAGTTTGTGATTCCAACTACTTGGTTTTCTTCAAAAGGATTTTTCACCTGTTCCAATATTGAACCACAAGTTACGCTAAACTCTATATATCAGTATACCTAGAAAAAAGACTAGCTTGAGAAGAGTCGTACCCGTCTTTGGACGACTACATGTTGGTAGAACGAAGCGATAAACTGGATTTAAAATAAGGATACCAAAATCAGAAAGACTCAAAATGGATTACTGATATCATTGGATAACTAATATAGTAAGCATGACCTGAGAGCTTCTCTTTAGTTCAAGGCCAAAGTTAAAAGAAGGACTCAAAGGACTTTGTGACCCTACTCCATAGCCAGCAGCACAACTCCAGTTCTTTAAGTCTCTAAATTTATCAGTATCTTTTTTGCTTTCATCTAAGCACAAAGTCCAATTACAATTGTTGATATGTGTGACAAAGTATAAGATCTGTTTCGATAGGAATAAAACAAATGTAAAGACTCACTTAGAGATAGAGGCTCATACTGCACTCCTACTGTAAAACTTCCCATCTTGCTTACAAGCCATGCATGTTTTGGCAATTGATCCTTCGATGAATCTAACGAAATTGCAGCGTCAGCAGCATTGAGTAACAAACGAAAATTGCAGAGGATCTGAATGATGTGCTTACCAGCAAAAGGAGAGATAGTAGCACCGAAAGACAAATTCGTTGAGCCATATCTCAACCCCATGATTCGATGTTCATCAGATTGCTTATCACTATATAGAGAAAACATATAATCGTCACATTATACGAACAACATCTAATCTAAGGAAAAATGACAAATGTGACTTACTTGTTTTTCAAAATCAAAGGATAGACTGCAAATGCTCCAATCCCATATTTAGGGTAATAAGCAGAAGACCTCATTAGTAGAACCCTTAGTTGATGACAAACAAAATAAAAAACAATGTAAGAACCTTAAAACTTCTGTAATAACGAAGATGAGTTTCCATAAGGTATAAAAAGTAGCACAGAGTTTACGGATTTGAGGTTGACACAGAGAGGTCCAGAAAAGTATGAGGATCATCCACATCACTGCACATTTAAGAAAAAAAACAAACTAAGCAAGCAATAATCTAATTTCTCAACATCAACTTGTAAAACTTGAGATTGAAAACTAAAAAAATCCAAACCTTTGCCAGCGAAACATGGCATTTCCCACAGGATCTCCATCTAGAGCGCCTGAAACCTTATAATTATTAAGGAAAGATTCTAATTTGTACAAGACTAGACATTTAGAGACATTATTACATAGACCTTAAAAACACTTCAAAGACTTTTGAAAATGGATACAGATGCAACCAAGTCAACATGAGGGTCATCGATAGGCTTTAAGAGGAACTTTGCAGAGAAGTGATTTGCTTCTTCAATGTAATCCTCAAAGAGAGATTTCAATGCTAGCTTCCCAAACAATACATTGTATGATGATTCCAACATCCTGCATTATTATTACCTCAACAACATTATTTTCTAAACTGAACAAAATACACAATTTTCAATCCATTCATATGAGTTTTTGTGTCTGTTATATATATTAAGGGCGAGATAAACTGAAATACTATTCACATGCAAATATACAAAAACTCCTGCGTGTAGCTCCTTTTGATAAATCAAAGCCTAGTAGGCTGAGCAAACTTTGATCCTTTTTTATTTTACTACATAACGAAATTGCATCGAAATTAAGCTAAAACTTAGCGAAATTAACCAATTTATAAACTTATAAACCAAAGTTTAGCAAAACTGAATCCACAAAGTCATAGAAATAACCAAATTTCATCGAAATTAAGCTAAAACTTGACGAAATTAATCAATTTATAAAATTATAAGCCAAATTTTAGCAAAACTCACAAAGTTATAGAAATAACCAAATTTCGAAATAAACCAAAATTTAGCAAAATTTCATAGAATTTATAATTACTGCAACGAGAATCCATAAATGAATTGATATGAACAGAAACAGTGACTAATCAATCAATCAATCAAATAACAAAAAAAACTCTCACAATTTCACGATTTTTAACAAAATTCGTAGTGATACAGAAACAGAGCTAAGAACGAAATCGAGGCAAAGGATAAGATCGGACCTGGAACGGGCTGAGAGAGGAGGGAAATCGAAAAGCGGAGGGACAAGCACCACCGGAGGCGGCGGTTCTTTGTGCAGAAAATTCCCCATTTTCTAAACGGTGCTTTTTTTTTTTTTTTTTTTTTGTTGCTGCTTACTTCAGCTTCTTGTTGAAGGAAATGATAGTAAGCGAGAGCGGCGCTAGTTTTTGGTTTTTATTTTATTTTTTGTTTGCCGTTTTGAATGTTTCAACTTTCCTATTATAAGAGGAGAGAACCTTTGAGTCGGTGAATTTTAAGATTTGGTGAGATTTAATTAAATTTTAAAGAGAATTTCAGTCAATTTTAATTATTTTTATGATTATATTAGAAATTATCATTGAGTTGGTTATATTTAAATTAATTTTAAAGAGAATTCAGTCAATTTTAAATATTTTTGTATAATAATAACAGTATTAGAAATTATCATTGAGTTGGTGAGATTTGTTAAATGTTAAGTTTTACAAGATTCGGAGTGATGCCAAAACTAAAAACAAAAAATAATTTGGAGAACTAGTGGGTTTTTCAAAAATAATTAGTTAATCGGACTATTTATTAATTAAACAAATAATTTATTTTTACTATTAATATTTCCAAGTATTATTCTCTTTTCTTCTTCTTTTGATATTTATGTAAGATATAAATAATTCAATTTTAATAAAATTTAAAAGGACCAACTATTTTTTGTTAAAAAAAATTTGTTTAAAATTTTGATTAACCATCTGTTTAGATATTGTTTATCCAGTTTATTTTCCTTGGTCCCAAAATCACTTGGACACCAAGTTACTTTTTCATTATCCAAATAAGTCATAATGTCATATATGTATATATATTTCATAAAAAATTCTATAAAATTATTATTTTATTACCTTATCAAACTTTTTGATGTGTACAATGTTCCAACTCGGAACTATATTTTTTATTATTTAATAATGATTATAAATTTTCCGAATATTAATTTATATAGGTTAAAAATTGTAGATATTTTTGTATCTCTAAGACCTCTCTCCATCTTTTTCCTCTTTAGTTCCCAAGTCTTATTCTTTCATTTTGTAAAGTTTGCAGGTGATCATACATATATTTTATTTTATTTTGATTAAACGTGATAATATATATGATACACAAAAATATCAATTACAATTACAAAAATCCAGTTACAAAATTACAAAAATCGTTCAGTTTCGTGTATTTTTTAACCGATGCTAGAACTACATTATCATTTCTAAAAATGATACTAAATCAAGTGAACATAAATATATTTGTAAATTTGGGAATCGATGAAAGACTCCTCTCGCGGGAAGGGAAGAAAATGTATCATGTTTGGTTCACAATTTTTTAAAATAATTTTACCATTAAATATTTTAAAAGATATTTAATTTGTGTCAATTATGCAAAGCCATATACACTGAAACTGGCAGTTAGTGTCATCTATTTATGATTAACAATTTTTTAATATTTTAACATCAATTACTGGAAGGGATGCTAAACAATCTTCTTTATTTAAAATTTTGAGTATTTTTTTTGTAAATGATGTTAAATAACTGATGCAAAATTCTAGTAGTGCACATTACTAGCACAAATAAGCTCTCAATTCATCGTGAGACTATGTCATTTCTAGATTAATCGTGATATATATACTTTTCCTCCATTATGATAAAATAAAATGCTTTTTTTTTGGATTGATCGTGATATATGTTGTGAGTTCTTTACATATTCTATTTATGTTCGTTGTGATGTATTATTATCGTAATGATTCATTGATGTGTATCATTTAGTATCATGTATCTATTGAAAGTCAATGGGTTATAGGAATATTGACCAGCTTCGATGCAGTAATGGGTTGGTTCGATATCGAGACTCAGCAATTTAAAGACTCGACAATCTAATTCACTTCCACATAAGACAAAAATAAAGATGTATAAGTGAATTTCTAGTTTTATTTTATCAGTAATTTATTTTGTTTCACATTTTTTCAGCTTTTTGACTCTCAACTTTATCATGTTTCAGCAAATGTTTTACAAGCATTTGTTGGACTCTCTTGTAAACAAAGAAGAGTTCCCGATGTATTATTTTTTTGCGCATTACTCCTTGAACTCTTTCAAGATGCTACCTGGAGAAGTCAGAGAAAAACTTAGAAGACTAGGACTGCTTCAAGATGCACATACACTTGAAGACTTGGGTTGTCTCTATAAAAACAAGTTTAGGAATCTGAATTTTCTGAGGACTTTGAAATATATTTAAACAAAGATTATTGATCGGTTTTCGACAAGCCGGTTGGGAAAAAGTAACAAACAGTGTTTTCTTTAATAAGTTGCATTAAAAGTAACAAAAAGTAACAAGATAGAAATGCAGAGAAACTATTTATTACACTACCTTCCATGATTATGACAGAAAAAATAATAAGTTACATTAAATTTTTTTTTGCGTGATTTAAATTTTTAAACTAATATTAAGAATTAAATTTATTAAGTTACATTGATAACACATCAAATAATAAAATAATCCAAGTTAAGCAGTTATATATATATTATATATGAATAATAAAAACAAACACAATTACTTTATATCATACAATAATATTCAAATTTAAAATTAAAGAAAAAAATATTTTTAATTCTTTAACAATCTAAATTTATGAAACTATAAATATAAATATGTATGATAAAATCAAAATTTTATTATTATTTTATCCTTATTAAAAATTTATTATATGTTGATCAAAAATATATATTCGGCTATAAATGAAATTAGCAGTAAAAATAAATACCATAAAATTCGTCCATATATGGTATTATATTATATTTATTGTTTGTTTAATTTGAAATATATAGAAGATGAGCGTATTGGGATTTGATTTTGTTTGTGGCATTAACCACACATGAGAATAACATGTGTGACCGCTTTTGGCGTGATCCACGACCGACGCCATGACCCATAATGGAAATCAGATCTGGTCTAAGTCTAATCCATTTCTTTAAAAGTCAATGTAAGAACTCCTCACATTTTTAAAACAAAAACAT
This sequence comes from Cardamine flexuosa, assembly GCA_963555745.1. Taxonomy (NCBI): domain Eukaryota; kingdom Viridiplantae; phylum Streptophyta; class Magnoliopsida; order Brassicales; family Brassicaceae; genus Cardamine; species Cardamine flexuosa. The sequence goes on from OY743218.1 coordinate 3,481,431, forward strand.
CACGAAAGAAATTAAACCCCAGACCTAATAAAAAACCTTAAAATTTTGATCACTGAGCTAAACGAATTCCACATATCACCAAGTTTTTGCATTAATTTTCCTTTAAAAAAAGTTAGTATAACTGAATTTAACTCTGAAATCATTTATAAATAAATCCACTCCATATCTTAGCCTCAATTGCATTGTCACTTTGGTCTTTAAATAATCTATCTCCACTAAACACGGAAAGAAACGACATTGTAGAATTTATGAGTTAATAACATAATATTTTCTCTGAACTCAAATTATCAATAAAATAACATCTTCTTTGAGTTCTTCCATATTCGTGTGTTTGAACATCACTGTGGAGTATCTGAACATCTAGTAAAGACCGAGCCACAGAAAATGGTAGTATCGGTCCCAAAGAGAAAATCAAGAACTTCAAAGAAGACAGAAGATCCTAGTATCTTCATCTTCTTTTGTAACAATCTTTGTTCTATCTTCTTCAGATCCATTCTCTATACTCTTCTCACAATTCTCTTCTTCGTTATTCTTTATCTCTGGTTATGTGTCACCAACATAATCTCCGACAACATCTTCCACGTTTGTATTTTCTCTCGGAAGCTCAACGATCCTTATTGTCTCAAGGCTGGTTCTAAACCCGGTTTTCAAATAGTTTCCAAAGATCAGAAGAACAAGACAGATCTCAATTCACTCATTGAGTTAAAAGCAGAGGAAGAATACAACAAATACATCAAACCTAAGAGTAAAGAAGATGAATATCCGTTAAAGGCTGCGACAAAGTATATTTACCGACAGAGATCATGGCTATCTCCGGAAAACAACAACTTCAATGAATCTTGTGAAGATAAAGGAGTTTATGTTTATGATTTACCATCGAAATTCAATAAAGATTTGTTGGTAGCATGCAACGATATACTTCCAGGGGTTAACTTCTGTAGTTACTTCAAGAATGAAGGCTTTGGAGAAGCTATTGAGAATCTTGGTCAAGGTTGGTTTGGAACACATATGTATTCTCTTGAGCCGATCTTACACTCTAGGGTTTTAAAGCATCCTTGTAGGGTTTACAATGAAATCCAAGCTAAGCTCTTTTATGTTCCTTACTATGGCGGGTACGATGTTTTGAGATGGCACCAAAGGAATGTTTCCGGAGATGTGAAAGACCGGTTGGGGATGGAGGTTTTAAAATGGCTTGAATCGAAGGAATCTTGGAGGAGAAACGCAGGAAAAGATCATGTGTTTGTTCTTGGAAAAATTACTTGGGATTTTAGAAGAGATAAGACTCCTTGGGGCTCAAGGTTACTTGAGTTACAAGAAATGCAAAACCCTACCAAGATTCTCATTGAAAGACATCCATGTCATCTCAACGACATTGCCATTCCTCACCCGACTTATTTCCATCCGAAAACAGATAACGATATCACTAGCTGGCAGATCAAGATCACAAGTAAACCTCGCCGGAGTCTAGTAAGCTTCGCCGGAGCTGCAAGACTTGGTAACCCTAATAACATTCGCTCAATATTGATCGATCAATGCATATCTTCATCTTCCGACCAATGCCGGTTCTTGGATTGTGCAAACGGAAGCTGCAATGATCCAAAGAATGTTCTTGATTTGTTTCAAGATTCGGAGTTTTGTATGCAGCCCCCTGGAGATAGCGCAACTAGGAGATCGGTGTTTGATTCACTAATCGCCGGTTGCATTCCGGTGATCTTTAATCCGTACACAGCTTATTATCAGTACGCGTGGCATCTTCCAGAGGACCATAGGAGATATTCAGTATATATAAGCGAAGAAGATTTGAAGGAAAAGAGAGTAAATGTGGTGGAGATATTGAAGGCAAAGACTCTAAAGGAGAAAGAGGATATGAGAAGATACATTGTTCATCAGCTTATGCCTGGTTTGGTCTACGGAGACTCTAATGCTAAATTAAAAAAGTTTCGAGATGCTTTTGATATTACTTTTGATAGTTTACTTGAAAAAATCAACGACTCGGAATAAATATGTATGTGTTATATATAGTCTCAATCAAATAAGTGATCTTGAATTGTAGAAGGGGAATACAAAAAAAGTGATCTTGAATTGTTAATCATCATTTTAATATATTTATTGTTCTTTATTATCCTTATCTCCACACTCTAACTTTTTTTCAATGTTTCTAATTGTACTAGAATTGAGTCCGCGCTACGCTGCGAGTGTGTTGTTAATCTACGCCGCTGATTTTTCCATATCAACATGCAAACTCAAATTTGTAATATTTTTCACTCAAAACATACCACTTCTACTAATTTAAAGCATTGTAACACCCATATCCATAAGTTTGTATACTAAAATCAAAGATACCATAGTAAGAGTTGCAGTTTTGGCAATCAAATCGGCACATTGATTTGTTTGCTGGCCTGTAAAACTTGAAAGAAGGTTTTAAGATTCTTCCATGTAAACATTGTAGTCTCGGCCAATGATGAGGCACCTTCAAGACTTGAATGAGAAGTTTTGTTAAAAAGATCTCTTTGTCTTCAATTTTGAAGCATTTTTCTTTGGTACTTACACAATAAGTTTGAGTGAAATCCTTTAACAATCTCTCTTTGGTAGCTAGTATAGATAAACCTTTTTACACACATTGAAACCTGCAACAACTTATCAAACTGAAGTTCCTGATGATTGTGTCATTGGATAGTTTGAGGATGCTGCGAGAATTGCATCATCTACAAAGATTTTTTTAGTTTCATAGATTATATGCATTATATCTAAGTTACATTTATAGTCTAAATTTACACAGATTTTTTTAAAATTCTACATATCGAACACGTTTATTGACAAATTTGATTAATCAAGATTTTTTTATTGCTATGATTATCAGAGACTTTAGATCATATTAACTGAACTTTCATATGGGAGTTATGATACTGCATATTTTAACAATAACCTGTTTATATTCACTTTTTCAACTAAAGCAACTGAATTGAATAAGATCCATACCACAAATATTACTGTAAGAAGATCATCCTCTAGCTTTGACACTAATTTTTCAATATCATCCTATTTGAAATTATGATAGAGTAAGTAAGTCAATTTACTAATTTTTCAATATCATCCTAAATTATACAAACATTCTAGTTGTCAATTTTGTTTTAAATATTTAAGTTATTTTTTATTTGTCACAAATATTATTTTGTTTTATAAATATTTATAATGTCAATTTTTGTTTCTTTTTTGGAAAATAGTGAGTCATATATTTAAAAACAATTGTCATGTTTATTTTACACTTATGCCATGTTTGTTAGTATAGTACAAATTTTTTATTTTTGTTATTTTAAAACTAAAACCTGTAATGTAAATATATATCAACTTTTTTTTTGTCGGCTTAATCTCATTCGATTGTACATATATTATTTATAATTTCTTTTTATCATTTTTTCATCTAACATATTATTAATATTATTATTATTATTATTAATATTATTATTATTATTGTTATTATTATTATTATTATTATTATTATTGTTATTATTGTTATTATTATCGTTATTATTATTATTATTATTATTGTTATTATTATTATTATTAATATTATTATTATTATTATTATTATTATTATTATTATTATTATTATTATTACTACGTGTTTTTTTTTTTTCGTCATATTTAGAAATTTAAGTTGTCCAATATAACTCTACATTGTACAATTTTTTTTGTTTAAATGTTTTCCACAATATTAATTTTGTTGTGAATGTTTGTATAATTGTAACCAATTTACTATAGCTTTATACAGATTAAACTACTAATGTATACCAAAGACATATGCCTCTAGGTTTATGGTATCTAATCCATATGACCATATCCTTGAGATTTACCGCATCCAGTTGTATGAGAATTTATACGTAGGAAATTTACCCAATGATCATCAGTTTATTTTCTGGTTTTTGTGGGTTAAACATGAAACCATCATATAAAGTCTATAACATATAAACCTAAATCTATTTGTCCGTTCTTGTAGCATAAGTGATCCGGGGTGGTTCCTCATGAGGGCCAAGAGATCGTCAATCTAGAGTTCCTACTCTTCTGTATGTACTCTAGTGTTGCATCTTACATAGCAGTTATGAAACTCCAAGTCATTGTTCCACTATTTAAGAAATTCTCCAGCTGTTTAAAGACTATATAATGAATAAATGAGTGGAAAACCAACATATGTACATGGATTAAAAACATTGTAGAAATTTGGATTTTGCTTATACCTGATCAGAACAAAGGCTTTGCAGGGCTGCTCTATCTTTCTTCAAAGCCATTTCACTTTCTTCCCTTGAAGCATCTCTGTACTTGAAGAAATATTTGGTTTGCAATATGAAAATTAGTAAAAGTGAAGAATTGATCTAAACACGGATGAATGCATTTGTAAGTTTATGCCTAATATCAGATGCTCTTTCGTACCTTGTCTCGATGTTGCTTCTTCAAATCCTGTAGGTGCCCAAATGCCTCATCACACTTTTAGCTTTTGTGACTGCTTCAGCTTTAGAGATATCGTTTGTGAGTGTCTAGTTCCTTCCGCAGCACATGTTATCACCAGAAATGTCATATTCGAACTATGTAAATGATATCCACAAAGAAAGGATGAGATAACTAAATCACCATAAGTGAAATAAAGGCCTACGAACCACAAAAATAGGTTGAATCAATGTAAAGAGAGAGAAACATGTATGAACTAAGAAAACCCATATGAATTAAAACTTAAAATTTGTGTAGAGATAATGAAGACTGACGACTAAGTCATCAGTGTGTATCAGTCGTGATAGTTTACCTTATTACTCTTCTTTAATCTCTTTAGGGTATTGTATGATTGAGTGACCGGCTGATTATTATTGTTGTCTTCATTTTGATTTTCATCATCTTCTGGCTCTTCTTGTTGTTTGATTTCGTCTCTTTATTATACGCAAATTTGTTTTTTTTTCTCTCTTTAGATCTGTGGAAATTGAGGGGGAAGAAGAAATATTTAGAGAGGATAAGATAGCAAAGGTTTTTGAAAGTTATGTTGGAAAAGGATTTAGAAATTGAAATCAGAAGAGAAGATCAACGGTAACCTGAGCAAAAGCAGATGAGTGTTGGAGAGATAGCCAGACGTGGAGTGAGATCGGTGATGATTGAGAAGGACGAAACACGATTTGTTAACATGATGATGAAGATGAAGAGCGTAGGAAGATATTGAAAGTCTTGGTCGATTGAGTTTCCGTAATTGTTGACGTTGATCAACGGGCTCATGTGTTGCTTATGTGTCTAATTAAAATGTTTTCACTGGATATTCAACTTTTTCATTTATTGACATGACATCTCCACAGCTTTTTAGAAAGCTGAGGTGTCATCTTTTGAGAGACACAACTAAACTTATTACTATGTTGATTTATTTCATAGTTAGGATCTGGTTTCCAATAATCAGATATTACTAAACAAAATTAAAGTAACATTTAATTATATATTTTTCAAAACTTTACTTTCAGTTACTATAAATTTATAAAACTAATCCAGACTAGTAATATCACAAAATTTAAAGGGCAATTCGCATAAATAACACTAAATGAAGTTTTTGTTCCACAAATAACATTTTTTTTTTTGGACAAAAAATAACATTTTTACTAAACATTATTTTTCTTATATTGCACAACATCTCCTAACCTCATATTTTAAGGGTTTAGGATTTAGGGTTTAAAAAACCTAAACTCTAAGTCCTAAATCCTAAATTATACCTTCCATCCCAAATAAACTATATCTTAAATTATACATTACTTAACCCAAACAAAAAATTTAAAATTTTGTCTTTTATAAAAATATTATTTTTGTCCAAAAATAAAAATAGTGTTATTTGTGGAACACAAACTTCATTTAGTGCTATTTGAGGAAATTTCTCAAATTTAAATGCGTAGTGATACAAATATTAGACCTGCAACTAGAAAAATGCTCATTTAATTTCTCAAATATTTGAAATTGGCAGATTTATTTTCCAACTCATGTATGTGCAAAATAAATTTTCAAGTCTAGTTTGACTACAAAATTAGACCTCACTAATGTCAATGTTAATAATAACTAGAGATCGTTAATTCTAATAAGTGTTAGTAATATTTTATTGTTCTTTTCTGTCTCATTAATTTTTTTATTATTCATTGATTATTTTGTCTCCAAATAATTTGACACCAATGTACTATCCCCAATGGATCCACAAGATGAGAAATTGATAGACATCATTACATAGAACTTAAAACACAAATAGTTTTTCAAAATGGATACAGATGCAACCAATTAAGTGCACATGAGGGTCATCAATAGGCTCTAGAGAAGTGTATTGCTTCTTCAGTAAAAACCGAACTTTCACCTACTGAACCAAATTGAACGGATCTTTTTTGGTTTTAATTCGGACATTTTCCTTCCATAATCAAACTATGCGAAACCCAAACTACTCAAACCGAGCAAATATGAATATATGAATGCCCATGCCTAATTAACCTACACTAAATACACACAAAAGCACACAGAGATTCACCATAACACATTACATAAAACAAACAACAAATTCAAAATCACCGCAACGAGAATCCATATAAAAATTTTAATGCATAGAAGCAGTTGGAGGTAATTCAGAGTGACCTCCAACCAAAGCCAGTCCAGAGATTTTTGGAGTTATACAAAATTATTTTAAATTATAAAAATTATTTTAAAATATAATATTTTAAATATAATAAAATTATAATAAACTGTAATTAAAGAAAGTATAATAATAATTAAAGAAAACAAAAATACTTTTCTTATAATAGTTTAAAAATAAATAAATATTTATTGATATTTTTCTTAATATTTGTATGTTTTAGTAAAACTATTAATATAAAAAAATTTAAAAAATTAAATGGAACCCTTAAAATTGGGGACCCATTCAATTGCATCGTATAAATGCCTTAAGGGCCGGCTCTACCTCGAACCCTATAATTTAAGGTGACCTCAAAGATTTTGCATAATATTTTCATGGGCATTATTTATGTTTAGCCGACACTTTTGAATCTGAAACTTGCCTTAGACCAAAAGCAATTGAAAACTTAGTTTGTCTTGACCCGAGAATCTTTAGTCGTTAACCGTAATCCGGCTTGTGGAGGTTCAACACTCTCCATCCCCAACTCCCTTTCAACCGTGTTATTACGTATGAACGGAAAGCCTTTATTGTATCGCATTGATTTCTATGCTAATGCCACTGAATCTGATAAATGCAGAGTTTTACTGAGTTCTAGGATTGTGTTTTGATTTATTTTTGAGTATTTGGTCTAATTAAGGTCGGCTGGTCTAGATGACAAATTAGCGCCACCCCACCTATTGTTTGTTTTTTTCCTCTGCCACTTTCCATATCTTCTACTTTATTCTTATTTTTGTTTTGTCCTCCTTTACTTGTAGATCACGCGATATATAATTGTACTTAGGTCTCTTAATATACATAGCTAGGTTTCCCTACCTCTTAATACAAAATTTTAAGATGTCATACTCTTTTCGATCATGTCCAAAAAAGAAAAAATCTCCTTCTGTTCGATCAGCAAATAAAACGAGTATGATTTTTGTTTCAATCCCGGATGATCTCATCTTCGAGATATTATCAAGATTGCCTGCAAAATCAGTCGCTAGGTTCTGTTGTGTGTCGAAGCGATGGGCGTCCATATTTGGTTGTCCATATTTCACCGAGTTGTTCCTCACCAGGTCCTCGGCTCGGCTGCGTCTCTTATTCGCCCTCGAAAAAGATGGTGTGTGGAACTTCTTCTCGTTGCCTCAGCGTCAGAATTTGTCATCTCTTGTAGTAACCGCCGAATTTCACATGAAGTTCCCTCCAGACAATATGCGGATCTATTCATCTGAGTTACGACAATTTTCATATAGCTATGCTTCCGGTTTGATCTATATCCATGGTATGTTGTTCAAACAAGGGGATAATTACAAGGGAGTGTCTGTGATATGTAACCCTAACACGGGACGGTATGCGACTTTACCTTATCTCAAAAGGTACAGAAAGTGTTATAGCTTTTTGGGGTTTGATCCCATTAACAAGCAATTCAAGGTATTGTTCATGGCTCATCCATCTAGTGGTGAAAATCATAAAATTCTGACTTTTGGTACCGGAAAAATGATTTGGAGAACGATAAAATTTTCCTTAAAACATGAGATTGAGAGTGGAGGGATATGCATCAATGGGGTTTTGTATTACTTAGGTGATCGTGAAGATTGGGTTTTTTATGAAACGTCTGATACTAGGATGATAGTTTGCTTTGATGTTAGGTCTGAGAAATTTAAGTTTATTTACTATAAGGAGATAAACTGTAATTGTCATCAATTGATAAACTATAAGGGTAAATTAGGTGTGATTTTTTATGACTATGACGATGCCAAAGAGTTGCATTTGTGGGTTCTAGAGGATGTGGACAAACAAGAATGGAAAAAATATACATACAGTCTTCAGTATGATCAATTTTTCTGTCGTGGGGCTTTCGTCAATGTCATTGGAGTTACTGCTGAAAAACCTATGTGGAGTAGATCTATAGATTTGTATGATGAAAGGCATAAGCATAAAGTAAAGAGACAACACAAGGGTTTGTTAACGGGTTCGGTTCTCCAACCTACATCCCCGGGACCAAGTCCAGAAACCATTCACTAGAAAAGACAGCAACCTACAATTGCCAAATGGATACAACACCACGCTTATCTAGAATTACAATGGAAGAACACTACCACTCATTGTCTTTTCGACGAGTGTAGTTTCTTAACAAAACCACAAACAGATCTCACTATCTTGTTCGTGGGACGACGCCACACACACAGCCGTGTGCCTCTCTCAATAGAACCCTAGGCGCGTGACGTTTTCTGTCACCACCTTGGTATATTTATTTGCTCTCCTAGCAAACCCTGAAGCCCACTTAATCTTCAAGTCTTCATATGAAGTTGGGCTTCTTCTTTCATGGACTCAAGGTCCATATGTCTTCTCAATAAGACATCAAAGCCACGTCATTAACTCTAGACGTGACATCCTTATTTTGCTTCCAGAATTACGTTTCTCTTTAAGGTAACTCTTTAGCATACTGACTCACCTCTGTTCCAACAGACTCACCTCTGTTCCAACAACTCTTCATCGATACCACTTGTGTCACATACACGGTTCTTGTATCATACATACTCTCCTCTGTTCCAACACACAATCTGTATCATGTCTTGATCATGTCATTAGCTTGGTCTAACAACCAGTTGCAAATACACTTTCAATCTCCCCCTTTGTAACTGAGTTTTAGAACTCAAGCTCACTTTGTAACTTGTACTATGATGATCTTCTCTCTTCAAGACTGTCTCAGAATCTCTTGCTAAACTGACATTGCATTTGCGATGATTCTGACCCATTATCATCTACCTTAGAAGCTACACAACTCAGCTGCATCACATATATACTAACAATCTCCCCCTTGATGGCTGAATTGTAGCTTCTCCCCCTTTTTATATTAGTGTGTCAACTCAAGCTTATCAATGTAAACATCCAAATGTTTGCAGCTACACGACATACAATGCTCCCCCTATATCTTTGCATTGTAATCTTCCTCCTGCTTGAGTGTGCATACTCATATAAAACAAACAACTGCTTCTATTAACCCACACTTTATTGTACAGCCAATGAGCTGCATGAACAACATTTTTCTTGTTCCAGTTCAGCCTAGAATTGATCAGTCCAGCTGGCTCAGTCAAGGATGAATACTTTCACACGATATGACTTCTGCAAATTCCTATACACCATCACTTGATAGACCACCTCATGATCTACGTCTTCAATTGTCTCCCCCTCTTTAACTAGGTGTGATACTCAAGATACATGTACATCCACAACATGAAAGCATAGAGATGACAGCTGACAATACCACCACTTAAACTCGAAATTACATGAGTAATCATTATTCCTCATTACTCCCCCTGCAACCTGACTGCACAACAAATGTCAAAACCTCATATTTATCCTCATGCTTTGATCAGCTGCTTCTCTTAAACATTCAAAGCTTTGTCTCTGACCACCAAAGGCACACTCAAAAATTCATTACTCCATCAATCTTAACTCCATTCATGAAGAGTTATACATCTCCTTTCAAGAAGCCGCTGTCCCAAAATCACAAAAATATCGCTGTTGCCAATAGAAGCAGGATCTAAGCCTGTCGTACGCACAGAACAATATCTTTCTAATATGGTAGGCGTTCTTCTTCGATGAATTTCCGTTTTGCAAGTTGTTCACCTATATTTCGAGTCCTCTGGTACCATCTCTCTTTTAGAAGTCTGTCTTGTCTGTGTTCCAACTTGACTTTCATGACTCTCTTCCTTCTCAAGGTTTGCTTTTGTATCAGATCGTGTCTCAACACCAGACTATTCATCTTTTCCAGTCTCAGATTTCTCTCCTATTTTTTTTTCTTTTTAGAGCTTTGATTACACACTCTGTTGCAGCCTCTATTCCAGATTCTCATCTTCATGAACCAAAAAACATTCCCAACATGGTGAACTTACAAACCCCCTGTAATCTCAAGCTTCGGATTATTCAGCTCTCTTTGACATTGGGATGCTATCCTAGACAACGATCCTTCATCCAGACGTGAGATCACAAATCTTCAGACTACTCTCTCTCCTTGGCTGTCTTTCATGCTTCTTTTGGGTTCGTCAAAACCGTTTTGAGAACATGACTCTTTTCAAAATAGATGCATATGTGATATGCAGCTTCCAAATAAACGATGAACTCTCTATCTCGTATACACGTTTACATAATTTCCACTTGAGCAGTAGAGAACACTTATGATGACTCGCTCGTCATAACCCATAATTTTTGATCAGCTGAAAAACAAATATTGTGATTCAATGCTGTTCTCAGTTTTGTACTCTTCTCCTTTCGCCTCTGACTTCATCCTTGACACTATCAGAATAACATTTGTAAACCCATCCGAAATCAGCATCTGACATTTTTCTTCTAGGAGACTTTGATAACCAGAATCAACATCCAAGCTGCTCAAATTAATATCTATGTTGGTTTTGGCACCTGATGAAAACACACCAACAAGTCCAGCACCAGATCCCACAACTTCTTCTTAGCCTCGTAAAGACGACTATATGACGTCCAGCAACGTCCAAGTAAAAACTATGACGTCCAGCAACGTCCAAGAAAATGATGACGTCCAGCAACGTCCATCAACACACGTTAAGCTCAGTTTCTGTGTATTTGCTGATCATATCTGAAGTGAGATTCTTTGTACCATCCATTTACAGAGCAATTTCAGACTTTTCAAGTTTCAACCCTGAAATTCCCATCTTCAAGCAACAACAACTTCCAGATTTATTAGTACTCAATCAGCCAGCACTGCTTTTCAGAAAATGATACACAAGTCATCAACAGCCATTCCAAAATGGAGATACGAGAGATATATGCAAAGAAAAATAGTCATGACAGCGTAGAAGAACATGAAGCAGCATGTCCAGCAATAGATGCTATAAAGCACAATTTGTTTCTCTTCTACAGGTGAAAACTGGAGAACTTTTGCTGATGACGCCAAGAACAACAGCCAACTCAAAGCTCAACCAATATCAATTCAACATAAAGAACACACAGAGAGATCAGGGATTAAGCTGAGGAACTCATTATTCAGCAATATACTTAGAACTCTGTTTCAAGCTTCCCCATCTTCCATCATCATAAATTCCCAAAATTAACAGCTTAAAATCCTGAAATTCACTTCATTTAATCTGCACAGCTTCACCAATCTTTAATCCAACAGAGAGATCAACATACATCTCACAATTCGCCCAGCAAGACACTTAGACTTGATGTCTTGATCCAATCATCTTTATGTGAAACTCACAAGATACCTGAAACTTCAAACCAATTCCAGTCTTCTTCAAGCCTTTGCATAAACTTGCTTATTCTTCATAAAGCACAAGTTTCAGCATCTTGTCAGAATAAATTCTCAGCTATATTCTCATGAACCTGATAAACACAGTCTTCTCTAAACTCAAACTCAAGCTTAACATCCTCATATCTTATAATGATTCGCAGCGGAAAAAATAAACTGTCAATGAAAACATTAGGATAAAGCTTGATTATGAACTCCATCATCCTGAGGCAATGATCTGTGGAAACCCTTTTAATCTGCAACCTTGAATGGATTTTTCATTTGTCTTTATGCAGACAATAAACGCAGAAGCAAAACAACCCAGAAAATTCTGAAAATTTGTTGAGAAATCAAAAACAGCCATACGAAGCCACAGGAAAAAACGGATCAAGATTCGGATTTACGGTTTGAAAGTTATGAACGGTTTTCCAGAACAGATCGGAATGATACAAACAGTCAACTTCGAGAGCAATTCCCCATAAAACGACAAGGAATCAGAAAGAGATATTTATATCCTTAGAAAGATCTCACTCTCATGTTTTCAGAACACCTTTCAGAGCTAAAATCAGAAGTATGTAGCCAACGCAAAATGACGATGAAATAATCACACTTGAGACTGAAAACTATCTTTGAAACCCGAAATTAACCTTCTTCTTCATCATTCTTCTATTTCTTCACAAGTCACAGTGCATCAACATCTTTAAAGATCATAATCAATAGGCTCCAACTTTTAATTCAACACGGCATGATCAAGAACAAACTTCTCTTATTTTTTCGCTCTGAACTTTTAATTCAACACGGCATGATCAAGAACAAACTTCTCTTATTTTTTCGCTTTGAACTTTTTCTATGACGCTCTTGGTTTCAACATTCTTCTCCCCCTTGTTGATAGTGTAGAAAACAAGAGAAAAACCAAGACATGACACATACATCAACACAACTCGAATAATGCTTTGATTGTTCTGAGTCAATGATCTCGAAGAATCATAATGCCGTGGAGCTCAAGCAGAAACTTCTAATTATACCCATCAGCTTTTCTTAAACGTTCCCTTGAAACTCAGATCCACCAGTTTGCTATCTCCAAATACAGTTTGAAGCTACATCAGTTTTCTCCTCTATATGACTGCTTGCCTTTAAAATGACATGTTTATCTTGCTGAACGTACATTAACACCATATTCCTTTGAAAAACATGCTGACTTTACCAAACAGAGCACTAACTTCTCAAAAATCAATTCTCCTTGAGCAATTTACTCCTGAATATTCTTTCTCTTGAGCTTGCTAGTCTTCAACACTTGTGATGTCTTTACACTACTTGCACGATAAAGATCGGTTAACCATCGCAGAGTTGCCTAAACTTCGGAAATCATCCTGATTTAGTGAAATTCTCTATTCAACCTGTGATTTCTTCTTCAACTGAAAAATTTATAAACCCATCATATGTAATCAGCATCTCATTTCCTCTTCTACATATCTCATGATGACTCACATGTCTTCAATGATTAAACACCATCAATTTAGCCCTTTAACTCTCCTCCTTTTTTCACTAAGTTTTATACCTCCAGCTCATCAACTATACTTCAATCATTACACACAAATATCCAGCAGAACACGATGATTTAAGATGAGCCAGCATAATCTTGAGAGAATCTTGTTATGAATACCACGAGAGAGTCTTCATGCCCTATCTTGAATTGCTCCGTAGATATTGTTCCAACATATCGTTTCATGTTCCAACGGCTTCTTAGTTTTCAATCTTCAGTAATCTTCTGTGATGGTGTAAAATGTCATAATGGTTGTCCTTGTCACCCATCTCTTCTATAATAGATCACCCAGTTACAACATGAGTCTTTATTCTTTTCTTCCACGTTGATAAAACCATACTGTAGCTCCTATGTTTCATAACGAAACTGAAACTGGGATCTTCTTCTTCAATAGTGACAATAGACACAATTCTGTTTTCCTGCTTCTTTCTACCTTTGACGTCTTCTCTTGTGTCTATCTCCGACACGATGAACTCACCTCATTTATTCTCCCTTGGTAATCTTCTTATAGTGACTTCTTTGCTCGTGTAGTTTAAGGACATCCCAGAAAAACATCAAGAAATGAGCCACATGGAAGTCAATCTTCCTCTTGTTCTGATTTCCTCAATCCAGAACTGCAACAACCTTCTTCCTCCTCGTTAATGCAGAGACTTCAAAGATGCTGTGATTTCACTTCCCGAGATGCTTGAGTTGCTAAATCCATTGATTTCATGTTTCCTTCGATTTCACACATTCTAAAAAAAACTTGCTTCTTTTCACGATGAAAAACAAATTGGGGAGAACCAAACTCACTATCTCTTTCTCCTTTTTTTTTTTCTCAAATCACCATTGAAGCACAATAAAATAAGAACCTAGAAACTCATCACTTCTATTTAAAAACAGAACGCAAAACGGAGAAGACGACTCTCAAACTCAGCTCATATTTTTCCCAATCCCATTCACACATGTTCAGCATCTGAAATTCAATATACTCCATCAACCTTTGATTGATGAGCTCATCACATCACGTGAGACTAATTGCCCCGAGTCTCCTTAATAAAACTTCAAAGCATAATTCTCCAACCAGATTTGATATGCAATAAAAATGAAGTTCACGTGGGCAATAACAGAATCTGCTGAAAATCAGTTCTGACAACTTTTCGTCTCCATTTTTCTGCTATCGCTCTTTCACCGTTGAAGGCAACCATCTTTCTCATCTTGAACTATATCTTCTGGTCAACCAACACATTAAGTATAATGCTACAGGCTCAAAGAATAGTGAAACCATATCACAATATTACATCAATCAGCACCACGAACAGATTAGTGAAGCCCAATATTATCTTTGGCCCAATCAACTTTTCCTTAGTCTCTCTTCTCCCACAACCAGAACGCAACCAAACAAGCTTCTGATGGACGACTCAGTAAATCCCATTGAACTGTACATAAAACAAATCCGGCAAGTTTGACATCAATTCAGTCGTCGTCATCTTCCTCCCATTCTATTTGTTTCTTCAATTTCACCATTTTGAAGCATATCTCGATTATGCTTCTCAAACAACAAAAGCATCTCTTCATTCTCATCTAGCCACATATCCAGGATCTAACCTGTTAGAGATAGTAATCTCATATCGGTTTCCCGCTCTGATACCAATTGAAAAACCTATGTGGAGTAGATCTATAGATTTGTATGATGAAAGGCATGAACATAAAGTAAAGAGACAACACAAGGGTTTGTTAACGGGGTTTGGTTCTCCAACCTACATCCCCGGGACCAAGTCCAGAAACCATTCACTAGAAAAGACAGCAACCTACAATTGCCAAATGGATACAACACCACGCTTATCTAGAATTACAATGGAAGAACACTACCACTCATTGTCTTTTCGACGAGTGTAGTTTCTTAACAAAACCACAAACAGATCTCACTATCTTGTTCGTGGGACGACGCCACACACACAGCCGTGTGCCTCTCTCAATAGAACCCTAGGCGCGTGACGTTTTCTGTCACCACCTTGGTATATTTATTTGCTCTCCTAGCAAACCCTGAAGCCCACTTAATCTTCAAGTCTTCATATGAAGTTGGGCTTCTTCTTTCATGGACTCAAGGTCCATATGTCTTCTCAATAAGACATCAAAGCCACGTCATTAATTCTTGACGTGACATCCTTATTTTGCTTCCAGAATTACGTTTCTCTTTATGGTAACTCTTTAGCATACAGACTCACCTCTGTTCCAACAGACTCACCTCTGTTCCAACAGACTCATTTCTGTTCCAACAGACTCACCTCTGTTCCAACAGACTCACCTCTGTTCCAACAACTCTTCATCGATACCACTTGTGTCACATACACGGTTCTTGTATCATACATACTCTCCTCTGTTCCAACACATAATCTGTATCATGTCTTGATCATGTCATTAGCTTGGTCTAACAACCAGTTGCAAATACACTTTCAATCTCCCCCTTTGTAACTGAGTTTTAGAACTCAAGCTCACTTTGTAACTTGTACTATGATGATCTTCTCTCTTCAAGACTGTCTCAGAATCTCTCGCTAAACTGACACTGCATTTGCGATGATTCTAACCCATTATCGTCTGCCTTAGAAGCTACACAACTCAGCTGCATCACATATATACTAACAACTGCAACAAGTGAAATTATTTTGTCGATGAGATCTTATACTTCTGAAAAACCCTTTTATGTTTACTATTTCAATCCCGAAAGGAACACTCTCCAACATGTTGAAATCCAAGGTTTTGGGGAATCCAATAAACTGTGTTGGCCCGTTTTCCCCTTTGATAATCACATAGATGATCTTAATTATATTAGAGATGCAAAGCTACTGGAGTCAAGAATTTATGTTCCATGTGGAGGAGAAGGAGGAGAAGGAGGAGAAGAAGTAGAAGAAGAAGAAGAAAGATAGATCATTGGAGGAGGAGGAGAAGAAGAAGAAAGATAGATCACTGGAGTTGGGTGAAAGCAATGGGCATGTCAATTTGTGTGCTCTTATCTATGCTTAATTATGCTCTTTAGCTACGTACGTATCCTTTTGTTTTACTATTTTAACAAATCAAGTTTTCTTTTAAATTTCAATCTCTCCTAAATCAATAATATTCTCCGGGCAGTATAATAGAAACAAAAACAGCAATCTTTAGAGTTTATATGTACATATATATACAAACAAAAAACAGAAGAGACATATAAGATATGCATACTACTTAAGGAATTACTGTGGCAGACATAAAAGAAGAGACAGAATTAAGTTAAGAAGCTTCTTGAGAAATTGACCCTGCGCTTAAAGGAGACAACCACAGAAAGGACTGTTTTACGCAAGCTAAAGGACTGAGACAGAGTACTAAAATGGGCCACCTACGGTACTTTCACCATTGAGCTGGAATGAGTGTGAGCAGGGGCTGAGATAGCCATTATGTTTAGGGGGTCAAAATGTATTTTCCATATATTTGTAGGGATCAAAATGCAATTTGTTTTTGTTGGGTCAAATTTTTTTTTGTAAGTATTTATATCAAATTTTTGCTTATAATACAAATAAATAAGTTATTTTGGGTTAATTTGCAGAATTCCCAAATCTAGATTTTGTGTTAGAAACTAACTACGTGTCAGAAATTGTTGGTAAATGACACACATCATGTTAAAATAACATGATATATAGATAGATGAGTGAGATAAAAAATAATTAACGTGACAATGCAAAATAATATGACATTTGGAATAAAACGGTACAAACTTAAATGAAAAATATACAAAATTTGATAAAATGGGAAGAAAATAATCAAAATAACTTAATCGGGATATTGTTATTAAAATAAAATAGTTCGCATCATGTTAAAATAGCATGCTGTATATATATAGATTGATGAGAAAAAATAAAATTTAGCATGATAATACAAAATAACATGAAATTTTGGACAAAAGAGAATAAACTTTCCAGGGAGAAAGATTAAAACTAGTGAAATGGTAAAAAATAAATCAAATAACTTAATCCAATAACATGGTTTTTGTAAAAATAACATGAAATAGAGATGAAAAACTTATAATAAGAGGAATGTCTCCCTTGTAATTTTCCCACCCATCTCACATTGACTATTCAACCAAGGCAGCATTATCAATATGAGTTTACTTTTTGCTATTATTCTTTTTTGTACTAGATATAATTCAGATATAAATTTAATACATGAAAAATTTCATGCATGAGGCCAACTTTTCCAGAAAAGAGTAACCACTGACTAACCCTGTTGCTTTTTTTTTTTTTTTTTATCATTTGGTGCTTAAAAATATAATACAAATACATAATTTGTTAGAACTCTAATGTACTAAAACTTGCAAAACTACATTTAAATTTTAGAAAACTAATTAGTACGAAGAAACCAAATTGGAAATTTTACTAGAAAAAACAAAAAAATGAACACAAATTTATAAGAATATAAATAAAACTATTTCCAACTTACAACAAAGAAACCCAATTAAATTTTGGTGGATTACAAATAAAATAAAGTTTTCAATTCCCAACAAAGTCTAAGAAAACACATTTAAAGGACTCAAATGTACTCAGTTTCCGTATTCTGTTTTCCCGATAGGGCGGCTCATGAAATAATCCATATATGTTGCTTATGCTGAACGTTTCTCACGAGCACTTTTACTGATTTTTTGTTTTTCATGGGCGCTTTCATCTATTTTCAGATAAATTCCCAGCTTAATGGCGACTATCCAGAATAACAGCATAGAGGAAAAGGCAGAGACAGATAGCAAAATTATTATTAGTCAGCCCTTGGGATTTCTGCATTAACAATCACAAAAGAGTCACACTATGTCTTCCACTTGATCAATGAATTAAAAGCATCACATCTAAAGAACAAGAAAAAATGATATATCATATATATATGATCTCCAGGTTATTATATTACACAGAGATGATATAAGAACAACATAAATAACAAGACAAGTTCCGGTCATAACCTTTTAAAACCTCCTCTATAGAAAATGGAACATAACTTCAACAATAACCTAAGAAGAATAAAATAATCAGTTGCAACACCATAACAGCAATTAATTCTATATGTAGAAGTAGGGCTATGTAGAAAATATCATTGAAATTTTGTACCTCATTGAAATTTTGTGAATCGAAAGTTGACACAACTTTTACAGTGGCTATACCAGGCTTCTTTGCCTGGATAATTCCATAAGCTGACACAGACAAAATGGTAATATTAAAAGTAAACCACTTGTAGTCACTCGATGCTTTTGCACAACCTACATTAAGGAGAACAAACATTGAGTCACCATGAGTTTCAAATTGGAAAAATAATAGGTTACGAGAAGCATATTTTGGACTGACCTCCTGTCACAGTTAGCTCCATCTCCTGATAAACAGGGAGTAGAATCTTAAGTGTGTCATCTTCACTGTTCACTGTGAAGTGCATTTTTTCACAAACCATGATTTCTTGGACAACCTTGAGAACCTGTCAGAGAAGAAGTTGTTGAACTTACAAATGGAAAGAGACAAAAAAAAAGGTTTCTAAAAGAGATATCCGATTATCTCACCTTTTTTGAATCATGATGCCCACTGAAGTAAGTCAATGTAGCTGAGAGCTCTCCTAATCCTGGTGAGATTGCTTTCAGAAATCTAGAATTAAGTTGAGCATATTCAGAGGAAAATTCATCTGGCACTGAAAAGATATTCCAATAATCCAAATTGTTTCCATATAGTTTGATATCATCAGTCTCAGTTATATAGATTTCATTGGCATCCGAGAAAATCTTCATTTGGATTAGATATTGATGACCACACACCACATACCAATGCTTAGATGATGGAAAAGGTTTTGATACTGTAGTAAGATTCCCTGATATTGACCAAAGCGACTTGTACAAGACAAAAGTATCTGGAGTGACAACATGAATAGATGATGCTTGAATGTTTCCAACAATCAGCGTATCCTCAACAACAACAGTTGTTACCCCGAAGCTTAAAGATTTAGCCAGACCAGTCAAAGAATCCACTTGAGCAACAGAAGAGTTCAACACAGACCACCTGTGATTGGATGATGGTAGATGCACGGCTTGAGGATTGTTCCCACCATGATCTTTAATGTGTAACCAAAAGAAGCTCCCAAAAGGACATAGACAGGTGAATAAGGTTCAAGTGACATGGCCTGTGCTACCGTTACTACTATTTCATCGGCTATATGGGTAAGAGGAGGAGCCTCAAGCAAATGAACTGAAACCTTCTCATGTCCAATTTTGATTCCCTTCACCACAAACAAGTCTGAAAATACCCCTTGCAAACAATAACCATCCATGAAACTTTTTAGATTGATTACTTTACACGCAATAGATATACATACATATACATACACTATCCTCAAGCTCTTTCTGGATATCCAAGTAGCCACACAGTCCTCCACAGTCCTTCAAAGGCACATGAGCAAGATGATGTGCTGATCCACCACTTTCAGGCTGTAGCTTCCACATGAACTCTAGACCCACCAAGGAGGAGAACTCGTTTTCTGCATTGTATAAAAACAATTAGGTTATGGACTTGTGGAAGATAAACTATAATCCAATTATCAAAAACTAACCTTCAGTATCAAAAGCGCGGACTCGAAGAATGGAAAGTCCACCAAGATCAAGATTGATAAAATTATGAAAAATATGGATCCGTGATAATTTATTAATAAACACCTTGCAGCGAATCACCATTCCAGTCTGCAAATCAGTGGCGTAAACCGCAGTCTCCTTTTTACCATCATATGGGTAAATCGATCTCACACCCGCGCTGGTCGAGCAATGACTAGTGCTTGAATTAAACTCCGGTATAACGGATATAATATCATGATGATCCCATGACCTGCAAATTAGAAAATTAATAGTCTAGAATGCCAATGAGTTCTATAACACTATAAGGAAGATGGGTTTGGGAAAATATACCATTTGAAGCAACCATTTCTTCCTTGAAGCCGATACTCAACTGGGTTCTTCATCCTCGGAGGCAAGAGTATATTAACATCGGTCATGTCCGGACCAGAACCCAACTGCGATGAAACTTCTCCAGATAAAATCAATTAGAACCAGAAACAAGAAGCACAACGATAAACCAACCATAGTTTTTCTTTTTTTTTTTTTTTTTTTTTTTGCTACATCAACGCAAACAAAAGAGATTGATTGATTAATGAGCTTTTAACCATTAGCTTTTCGAGTGTAATCGATGATGATAGAAAATGAGATTGAAACCTTAAGGGAATAGGGTATTTTTGACCTCCAAAAATTCAAATTTTAAACCCAAAGTCAATATGGCATTAAACCGACGTCGTGGGTCGATTCTAACGCTTGTTAAAACCACTGGATTACAACAACAGTTGATATATAATGCAAACATTTGAAACCTAAATCCAGTTCTGTCTAATTTTAATATTTTTATATATTTGACAAACATATATACTTATATTATCAATAATATATGCTTTGTTTTCTTTTGTAAATAATTAATTTTGTTGGATATATATATTATTTTATTGCAAACCTCATTTAATTAATTTTGTTTGGTCGAATAATCATAACTGAAGTTTGCAAAAATAATATATATATATATATATACATATAACTATCTATGAAAAACAAAGCATAAAATTAACTTATGGACAAATAAACAAATTGGCAAGGAAAACACACTTTGAGAGTTGTTCAATACATCATCATCAGCAGCACGGACAAAGCTATACCCAAACAAGAAACCTTACTCGAGAGAGTTGAAATCACATATTTTCTCTAAAGGTAGAAAAGCAATTAGCAACAAAGCTATTGATTGCGGTTACGGTTGCAGAAGTTTGTGGAAACGGGTGATTGCAGTTATAAATGTTATCATACAATTTAAATGACTGGTTTAACAATTAGAAATGGGTGTGTTTGCAGAAAATTAGTGATTGGCTGACCGCGATTGCGGTTACGATTTATGTTTAATATTGTCAAATATATATTTTTTATTAAAAAATAATTATATATATTATAAATATATTAATATAATCAAAGTAAAATAATGAAGTTGTAAATAAATTTTAGAAAACTAGTTAATTTTTATAATTATAAATATATTCTAGTTTAGTTAATACATAGAATTAAGAATTTATTATAGTAATATTTGAACTTTTTTGTAAACTTTTATTAGCATTATAAATTAAAATTTTAAAATTATTTTTCTTAAAATCAACCCTAACCGCCTGCAGTCGCAAAATATTAGAAGGTACTTGAAATAGAGGAATGTCAAGTGATTCAGAAAAGTATAATGCAATTTTCATGATTGGCATAAAAGGCTTACAACCTTAACCGTCATGTTTGCGGGTGAACTAATCAAGTTCTGAATAGTCTGAAATAAATAACGGCCGCTAAAATTAATAAATACATAAAAGGCTCGAAGTCCAAACTTGGTTAGCTTTACCGATGTCCGGATCAGTGCTGGCCCTGACAATTTTGGGTCTAGAAGCAAGAATTTTTTTTGGCCCATTATATATCAGATTTTCTAAGAAAATCGTGTAAAATACAAAAGATACATGAGTAGGATTCGAACCCAGCTCCTTAAAAATGCATTATCCAGTAGTTACCATCAGAGCTAAATAATATTTTGCTATTAAATGGGCCCTTTAAAGTAATATATCCTCTCCGGGCCCCACATGCTTGATGTGCTTCCGTTCAGGACCGGCACTATGATGTGCATATTTTATTAGAGTTTTGTTTTGTGTGATCATACATATTGCAAACTCTTAAAAGTTGGTGTTGCATGTGCAGTTATAGGTGTAGATCATTGGCAGTGAAGATTCATATATAGTGAAAATGACAATTTCACTTAATTATGTTTTATGATAACTACCTACCACTTGATCCTATGTTCATGTAACTTTATTTTTCTCGCTTCATGAAAATTAGAAGGATAATCTGCTTTAAATAAAGAATCTCGATCTGCTCCAAACTTTCAAACCTTGTAAGCACACGGTAACTCAAATGTTTACCTTTTAACAGAAAAAAAGAAAGTAATTCAAATGTTTCCCCTTTTAACACTTGAGTTACTTTCTTTTTTTTCTGTTAAAGGGTAAACATTTGAATCTGTTAAAGGGTAAACACTTGAGTTACTTTCTTTTTTTCTGTTAAGGGTAAACCATGACACATATTGATATCCCAAAAGACCGATGTTGAAGCCTCCAGGTTTATCTCAGCAGGTGAACTCATTGGTGAACTCAAGCTTCGAAGTTCATAAATTAAGGGCAACAGCTCCGACAGTTTATGTTGATGGGATGTACTAGAGATATGTGAGGTGAAACTTTCAAAGCCTTGCATAGGAATATTACGGTAGTCGCATAGTGAGCAAATCCAGGAGGCAGATTCACCCGTTTCACTGCACTTGTCGTCCTCCTCAAGTGGCCCTGAGTCTGCCAGACAAAAGCTTTCAAGAGAATCATTCGGAAACGGCTCAATAATGTTGAATCTACGTTTTAAATAGTCAGACTGATAAGCAAAGATTTTGGCATTGGATATGACCATTATATTCCATAGGACCACTGAGAAATAAGTTTTGAAGTGTCTGAGGGACCGTAAGGGACGTTATGAGGAGTGATTCCACTGGAATAGACTTTTCTGAGGATGTCAGTAGGGATGTATGTTAGTACCATAGCAGCCTTCTTTTTTCAAAAAGTGTTTGATGCACGGACCGACCAGACTAGCATCAAAGCCAGGGGGAACCGGACACGAATTAATGTCCCACAAAACAAATGTTTCAGCCTCCGACTTTACATGCTTTACAGGCTCCCAATCTATCAGAGGATAGCTACTTGGTGTTTCACGGGTGGCCAATATTTGCACCTCCTGTGGAGAAAAGTAGAAAAATATAAGTGATAAAAGGGAAACTTGTGGTAAGAGGTTTTCAAGCAGATAAACATGATTAGGCAAAAAATGTTTTTTTTACTTTGGTAGCTTCCTCACCATGTGAGGATGAGGATGAATATCAAGCGGTGGCATAAACTTCCTGGTCAACATCAGCTCTCAATGTTCTTCACTATTAAGATGTGTGGTGAAATTTTCAAAACCTTGGCCAGGAGGATACGTGCGCATACTATACAATCCCACAAGGCGTCATATTCTTCACCGGTTTTCTCCTCAAAAAAATCACCAGTTCTGAATCTTCAAGGTTTAAAGTTTCAAGAGAAACATACGGAAACGGGTGGAGAGGGTTATATCCCTCCATTTGTAGAACCTGAGATAGACCAGGGCCACAAGCTTTCCGATCGGATATGAACATAAAATTAGCTGGAGGTAGAATTCTCCCAATTAGTTCTGTAATGTATGAGGAACCTGTTTGAGAAAAAAATAACATAAGTCTTTGAGACTGAAAGAAAAAAAAGGCCACAGGGATGACAAGATATTAACCGCGGGGGACGTTGGTAAGAGCGATTTCGCTGGAATAGACTCCTCTCAGCATGTCAGTATGGACGTCACCTAGTTTTTGTGGAGAAACAGTTTGTCATTCTTTCCAAGGTTATTGGATCATCACATTCTTGGGCTAAAGTTTATTGGGCCTGACCGGTTTTAAGAAATCAAAAAGGTTTTTTAATGGATTGATGATCCATTAAGAGAAGAGGAGGTTACTTGTGGAAAAAGGAAAACTTGAACTAGGTTAATTAAGTTCAAGTCGGTTGATCGAGTAGTTATATATACTCAACAAGGTCCTACAAGTTTCATCATCACCAATATACAGAAGCAGAAGAACAAAGGATAGAGTTTTCAACAAAAGAGAGTTATAGGTTAACCCTTTGTTCTAAGGATTTCAGAGAGAGTTTAGGGGTTCTTGTTCTCGGGTTATTCGTCTTTTGGGGTCTCTTCCACAAGCTTGAAGAT
The DNA here is from genome assembly GCA_963555745.1 of Cardamine flexuosa. Classification (NCBI taxonomy): domain Eukaryota; kingdom Viridiplantae; phylum Streptophyta; class Magnoliopsida; order Brassicales; family Brassicaceae; genus Cardamine; species Cardamine flexuosa. The sequence continues at coordinate 3,505,765 of OY743218.1, forward strand.
CTTTAAGTTCTCCTTTATCTCTTTACAATACCTGTAAGGGAAACAAGGAGATAGGTAAATAGAGAAACATAAGAGAGCTTATAACATATTAAACTTGTTGATTTATTATAGTGGAAATTTGTGGGACAAGAGTTCACACTCAAGACGTACCCTCAGGTTTTGAGGGGAACTTGTTAATTCGTTGGGGGTTTTTAGTTTTCGTACTTGTGAAATACTTAAACTAAGCGGATTAAGGTCAAAAACCTTCACAAGTGGTATCAGAGCACTTAGGTGAAGCAGAAGGTGATCAAGTATCAGGTTCTGCTATCATATACTAAAGAAATCAGGCAAGGGGGAAATCAAGGCTGTTTGTAGTTTCATTCTCAAAACAAGACAAACATGGAACATAACATTGGTAAGTTCAGTGTGGCAAAATTCAACGGTAAAAGGGACTTTAGATTATGGAAGTACAAGATGATCTGTCAACTAGAGCTACTGGGTTTAGATTCTTATGTGCTGGAGAGCACATCAACGTCTATTTCAGGAAAAGCAGATCCCACAGATGATGGAAATTAGGAATCAGCAGAAGTAAAAGTTGAGAAAGATGAAGCTAAAGCAAAAGAATATCAGGTTGCTAAGGACAAAATAGCAAGGAATCTTATTTGCATAAGCTTGAAGGATACAGTTCTTCGGAAAGTAATGAAGGGGAAAACAGCTCTGGAGGTATAGTAGGGGATGGAAAAGGAGAATCAAACTAAATCCTTATCAAACAAGATTTATCTGAAGCAAAAATTCTCTTGTTTCAAGTTTGAGGAAAACAAAAGCATAGATGAAAATCTAGATGACTTCTCAAAATTGATTTCAGACTTCACCAGTTTGAATATCCACATTACAGATGAAGATCAAACAATTTAAATCTTATCTGCATTTCCAGAAGTGTATGATGCACTTAGGGACACTCTCAAATGTGGTGTTGGAAAATCCGTGACTTTAAATGTTGAAGACATGAAAAGTTTTGCATATTCTAAGGAAATATAATTAAGGGAGAAAAGTCTGTTGGGAAAAACAAAACCAAACTCCAAAAGTTTGTTTGTGAGCAGAGGTAGAACCGAAAACAGAAACAATGGTCAATAAGGAAACAAGTCAAAAGGCAATGACAAGAGATCCAAGTCAAGGCCAAATGGACAACCAAAAGCTAGAGAGTGTTGGGTTTGCGGCAAGGAATGTCACTTCAAAGCAGACTGTCCGGAGAGGAAGAATGCTAAGAATGCTGCAAACATGGCTATAAAAGAAGATTATCCTATGATACTAACAGCTAGTCTTCACAACATAAAGAATGAGTAGGTACTTGAATCTGGGTGTACATTCCACATTACCCCAAACAAAGAAGTAATATTTGACCTTGAAGAAATTGATGGGGCGGGGGGGGGGGGGGAAGGTTATTACATGAAACGACACTCATAGTGAAGTGAAAGACATAGGTAAGCTGATTATTAAAAATCCGGATGACACTATTGTAACACTTACAGAGGTAAGATACATGCCTACTATGGGCAGAAATCTAATCTTTTATGGACAACTTAAGAAGAATGGTTGTAACTATGTTGGTGAAGATTTCAAAGTAACATTCTACAAGCAAGGAAAGAAAGTGTTGCCAGGAGAGTTTCAAGATGGACTATACTTCTTGGATGATATAGTTCTTTCAGAAGAAGCATCTGTTGCTCTAGCCAAAGTCAACAAAACAAACATATTGCATTCAAGGCTACATGAGTGTAAAGAACCTAAAAATTCTGGTAAAAGAAGGTTACTTGGACCCTAAAAAGTTCATACATTGGATTTATGTGAGGAATATGTTCTAGGGAAGTCTCACAAACAAAGTTTTTCAGAAGCTAAGCATACATCAACTTCTATTATGGAATATATCCACAGTGATATGTGGAGATCAGTCTCAAATGAACCAAGCTTGTTAGGTTGTAAATACTTCTTGAACTTTATTGATGACTATTTAAGAAAGGTATGGATCAGGTTCTTAAGAAGTAAGGGTGAAGTGTTTGAGAAGTTTTCAGAGTGGAAGAATCTGATGGAAAATCAAACCAACAAGAAGATCAAGTGTTTAAGAACAGACAACAGACTTAAATTCTGTAACAACCAGATGGACATGTTATGCAAGGAATCAGGAATAAAGAGACACACGACCTACACTTATACACCACAGCAGAATGGTGTATCAGAGAGGATGAATAGAACGATAGCTGATAAGATAAGATGTATGCTAGCAAAATTAGGGATGGAGAAGAAGTTTTGGGCAGAAGCGGCAGCAACAACCGTGTATTTGATCAACAGATCCCCGAATGCATTCCTAAACTTTAAGATTCAAAAAAAACTTTGGTCTGGATTGAAGGTAGACTACAGTGGCCTTAAACGCTTTGGTTGTGTAGCATATGTACACACACAACATGACAAGATGAGTCAAAGAGCTGTCAAAGAGCTGTCAAAGACATCTTCACACGATACCTTCTAGGAATTAAAGGATTCAGGGTATGGATCCTAGAAGAAGGAAAATGCGTTAGCAGCAGGAATGTAGTATTTAATGAAGAAACTCTATACAAGAAAGACTGAAGTATATAGGGAGGGTAAGTCTAGAAATTCAAAGAAGTGACTTGTAGAACCAATTTAATCCATCAACCAAAGACCACAGCTCAAATTCCCAATAGGCAAGGTGGAGCAGTTTCAGACAGTGAGAAAACTACCGGTGAAGGTGGAGCATCCTCAGAAGAATAAGAGAAAAGTGAAACTGAAGAAGAACTTGATTCAGATCCTGAAGAAGAGAATCAGGCGGTTGAACATGACTCTCTAGATGGGTATTTGCAGGCCCGGGACAGAGAAAGAAGAAGTAATATTCAACCACCAGACAGATATAGAGACTCTTATTGTGTGACCTATGCACTAGCTTGTGCAGCGGAGATTGACATTGATGAACCAAGCAACATCAATGAGGCTATGAGAGATTCGAAATTATAAAAAATGGGAGTAGGCTATGATTGAGGAGATGCAGTCTCTAGAAAAGACTGAGACATGGGAGTTTGTCTCAAAACCAGATAGGACGAAAACAGGATGTAAATGGATTTTCAAGCTCAAGGTAGGCATTCCAGGAGTTGAGGAAGCTAGATACATGGCAAGGCTTGTAGCCAAGGGATTTACACAGGTAGAAGGAGTAGATAACAATGCAATCTTCTCTCCGGTGGTTAAACATGTATCTATTATGATCATGTTATCAATTATTGTGAACTATGATATGGAGTTAGAACAACTTGATGTTAAGACTTCTTTTCTAAACGGTACTCTGGATGAAGTCATCTACATGAACCAGCCTGAAGGCTTCATAGAGAAGGGAAGTGAGGATAAGGTTTGTCTACTTAAGAAGTCGCTCTATGGACTGAAACAATCTCCAAGACAATGGAACCAGAAGTTTGATAACTTATGAAGTCATAGGGATTCCAAATATGTGTCAATGATCTATGTGTCTAGCACAAAGGATCAATTATTGATGACCATGTATTTCTCTTACTCTACGTGGACAACATGCTAATAGCAGAAAAAGATTTAGAAAAGGTTAACAAGTTGAAGAATAGTCTAAGTGAAAACTTTGAGATGAAGGATCTAGGACCAGCAACTAGAGTCCTAGGTATGGACATCATTAGGGACAGAAAAAAGGGAACACTAAAGCTATCACAGAACAGATACCTTAAACATGTATTGATGAATTTCAATATGGATGAATGTAAAGTTGTAGTGTCACCAGTCAACACTCAGCTAAAACTGAGAAGCTTAAAGCATGAAGAGTTAACTAAGGAAGAACTACACATGAGCTCTATTCTGTATGAAAGTGCAGTTGGGAGCCTCATGTATGCAATGATCGGTTCAAGACCTGATCTTTCATATGCTATTTGTCTAGTTAATCTGTTTATGGCTAAGCCAGGAGGAGAACATTGAGCTGTGGTTAAACGGATCCTAAGGTACATCAAAGGAGCAACAGACATTAGCCTAACATTCACCAACTCAGATCATCTTGAGATTGAAGGATTTTGTGATTCAGATTATACTACAGACCTTGACAGAAGAAGATCAGTTTCAAGATATGTGTTCAAGGTAGGAGGAAACACGGTGAGTTAGAAAGCTAGTCTTCAGCATGTGGTAGCCCCCTTGTTCAAAAATGGGACCGCTTAGCCGCCTAAACGGCTGATTAGGTGTTGATTGGCATACAACCGCCACAATTATGACAAACCGGACTAATTTATCGTTGACCGATTCAACGGCCGCTTTTTATAAATAAGACGTCCATAATCGGTATTAATAATCGATTTTTTAAAATTTTTGTCCCAATTAACTGAATGGACCCAATTAACTGAATGATCCCAATATTTATTAAGCCTTGTAAGAAAATAAGAAGAGAAATATGTTGTATTTATAGCTACATTTGTGAGAAGCTCCTTCCTTGTCCATTTGATGTGGGATATTGAAATTTACATGCATCCAATTTTTTTGTCCTTTATTTTGGTTTTTATTTTTCTTTTTGTATGGCTTTTTAGAATACTTTGTTGATAGTGTATATGTCTATGTTCGTATAGAATAGTATCCAAACAATTTTGTTTAGATATAAATCCAAACAGATTTATTTACTTCTATTACTATTATTAGCCATTTTCATGTTTTTGGTCGTTGGTTCTTAATAAAATTCAAAAACACATTAACTCTGTTATATATATTTTTGCTATATTAATATATAAATACAATTAAAATTCAAAAAAAACTTAAAAACTAATTCTCGATTAATTCCTATTTAATCCCTGACTTTTTACTAATCGCTAGAAGGAATTTGGTTACAAAAATTGTGCAATGAATTGAGGATTATTTCGGAAAGTTTTAAGTTAAATTATGATTCACAAAGTGCTATTCACTTAGCAAGAAATTCAGTTCATCATGACAGGACAAAGCACATTGCAATCAAATATCATTTTATACGAGATCTAGTAGAAGACGGCTCAGTGAATCTAGTCAAGATACAGATGACTTCAAATCCAGTAGATATGATGACAAAGGGGTTACCTGGAAATACGTTCATCGATTTTGTAGAATCGCTTTAGGTCACCATCTGATTTGAAGATGAGATACGTCTTGATGACTCTGTTGGTTGGGTTCTCTCACACAAAAAGGAATGAGAAGCATTAGAAAATTCCGACATGCATCTTGTTATTACGTATGTGAACAAGATAACAGCAACGTAAAGAACAAGACACAGATTTACGTGGTTTACCAACGATCTTGTTGGCTACGTCTACGGGAAAAGAGGCAGAGTTTATTACTAGAGATAATACAGATTTTTGGAACACATTGGATGCTAGGGTTAAGAGAGTATTAATAGTAAAACCCTAATTAACAGAGTCCTAATTAATCCTTAGCGGATTGGGCCTAATATGAGTCCAACAAAATTCTAATTAACCTCAACGGATTGGGGCCAATCTATTCAAGTCACATCTAACAAATCCCCACCTTGACTTGAATCCTCCAAACAGATGTACCAGATGCACTGTTCACAGTGCCAGATGTACCAGACTTCTCCATCAGACAGATCCAACAGACTGTTGTAAACGAACTTCTGTTGCAAACAAACGTACTAGACTTTTCTTCTTTTTCCTCAGATGTCTTATTAGCGGACCAGATGCTTCTCAAATCAACTGGTAAGTCAAGCCAGATACTTCGCTGAACCATAATGTCTCACTTGGCCATATGTTCCATCAGGAACTTGCTACTCCTTCAGCAGCTTGATGCTCTGTCAGGCCAGAATACCCCACTGGGAGCAGATGTTCTATCAAAGAACCAAAACACTTCATCAGAAGTAAGATGCTCCGTCGAGCCATAATACCCCACTGGGAGCAGATGTTCTATCAAAGAACCAAAACACTTCTCTAAGACCAGATGCTTCATCAGAAGCCAGCGTGTCCTTCCTTTGACTAGATGCTATGTGAGGAACTTGCTGCTCCACCTGGAGCCTGATGTCCATACACGGACCTGATACTCCGTCAGGAGTCTGATGCTCCACCTGGAGCCTGATGCCCTATCAAGGGCCTGGTTGCCCTTCAGAGCGACTAATAGCTTGAAATATTCAGCAAGTCCAAACAATATTTAAACTTGCTCTGAGGAACCGACTTAGTAAACATATATGTAGGGTTATCAGCAGTGCCTACCTTTTTTACTTGAATCAATATGCTTGGTCCTCTCATGATGAACCTGATCCTTGTTTAAACAGATTGCACTCAGACTATCATAATACATTGTAACCTGATCATGATGTAAACCCATATCGCTGATCAATCCTTTTAACCAGATACCCTCCTTAGCAGCTTTTGTCAAAGTCATGTACTCTGCTTCAGTAGTTGACAACATCATAGTTGGCTGCACAGTTGCTTTCGATCCAGCTAATCACATAGTTACCCTTAGTGAATACATAACCAGTCATCGACCTTTTCTTGTCTACATCACCCTTATAGTCGAAATCAGAATAGCCTGTTACCAGGCATGAAACCTCACCTCCATATACGAGACCAACATCGGACATACCTCTCAGGTATCTGAAGATTCTCTTCACCACAAGCCAATGTTCTTTTCCTGGTTGTCCCATAAACCTGCTAACAACACTAACTGCATGTGCAATAACTGGCCTTGTACAGACCATTGCATACATCAGACTTCCTACAACGCTTGCATAAGGAACCCGAGACATATACTCCTTTCATCTTCAGACTAAGGGATATACAAAATTAGATGAAGATTTGCAGCACTTGGTATATTAGTAGGCTTTGAAGACGATATTCCAAACCTATCAAAAACCTTCTGAATGTAACCTTTCTGTGACAAGAAAAGCTTCTTATGAGTTATGTCTCTCAGAATTTCTATTCCCAGAATCTTTTTCGTTGCACCCAAAATCTTCATCTCAAACTCAGCACTAAGCAAATCTTTTAATTTCTGAGCATCACACATCTGTTAGGAAGCTATGAGCATGTCATCCACATACAACACCATATAAATGTATGATTCATCTTTCAGCTTATTGTAGTAAACACAACAATCATACATACATCTGATGTAGCCTAGTTTCATAATATAGCTGTCAAACCTCTTATACCATAGTCTGGGAGATTGCTTAAGTCCATACATAGACTTGTTCAACCTGCACACGTGAGTTTCCTTACCAAGGAACTGTAAACCATCTGGTTGAGTCATATATATTTCCTCCTCTAGCTCACCATGAAGAAATGCAGTCTTCACATCCAGCTGCTCAAGTTCCAGATCCTGATGCGCCACTATTGCTTACAACACTCTGATGGACGTGTGTCTGACCACTGCTGAGAAAATCTCATTGTAGTCCACACCCTCTCTCTAACTAAAACCTCTAGCAACAACTCGAGTCTTATACTTAACTCCTTACACCATTGATATCCCTTCATTTTTCTTGAAAATCCATTTACAAGTAACAATCTTTATTCCTAGTGGTTGTGTGACCAGATCCCAAGTATTATTCTTTTGATGTGATTTCATCTCATCTCCCATTGCAAAAACCATTTCTCAGCTTCAGTTCCTGAAATAACTTATCTATAAGTGGATGGTTCATGCATGTCCACCTCTTTAGCAACCTGCAATACATACCCTGCCATATCCTCATAACCATATCTTTGAGGTGGTCCTATTCCAACTCTTCTTACTCTGTCTTGAGCAATACTACGAGGTATTGTTTCTGATCGTGTAACATCAGGCTGTTGATTTTCTGTCAGACTTTTAGCAGCCTGTGGATCTTGACTCTGATTGTGTTCATGCTGATCACCTCCTTGATGATTGTTCTGCAGCTCCACCTGTTTGTCAAAACTACAGTTCTCTTCTTCAGACCATGTATAACATCTTAGCATAGAACTTTCATCAAATACCACGTTCCTGCTCAGAATCAATCTATTCTCTGATGGAGAGCAGATTCTGTATCCCTTTACTCCATCTTCATAGCCCACAAATACTCCCTTCCTTGCTCTTGGTTCTAATTTACCTTCATTGACATGATAGTAAACTGGACAACCAAAAACCTTAAGATAAGAGTAATCAACAGATTTGCATGACCACACCTCTGCAGGTATCTTGCACTTGATACTAGTGTGCGGTCCATGATTGATCAAGTAGCAAGCTGTACTTACTGCTTCAGCCCAAAACCTTCTTTCCAACCCAGCATTTGAGAGCATACACCTTGTTCTCTCTAACAATGTATGATTCATCCGTTCAGCTACACCATTCTGTTGTGGTGTATTCCTGACTGTGTGATGTCGAACAACCCCTTCATCCTTACACAACTGATTAAACTCTGATGAACAAAATTCCAGACCATTGTCTGTCCGCAGCCTCTTGATCTTCTTTCCTGTTTGATTTTCAACCAATATTTTCCACTCCCTGAAGTTTTTGAAAGCTTCATTTTTGTGCATGATCACCCACGTCTTTCTTGAATAATCAATAAATGACACAAAATATATGTGACTTCCCAAAGAATCAACCTGAGCTGGACCCCAACAATCAGAGTGGATATAATCTAATGTGCCTTTGGTTATATGAACAACCTTAGTAAACTTACTACGATGAAGCTTCCCAAACACGCAATGTTCACAAAATTCCAGACTCTTGACCCCATGGCCACATATAAGATTTTCCTTTGGTAGAATTTGCAACCCCCTTTCACTAATATGTCCAAGTCTCATATGCCATAACTTAGTCATATCCTCCTTGTGAATCTCTGGAGATGCAACATTCACTGAACCTGAAACTGTGGACCCTTGTAGAATATATACAATGTACCACGCATCACACCCTTCAGAATCACATCAGGACCTTGATAGACTTTCAGAACTCCGTCTCCACCAGAATATTGAAACCCTCTCCTATCAAGCAAGCTCACAGATATTAAATTCTTCTCCATTGATGGAACATGTCTGACATCATTCAATGTAACAAATCTACCATCATGTGTCCTTATCTTGATTGAGCCGATTTCTGCAACCTTGCTCATCGAGCTCTTGGCCATCTTAATATTACAACTATCTACAACTGTATAGATTGCAAACCAGTCTCTCCTTGGACACATATGATACGAAGCTCCTGTATCAAGAACCCACACATCAAAGGCTTCTGTGTCTCCACCAACAACCAGAGCAACATCCAGTTCAGATTTGATGTCATCTTCTGCTACAGCAACAAAACCAGATTTTCTTCTTCTTAGGGCATTCAAACTTCCAATGCCCTTTCTCCTTACAGTAATTACATATATCATCTGGCTTAGGACCCTTACAAAACTGCCTTTTGTTTATGTGATTACTATGTCTCAGCCCGTTGTTGCCACTGGCTACTAGCCCATCGGCTTGATTATCTGTAGCTGTATCAGCTGCATGACGATGCAACTCCTTTCTGTGAAGAGCAGATCTAACTTCTTCCAAAGTAACTTTATATTTATTGACAATGAATGACTCCACAAAATTTTCATATGATTGTGGTATAGATACCAATAGAAGTAAAGCAGCATCTTCATCTTCAACCTTAACATCAATATTATGCAGATCTAGTAATACTGAGTTTAACTGATCAAAGTGATCTTTGAGTCACGTATCTGGCTGCATCCTTAATTCAAACATGCGCCATTTTAGAAGCAATTTTTTTGTAGAGATTTTGTCATGTACAAATTCTCTAACTTCTTCCAGAGACCGGCAACGATCATCTGATCAGAAACTTTTATGATGACTTCATCTTCAAAACACAACAAAATCGTCGAGTGTGCCTTCTCTTCAAGAGTAGCCATCTCAGCAGCATCGCCTCCCTTGTATTTTGACAGCGCCACCCATAAACTTTGTTGTTTTAACAAAGCTTTCATCTTGATCTGCCAGAGACCAAAACTGTTCCTCCTAGAAAACTTGTCAATCTTTACGTTCATCGCAAACATCTTCTCACCAGGTTACAGATGTAGAAATTCCCAGAATCTTGAGCTCTGATACCAATTTGTTATTACAGATGTGAGCAAGATAACAGTAACATAAAGAGCAAGACACAGATTTACGTGGTTCACCAACGATCTTGTTGCCTACATCCACGGAGATAATACAGATTTTCGGAATACATTGAAGGCTATGGTTAAGAGAGTATTAATAGTAAAGCCCTAATTAACAGAGCCCTAATTAATCCTCAGCGGATTGGGCATAATATGGGCCCAATAGAACCCTGATTAACCTCAATGGATTGGGCCTAATGTTATGGGCCCAATCTATTCAAGTCACATCTAACACATCTCGGAAAAATAAATCAACAGGAGCAAGGGACTTATGGTGGTAAATTCTGAAGTAAAAAAGAAACCAAGGAGGCTTACCTTGGGTCAGAAGGCCACAAAATCGAATTTCTCTCGTTCCTTGTCGCCTGACCAATAACATTTCCGAACAGGAAATTAGTTCGATGGATACAAAAAAGTAAGCAGAATCAGGATCAGTGTTACAACAGGGATTCAAGCGTCGATTTGACTTACTTAGGTTAAGAGTCCGAGCAGCACAAGAACAAATGTTCTCGACGATCTCCTCATGGCAGAATCACGGATGGAAGGGGCGACTGAGTGGGGCCAGAGGATTACATAAGGAGGCCTTGTCGGAGTGATTGCCGGAAGAATCCATTGAAGAGTGTGATGAAAGGTTTCTAATTTTCTTTGGTTTGAGAGGGAGACGAAACGAAACAGTTGCTTGGAATGAAGACAAAGGTGGAGATTTGTACAGAAAGGGTTAGTCTTTCTTTCCAAGCTTATTGGATCATCACATTCTTGGCCCAAATTTTATTGGGCCTGACTGGTTTTAAGAAATCAAAAAGGTTTTTTAATGGATTGGTGATCCATTAAGAGAAGAGGAGGTTACTTGTAGAAAAAGGAAAACTCGAAATAAGTTAATTAAGTTCAAGTCAGTCGATCGAGTATGTATATTTACTCGATAAGGTCCTACAAGTTTCATCAACACAAATATACAGAAGCAGAAGAACAAAGTATAGAATTTTCAACAAAAGAGAGTTTAGGTTAACAATTTGTTCTATGTGCTTTGGAGAGAGTTTAGGGGTTCTTGTTCTCGGGTTCTTCGCTTTTCAGAGTCGCTTCCACAGGCTTGAAGATCTTTAAGTTCTCTTTTATCTCTTTACAATACCTGTAAGGGAAACAAGGAGATAGGCCATTAGAGTGACATAAGAGAGAGCTTGTTACATATTAAACTTGTTGATTTCTTATAGTGGAAGTTTGTGGGACAAAAGCTCCCAAACGAGACATACCCTCAAGTTTTGAGGGGAACTCGTTAATTTGTCGGTGTCTTTAGTTTTAGTACTTGTGAAATACTTAAACTAACTAAGCCGATTAAGGTCAAAAATCTTCACAGTAAGAAAAAAAAACATGATTTATATCTCTTCATTCTTTGAGTTTCAATGTTTAACATTTTTGTTTTGGTCTACAATTCACTCATGCATATGTCCGAGTTTAAACTGAGTTTTGGTTTGGCCAAATCAGTGAAATCACTAGTATATAATCCTACCGAATCTATCTACAATTTGGACTGACATCTTCGGTCGATTATCTGTAAGACGTTGTCTGAAGGTTCTACTAAAGTCAACGTTTACTTCAAGTAAGTAAAAACATCAACCAAATCTATAGTGTTATGAGATCCTTCCTCATGCTCCTCACAAGGAATATTCCAAGCTATTGGGAATTGTCAGACAAACACAACAAGACTAAATTAACTTTACTCATAAGTTTGTTGATATATTCATCTGAGATAGGTTTGTGAAGAGATGCCGTATCCCCTGGCCGTATCTCTTACATGACATGTGTTCTTCATCACTTGTCAGTTGTCAAAAACCTTAGAGCTTCTCTCTCTCAAGTCTCAACACACCCACAAACATATCCATGCAATAATTGACAAAAAAAAAAAAAGATATCCATGCAAAACTCCTCTCTTGTCCATAAGTACTCATTAACCCTTCACTTCACTCTTCACTTAACCCACCACCTTCATATATACTTTATAGAAAAACAAATATCACATTAAAATGATATTAAAACCGAAAACACAATTTCAATTATAAGAATTATGATTAATTTTCTAACAATCAAAATTCTCGAAAATATAAATAGAATCAAACACACCAAGTTTGTTATATTAATATATATATAACAAACTTGGTGTTTTCGGTAAATGTATATATAATTCATAAAGTTGGATTGCACTCACGAGATCAATACGTGTCAAAATTATAATTCATAAGATCGATAAGATTATAACACGTGTTATAAAAATTATGATTTTTTCCTTAATCAAAAAAGAAAAATTAAATAATTAAGTGGATTATTTTTAGTTTCCATTTTTCTAAAATATATTAAATATTTTTATTCAATAAAATTTAATATTTTTCCAAATTTAGATTTTTATATTATTATACTATTTTTATTTTTTTGTTAATTTTATTATACTATTTAAATTCCAATAAATTTATAGATTTTTATGAAATTATGAAGGATATCGGCGAGTGAACGTGTGAGAAAAGAAGATATTCGGTTTGGAACTGATAGAAAATCTAAACCAGAAAAACATGTCACCTAGATATGAGTGCAAAAATAACCGCTGGTTACCAGATTCGTTTTTTCATATCTCACATTAAGTTACTGGTTACTGGTTACTGGTTCACCCCCTCTTTCTCTAACCAATCAAAATATGATATGTAATATTATCATTAATTACTTTTTCTAAATCTAATCATTATTCACTCTTTCTAAATATAATCAATATAAATATGTCAACTAAAATTATATTTAACAAAAATAATAAACTAAAATTACAAATAAATAAATAAAATAAATTAAGAAAATTCATCCAATAAGATTATTCACATAATATTATATTTAATAAAAATAATAAATTAAAACTAAATAAATAAAACATATAAAACTATACCCTAAGGGATACAACTCCACGAATCCAAGAGTAAATTTTTTTAAGCAACTGAAAGGCATCTTCATTTGCACACATCGTCAATTCTATATGATCAGCAACGACAGATGTAATCTCACAAAAAGTATGACATATATGGCTATATCGTCTTCCAATCAATTGCTTATTTGCTTCATTAGATGCCTCAGAATGATAATAAGCTTCATGCTTTTGCCTCTTTACTCCATCGATTTAAAATGTAGGCAGATGGAATTCTTCTAACGTTCTTTTGTCCAACACTTTTAATGCATGACGACATAAGATCCCAGTAAAAGAAAATTTCATGCAGTGTCAATATATCATTTCGTTTGTAGCATCATAACTAACCAAATGCTCTTGTCCTACACCACGAAAAGATAGTTTGTATTCATACATCATCTTTGGCTTACTGACCTTTTTTGCAACATAATCACCAATAACGACGTATTGCTTCTGGAACAAGCTAAAATTTTCTGGAGTATACACTTTTTCTGCATGTTGCAACATCTCTATAGTAGCACATAATACCGGTCAGCTATGCATCATATTGAAGTCAGCAATTAATTCCTTATATCGTCGATCGCCCAACACTCTCTTATAATGTTCAAAGAAGCACAACAAGTTATAACTACGCTTCAAATATTATTCATACTTTCACTACGTTGTGTGCTCACCATATCTGCTGTAAAAGTATGACGTCCATATACCATTGCCCATTTTTCTCTCAGCTCAAACAAATTCTTCAACCATTTATCTTCTGTCAACTTATGCTTCTTGAGCATATTATTCCATGCCAATAACCAATCTTCTTCTTCCTTATGGTCATATGCACACTTACTAAAGTCCATGGCAAATTGTTCTGCTCCATGAAATACATTACTCAACTTCTTTGCTGCATTTTGATAAATATGCCAAACACATAACCTATGTTTTGTTTCAGGGAATAACTTCACTATTGCATTCGCCATTTCTGCAGATTGATCTGTAAGAATTGTTTATGGGTTTTTTCCAGACATTACTCCAAGAAAAGTCTCGAAAAGCCACTTATATGACTCAGTGGTTTCATCATATAGGAGAACAGTTTGCTTGTGATGATTGACCCCCCGACAAATGGAGCAAAGGGTCTATCATATTTATTAGTCTTATAAGTTCTGTCAAAGCAGAAGAAACCTCCAAAAAGATTGTAATTACTTACAGACTGATCATCTGCCTAGAAGATATTAGTGATCATATCGTCCTCATCAAGTTGCATTGAATAAAAAAAAGATGAACTATCCTCTTTTTTTTTGTTTGAAAGCATTCTGAAACAGCTCCAGCATCTCCTTTTTCCATTTTTGCCATTCGCTTTCGGTATATGTAATTTTGATAGTTTTTATCCCAAAATCCCAGATTTTCTTGCCCCCAACTTCTCTACTCATCATTTCAACGGTTGCTTTAATTGAAATTCCGGACATTTCAGCATCATCAGCATGTTGTTTTTGAGATAGAGATAATGCCCGATTGCTCTTCAACAAATGCTTCATAGGTATCCTCACTAAATCATGGTTATGTTTCGGCTTGAAAGACACAATCTTATATCTTCCGGTCTTCTGAATGTAGCAAGTCATATGAGCATTACAATTGCAACCACACCGTGTGATTGGTTGTGAATAAGATTTCTCGACCTTAGGCTCTTTCCTATACCCCTATTTTGAGCAAACATAAATAAGACTTACTATCTTGTCTTTTTTTTTCAACCTCTGTTGTTTTCTTACGTTGAAACCATGATTGCCTCTATATTTTTTATAAGCTAAATGTGCAGCCTCATCAGAACTAAACTCCATTCCAATACATAGTTCATCTTTCTTCTCTTTTTTTTTTTTTGCTTCTAAAGCAGCAACCTCTTCAGTTTGAACATGATCATCATTGTTGGCTATGTCATCTTCTTCTTCAAATTCACTGGCTAAAGCTTCGGCTTCACTTATTGAATCATCTTCTTCCTCGACTAAAAAGTCAATGGAACTTTGATTTAACAAACCGGATTCACTCGATATTTGCAAACTATATTCATACTGACTAGCAAGAACAATTTCACCACCACTTAAATGACTACTCTCCATTGCAATCTGCACTAACCAATTCAAAGACAACAAAACAGAAAACACGGTGAGGAAAAAAATAATCAAGTAAAAAAAAGTTCACATACAAAAAAAGATAAGAAGAAGACAAGACAATGGCCTGCAGATTTTTTTCTTCTCAAACTAAAAATTAATAAAAACAACCATAAGTCTCCTATGCTTTATCTTCTCAAACTATAAATTATTGTTCGTCGCTTAATTTTTTACAATTAACAGAGTTTTAAACTCAAACAAAGACCAAAGAATCTTCGATTTGAACTCAAACAAAGACAGCTTTATACCATCAACAAGTGACTGGATGAAAATAAAAAATCAGGTTTCAGTTATATAAATATTGGGCCATAGTGTAACATATATATATATATATATATATATATATATATATATATATAAAAGCTCGGGTAAAATACAAAACTAAGAAGACAAAAAGAGTGGTAAACCTAGCATTAAATAACAACTAAGAAAACAGAAACTGTTTGTAAAACATTCTATCACCGAGAAAACTAATAAACAAGAGCATAAGACCATACGAACAGGAGAGTTCGCACATGTTAAAGAGAAGGATCACACCATTTTTTGAAAGAGAAAAGTAACTAACAACGAGATGATCCAAAGTGTAAGCAAATAAGGAATCCCAGTAAGAATAATGCACTCTTAATATATGTCAAAAAATATTAACAAGTTTTAGAATTAAATTCAGTTGTCACATAGTTATTACTATATGTAATCGAATGGTTTTCTAATCAAACTAAAACGTCACAAATAACAAAAAGATGGATTCATAAGACTCAGAGAATGGGTGTATGATTCATAATTAGGAAAACGAGATTGAAATTCGAGATGAAATCTTACCAAGTGATGATTGTAAAGGAGCTGATCCTTGATGGTAAACAATATTTTATTTCTTCTAACACCCTCTAAAGGGAGACGTCGTTAAAAGATTTTATATACATATGTTTTTCATTTTTTTATTTGTTTAAGTTTAATTAAGTATTATTTTATTTATGTTTAAATGAAGTATTAATTGTCATATTTTGATTGGTTATAATAAAAGGAGGTGAACAAAAGGATTCACCACTAGGGTGAACCCAAATATTGTTTATCATAAAATCTTTTCAGTGGCAACTTATTAAATTTTAGGTGCCAACACAGTAAACCCTAATCCCTATTTTTTTTTGAGATAAAATTTTGAGGATTTGTTTCTGCTCAGAACTAAACCCTAATAATCCCTTCTTTTACCGAAAAAAAAAACAATTGAAAGAGAGAAAGTAGAAAGATGGATTGCTTCACAGAGGATCTATGGGCGATTATACTTTCGAGATTACCTCTAAAAATTATCACAAGTTGGAAACTGGTTTGCAAGCAGTGGAAATCGATAGTGGAGTCTCCTTATTTTCGTGACATGTTTCAGTCTCTGCACCAAAACTCTCACTCTTCTTCATGGTCGCTCATATCTTGTGATGATGGGGCAGAATTCGTTGCTCACTACAGATGCAACACTTTGGGGCTTGAACGATCTCTGGGCTATTACATCTCGTCTTTCTTAACCAAAACGTTTAAGACTCAGAGAGTCAAATACAAAGTATGTGCTTACACAGACGTTGGATTGATATTGATCAGCGAAGCCAATCACTTGGTTGAGCCAAGATCTTGGTACGTGGCTAATCCAGTTTCACAGGAATGTGTACAACTCCCTTCTCGCAAGGAACTTTCCCGGCCCCTGGGAATTGTCACACGAACTGAGAACGGTATACTTTTGGATTACAAAGTTGTTCTGTTGAGCTTAGATGGACACATTAAAACGGGCTCAAGTTTGTTGATATATTCATCTGAGACAGGTTTGTGGAGTCTCATCACTTTCCATTTGTCTTTGTCCCGTATGGTTTTAAAATGTCCCACTAGTGTGGACGGAAATATCCATTGGCTCGCCTCCGATAGTCACAATGAATATGTCTACTCCATCATCAATGTCTACTCCACTGGTACGGGCTCTATTCAATGTCTTGTTACGCCTTTCCCTGATTTAGGAAAAAATCACAGAATCAAAAGAACTTTGACAGCTTCTCAAGGATTTCTCATGTATATGAACATTGTCTCTGTACCCAAAGTTGATGGAAGTTTAGAGGATAAGTTATGTGTATGGAGGCTTAATAGCGGGGAATGGCAACTAGTATCTGAAATCACCCCTCCTTTTATTGATTCGGGTTTCGACTACTTTTCGTTAGGAATAAATCCTTCTGATTCTAAAACCGCTTACTTTTGGAGCATGATTCACCAAAGTTTGATGTCTATTAACCTACGCAATGGGAATTTTGTGCTCCACAACGAGTTGGAACATAGAGACGGTCACATTCTGAGTTCCGTTGAATGTGGGAGAGTTATGAAATACCACAAAGGATTACAATTTTCTTTTTTGTTGTCAAATAAAGGATCACACTTCTCCTTGTACGTTTTCCCACGATGGCTGCACCGTATTCCAGTGAGAAGAGTTTCCTAAACATTTTTTCACACTTTTTTTGGGTTTATTTTTGAGAGATCTTGTTTGGTCTTGAGCTTCACTAGATTATGCTCACTTTTCCTTCTGTATCTCTTATCAAGGGAAAGACTCTACTGCACTCAGAAGTTTTGAATAAGCAGCATTCAGGAGAAATTGGCCTTAAGGAGACGAAGCCCAAGTCCGTTGCAGAATCACCAAACCCCATGAAAGAAGAAACTCTGCATCCAAGGACAAAACGATTCCAGGTTGTACGGGATTCAAGGTTCACACCGAGAATAGATTCTCAGCATTGACAGCTATTATGGAGTCAAATCTTATCTAAAACCTTATCTCTAATATGTTGCTTTAGGATTTAGAGGTCTCGGCCTAAGTCTATATAAAGACAATATGGTTGTAATCGGGAAGTTAAGTCGAATGAAACAACAAAAGTTTTATTCATCTTCTTCCTTTTTCTCAAAACTCTTCATCCCTGTCAATGGTTTTATTCACAAAAAGTTTGTCATTTCTGGTGTCAAAAGGGTTCGTGTCAAAATGGCTAACCCGACCCGACCCAAACCTATTTGGGTTCGAGATTTATATGGGTGCCCACCCATTTATTTTTATGGGTTGAAATTTATAAATCCAGACCCATAATCATTAAACATATTGGTTAAATGGGTTAAAAATCCAAAATATACAATATATTTATAAAATCGACAAAAAACAATTTCAAAAAACAAATATATATATATATATATATATATAAAGTATTATGTTGCTCTCTTCTCACGAAGCCACATCATTTTTTTATATTCTAAAATTTTGACACCTAAACATACTCATTAACTATTCCTATAACATTTATCTTTAATTGATTCCCACTTAAATTCTAATATTATGATACATAAAAATATATTTTTATTAGTTTTAGGTTTACACTTCAATTTTCATAATAACTACAAGAATAATTTTGAAAAGAAATTGAAATGTCATCTCCTTAAAAAATAATCTTTAAAACTCTAATTTAATATTTTTAGGCTTATAAAATTTCTTTATATAGTTTTTAAAAATGTTACCTTCAAAGAAATAAATCAAAGTATTATAATTATTATTCTCTCTAATTTAATAGTTTTATTCTTCTTATATTTATTTTTAGAGTTTATAAAAATATTTACCTTCAAATAAATAAATACAAGTATTGATAATTATTCTTCTAAATTCTAATTTTTCATATTAGAATTGATTTTATGATATAAAAACATGTCTAAAAATTATTGGATTGTGATATATAATTTAAAACAATCAATAAGGATTATTTTTTTAAAAATGTACATAAAAATTAAATACAATGATTACATTTATATTGTCAGATTTATAATTACAAAAAAACTATTGAATTTAAATACTTTATATGGAAGAAAAAAAAAATGTTTAGATAGTTAAAATCGGTGTTCAAGCGAACAAATTTTCGTTCAACAGTGGAATAGTCATAGAAGCTTCTAAAAAGTTTGAATGACAACTATAAACTTTTAAAGGACATATGAGAATGCATGTTATAAGAGATCAGCTCCGATATCCCAAAACGTTGACATATTCAAAACCAATCTTTAATAGGGAAAAAATTGAGTAAAATCTTATAAATAAAATTTACAATGTTCAGATCAATAAATTTACATCAAGAATGACCACAAAAAAATGACCATGAGAAGATAGTGAAAGTTAAGTATAAATTGGGCGAACATATTGTATGTGGTTTAATCTTTCATCGTGTTTTCATTGTAAGCGCTATTTTTTTATTCCCGCATTTACCACAATGTTTCCCATCAAGAACATATTCTCAGCATCTTACTTATTATTGATTGACAAGATTTTATCCAATTGTTTTTCCTAATATCATAAAATTAGGAGTCTCATAAAAAAAATGTTTTGATTACGAAAAATAAGAAAACATATTTTATGTGTTAGTAAGTAAAGTTTACATAGGATAACATATTTGATAACATATTTTAATATGAACCATATGTCACAGTAATACTTTCACCTAAGAGTTAAAAAGCATGAATCTCAAGTCATGTCGTCAGCCCATTAGAAGCAATCAAGTAATAGAGAGATATCTTAAGAGCGGCAATGAGGAGGCACATTATATCAATGAGTACATAAAACATTTTTCAAGACGTAACAAGTGACAGAATCAAAGTGGGATGTAGAGTTACTGAGAATTATGGAAAGAGACATAGATTTGCGTTAACTGTTAGTGGTTTCAATCTTATTTCTTAGGCATTAAGAAAGAGTAAGAAGAAACAACAACAAAAATGAATTTCTTTAAATAGAGAAATTAACGGATGAGTAACGGGTCCAATGCTTTCAATGTCAAGGTTGAATGTGAAAATGTTCGGGAGCCAAAAAAAACTCTTTCAAGACCACCTTCAATAGTTTTGAGACAGATGAAGACTAACTGAACCTTGGAAACTGTGTTTATTTCACTTCAAAATTTCAGCAAATGCAAATCATGTTACATAGAGGCAGCCACATACACAAACATAGGACATGCAGTAGTTAAAAGATTACATTGACAAGAAAGAAGAACTCATGAAAGTGAATTACATGTCCAAGTCAAAACTTCAGCATCTCTTTAGTTGGACATCCGCCTCAAGGTGTAAGTGTTGAATATAAAGATCATGATTCATTGTCTAAGCTCTTTAGGTGGAAGATTACAAGAAAATAGTATAACACTTATTTAACCTTATTCAATACATCATAATCTCTATATTGCGGATGAGTAAAATTTATGAATGGAGGTATTAAATCTTATATAGAATCTTCTTTGTTGCATGTTCTGATTTTGAGTATTTGTTAAATAAAAATAATAAAGCAAGATACACACACATAAATTCATGAGGTATAAAACATATGGAAAAATATCAAACACCAGAAAATGGAGAACAAATAAACACAATATACCAAAAAAAATAAATGAAGAATTTTATTATTGACTAATAATCATCTAAATCCCTAATAAAAATACTGCCCGAAGGGGGGTCACCCACTAGTCTTATTATATAAAGATTGGTTGCTCATGACACGTGTCTGTTAATGGATTAAGTTATGATAGGTGTAAAAATATATATTTCCATAATTAAAAAAAAAACTAACAAAAAGGAAAAAAAAACCAAAAAAAACAATCAAATAGATAATTTTTACTTTCCATTTTTTACATATATAATTTTGAACATGTTTTTAAAAAAAAATTAGATAAGTTAAAAATTTATTTAATAAAAATAGGAAACTTATATGGTATTATTCACGTAAACCCCTTTTGAATATGTTTTTAAAGTCATTGACATAAACTCGTTTGTCCTTTCTGGTGTCAAAATGAGTAACCCGACCCGATCCAAACCCATATGGGTTCGAGATTTATATGGGCGGGCTTAACCCACCCATTTATTTTAGAGATTATTTGCTAAAATGGTAGTTTTCAAGGAAATGTTCTTCGTACAGAATAAAAGTATGTAAATGATCTTTCACAAAGGAAACAAATCATAATTGTTCTTTTCCAAAGGGAATAAGTAAAAAAAAGAGGCAGCAATCCATACAGAGAGAGTTGCTTATGCGGAGGCAAGTCTCATAGACTAATCTGGATCCAGAAAAGGGAGCAAGGCGGTAAGACTTCTGTTAGAGATTAAAAATATTGGTGAATGAAATCCAATGACTAAAAAAAAAGGAAGCCACGAAAACTAGACATCTTCATGTATAAAGCCTAAGATAGTGAGGGAAGACTTGAGCTAGAGACTGTTGTTGGAAAAAGTGAAGGGCCAAGGAATGGTGAAGGTTATTGGCGAGTGAGGTTGAGGATGAAATTATATTCTTTTGGGAATATGAGATAAGATCTAAACAAGAAAACATCAGAGAGACAACAAAGATCTTACAAGAAAAACATCTCACCTACATATGAACGAGAGCATAACCCCCAGTCCCTATATCCAATTTTCCAGATATCACACAAGGTTGGGCGTTCGGTTTTGGTTCAGGTATATCGAGTTTAGAAGCCTTTGATCCATTAGGGTATTTACAATTTTTGTTTTGGTATGGTTTCATCTTGGTTTGAGTGAGTTTCATGTACATGAAAAATGAATTACAATTGGTTAAATTTGAATAAAGTTTGATTAGATTTTGACAAATATAACTAAGAATTTACATGTTTTGGTTATTTTGGATATTTTGGTTATCAGTCTAAAAATAATTGATATTTTTGAGTTTATAATTATAGATAATTGGGTTATATCAATTTTATATATTATTAATATTAATATTTTTGGGTATATAGTTATATTCCAAGTATTTCGGTATCCATTCAGTTATTGGAGTCTAGGACATATTCGAGTTTTGTCAGCTTGAATTTAGGTTTTGTACCCCTTGTCAGACCGGATCCGTTTTTTTTTTTTTTTGGGTATTTTCTCAAGACCTATCTTATATGGTGATAAAAAAAAAGATGGAACCAAAAACTAGTTAACGTGATAATTTTTTTAATATGTTAATAATTAATAATAAAACTTTAATATATAAAATTAAATTAATTTATTTATGTAAAAAAAAACTTATAACTAACTATTTTTTCTAAGAAAACATGCTTTCTACTTCTTTCCCTAAAATAATTGAAGATATTTTATTAATAACAAATATTAAATTAATTAATTTTAACTAAATTTAATTTAGCTTTAAAAACTCGTCCGATCATAATCTAAATCTAGTATATTATAGATAAGCGAACCCTAATCTCTTCTTAATACCCAAAAAAGAAAACCCCATTGAAAGAGAGAAAAAGATGGATTACTTCACAGAGGATCTATGGGCGATTATACTTTCGAGATTACCTCTAAAAATCATCACAACTTCGAAACTGGTTTGCAAGCAGTGGAGACTCCATATTTTCGTGACCTGTTTCTGTCTCTGCACCAAAACTCTTACTCTTCCTCATGGTCGCTCATGTCTTGTGATGAAACAGCAGTCGTAGCTTACTACAGATGCAACACTTGGGGACTTAAGGATCTCTGGGTACCAAAACATATCGTCTTTCCTAACCAAAAAGTTTAAGACTCAGAGAGACAAATACAAAGTCTGATCAGCGAAGCCAATTACTGGATGGAGAAACGATCTTTGTACAACTCCCTTCTTGCAAGGAATATTCCGAGCCCCTGGGAATTGTCACACGAGAACGGATGACGAATCACCTACTGTAGTGTAATAAATATGTATTTATAACTTCTTTAGTTTACTTGGACCAAAAGCTAAACTTTCCTTTTTCCATTTATATGTTTGACCCAAAAATAACTAAGAGGAAATAAAAAAAGGAAATGTGGAAAGATACGTCATGCACCAAGTCAAAATCGTGGCCGTCGAATAATAAACAAAACTCCTTGCTCTCCAACGCGAAAGACCAAAAACATCTTTAAATCAACATAAGTAAAAAGACACGAAAATCTCCAAATTGACTAGCTATAAACGTTTCCTTTTTACGTATTTAATAGAAACAACTTTCCAAAACCTAAAAGGAATCACTGAATCAGATAGATTTGGCTTCTCTATATAAACGTTAACACATATAATACGTTATTGTCACAACTCATAACTAGTTCTAAACTTCTAATTATTTAGTGTTTTGTGTGGAATCACGATGGCAAAAGCAACGACCGGTGAAGAAGGAAGGATGTGGTGCTGTCACTGCGGCGTTAAAACTCCTATCCGCCGTGAAGGAAACAATGGTTCAGTCAAGTATGTGTTCACCATATTCTTTAATCTTTCCATCTTTCTAATTTGAAATTTGGTTATTGTAAAAAATTTGTAGGTCATGTGATTGGTGTGGAAAAGTGTTAGCAGATGAGACTGGAACTGCTGAGGAATACAATCAACTCTTCCTTCAACTCCAAGCTTTACAAGAACAAGACTACGTTGCCGTTCCCAACAAGAGAACTCGACGTAAAAAGAAACAATAATAATTGTTTTTTCATAACAAATTGATGTTATCATATTTTTTTTTCTTTTCGTTATTAAGACTTTTTCGAATATATAAATCTATTATTTTGGTCACTAACTAGATTAGATACTTAACTGATAAGCAAGACCCTTTTAGCATGTGCAACACAACTTTGATGAAAAAAAAAAATTTATATACACATATACAGAAAACGTATATAAATTGAGACCTTTCAATTTTAATTTTTCCAAAATATACTCATACTAGATAATACAGCGCGGAGGAATATATAATTTATATTTCAATAATTTATATTATCATAAATTATTATTTTAAATTAGATTTATTTTTAAGTTTTAGCATCTTATTTGTATTAGTATATATTATTTGTGTTGTATTAACTGAAATTAATAATATATAATTATGTGCGGTATGATATTTGTTATTCAATAAATTAGATTATAATATAATTTTGTTGTAAAAATTAAGTGGTGTTATATATTCATTTTCATATTATTCAAAAAATATATAACTATTTGATTAGTTTAATATATCTGTCATGATCCGTTTTGACCTGTTTTTATATGTTCTCACCCGTATTGATCCGTACTGATCTGTCATGACCTATTGTAAAAATTAGTATATTTGAAGATATGGATGATTTAAAGTTAGATGGTAAAAATTAATTTTAATTTTTCGTCTATAATTAATAAGAGAAAGGAATTATCTTTTTTTGCAGAAAGTAATAATTATTTAAAATATTATTAACAATGTTTTA
This sequence comes from Cardamine flexuosa, assembly GCA_963555745.1. Taxonomy (NCBI): domain Eukaryota; kingdom Viridiplantae; phylum Streptophyta; class Magnoliopsida; order Brassicales; family Brassicaceae; genus Cardamine; species Cardamine flexuosa. The sequence continues at coordinate 3,530,144 of OY743218.1, forward strand.
GTTTAATTATATATATATTTTGCTATTATTGTATAGTTAATGAATTTATTAAAAGGTATAATTTATTATTTAAATAATCTAATTAAACAATTTCATATTTATTTAGAAGATATTAAATAAAAATGAACATATTTTAAAATATTAAGAATTAAAATTTGAAATACCTATATACTTATTTTATGTGCTATTTTTTAAGGAATTGATTAACTAAATAGAAAATTATTATGATTATTAGTAAGATTTGAAAAAATTAAAAAGATTGTCCAATGGAATTTTTTGTAATATTCCATGTAAATGTAAGATTATTTTATTTTTAACATTGCTCAAATAATATAAGAGAGATATTGGGGCATGTATATTTATAATATATATATATATATATATATACACATATAAATTGCTCTTAATTTTGTTTTATAACTATTTTAATTCGTTAAACTTTTTTTTTTTTGAAGATTGAACCAGATCTCTAAAGACGGTCTTATCTATAAGGAAATGGTTATCTTCCTCTTGATAACATATATATTTCAGGGAAATTGTTAATATTATTTTTGTATATATTTTTCTTCTTTTATCTAGTTTTTTTTGTTTTTTTTTGTTTTTTGTTTTTGTAAATCATGTATAAATTGACCTCTTGGAAATGATGGTTCTTCTAGTTTGTTATTATCTCACTATTTTGGGGCATGGATTGGCAAGACTAGTTTTAGGTTGGTTCATAATGGATCGGACTGGACAATGCTATCAAGCTCTTATACATAGTATATTCATGAACTAATTGCAATAACTTGATTGACCACTTAAAGATATTTTCTAGTTTTTGATGTGAGATATATAGTAGTCCCAATATTTAAAACTATAAGCTAAAATACTATGACCTTTTTGGGTAAGAAAATTTTTATCACTACTATTCAAAATAAAGTTTTCTGGAAATAAATTTGTGTCTTTGACTTTTTTATTTTTACTGAATTGTTGACTATATATTTGACGCAGCATAAGACTTATATATAAGGTGTATGCAAGAACTTCAACAAATATATATCTACGAAAAATGGAAAGCAAGATATCTTCACATGCTTATGGAACATATCTTCTTCTAATATCAACCATTTTCTTGCTTTTCATCGCACGTAAGTTATTTTCTTTATCAAATTTAAATACAAAAAAAAAAACTGATTTTGGTGCTAAGCTAGTGAGTGAATGCACGGTTTTTTCTTATCAATTACAGGACAAACGAGTTCGTACCAAATGCTCATATGTTTTGATCAAAATATATCATGCGCCGAATGCAAAAAACGGTGCGACGAGACAAGTTATGGAGGAATATGTTTAAATGAAGGTCTCAAAGATGAAACTTGTTGTTGCAAAAAAAGTCCTCCGCCATCGTATTATGATCCTGCTCCCACAGAAGCACCTTCTTCATAATCATATTATATGATTGAATATGTTCCTTTTTTTGCTAATATCTTATTGGATTTGATAACAAATCAAATTTACAGCTTTAACAGGAATATATGGATCAACAAAATAAAATTATTTTATCATACTTCTATTATCTAATAATCTGACATTCATAAAGTCAATTATACAGAAACATTGTTAACACTGAGTCAAGTTTGATTTAACGCTATATTTTACAGTCAATTTCTAATGTTTAGAGATGTTTTCTCAGAGCCAAATATCATGTTTAAGTGCAAATTAAATTAATATTTAAATAGCATATAGAGATAGCTTATCTAGTAGAATTGTAGAAAGTAAATTTTAACACAATTTAAGAGAAGACAAAAAAAGAACACTTAAAACGTTCTTGTGGTGATATGAAACCGTAGTAGTCAATTCGCTATGAAGTGATACTATGACATGAAGAAGCTGATTTGGTCACTATTACAAAACTAACGCCAGTGAATACAACTGTGTTGTTCCGGAAAGTTAAAAATAGAGAATTGTTTGTAGTTATGTTTTTTCTTTTGTGAGAAGGAAAGTAACATTTTATAGGGTCAATCTGCAAAATAGCCTAATTTCAGAAAACGTGTTGGTAAATGACTTCGACTTGCTATTGTGTTAGTAAATAACTTTGACTGGCTAAATGAATGAGTTAAGAAACATAATCACCCTCATGTGAGAAAAAGGGTAATAACCAATAGCTTGATATTTGGAAAAAATAGTGTTATAGCGGACAAAACATGACACTGAAAAAAATAACAATGTAATATATGGGTGTTAAACTTCACAAGTTGTATGACGTTCAAAAAAAAAAACTTCACAAGTTGTATTTTATAGGCGTCAAGGATAATCAAAGGGCTAGACTCTCTTGCAAACTAACAAATATTAATAGTTAAATGATCGAAAGAGATTTGATTGATATTTGATCAAAATTACAAAAAGGAAATGAACAATAAATAAATCGAAAGCACTCTAGTTTAAAAATTAGATGTCTCTTCCTTGACTTTGCAGGCTTTAAATAAGGGTTTTGGCTCCAACTTCCTCCTTGAATCTCGTCTGCGATCTAGTGTAACTCCTTCCGGAATATCCTCAGTTTGATTCAACATTTGTTTGACTTGCTCTTACTTAACGTCCTAGGGAGGCCGTCTTGTAACGGGACTTCCCGTAGATCCGGAATCTGGAAAACACTCACTTTTCCTAAGGTTAATGGGCCGATGTCTACTTTTAGGCCCACAAATAACTAGACAGGCCTAAACGAGAATCAGAGGCGAAGCCTGGGTCAAAAAATAGCCCACCAGTCTTTCAAATTCTGGACATGGTATTCGACAGACAAGATATTTATTTCTCAAGATTTTTTAGGGATTTCAACTAACTCCCGTTGGATTATCGTGATCCTATGGTTGGGATTCCTGGAGGATAGACATGAGTTGGTACATCCTCGAAACTTGGTTTCTTCATCAAGTTACTTTCAAGATGTTTGGCTTAGACTTAAAAAGGTTTAGACGAGTTAAAATTGCCACCTAACCACGTCGCGTCCACACGCGGGATACTGAAGAGGTATCCCTACACGTGGCGTATCAACGGGTGAATGGACTGTTTAGATTTTCTACTTGATTACGTCTTGCCCACGAGCGGGAAACCAAAAAGGTAACACTACACGTGGCATATCGACAGATGAAGCTTGAGGAGAGATACGCGCTGATGAGTCAAGATTTTAAGGGTTTTATGCATTTGTTTTCATATGTTTTAAATGTCTTTACTGAGTCTAGTATTAGAATTCATGTCTTTTTTATCCTTTTTAGTGTCTTCTGAGGTTTATACTTCTTTGGAGCAAAATGGATGAAATAGAGTAGTTTTGTACGTTTATACAATTCAAGGAATTCATGAAGGTGCTTTGGGATTGGCCAATCCTAAGCAAGATCAACCAGATTGGTGAATTAATGAAGTGGTGCGTTTTGAAGAAGGAGATCAACCGATCCACGAGGATCGATCGATCTCGATCGCGAATATTTTCCAAATCAAACATTTACTTTGATTTTTAACCTAATGAAGCACTATATAATGAGGCTTGGACCTGAGCCATCAGAGACAGCCAGAGCCGAATTTTAATGTTTTTCCTTTGTTTATTTTCAGTTGTTAGATCTGTATTCTTTTCCTTTGAATATCGGATCTTGTTTTATTTTCATATCTTTCTATGGAATCAGTATTTTCATCCATCATGATTTCTTAGTCCTTTGCCATTGCTTAGTAGATCTGTTTGTTGGGAGAAGAGATATATTCAAGGGGATTTTAATGGTTAATTAGGATGTTGTTATAGATTAGGATTATTATTAGATCTTTATTTCTGTGGTTTTAATGTCTTTGTTAGGTTGACTAATCTAGCAACTGATTTCTAGATTTTCTTTGACAACTAATCATTGGTTAGATTATCCTGAATCAATAGTTTATAGGCTTGAGAATCGTCAGCCGACAAAAGTCAAGGTTGGATTATCAAGGGAACTATATCAGACTTGTTTATAAATGCTAGCATAGGGTCCTAACATATTTATGACTAAGATAATATTCGCATACGAAATATGGTTTATTTGTTTACTGTGTTCTTAGTTCTAGATCTATTTTATTGAACTGCAAATCCGGTTAGATATTTTTTTAACTATTAAATCCTTGAGATTTCCCCGATATCAACTCTTTGTTTTATTGGTTTAGTTTCTATTTTAATATACCGATTTTGTGACACTTTATATTCTTTATTCTAGCTCTGTTTATATCTATAGAACTATAGCACACTCTATTCCCAGTGGATTCGATCTCAACACTATAATACCGCACACTTTACTGTGAACTTGCCATGTTGATTGTTTGGGTTAACCTGGCTTACATCAAGTTTTGGTGCCGTTGCCAGGGAATATGAGTTGCCTTTGGATTCTTGTTTTTAAACCTAGTTTAGAATATTTTTTCTGCAATTTATTTTTATTTTTCGTATTTGTGTTTTAGTCTCTGAGATCGACCGATCTACTCCAAGATCGATCGATCCTACTTTTTGTTTATTTTTTATTTTTCTGATTTATTTTCTGGATCGACCGATTCTACTTTGATCGATCAATTTTTCTTTGTTCACGATTGACTGAACTCCTTCAAGATTGATCGATCAGAGTCCCTATTTCTTGGATCTAATTTTCAAACTCTTATTTTTCTTAGGTGTATGCAACTTAGGAGCAAGGATTCTAAAGATCTGCAAATCTTAAGCATAGATGAGTTGACCAAGAAGATCAGAACAACCAAAAAGGCAAAGAAAGAGATAAGTATTGCTGCCATTAATAATCAAGGAAATATACCCCATGTTGTTGTTGGTGAAACTACAGAGCAAATACAGCAGAGAGAGGCCTTGGCTGATTAAGCACCTCTCAGTGAAGCTGCACTTCAAGGGCAGGGAGTAAATGCCTCGCAAGGACAGAAAGTTCCTCCGCGAAGGGTCACCTTAGGCAAGCAAGATGCTCCTCACACCTACTATACGAACCGCTCTGCGATCACTCCTGCTATCCAGAGGCAAGACTTTGAGATAAAACCTCAGATCATTGCCCTGGTGATGTCAATTCTATGGGATATCTAATGAGAACACAATGGATCATGGATCATATTTCTATCTTTGAGGAGATCTGTAGTACCATCAAAGTTAACGAAGTCCCCCAAGACTATCTCCATTGTAAGATATTCTCTTTGTTTCTGGCTGACAAGGCTCATCGGTGGCTTAAGTCTTTGAATCATAGATCTATCACAAGCTGGGGTTAATGCCGAGCTGCTTTCTTACAGCAGTTCTTCACTAAAGCTAGATCAGCAGCATTAAAGAACAAGATAGCCACATTCCAGCAAGCTGCTACTGACTATTTCTATGAGGCTTGGAAATGCTATAAGGAATACTTAAGGGACTGTCCAGCTCGGAGCTACACCGATTCAGACATGATGAAGTTCTTTTACAACATGATAGAGATGAAGGACCAGATGGCTCTGTATACAGCTAGTATGGGAGACTTCATGAGTAACACTCTGGAGGAGGCTATGAAGCTCATTGAAAACCTTGCAGCAAGCAACTCCAACCATTGCTCTGACTATGATAGGAGAGTTAATCTCGCTCCCATGAGTGATAAGGCAATGGAGGAGCTCACTGCTAAGGTGGACATGCTCCTGAAGGCACATAAGAGAGCTGTAAATTTCCTGGAGAATAATGAGTTTGATGATGAGGAGGAACAGACTAAGGAGAACAACTTTTTGGGTGGACATGGAAACTACCAAAACAGGGGTTTCACCCCTAACTTTAGGAACCATCCTAACAGGTCCATACAGGGCCATCTTAAGTTTGTAGACGTAACTTGCTTTACTTGATACTTCGAAACCTTTGGGATGTTGCACATACACTTCTTCTTGTAAAATCTCGTTTAGAAAAGTACTCTTAACATCCATCTGATGCAATCTGAAGTTCAAAGCACACACCATTCCAAACAGAAATCTGATAGACAATAGTCTAGCAACAGGTGCAAACATCTCATCGAAATCAACACCTTCTACCTGATAATACCCCTGAGCCACTAACCGAGCCTTGTTCCTGGTTACAACCCCACAACCGTCAATCTTGTTTTTGAAAATCCACTTCGTGCCAACAACATTAGCCTCTTGTGGCCTAGGTACTAGATCCCATACATCACTTGGCTCAAACTGCTCCAGTTCTTCTTGCATTGTAGCAATCCAATATTCATCAACCAACGCTTCTTTGTGATTTTTGGGCTTAATACCTGACACAAAGCATGCAAATCGTACCACCTCAGCGATCTGATCACTTGCATCCTAAACATCATTGGTAGTATTCACTTTCTTTTTACCAACCATCTGCCTACAATCAATCATATTTTTTCTGGTAATTCTCCCCCCCCCCCCCCGAATCTCACCTATAACATCTAGTTTAGAGTGATTCTTATGCACTTGGGTGAGTGGAGTCATATCGGCTGCCGCACAACCTTCTGTGTTATTTTCAGCAGTCTGTTTCTCTTGCTCATGTGCATTATTATCCAGATTGTTTTGACTTTCTTCAGATGGTAACATTTTTTTATAAAAAGATGCATCATCAAATACCACATTGACTGTTTCTTGTACAATTCGAGACCTTCTATTGAAAACCCTGAATGATGTGCTGGTGCCTGAGTACCCCAGAAACATCCCTTCATCACTCTTGGCATCAAACTTCCCAAGTTGATCTTTATCATTTAGAATATAGCAGGTACAACCGAAGATATAAAAATAGCTCACTATTGGTGTTTTACCTTTCCATAGTTCATATGGTGTCATGTTTGTACATTTCCTCACATATACCCTGTTAATGATATAACATGCGGTGTTAACTGCCTCAACCTAGAAGTGTTTCGCAACATCATTTCCATGCATCATTGCTCTAGCCATCTCTTCCAACGTTCTGTTCTTACGTTCAACCACACCATTCTGTTTTGATGTCCTTGGTGCAGAGTATTGATGTGTGATCCCATGACCATTACAGAACAACTCAAATAGCTCATTCTGAAACTCACCTCCATGATCACTACGAATACTCTTGATACCGCACTTCTCATTCTCCAATTGAAGTGCCAGTATTCTGAAACTTTCCAAAGTTTCTGATTTTTCCCTCTAAAATATTACCCATGTGTATCTAGTGAAATCATCAACTAGAACCAGAATGTACTTCTTACCAGACAGGCTTTCCACTTGGATTGAACCTATAAAATCCATATGCATCAATTCCAATGCCTTTGTTGATTTAACATCAGGAACAGCTCGATATTGCACCTTAACCTGTTTCCCTTTTGTACATTGACCACATACAAAATTATGTTCTGATCGCAGCTTTGGTAATCCTCTAACCACTTCTTAATTTTACAGTTTCACCATTGTGTGAATGTTCAGATGTTCCAATTTCATGTGCCAGATCTCTGTTTGAGTTTTAGCAACCGTGCTAAGACATACACTCCTAGGCTTCCACATATAGCATGTGTTGTCATATCTCTGTCCTTCCAACCTCACACTTCCCTTATCATCAACAGCCTTGCATTCCGCCTTGGTAAACGTCAATCTCAACCCAATATCACACAGTTGGCTGATACTGATCAGATTCGCCTTCAGACCATCAACCAGGTAAACATTGTTTAAGTCAGGTTGAGTTTCTCCTCCAGTAACACCTTTCCCTCTGATCTTACCTCTAGCACCATCTCCAAAAGTAACCCGCCTGCAGAGATACATTCAAACTCGGCTAACCTTTCATGGGTTCCAGTCATGTACCTAGAACATCCACTGTCAAAATACCGTTCTTCATTCTCAGCACTTTCAGAGGTACCTTCTGCTGTGTACGCAACATGTCAGTACAAATCCTGTTTTCTAATCCATGCATAATTCTTCTTCTTGTTATCTGGATAAACCTGAGTGTGTGTCATTGCTCGAGCACTGCGTGACACATATCCATAGCAGTAAGCTTTGTAATGACCAAGTTTACCGCAATACAAGCATCGATTCACCTTGTCTTGAAACGTACTGTGACCATTTCTGATCCACTTTTCTTGTCTGCTCAGTATCCTAGGCACTTCTTGATTCTGAATACGTACCTTGCTCAGCATCCTGGGCACGCTTCTGTTTAGATTATGCATCTTGGTCTTCATTGGTAACATACCTGGCTTCACGAATTTTGTGAGACCAAGTGACTCGTTTCCTTGATAACCTAAACCCCAGTTTGTGTTGCTGGTCCTCCCAGTTGACAGAATGTTGTCTAGATCTTTGGTTCCTCAGCTCAGCATCTTGATGTTCTTTAGTTGTGACTTCAGACATTTTTCCAGCTCCTGTGACTTAGATTTCTCACCCAGTAGAGCTTTCTCTAGACTACAAACTTGAGCAACCAAGTATTGTTTCTCAGCAGTCAACATGATTTTTTCTTCTTTTAACGTTGCTAACTCATCAATCAGCACCGTGACTACTGAGAACTCAGATTGTTCTTCATCCGATTCAGACTCTTGCTCCATGTTGACCTTATTCATAGGCTCCTCATCTTTGCCTTCATCAATAACACCTAGATATGCCACAAAGTTATTGAGAATTTCACCCTTTTCCTGATCATCTTCATCTGAATCACTTTCACTCAGTGTGACGTATGATTTTTCTTTCTTCCCAGCAGAAGTAAGACAGTCGATCTTGGTGTGACCATAACCATTACACTCAAAGCATCGTAGTGAATTTTTCGTCTTGATGGTTGGACACTCTGAATTGTAATGAACTTTTCCCTCACATTCAGCACATTGTTTCTCCGATTTCTGATTGACTTTCTCAACACCATGTCTAGGTTGGAAAGAACTTCCACCACCTCATTGCCCTTTCTCAAACTTGTTAAGAATCAGACTGACTTTATCTTCAATTTCATTACTCTGATCAGCCATCAGAGCTAATCTTTTACCAACTGTCTGTCCCTTCTTCTTGAGTTATAACTCGTAAGCTTGCATAATTCCAACAACATAGTGAAACTTGAGATCATCAGAGTTTAAAGCAACCTCGATGGCGGACTTATGAGACTGAAACTTGTCCGGTAGACTTCTGAGGAATTTCTTGACAAGTTTTTTTTGTCTTTGTAGGTCTTCCCTAGCACAACCGCTTCCTGACTGATTGAGCTCAGTTTGCTGCTAAACTCTTCAACAAATTCTTCATTACCCATGGTCAACCTTTCAAACTCGGATGTAAGCATATCAATTCAAGTTCTTTTGACATTGCTTGTTCCCTCAAACCAGACATTCATAATGTCCCAAGCCTCTTTGGCTGACTTGCACTCTTGAACCATGGTGAACTGATTCTTAGGAAGGGAGACAGCGCCTTGGAGTTAAACTTGGCTTCAAGCTTTTTTTCAGCACTCCACTGCTTCTTTGAGTTTGGTACTACCTTCCCTTTTTCATTGGTCATCGTTGGATGAGTCCATCCTTCTTTAACAGCTATCCAAGCCTCAAGATCGATACTTTGGATCAGTTGTTGCATGTTCACCTTCCAGTGCCCATATTGCGTTGCTTCCAGCTTCAGTGGCTTGTTAATCGCAATGAATTGTTGTGTGTTCTCCATATCCTTGTCACAAGATCTCACCTGTTTTTTAAAGATAAACAATTCTTTGGTCAGGCGCCTGCTCTGATACCAATTGTAAGGGTATAGAGACTTAACAACACAATAAATTATACTTGGAACGCGCCAAGCAAACGCTTAAACTGTTTTATTCACAATATAGTCTTTCGACAAAAAAACTTATATGTTTGGTGTTACACAATCTATTATACTAAATAGACTTGACCCCAACTAAAAAAATTCTAAGCTATGACTATCCTCCTAATCAATCCTCTCAAAGATTTCAGAGTCTAGTTACAACACCACATATCTTAACTTTGAATCTACCCGCCCAAAGATGTCAAAGACAAGATACAACACTCACCTTCTTAGCTTTATTCTTTAGCCTTGAAGTTTATAATCTCACAATATAGCTTAGGGGTGATGCCGACTGCTACGACACCTCTAATCTATATATACTAAACCCTAAAACCCTAGAGACTGAAATCTCCACGAAATTCTCTAAAGGATACAAACTTTATCCTTTCCTTAAATAGCTCCAAAGTATATTCTCCAATGAATCTTCAAGTACCCTTTGAGTCCATCCTAAATCTTCAGCTCCAAGCAAGTCCATGCCTTCCTTGAGCTCACCACATCATCCGTTTCAAGTATGCCATGTCAGCATCTGCTTCCACGTCAGCTTTACAGCGTCCTGATGTGATCTGATGCACCCTCCTGATCCAGACAGCTAGCTGATTTGGAATCTGCATCTTCAACACTTTGCTTAGTGCCAATGATATTGATACAGCGTTGGTTAATCACATCAAATCATGTGGAGAAAGTTTTCATATAGAGCTTTCCATAGACCCTGTAACAAATGGCTGTAAGAGGTTTGTGGCTTTTTAACCTGTGGTGAATTTCGGTCAAGTTAAAAAGTGCCTTAGGCTAACAACTTGTTCTTGTTTGTTTGTTAATAACAGCCCTTGTATTGATGTTCTTCGTGGAGAAGGCGCAGAAGAAAAGGCGTTGGCACTTAATGGAAGCTACATGGGAGGATGTAAATTAGCTATCCAGGTTTTACCGCGAGAATTTGGCGAAGGTAGTACTGAAGAATTGGCTATTAAGAGAGTAGCGTACTTTCAAAGACTACGGTGAGTTATATATTGATGCTTTTCTTTCGACTTTCATATGTATTATTATTATATATGTGTTCATGTGTTAATAATATAAAAATATATGTGCAAATTAATTATTGCAGTAGCCATGGCATATCTGTTACGGGATATGACCCTTGTCTTCCTGAGGATGATGTCAAGAGCGCTTTGAGGGATCATATCTCTTCATGTGGACTGATCACTGATGTTTTTGTTCTCAACAGGTTTGTTTGTGGATTCTTCTTCCGATTTTTTTTGTTTGTGAATCTGTTCGCAACTAACCCTTTTTTTTTTGGCAGCCGGGCTATGATTTATTTTTACGGACTAGGTTCAGTGCATAGGACATTGACACTTTGTAGAAAAAATTGGGAGAATGGAAACTAGTTGCTAATGCCTTGCCGATATCGATATGGAAACCAGAAGAAAACTGTGATCGATAATGTCTTTGAAGAGACGTACACGGGAAAAGGAGAGGTTAGATTATCAAAAAATGGCTGGCATTTGTCTGATCTGTTTTGTGTCCATTATTGAGCCCAGGAACATAAAAGCAGCTCAAGATGATGAATATTGGATTGATGCATGTCAAGAGGAGCTGGAGAATTTTAGTAGAAGTGATGTTTGATATTTAGTTCCAAGACCGGAGCAACTAAACGTCATTGGCACAAAATGGATTTTCAAGAACAAAACTGATGAGCTTGGCAACATTATCAGAAACAAGGCACGTCTAGTAGCACAAGGATACACTCAGATTGAAGGCATGGACTTTGAAAAAACCTTTGCTCCAGTTGCACGTTTAGAGTCCATACGACTATTACTTGGAATTTCTTGTCACGTTGGATTCAAGCTTCATCAAATGGATGTCAAAAGTGCTTTTCTAAATGGAAACTTGAAAGAGGAGGTGTACGTTGAGCAACCAAAGGAGTTCACAGATCCACATAAGCCTGACTATGTGTATCGTCTTAAGAAAGCTTTATATGGTCTTAAGCAAGCTCCTAGAGCTTGGTATGAAAGACTTGCACAATTTCTTCTTGACAAGGGCTACACACAAGGGGGAGTTGACAAAACTTTATTCTTATTATATTCTTCCTCTTCATTATGTATGGTTCAAATTTATGTCGATGACATTGTTTTTGGTTCAACTTCTTAGGAAAGTTTACAACATTTTATTACTATGATGCACAAGAATTTGAGATGAGCATGGTGGGAGAACTTAGTTACTTCCTTGGTCTTCAAGTCAAACAAATTCCAGAAGGAATTTTTGTGTCCCAAGCTAAGTATGCACACAGTCTTGTGAAGAAGTTTGGAATGGACAAAGCCAAACATGCCAGAACTCCAATGAGCTCAACGACAAAGATCACAAAAGATGAAAAAGGAGAAGATGTAGATGTCTCAACATATCGGAGTATGATTGGGAGCCTCTAGTATCTCACAGCTAGTAGACCTGATTGGTGCCTAAGTGTGGGCATTTGTGCACGCTACCAAGCTTGTCCCAAGCAATCTCATCTTACCACAGTCAAGCGCATCATCACATATGTCAACGGAACTCTCGATTATGGTATCTTCTATTCTAAAGATACTAATGATAATTTGATTGGTTTTTGTGATTCTGATTGGGCAGGTAGTGCTGATGATCGGAAAAATACTAGTGGAGGATGTTTCTTCCGTGGAAACGTACACTTACATTGTTTCCATGAAGCATGGCTCTGGCCATCTCTTGTAAGGTGTGATTTTTCTGCTCAACAATGCCATTTTGTTGAGGCGTTCTAGGTGCTGAGAACTCATGAAAAATCCCATGCTCACCACAAAAGTTAGTAAACATCAAATTCTCAAATTCCTTACCAGGATCGCTGCGGATGCGTTTTACTTTTGTATCTTTCTCATTCATTATCTGTAAACACATTGTCTTTAAAACATCAAAAGCATCTGATTTTTCACGTAAAAAATCAACCCAAGTATACCGCAAAAAATCATCAACACACACAAAGATATACTTTTTACCTTTAATGCTTGCAGTTGCAACCGGACCCATCAAATCCATATGCAGTAGATCTAAAACCTGATTAGTACAGATCATTGATTTTTTCTTATGACTTACCCGTACTTTTTTTCCTTGAAGACATGGTTTGCACACAACATTGGCTGGAAGTTTTAAAGTTGGAATTCCTCTAACTGCCTCTGTATCAACAAGCTTTATGAGATTCTTAAAACGTATATGACCTAACTTTTTATGCCACAGAGTGGTGTTGTCAACAGCAGCTTGATTGCAACTGATGTCAAACGACTTTTCCTGTTCCAGCAGGTAACAACTATTGTTATGAGTACGGATTCCAGAAAGAATTAATTTAGTATCCCCATTATACACTTCACATCTGAGTTTAGAAAACTTCATTGTAAAGCCGTGATCACATATTTGTCCTACACTTAGCAGATTTGTCTTCAAGTCCTGCACATGAAGAACATTAGTAATAGAGACCAAACCTTCAACAACCATAGAAGCTTTACCAATGATTTTTCCTTTCAGCCCATCACCGAATGTGACATAACCTCCATTGTACTTCCGATAATCTGTAATGTGACGGGAACAACCACTATCAAAGTACCAATATTTCTCATTGAGTTTTTGAAGAGAAGTGTAAGCAACATTACAGTAAATTTGATATTTTCTTACCATAGGGAATATATTGTCTCATGGAGCGAATATACCTGTAACAGCGAGGTCGGATATGATCTGATCTTCCACAATAGTGGCAAATAGGTACAAAGTTTCGTTCAGAAGCTTGCTTGTGAGGTGGACTGTCATTTCTTCCAGGTACACGCCTAAGAGATGTGCTTCCATGCTCTTGTGTATTTCCTGGAACAAATACAGTTTCAGATGTAATATTTTTACCTTTGTACCCCAGTCCTTGAGGCTGACAACAAGTTTTACCAATGGCAAGAATGTGATCCAGTTTTGCAGTTCCTGTAGTAAGCATTTTCACCCTCTTTTTGGTTTCTTCAAAATCAGTTTGTATTGTCAAACATTCTTCTCCTTTCTTATGAAGCTGCAGTTTCAATTCTTCAATTTGCAGGCTGAGTTCTTTCTTCTCATTAATTAAACTGACATTCTTACTACACGTGGTGACGAAATTTTGCAGCAGTTCTTCATAAGTAGGCATTTCCTCATCATCTGAGACGTCTTCATCGTCTTCAGCATCCTCTGTTGCAGTGATCTCTGTTATAACAGAGGTGTCTTTTACAGTTTCTTCAATTTCAGCAACACATGAGATTACGTTGTGATAGGAAACATCTTCTTCGTCACTTTCTGTTTCAGACTCACTCAATGTCGTTTTGACTGATTTTTCCTTTCGCTTCTGCAGATTTGCATAATCAGCCTTAAGATGACTGTAGCCTTGACATTGAAAGCACTTGATCCCCTTTCTGTCTTTGCTTCGATTTTCCTTTTTCTCAAATCTGTTACTGGTGTTCTGAAATGGTGGCTTGTCTTTCTTCAGCAGATCCAGTTGCTTGATGTACCTTCCAATCTTCTTAGTAAGCATCGCCACATTCTCATTCTCATCATCACTTTTGTTTTTGGTGGAAACAAAAGCAAGGTTTCGAGCTCTTTCGGCAAGGCCTCTGTTCTGGTCTTGCATCTTTAACTCCATTTCATAGGTCTGAAGAGAACCAATTAATTCTTCCAGCTTCATCTTTGACACATCATTTGACTCCATTATCGCTGTCTTCTTTGGAGCAAATTTTTCTGGTAGAGATGTCAACACCTTCATAACCATGTCAAATTCCGTATAGGTTTTTCCAAGAGCAAATGATTTGTTGTAGAGGTATCTTAGTTCTTTGTAGAACTCAGCAATAGAACTGTCAGGCTGCATCAGCAAACTATCAAATCTAGATTTAAGCATAATCAATTTTGTTGGCTTAACCTTAGACGTGCCCTCATAGGTGGTTTCCAGCGCCTCCCAAACTTCTTTTGCTGTTTTGTATGAAGAGATCATCCAAAACTGGCCAACATCAATGGCGTTGTAAATGGCGTTCAATGCTTTAGCATTGCTGGTGTCCTTCTTGAGTTCTTCTGGAGTCCAAAGAGATCTCACTTTTGGAGATATGTTCCCTTGAGCATCAGCAATCAGTGGATCTTTGTATCCAAGTAAAATCGAATTCCATGCATCGCCATCACGGAGCTGATGAATGACTGCATTATGATCTTCCAGTAACCGTAGTTTGAGCCATCAAGGAAAGGAGGACGTGTCACAGAGCTTCCTTCTCTTGGAGGCTCCATCTAGTCTCTAAGGCAGGATCTCACTGTAAAAGTCAAAAACTTAATCAGTGAACCGCTCTGATACCAAATTAAATTTTCTAGAGACTAGACAATTAAGTTCGAGTGCGGAAATAAATTGAACGTTAAATATAAAGAGACAACACTGTGATTTAATGAGGTATCGGTTGGTTCTTTCAAACGAACCACTAGTCCTCGGCTGCAAATATGTTTATTAGATAACTTCAAGAAGACAATACAAGATAGACTCAGATATGACAAGAACTAATACATCTATCTTAACAAAACATGATCTAAGGAATAACAAGTAAATTCAGTTTACTCCCCCTTAATCATGGCTGTCTTCTTCTTGGAGAAGTCTTTGCTTTGAGCTTTACACGCCAACAGCAATCTCTTCTCAAGGTTATCTCTTCCAAACACTAACAGCAACACAACTTTAAGACAAGAGCTTTTGCTTTCAGTTTCTCTGATTTTAACAATGAAAAGCGTAAAAGCAAGAGATTAATATCTTCCTTCTTATATAGAGAAACTTCGACGGTTACTTGCATATTTAATCCTACGTAATATTCTTTTCTAAACAGGGAAATATATCATAATATATTGGCAAGTAAAGATTAGTGAATAATCATCTAATCAAGTAAATCTAAAAAAGAGAATATCATAATCTTATACTTAAGACAAGTCATAACTATTACAAACCAGTGATATTCTTCAAAAACCAATGCCATGACATCCCCCTTGGTCCTCTTATTGGCTCTGCATCTGATGCTGGCACGATGGATTTTGAATATAATGTTAAATAGATTTTTATTCTTGATTCTTTGATTTTTTATTGTGAAAGTCAAATTTATCATAACTTTCGTGGTTTATTGTGAAGCTCCTGGTAATGGTATGGCTTTATGTTGACATTCTTACATCTAACCTTTGTTTCACTCTCAAAAGTTAGTACCCTGGCTCACTTTCTCTCTATCTCTTACTATGTTTTGGTTCTTTTTTCTAGAGAGAAAACAAGAGAATTCTTTAATAATTGTCTACATCTTTCTTTTCGGATCTCTTTGGATGAGACTCATACAACACCACATACACATTCTTGTACTACTGCTACACTCTTGCTCTCACATGAGACTCAAGAGCTCTAGATTAACCACTACAACTAGGCATGATTAGCACTAGTTTCTAGACTAATATTACAACTTACAAGCAAAACATAAACAAGTCTCTTACACCTAACGCCTCCAACTACTCAGTTAGATTCTAGTTTGGACTTAGTTATACTTGAAGTACTCAACATATTCTTCTCTTGGGGCTAACTAATATGCATCCCATTAGTCTTTTTAGGACAAAAACAACTTCAAGCCCAACTTCTTGTTGACTTTTCTCTCCCTCTTTGTCGTTGCTTGAAGAAAAAGGAAAACCGTGAGCTAGGTTAATTAAGCTCAAGTCGGCTGATCGAGTAAAAATATATGCATGATTAGGTTTCTCAAGTTCAATCATCACCAATATACAAGAAGCAAAAAGAGGAACAAGCATAGAGTTTTCAAAAGAGAGAGTTCTAGGTCAAGCTTGTTTTAAGGAGCTTTGGTTAGAGAGTTTTGGGTTTCTTGCTCTTGGGTTCATCGTCTTCGTCGTTATCCTCCACAGGCGTGAAGACCTTGAGTTCTTTGTCGATCTTTTCACAGTACCTGAAAAGAGAGATAGAGAGTTAGGTCATTAGGACTTATAGAGAGAGAGCTTGTAAACATATTAAAACTTGTTAATTTCTTATAGTGGAAGTTTGTCGGACAAGAGTTCCCTCACGAGACGTACTCTAAGGTTTGAGAGGAACTCGTTAATTCGTTGGTGCCGTTATTTTTTAATACTTGTGCTATCTAAATGGATTATGGTTAAAACAGGACAAACATGGAGCAGGTTCTGCTATCAGATACTAAAGAAATCAAGCAAGGGGAAATCAAGGTTGCGTGTAGTTTCATTCTTGAAACAGGACAAACATGGAGCAGAACATTGGCAAGTTCAGTGTGGCAAAGTTCAGTGTGGCAAAGTTCGGCGGTAAAGGGGACTTTGGATTATGGAAGTACAAGATGATCTGTCAACTAGAGCTACTGGGTCTAGACTCTTATGTGCAGGAGAGCACATCAACCTCTACTTCTGGAAAAGTTGATTCCACGGATGATGAAAAGGAACCAACAGAAGTAAAGATTGAGAAAGATAAAGCTAAGGTAAAGGAAGACCGGGTTGCTAAGGATAAAATAGCAAGGAACCTGATTTGCATGAGCTTGAAGGATTCAGTCCTTCAGAAAGTAATGAAAGGAAAAATGGCTCTAGAGGTATGGAAGGGGTTGGAAAAGGAGTATCAAACTAAATCCTTATAAAACAGGATTTATCTGAAGCAAAATTACTCTTGCTTCAAGTTTGAAGAAAACAAAAGCATTGATGAAAATCTAGACATCTTTCTCAAACTGATCTCAGACTTGGGCAGTTTGAATATCGACATCACAGATGAAGATCAAGCAATTCAGATCTTATCAGCACTTTCAGAATTATACGATTCACTTAGGGACACTCTTAAGTATGGGGTTGGTAAAACCGTGACTTTAACTGTTGAGGACATGACAAATTCTGCTTATTCTAAGGAAATATAATTACGGGAGAAGGGTTGATGGGGAAAAGTTCTTATGGGTAACGACACTCATAGTGAAGTGAAAGGTATAGGAAAGCTGAGGATTAAAAATCCGGATGGCACTATTGTAACACTTATGGAGGTGAGGTACATGCCTACGATGGTCAGCTTGAGAAGAATGGTTGCAACTATGTTGGTGAAGATTTCAAGGTAACATTCTAAAAGCAAGGAAAGAAAGTGTTTTCAGGAGAGTATCAGGATGTACTATACTTCTTGGATGGTATAGTTCTGGCAGGAGAATCGTCTGTTGCTCGAGCCGAAGTAAACAAAACAAACAGATGGCATTCAAGGCTAGGACACATGAGTCTAAAGAACCTAAACATTATGGTAAAAGAAGGTTACTTGGACCCCAAGAAAGTTCATACATTGGATTTATGTGAGGAATGTGTCTTAGGGAAGTCTCACAAACAAAGTTTCCCAGAAGCTAAGCATACATCAACGTCTATTCTAGAATATATCTACAGTGATCTGTGGGGATCAGTCTCGAATGAACCAAGCTTGTCAGGTTGCAAGTACTTCTTGACCTTTATTGATGATTATTCAAGAAAGGTATGGATCAGGTTCTTAAGAAGTAAGGATGAAGTGTTTGAGAAGTTTTCGGAGTGGAAGACTCTGATGGAAAATCAAAGAAACAAGAATATCAAGTGCCTAAGAACAGACAACGGACTTGAATTCTGTAACAACCAGATGGACAAGCTATGCAAGGAATCTGGAATAAAGAGGCACATGACCTGCACTTATACACCACAGCAGAATGGTGTATCAGAGAGGATGAATAGAACGATAGCTGATAAGATAAGATGTATGCTAACAGAATCTGGATTGGAAAAAAAGTTTTGGGCAGAAGCGGCAGCAACAGCGGTGTATCTAATCAACAGATCACCAAACGCATCCCTAAACTTCAAGATTCCAGAAGAACTTTGGTCTGGATTAAAGGTAGATTATAGTGACCTTAAACGCTTTGGTTGTGTCGCATATGTACAAACACAACAGGACAAGATGAGTCTAAGAGCTGTCAAAGGCATCTTCACGGGTTACCCTCTAGGAATTAAGGGATTCAGGGTATGGATGCCAGAAGAAGGAAAGTGCGTAATCAGCAGGAATGTAGTCTTTAATGAAGAAACTTTGTACAAGGAAAAGACAGAAGTACAGAAGGAGAATACGTCTAAAAGGTCAAAGAAGGTGACTTTGAGTACAGGGTTAATTCAGAAACCAAAGACCACAGCTCAAGGTCCCAATGAGCAAGGTGGAGCAGTTTCAGACAATGAGGAAGACACCGGTGAAGGTGGAGAATCCTCAGAAGAATAAGAGAAAAGTGAAACTGAAAATGACCATGATTCAAATCATGAGGAAGAGAATCAGGAGGTTGAACATGACTCTCTAGATGGATATTTGCTTGCCCGGGACAGAGAAAGAAGAATTAATATTCAACCACCAGCCAGATTCGGAGACTCTTACTGTGTAGCTTATGCTTCGGCTTGCGCAGCGGAGATTGACATTGATGAACCAAGAACCGTCAATGACGCAATGAGAGACCAAAACTGGAAGAAGTGGGAACAGGCTATAACTGAGGAGATGCAGTCTCTGGAAAAGACTGAGACATGGGATATTGTCTCAAAACCAGACAGGAAGAAACAGTCGGGTGTAAATGGATCTTTAAGCTAAAGGAAGGCATTCCAAGAGTTGAGGAACCTAGATACAAGGCAAGACTTGTAGCTAAGGGATTTACACAGATAGAAGGAGTAGATTACAATGAGATTTTCTCTCCGGTGGTTAAGCATGTGTCCATAAGGATCATATTGTCAGTTGTTGTGAACTACAATATGGAGTTAGAACAACTTGATGTTAAGACTGCGTTTCTAAACGGTACTCTGGATGAAGTCATCTACATGAATCAGCCTGAAGGGTTCATACAGAAAGGAAGTGAAGACAAGGGGTGTTTACTTAAGAAGTCACTCTATGGATTAAAACAGTCTCCAAGACAATGGAATCAGAAGTTTGACAATTTTATGAAGTCACAAGAATTCCAAAAGTGTGTCAATGATCCGTGTGTCTACCTCAAAGGATCAACTATCAATGACCAGGTATTCCTTTTACTCTACGTAGAGGACATGCTAATAGCGGCAAAGGTTTTAGAAAAAGTTAACATTCTGAAGAAGAGTCTAAGCGAGGCGTTTGAGATGAAGGATTTAGGACCAGCTAATCGGACCCTAGGAATGGACATTGTTAGGGACAGACAAAAGAGAACACTAAAGCTATCACATAACAGATACCTAAGAGAGGTATTTAGGAATTTCAATATGGATGAATGTAAGCCGGTAGTAGCACCAGTCAACACTCAGTTTAAACTGAGAAGCTTAACACATGAAGAGTTGACTAAAGAGGAACTACACATGAGCTCTATTCTGTATGCGAGTGCAGTTGGGAGCATCATATATGCAATGATTGGTTCAAGGCCTGATCTTGCATATGCTATTTGTCTAGTTAGTCGGTTTATGGCTAAGCTGGGAAGAGAACATTGGGCTGCGGTTAAGTGGATCCTAAGGTACATCAAAGGTGCAAAACAGACATTAGCCTAACATTCAACAAATCAGATCATCTTGATATTGAACGTTTTGTGATTCAGATAATGCTACGGACCTTGACAGAAGAAGATCAGTTTCAGGGTATGTGTTCAAAGTAGGAGGAAACACAATAAGTTGGAGATCCAGCCTTCAGCATGTGGTAGCCTTATCAACCACAGAAGCTGAATACATGGCACTCACGGAAGCGTCTAAGGAAGGGATTTGGTTACAGAAAATGTGCAATGAATTGGGGATAATTTCAAAAAAAATTTAAGATGAATTGTGATTCACAAAGTGTGATTCACTTAGCAAGCATCATGACAAGACAAAGCACATTGCAACTAAATACCATTTTATACGAGATCTAGTAGAAGACGGCTCAGTAAATCTAGTCAATGTTCACACTACATCAAATCAGGCGGACATCATGACAAAGGGATTACCTGGTAATACGTCAGCGATTTCCTTGAATCGTTGAAGGTCACTGCCTGATTTTTTGTAGAGGTACAGCTTGATAACCCTGTTGGTTGGGTAATCTCGCATGGAAATGAAAGGAGAGGCATTAGAAAATTCTCAACATGCATCTCGGAAAAACAAATCAACAAAAGAAAGGGACTTTATGGTAAAATCTGAAGTCAAAACAAAGAGGCCGTTACCTTTTATCAGATGTCAAGGAATCGTAATCCTCACGTTCTTTGTCTCCTAAACAGTAACATTTTTTGAACAGGAACAATTAGTTTGATGGACACCGGAAAGTAAACAGAATTGGAATCAGGGTTAAACTAAGGATTCGAGTAATGATTCAACTTACTGAGGTTAAGGGTTTTGGCCGCACGGGAGCGCACGTACTCCTTGACCAATTTGCCAGAGAATCTTCCTCGGGAAGATCAGGGGTAAGCGTTGGTGGGTAACGGGAGGAAGCCGTGTCGGAAGTGCTGCTAGAGGAAGCCATTTGAGGAGTGTGTCAAAAGGTTTCTTAAGTTTTCTTCGGTCTGAGAGGGAGACGAAACGAAAAGGGGTTTGCTTGAGAAGAAGACAAAAGGTGGAGATTTGTGAAGAAATGGTTTGTCTTTTATCCAAGTTTGTTGGATCGACGCATCAGTTGGGCCAAAGTTTATTGGGCCGGTGAAACTTAAGAAATCAGAAGAAGGTTAATGGATCTGTGATCCATTAAGGTTTGAGGAGGTTACTTGAAGAAAAAGGAAAATCGTGAGCTAGGTTAATTAAGCTCAAGTCGGTTGATCGAGTAAGTATGTATACACGATTAGGTTTCTCAAGTTCAATCATCACCGATATACAAGAAGCAAAAAGAGGAACAAGCATAGAGTTTTCGAAAGAGAGAGTTCTAGGTCAAGCTTGTTCTAAGGAGCTTCGGTTAGAGAGTTTTGGGTTTCTTGCTCTTGGGTTCATCGTCTTCGTCGTCATCCTCCACAGGCGTGAAGACCTTGAGTTCTTTGTCGATCTCTTCACAGTACCTGAAAAGAGAGATAGAGAGTTAGGTCATTGAGACTTATAGAGAGAGAACTTGTAAACATATTAAAACTTTTTAATTTCTTATAGTGGAAGTTTGTGGGACAAAAGTTCCCACACGAGACGTACTCTCAAGTTTGAGAGAAACTCGTTAATTCGTTGGTGTCATTAGTTTTTAGTACTTGTGATTACTTAAGCTATCTAAACGGATTAAGGTTAGAACTTTCACACGATCATGTGGATATACAGTTTCATTTTTCTTCTGATGTCCCCTGTAAATTGAAAGAATGGGGTATACGACTCTTAGAAGATTATTCCTCAGTTCGTGATTCATTCACTCTTCCAGATGTTTGTGAAGCCGATATAGATAATATCGTTAATAAGACTGGACAAAATGAAGAGTGATGAGTCCAAGTCCGGTGCGCAAGAACTCATGTTGTTTTGTTTTTGTCAATTCTAGTTTTGTTTTTGGTTCTTATTTTACATTACGGTTTCTCGCCTAAATAAACACTTTTTGTTTTTGTTTTAATTTTATTATTTTTAAAAGCTCATATTTATAATCATAATAAATTTAACTACGTGTTATCCACGATATAAGTGGAGTTATTATTTTTTAAAATTCATATTGATAGCCACACAAAAAAATTCGTATGTGTTGATGTTGCTGAGAGAAGAATCCAAGAGCTGTTCTATGGAAATCTTTAAGGTTTTTATAAAGCTGTGAACCAATTTTTTTCAGAAGCATGCTCTGTTCTCCTGAAACAAGTAAAATCAGCACTTGACAAATGTTTTATTCAGCTATTGAACGAGGAACAAATCAGAACACAACCTCTTTACGCGGTCCGTCAAAGAAGTTCATGTCCAAGAAAAATAAGAGTAAAACCAAGCAAGGAACAAAACCACGAAAAGTTACCTTGTTATAATTTGGATATGCTTTTCTTTGAGATCAAGCAACTCCTTGTTACTATATATTATCCAGGTTTCTCTGGACCATAAATGTTTTAGAATTAAGAAACACTTTCATTGAAAGCATAAGTAATCTAGAAAGTAAAATGCTGAAGTTTTTCTCACCTCTCACAGTCCTTAATATCACTTTTACATCTAGTAAGGATCACGGAACTTGGAACTTAGAACCTTCCTGTATAAAAGAAGCTGGAGAAAATTAATACAACTTGAAGAGAAAATGTGTATACTTTCAGTGAGATTTCAATGATTTAAATGTACATAACATCTGATTTAAAAGTACATCACACAACCCTTCCCACCCTCCATCAAATTGTGAACACATTTGATGTTAAGGCCAGGAGCAAGTGAACACATGTCCTTTTAGAGCATCTCCAACCCCTACATTTTTTCTCCCTCTAAGACCATCTCCAATGTATTCCTCTACTTTTTACTCTAAAATAGAGTAACTCTATAATAGAGTAGTGTTTTCCTCCAATGTATTACTCTATTTTAGAGTTACTTTATTTTAGAGTTATTGTAGTGTAAAATATAGAGGAGAAAATAGAGTTACTCTATTTTAGAGTGGAATATAGAGATAGATTGGAGCAAATGTTACTCTAAACTCTATTATAGAGGGAAAAATATAGTGTGATTGGAGATGCCCTAAACTCTATTATAAAGTAAAACTTTCTCCAACCTCCACTCTGTATCACACTCTAAAATAGAGTAATGAAATTGTTACTCTATATTTGGAGTAATACTATTGACTACTGTATTATAGAGTAAATTTTTATTTATTTATAAAGTAGTCCTTAATTTTTATATGTTTTTGTTTTATAATTAAACAATATTATTAAATATATTTTTTGTTGTGTAGTTAAATAAATTTATATAATTTATTTTATATGATCTCATAAATAATATTAGTAATCAGGATTAGCCCATTTAACACTTTGAAATGCATTAGTTGATCAGTTGTAAGAGAAACACTAATGATTATGCTTAAAAATACATATTTTATTGTGTTTTGCCTTTTTTTTTTAATATGTTGTGTAAGTAATATATTTATGTAAGAAAATTTTCATTGCAATGATACAATAATTTAATTAGATTTTGATTTAAAATAAAATAAGTGAGTCAAATTTACAATTTTGACAAATAATGAAAGATTTTGAAAATAATTATTAAGTATATAAAGAATATACTTACAATATTTTTTAGGGTACAAAATAGAGGAATGGGTTGAGCAAAACCCAACTCTATTTTAGTGTTCCTCTATATTAAAGTAAAAATAGAGGAATGGGTTGGAGATGATGTTAGTCGATACGACAATATCCAATAATTTCAAATTGTGACTTGTGAATAACTGATTCACCATGTACTCCACTCTAAAATTGTAAGCTCTAAAATTAAGCTATAACATTATATTGTGATTAAAGGATCTTAAACACACTTACCTTTTAAATAAAGAGTAACTCTTTATTAATATACATAAACTCTCTTAAAAATTAACACTCAAAAGCTCTTAATGTTCTTGATATCAAAGTCACAACTCAACTTTGATATTTATAGGGATGATAGCATCTCCTTTGCTATTTCTATTTCTATTCTTAATAGAAAGCTTCTTTTTCCTATGCTAATACAATTAGATAATTTCCTTTTAAGCCTATCTTTTCCTTAACCGACTTGTTAAAGATATCTTGGGCTTTAAACTATTGAAACTTATCCAACATTCACCCCCTTACGCTTCAAGTTAGTCTTCAAGAGGTCTTGAATTCCTATCAAACTCCTCATCTCTTTAAACTTGATTCTTGCTAGGGCCTTTGTTGCTATCTCTGATAACTTGCCCGTGAAGTTATCAATTGTCTCCGAATCCGTCATCTGGATCCTCTCAAATTCAAAAATTAGGGTTTGTAGTTGTGCCTCCTTGACACGATCAGTCCCTAGGTTACAAGTCTTGATTGCTCCCCAAATATCTTTTGGTGAACTTAGGTCTCCGACTTGTAAGATGAGCGCATCCGGTATGGATTGGAAGAGCATTGCTATTGTTATGTCGTTCTTGTTGGCTTCATCCGTTCCGGGTTTGATGGATTCCCACACCTTGTGAATCCGTAACAATACTCGCATCCTTATGACCTATACCGTGTAGCTTGTCGGCGTGAGCATGGGGCACTGGATTGGTATTGCTTTGTCCAACTCCTTTGGACGTGTGTGCACAGTCTCCACCATCTTACGGTTCTTGTGTCTTGCTGCGAGGGTTCCAAGATCGAGTCCTCTTGATCGATTCTTAACCTAACGCTCTGATACCAAATAAAGTATCTTAAACACACTTAGCTTTTAAATAAAGAACAACTCTCTTTATTAATGTTTAGAAGCTCTCTCAAAACTTAACACTTAAAAGCTCTTAATGTATCGCCTTGAACAATGCTGAGACTACTTTACTACTTTGTGAACTTAGAAAGTACCGTAGAGCAATAGGCTATCCACTTGATGATATCCCAGGAATTTCACCTGATCTTTGTATGCATATGATACATCTAGAAGACGAATCAATGACTTCTATAGAACATCAGAGGCGGTTAAACCCAAATCTGAAAGATGTTGTAAAGAAAGAGATAATGAAACTTCTAGAGGCGGGCATCATATATGCTATCTCTGATAGTACTTGGGTGAGCCCTGTCCATGTTGTACCAAAGAAAGGTGGTGTAACAGTTGTTAAGAATGATAGGAATGAGTTGATCCCAACTAAAACTATTACAGGGCATAGGATGTGTATTGACTATAGGAAATTGAATGCTGCAACCCGTAAATATCATTTTCCTTTGCATTTTATTGATCAAATGCTTGAAAGGTTGGCTAACCACCCATACTACTGCTTTCTAGATAGGTATTCTGGTTTCTTTCAGATTCCCATTCATCCATAAGATCAGGAGAAAACCACATTCACATGTCCTTACGGCACATTTGCCTACCGCCGGATGCCTTTCGGTTTGTGTAATGCTTCAGCGACATTCCAGCGATGCATGATGTCTATTTTTACTGATTTAATTGAAAATATAATGGAGGTCTTCATGGATGATTTTTCTGTGTATGGTTCCTCTTTCTCTGTTTGTTTGATAATCTTTGCAGGGTACTAAAGAGATATGAGGAGAAGCATCTTGTGCTGAAGTGGAAGAAATGTCACTTCATGGTTAGAGATGGGATTGTTCTAGGACACAGGATCTCAGAACAAGGCATTGAAGTGGACAGAGCAAAGATTGATGTGATGACAAGTTTGCAACCACCAAATTCTGTCAAGGGTATCCATCTCAAGCCTAAATGGCATCCAAGTCAAGCTAAAGACTTAAAATAAGCGCTTAGTGGGAGCCAACCCACCGATAAGTGTACAGATTTTTGTTCTTATTTTTCTTTTATTACTGATCATTTTTCTGTCTTTGATAAAAAAAAATGACGCAGGTGTAGATTGATTGGTCCATGGTTGTATAGATCGATCCACAAGAGCCAAAAACCTACGATTTGTTTTAAATCGATCGATCCAGTCCTGGTGAGATCGATCGATGGGGAAGCAGATCGATCGATCGGTCGCTGGACCGATCGATCCAATCCTGGGCCAAACAAACGAATCGTTCTAGATCGATTGAGCGAAGGAAGAATGATCGATCCAGCCCCATGTAAGTTCTCGGTTTGCGATTTCGGGTTGATTTCGGTTTACTTTGGTTTGAATTAGTTTTATTTCACTTAAATTGAACCCACAAACATCATTTATATCACCCAACCCGATTTTCCAAGATCAAAACCCCAAATTTCGAGTTTTCCTTTCTTCCTCTCAAAAACGTGATTTTGTTTTGTTCTTGAGACAAAAATTTCCAAACCCATAACTTCTTCAATTCTCAACGGATTTCAACATTTTTTGGGTCTAAATTCAATAACTTTTTGTCCTCTATCTGTTCCTGCCACTATTATTCTCGATCTGCAAAGGTACGAAGCTCTATCTCCACTTTTACATTCCGAAAAATCAAGTTCAAAGTTTGCAAAATTAGGTTGTTTAATTGATCCTTAATCGATTTCATAGCTAGTTTATGATTTTTGGGTTGATTTAGCACGAACCCAGGCCTTGATTTCTTGATTTGTGTGCTTGGAATTGAAATTTGTGAATTTGAGAAATAGTTCGAAAAATTTTCTAAGTATGGACGAAAATTTAGATTGAAAAGGTTGAGAATTGTGATTAATTTTGATGATTGTGTGGATGTGTAATTATAATGCTAGCATTGTGGTTGATTTTGGGATTTTCATTCTTTCATAAGAAAATTATCTTATTGATTTTTGGAGATGCTAATGCCTTTAAATTCGGCTTTGCAGGCAATGGCTAGAAAGGGTGAAGATGGCGTAAGAAAAAACCCATCACGCACATCACAAGTATCAAAGAAGAAGCAACCACAGCGGAAGAACAAAGAGATAGCCACATCTTTGGAACCCATTGAAGAAGAGGAACTACAAGACGCAACTCGGACCATAGCTCCATGGCCTAGACCGGACAAGACAGCATTCATCTTTCACGCGCGTGACAACGTACCAGATACCACTAAAGCGCTGCTTGCTAGTATCCGCTACACGCGACGCAAGTTTGAGGGTTCTTAGGTTTCGTTCAACAGTGTCTGCTACAACGGTTTGCTGAATGTCGACATTGCCCCCACCAAGTTTCTGTGTGCCTGGACACTGCAGAAGATGGGTATTTTCGAGGACATATTGGCCATGTTGGCCAAGATGGGATTAGGCACTTTGGCTACCTAGGAATATCCCCTATACCCCGAGCTAGTTTGCCAGTTTCTAGCCTCTGTTGAGGTCCAGTACGACCGCCCTTCTCGCCCTATTGCAAGTGAGGGTAGACTTTCTTACATCAACTCACCAGAGTAGGGCGGGAAGAGTGGCTCCATAGTGACAGGAAAAGGGTATGTCACTCCAGCGGCCTCCTTCTTGTTTCAGAGCACCGGAGACCATAGCGCCTTCTGAGACAGAGGCTCACGAGACTGACACTACCGCTGCTGACCCCGATGTTTCTGGACGCAGGATTACCGAGGACGATACTAGTGAGGCTCCGATATGCAGTCATAGGCGCAGAAGATACATAGGGGAGGACCAGAGTGGCACCTCCGGGAGTGATCAGTGATCACAGTATCTTCTCTCTATCTATTGTATTATTTCATTTTTATTTCTTTATTTTTATTTTTATGCATTTGTCGTATCCTTCTTTGGATTTATTTTCACTCCGAGACGGTGTGAAGTAAGTCTGGGGGAGGGTGCTTGTTGGACTAATGCCTTTTCTTTTTTTTTGTTTCTCTTGAGTCATTTAGATGTACTTTATTTGAGTTTTTGGTTTTATCGAGTCAAACTTGTAGAAAATTATGACACTATGATATGATGAATTTGGCTTTTTATATGTTTTGGTTCATTCTCTAAAGACAAGTTTTGCAGGATTCTCACCTAGACATTCACTGCAAGACCTTCTCCTTAAGTTTCATTCTGGCGGTTGGACCGGACGTCAACTCCACTTTACTTGGACCATAATCATGACTTCAATTATTTCTCATGAGAGACATTATATCGGGGAAACGAGCAGCACATTCATGACTTCTTATTCACTTTACCACTCTTTGCTGATCCTGAATGCCCACTCATTTTTAGTGGTTTTACCCTTATACCATATATTTCTCTTCAGGCCTTCACCACTCTTTTCTTTCTCATGTTTGTAGGCAGATATGCGCAGAAATGCGAGAGAGAAATTTCCGACATAGCTCTCCAACCACTGAAGATGGAAGATGCAAGGAACTAAAGAAGAGATGATTGCAAATTGGCTTATATTTTATCTTGCCTTGGAAAATTAAGAAAAGGTACTCATCTTGTGCTTGAGACTTGTACACTTTCGTAGTGTTTCCCCTTTCATCTTATCCTATTCAAAAACAAACAAAAAAACAAAAAAAAAATGAAAGGAAAGGAAATAGCTACAAAAATTGTCTCATAGCACAGGTAATCCAAGCAAGAAGAATATAAAAAGTTATGAAGCTGTGCAAAGACCCAAAGGCCCCACAAACATCTAAGTCTGGGGGAACCAAGAAGAAAAGAAGTAAACGGAAGGTGTTATGAAGAAGTGGTTCTGTGAACATCAATGGGTTCATACTCTCTCTCAGCCCTGTGACATAGCTGCACTTCAATCATGGTATGCCCTAAACACTTTAACTCCACTTAAACACCAAATGCTTTATTTATACCAAGCGCCGTCTACCCCGAGTGATGTCTTCTCTTGAGAAATCCACACCACTTTTTAATAAATGTAAGGAGTTGACTGAAGTGAAAGCCAAGGTCTCTTGCAGGTTTAAGATGGACGGATCAGAGTTGGTAATGTTGTGGGTTTATAGAGCAAAGTTTTAATTGAGAGTCTTGTACTAACGCATCTGCAGGGCATCTATCTATAGCATTGCCTCTGATCATAGGAGAGTTTCTGTGATTTTCAAACCTTTTCACCAGTTTAAATTTCTTTGTTTGCTTGAGAGCAAGCAAAGGACTAAGTCTGCGGGAGTTGATGTACTGCATATTTTGGATTTTCTAAGTTTTTTTTAAAGAGTTTTTAGAGTCTTTTCGGTGTTTTTAGAGTCTTATCAGGTTAAAACAAGTTCGGATGGAGTTTAATGCGTATGGAGCAAGGATGAATGCACAACAGCCTGAATTGGAGCACTTTGGAGCATTTTCATGCTCAGATCGATCGGTCCCTACCTGGATCGATCGATCCAAGCTACCAGCTAAGTTTACGAACCGTTCCAAATCGATCGAGACCACCAGAACAATCGATCCAAGCTGCTGCCAAATCTATGAACCGTTTCAGATTGATCCATCTCACACGGAACTATTGATCCACCCCTGGATGGATCGATCCAGCCTCACTTTTCCAAAACGCAGAAAAAGGAAATTTTGGTTTAATTTTCTTTTTCGTTTTAGTTTCGACCCAGAACGTGTTTTTAGAGATATAATCATATTTTCAGCCATTGTTTAGGCTACGCTTTATTTTACAATCAGATTTTTAGCTTTGATCTTGTAAGCTTTTGGGAGAAAAAATTTCTGAGTCTACATCTTTGAGAAGATTTCTGAACTCTTTTGGATATTTTATTCTATTGATTATGAATTCCTTTTCATCTATTTGTTGTTTCTTTGCTACCATGTCTGAGTAATTTCCTTACTAGGTTTAGGGATTTCAAAGGGATTTATGAATCAAATATAGTAGGGAATTATTTAGGGTTCTTCATCTATTGTTGATCTTACTGCTGAGATTGAATTTGATCACTTAGTTTCTGATATTATGTTATTTAACGCATCAAAAGTGTTTGATTAAATGCCTTAAAGAACATAGATGTGTGGATTGTCCTTAGCCAACGAAAGCTGATGTTAAGGCATTCCATAAACATATTAAACCTGCTCATTAATGCTTGTTTACAACTCTAAGATCAAACGACAGTTTAGATACTTAGGTTGTTAGATAAAGTGACTGATACCATGATAGTGGATTAGTTAAATATTTGTGTTTGAGTTCTAGACGGTTCTTACTTAGCCCTGAATAGTTATCTGGTTCATGATCTCTGAATTCCCGCGAATATCCCTCAACCTAGTGCTTTTTAATCCATAGTTTACACAGGTTTTATTTGCTATTTTTGTGTTACATCAAAACCAACAACCATAATATTGTCTTAGCTTAGTTTCATTCTCAAGAATTGTAGTGTGACACTTGGTCCTTGTGGATTTGATCTCATCTATACTACTGTGATTGTTTGTGCACTTACAGTCTTTTATTTGGGTTAAAACTATGTGTATCATCAACATAAACACATGCTTTAGGACCAAACAAATTTTTTGTCCCTTCAATTTTTTAAAAATGAGTAATATTTTTATAAATTTTATAATGATTTTTTTTTGCTTCTTTCAGTCTAATTTTTAAAATATTTTTAATATTTTATATTTAAAAAATAATGTACCCTTAGTTATTATGACACAGGATTGGGCTTGGGGCCATTGTCCCCTCTCGTCCTCCTATGTGAGCCGCCCCTGGTCGACAAAACAAAAATTTCACTCGCCAGATCCAAAATAATTCAACTTCCAAGGTCCTCAAAAAAAAAAAATAGGGTCTTGTATTTAGATTTTGGAGAAAGTTCCTCAAGCTGTCCTTTTGCTACAGATTTCATCAATTTGGAGTTCACAAATTGAAATGGCCAAATGGTTCTTCCACTCTGTTCTTTGTGAATTATTGGCTTTTTATAGGGAGATTAATTGATTTTCTTGGTGAAAGAGGAACCTGTGAGCTTTGTTTAAGACGAGAAGCTATTGTTTTGGATGTGGTCGTAAAGGTACTTGGTGATTCTAAAGGATCCAAAACATGCAGCTATGGTAAGTTCTTGATCAGGTCATGGCCTTGCCTTCGCTCACCGTAATGTGGGAGCAGATGTTGTATTATGGCTACTAGAACCTGGTAATTACCGGGATTTCTTATGAATTTAAAACATGGAAAGAGACTCAAAAGTCAAAATGCGGGACTTGAATGGAGATGGGTTATCCGGTTCTTGCAAGGAGTGAGTTAATTTTTAAGAATATGATATATTCCAGTTTTGACACATTCTAACATGTTTTTTAGGTCTTTTATTAATTTAAATTCCATCTATAGATTTGTTTAATTCTCTATAAAGCTTTTACAGGTTTTAGGTTGTTTTGGAATGAAAACGTGGATTTGGAGATGAATGATCATGCAAAACCTCAGACATTTTCCATCCGATGAAAGACTTCCCATTAACTGATTTTCATAAATATTGGACACTAGATAGCTACGGGAGTTAGCTTTCATTTGGAAGTGGTTTAAAGTCGATCCAACGGTGTGATAAAAAATTATGACTATATTCGTGAAGACGGTTCTATCTGGCAATAAGATGAAGTAGGTGCAGACCGTCTAGATCGATCGATCCGACTCTAAACTGCCCAAATCCGAAATTTTAGTTTTTTTTTCTAGTTCTAGTTCGAAATTTTGATTGAGCTTTTGGAACTTGTAAGCTTTGGGAGACGAATATCTGACTCTACATCTTTGAGAAGATTTATGAACCTTATGGATTTTTATTTACTGATTATGAGTTCTTTTTCATCTCCTTGTTGTTTCTCTATTTCCATGGCTGACTAGTCTCTTAGTTAGGTTTATGGTTTCAAGAGAATTTATGAATCAATGAATTAGACATAGATAGGGATTTATCTTTAGATTCTTCATCTACTGTTGATCTCAATGCTTGAACTTGATTAGCTACCTAGTTTCAGATCTTATGTTGTTTTGCGCACTGAAAGTATTTTGTTTAAAAGCCTAAAAGAACATAGATGAGTGGTATGTCCTTTTCCAGCAGAAATGCTAAGGCATTCCGTGAACCAATCAGACATGTTCGTTAATGCTTGTTTAGAATTCTAAGTTCAAACGGAAGTTTAGATACTTAGGTTGCTAGAGAAAGAACTTGATACAACGGAAGTGGATTAGTTATACATTCATGTATGAGTTTGAGAAGGTCCTTATGTATTTTCTGATTAGTTGTCTGATTCATGATCTCTAAATTTCTGAGAACAACCCTTGACCTAGCGCTTTGTTTAATTGACTTCTACACCGTTTTTATTTGCTATTTTGTTTTACATCACAACCAATAATCTTGTCTTAACTTAGTTTTATTCTTAAAGAATAGTAGTGTAATCTTTGTCCTTGTGGATTCAATCCCTACATTACTACAACATTTTTTGTGTTCTTGCAGTAGTTTATTTAGGGTTAAAACTCTATGTATCAGCACCTACCCAATTGAACTCGAAATTATACATTATATACAACTCAAAATTTTCATTTAATGTCATTCACCTCTCACGTGGTGATGCATTTTTTTTGTCACTCAAATTACTTCTATTTCTCTTAATTGAAAGGTTACAACAATACAAATTCTTTGGAAACTCGTTGCCAAGGAGTCCAAGATTGAAAACATAAGATAAACACAAAGCAATAAGCATAAGAGATAGAGAGTTACAAACATAGATTGTAACCACAAACACCTGAGAAAAGGCTAGTTCAATGGTCGATAATGACACGTGAACACAATTGATAGCTCGTATATCCTTCAAGGCAGCTGAGCATTGGAAAACATTCTCAATAATAGAGAATAATGGTGGGAAGGTTCTCTCCGATTCAGAGGAGGAAGATGAGAGTGAGCTGTCCCCAATGGAGAAAATTGGCAACACTTTCAAAACCACTTCGGTACCGAGCGATTGAAAATAGAGGCGTTGAGACTCTTTGAAGAGCAATCCTAATCTGGCGAGATAATTCCCAGTGACAGAGAGGATGAGGCTTATCCCCCAAGCACGTTGCCTATACAATGAATCTTTGACCAACAGCTAGCGATGGAAACCCACAGATGTTCCATCAGGTCCGAGGCTTTCTCAAGAGAGAGAACCTTGGTTGCAATAGACCCACAAGGTCAGATAAGAATGCAGAGCTACAAATGAAAGTTTCCCAGAACAACTTCTTTGGAGTTGGATCCATAAATGGACACCTCTAGTGAAGAGGGACTCTGAAGGCAAGGTTTTCTCTCCCGGTCCCATCGGAAGGGGAAAATGTAAGCATCATATCGTAGATGTTTACACAAGGATAAAACACACCAAAAAATATGATTATACACATCCAAGAGTAACGAACATTTAAGTTTATATAATATTAACAAGGTTTAGACATTAGATCACAAACATTTGTTCTGGTATAGAATTACATATATAACCGGTTTTCTATTAATGAAACTCTACTAGATCTCTCCTTCCTCAAGATCGTCCAGTCTCGTTGCATCAGAAATTGCTGGCTTAATCTCTTCCATTTCTGGCCAATAATCATTTCTTGAAACCAGACCTAACTCTTCAAACAACAACCAACCTCTTCTCAGAGAAGTGCTACCACAGAGGCTAAATAAATCCTTCTCCAAAATCCAGTGATTTTTCCAATCAAAATCGTAATCTTTTTTCATCTGTAGGCATGTTTACAGAATACAAAATCATGGTTCTTTAAAAAACTGCACTGCACTGCACACACAATTATTTAAAGCTCCGTGAAATTTTACCTTTTCTAGTTCAAGTCGTTGTCTCTCACGTTTTTCTTTCAACTCGGCTTGTGCCCTCACTTGTGCAGCAATCTTAGCAGCTCTCATTCCGGTTTCAATTCTAGCTTTCTCTGGATTTTTAATAAAATGTATGAGACAAAAAAAAAAGTGTTAACTCTTTTTTTACTGCATTTAGAATATGTAAATATTGTACTTTCATGTTGTGTAGTTTATCAAGATCATCTTTGTTACTCTGTCAATAAACAAGACAATAAATTATAGTAAAAACATAACCTGTTGAAAAGTCACTGGTTTGGTAAATAGAATCAAGAAAGAAATGAAACCTGTTCAAGAACGTTTCTGTTTCTTGTTTTTGGAATGACATCTGGGTATTGGTCTCTGATCATTGCAGCACGAAGAGCATTCTCAGTATGTAACGATGACAAATCAGGAATATATGTATCTAACTCTGTAGCAGTCAAGAAAATGAAGATCTTAAAAAAAAATCAAACTCGTAAAGATACACATAATTACATAATGATATAAGTTATACTGATCATTAAAACATCTCAAACATTTCAATAGAAAATTTTCCAATGTGAAACAGTCAGCTTTTGTGTTGATGCCATGTGGAGTAGTTGTTTACACAAGGATAAAACACACGAAAGTATATGATTATACACATCCAAGAGTAATGAACATTTAAGTTTATATAATATTAACAATGTTTAGACATTAGATCACAAACATTTGTTCTGGTATAGAATTACATATAACAGGTTTTCTATTAAAGAAAATCTTCAAGATCTCTCCTTCCTCAAGATCGTCGTGTCTTGTTGCATCAGAAACTGCTGGCTCAGTCTCTTCCATTTCTGGCCAATAATCATTTCTTAAAACCAGACCTAACTCTTTAAACAACAACCGGCATCTTCTCAGAGAAGTGCTACCACAGAGGCTAAATAAATCCTTCTCCCATCTCCAGTGATTGTTCCAATCAAAATCGTAATCTTTTTTCATCTGTAGACATGTTTACAGAATACAAAATAATGGTTTTTTAAAAAAACTGCACTTCACACATGGTTATTAAAAGTTTACCTTTTCTAGTTCAAGTCGTTGTCTCTGACATTTTTCTTTCAACTCGGCTTCTGCCCTAATTTGTGCAGCAATCTTAGCAGTTCCCATTCCAGTTTCAATTCTAGCTTTCTCTGCATTTTTAATGAAACGTATGAGACAAAAAAAATGTGTTAACTCTTTTTTGTTTCAATTAGAACATGTAATATTGAACTTTCACGTTGTGTTCTTTCCATCTCTTCCTTCTCTATTTGTATTTTAACAAGATCAGCTTTGTTACCCTGTGAATAAAGAAGACATTAACTTTTACTAAAACATAACCTGTTGGAAAAGTCACAGTTTTGGTAAATGGAATCAAGAAAGTAATGAAGCATCCACGTCATGCAAATGATAAGCTCCAATGCTAGCTCAGAAGCAAAAACCTAAATTCTCCAAATAATGTTACCTTTGCTTCGGATTTTCACAGCCGAGCTGACTCGAAGTCCCTGATTATGTTTCTTCATCCTCAACTGAGATTATCAAATATACCAAAATCATAGCAATAACAAAATTATTCATCATAACAGCAACCAAGTCTAAGATTCTAATCAATATTATATAAAATAAATGTTACATGGTATGTATATTTAAAATAATTTGAATTGCCTGGAAAGTTTTTTTTATTAGTTTAGTGATGGTAAAGACTAAATATTATGATTATTATCTTATGTGTATAATTAAAATGATTTGATTGGTTACATAGAATTTATTAATTGATGTGACATCAAAATTTTGATGTGTTTTACTTATCTGTATTAATGAAATAATTTGATTTGATCACAAATATTTTATTTATTTTTTAATATGGCAAGCTCACAGTAAAAGAAAAGGTTGATGTGTCATCTCAGGAGCTAGCTCATGACTGCTGAAATAAATTATTTTGTGAGCTTATCTGCATGTATAAAATAAATTTCATAAAATCAACACATTATAAAATATTGGGAGAATTTCAAAAATACCACTACAAGGGTGTCAATTTTCAAAAATACTATTAGAAAAAGTCAATTTTCATTTATACCACTATAGGTATGTATTTGATGAATTGACTTTAATAAAAATCATGATTAATTATTGGACAACTCAAAAATAACAAAAACTTAATTTTTTATTAAAGTGTAATACTCTTATATAACATTATGACTAAGATCAATTCTTTAATATAGTCCAAAATCTCATATCTTCATAATTTTAGGTTTTAGGATTTAGGATTTAGGGTTTTTAAAACCTTAACTCCTAAACTGTACCTCTTAATCCTTAAAACTATACCCTAAATCTTAGAATACTTAACCCAAAAAAAATAATTAAATTATTGCTTTGACATATTCTATAGTGGTATTTTTGAAAATAACCAAATATGAGTGGTATTTGTAAAAAGTGGTATGACCATAGTGGTATAGTGACAATTTCCCAAATATAATATTAATGCACTCAATTTAAATAAATAAAACACACATCAAATTACAAATTCAAATCTCCACGCGTGTATATGCCAGGATATGGCTCTAGTTTGTATAATAGATGACACCTAAATGAACATGATAAAATATAACTATATGTTTACCATAAAAAATAAAAGTTAATTTTGAAACGTAGATTTGTTTCCATTATATCATTTTGCCAAAAAAAAGGAGTGAAGTTTATATTTTTTTACCAGCTGTCACATGATGCAATCATGCAATTTATTAGAAAATCTTATATATGGTTAATAATAGAAAAAGAAGAAATTAGAAAACAAAACTAGTAAATAACAATATAAATCTTTTTATCTATAAATACTCCACCTATGCATATACATGCACTAACATCCTTGTTTTTATCAACTCATAGAATCAGTGTTTTCATTCAGTTTTATGGTAGGTCCAAAAGTTTTGGGAGAAATGATTTTGGGACAAGAAAATAGCATAAGATCATCGTGGAGCAGGGACGATGATCTTGCTTTTGAGAGGGCCCTTGCAACATATACCGACAAAACAGATTATCATTGGGAAAAGATTGCTGCAGTTGTTCCAGGAAAAACTCTAGAGCAAATTAAAGAGCATTACGAGGTTTTAGTTCATGATGTTATGAGGATTGAATCTGGGTATGTACCTCTTCCTGATTATGAGGTTTCAGAAGAACCAAATCGCTATTCTGGTGATAGAGAAAGAAGCATTGAGGAACGTACTAGTAACAAACAAAAACGTGAGTTTAAGCAACAAAGGCGAAAGGGGGTTCCCTGGACATCGGATGAACACAGGTTCTTACTATTCAACTTTTTTTAATTAATAAATTATATGGTTTATAAAGTTTTTAATTTTTTTTTTTGTTAATTTATATGGTTATATTGTTCTGATAGCAAAATATATGTATGTTTTTGTGATATTATTTGTTTATTTAAATACTTTTGAATTTTTAGTGTCAATAATTTTCTGAAATGATGAATCTTATGTATTTTCTTTTCTATGTACTTTTTATATTGATAATATTATGAGCTGAAATTTTTCCAATTATGTGTGTTGCCTTCTCGCCCTAATTTATTTTTTTTCTCTAAAACAGAGATTTTCTTCTTGGTTTGGAACAATATGGGAAAGGTGATTGGCGTAGCATTTCTCGTAATTTTGTGCGGACAAGAACACCATCTCAAGTTGCAAGTCATGCTCAGAAGTACTACGCACGTCATGACACAAATAACAAACACAAAAAGAGACCAAGCATTCATGACATCACTGATCCAAACTACAGAAGTATCTCAACATATCAAAGACCAATCACATGGCAAAACAAAAACAACAATGGTGCTGTTACTTCCAACATTCAAACCTCTTTGCAACCATCATTAGATCTTCCTGTCAATGGCACATCCAACATATGGAATACACAAGCCACTCAGACAAGCTTACAACCATCACTAGACAATCCTACTTATGGTGCATCCACCAAATGGAACACACAGGCTGTTTCACAACCAACAGCCAATACTCCTACATATGGTAAGCCAATAAAAAGTCAATCAATGGTTGGACCTATGTTCTCACCTTTTGGAACAGGCATGAATCAACGGGATTCACCTCACATGACCTACGGAGTTCAACATCATTCAGCACCTTACTCTTCAGTTTCAAGTGCTTCGCTCAACATGGGTTCTGTTCCAAGTGCTTTGCTCAAGATGGGTTCAGTTCCGAGTACTTCAGTCAAAATGGCTCTAGTTCCAAGTGCTTCAGTCAAAATGGGTTCAAATCCAAATGCTTCTCTAAACATGGCTCCAGTTCCAAGTGCTGCGCTTAATATGGGTTCAGGTCCAAGTAATTCGTTCAACATGAGCTCCGCTCCAAGTTCTTTACTCAACATGGGTTCAGGTCCAAGTGCTTCCCTCAACACGGGTTTAGTTCCGAATGTGTCCCTCCACATGGGCTCAGTTCCAAGTTTTCCGCATAACATGGGTTCAGTTCCAAGTGCTTCCTTCAGCATGGGTTCATTTCCATGTGATTCCCTCAACATGGATCCAGTTCCAAATGCTATGCTCAACATGGGTTATGTTCCAAGGGATTCGATTCCAAGTCCTTCGTTCAACATGAATTCAGTTCTGTACAACATAAATAATATACCTGATTCTGGTATATAGATCTTAGGCTTGTGTTGTTTTACTTTTTAAAAGGTTTAGGATGTGTAAGGGATAATTAAGATTCATCTTGTTAGTTAATGTGGATTTTGTTGGTTTTTTCATGGTTCATATGGTTAGGCTTATATTTAATAATTCTTCTCTATTTATTTTTGTTAATATTATTTGGCAATTTGCCACAAAAGATGAAATGTCATTGTTTAAGAGGTTCCATCTCAAAGTCAATCGACAGTGAATTTCCATGTCCATTATAAATTTTGACGTGAAATTCCTCACTACTTAATTTCCCTCAAGATAATAACTAGTATAGCCCATTAATGTTAAATCAAATCCCAAAAGATGATTAACACAACTTTGTTATTATGTTAAATTACATGATATTATCCTCAAATCATCATCGCAAAATGGTCCATCTATTCTTTATTTATCTTCAGTAAATCTCATTGGAAGATTGATGCATCAATCTTGTTCTCTTATTTGTTTCCGTGTGGACTCTGATATTTTAGTTTCTACTGAAAGTCGGCGGCTCAACATAACACAGGCTTTAGGACCGAACAAATTTTTGGTCCCTTCAATTTTTTAAAAATGAGTAATACTTTTATAAATTTTATAATGATTTTTTTTTTGCTTCTTTCAGTCTAATTTTTTTAATATTTTTATTATTTTATAGTTAAAAAAAATGTACCCTTAGTTATTATGACACAGGATTGGGCTTGGGGCCATTGTCCCCTCTTGTCCTCCTATGTGAGCCGCCCCTGGTCGACAAAACAAAAACCTCACTGGCCAGATCCAAAATAATTCAATTTCCAAGGTCCTCAAAAAAAAAAAATATTAGGGTCTTGTATTTAGATTTTGGAGAAAGCTCCTCAAGCTGTCCTTTTGCTACAGATTTCATCAATTTGGAGTTCACAAATTGAAATGGCCAAATGGTTCTTCCACTCTGTTCTTTGTGGATTATTGGCTTTCTATAGGAAGATTAATTGAAGTTTTTGGTGAAAGAGGAACCTGTGAGCTTTGTTTAAGACGAGAAGCTATTGTTTTGGAGGCGGTCGTAAAGGTACTTGGTGATTCTAAAAAGGATCCAAAACATGCAGCTATGGTAAGTTCTTGATCAGGTCATGGCCTTGCCTTCGCTCACCGTAATGTGGGAGCAAATGTTGTATTATGGCTACTAGAACCTGGTAATTACCGGGATATTTCCTGCATTTAAAACATGGAAAGAGACTCAAAAGTCAAAATGCGGGACTTGAATGGAGATGGGTTATCCGGTTCTCGCAAGGAGTGAGTTAATTTTAAGAATATGATATATTCCAGTTTTGACACATTCTAACATGTTTTTTAGGTCTTTTATTAATTTAAATTGCTTCTATAGATTTGTTTAATTCTCTATAAAGCTTTTACAGGTTTTAGGTTGTTTTGGGATGAAAACGCGGATTTGGAGATGAATGATCATGCATAACCTCAGAAGTTTTCCATCCGATGAAATACTTCCCATTAACCGATTTTAATGAATATTGGACACAAGATAGCTACGGGAGTTAGCTTTCATTTGAAGTGGTTTGAAGTCGATCCAACGGTGTGATCAAAAATTATGACTGTATTCGTGAAGACGGGTCTATCTGGAAATAAGATGAAGAAGGTGGAGACAGTCTAGATCGATCGATCCGACTCTAAACTGCCCAAATCCGAAATTTTGGTTTTTTTTTCTATTTCGGTTTGGTTTCGCCTTATTTTGACCCAAGACTTGGTTTGACCTATTTATTTTATTTTTCAGCCATTGTTTAGGCTACACTTTATTTTGTTCAGACTTTTGAGCTTTTGGAACTTGTAAGCTTTGGGAGACGAATATCTGACTCTACATCTTTGAGAAGATTTATGAACCTTATGGATTTTTATTTATTGATTATCAGTTCTTTTTCATCTCCTTGTTGTTTCTCTATTTCCATGGCTGACTAGTCTCTTAGTTAGGTTTATGGTTTCAAGAGAGTTTATGCATCAATAAATTAGACATAGATAGGGATTTATCTTTAAATTCTTCATCTACTGTTGATCTCAATGCTTGAACTTAATTAGCTACCTAGTTTCAGATCTTATGTTGTTTAGCGCACTGACAGTATTTTTTTTAAAGGCCTAAAAGAACATAGATGAGTGGTATGTCCTTTGCCAGCGGAAATGCTAAGGCATTCCGTGAACCAATCAAACATGTTCGTTAATGCTTGTTTAGAATTCTAAGTTCAAACGGAAGTTTAGATACTTAGGTTGCTAAAGAAATTACTTGATACCACGGAAGTGGATTAGTTATACATTCATGTTTGAGTTTGAGAAGGTCCTTATGTATTCTCTGAATAGTTGTCTGATTCATGATCTCTAAATTTCTGAGAACAACCCTTGACCTAGCGCTTCGTTTAATTGATCTCTACACCGTTTTTATTTGCTATTTTGTTTTACATCCCAACCAATAATTTTGTCTTAACTTAGTTTTATTTTTAAGGAATAGTAGTGTAATCTTTGTCCTTGTGGATTCAATCCCTACATTACTACAACATTTGTTGTGTACTTGCAGTAGTTTATTTAGGGTTAAATCTCTCTGTATCAGCACCTACCCAATTGAACTCGAAATTATACATTAAATACAACTCAAATTTTTCATTTAATGTCATTCACCTCTCACGTGATGATGCATTTTTTTTTGTCACTCAAATTACTTATATTTCTCTTAATTCAATGGTTACAACAATACAAATTCTTTGGAAACTCGTTGGCAAAGAGTCCAAGATTGAAAACATAAGATAAACACAAAGCAATAAGCATAAGACATAGAGAGGTTCAAACATATATTGTAACCACAAACACCTTAGAAAAGGCTAGTTCAATGGTCGATAACGACACGCGAACACAAGTGATAGCTCGTATATCCTTCAAGGCAGCTGAGCGTTGGAAAATATTCTCAATAATAAAGAATAATGGTGGGAAGGTTCTCTCTGATTCAGAGGAGGAAGATGAGAGTGAGCTTTCCCCAAGGGAGAAAATTGACAACACTATCAAAACCACTTCGGTACCTAGCGATTGAAAATAGAGGCGTTGAGACTCTTTGAAGAGCAATCCTGATCTGGCGAGATAATTCCCAGTGACAGAGAGGAAGAGGCTTATCCCCCAAGCACGTTGCCTATACAATGAATCTTTTGACCAACAGCTAGCGTGGAAACCCACAGATGTTCCATCAGGTCTGAGGCTTTCTCAAGATAGAGAACCTTGGTTGCAATAGACCCACAAGGTCAGATAAGAATGCAGAGTTACAAATGAAAGTTGCCCAGAACAACTTCTTTGGAGTTGGATCCATAAATGGACGCCTCTAGTGAAGAGGGACTCTGAAGGCAAGGTTTTCTCTTCCAAGGAAGAGGAAATGAAGGTGGTAAGTGATCTCTCCCGGTCCCATCGGAACGGGAAAACGTATGCATCATCACGTAGTTGTTTACACAAGGATAAAACACACAAAAGTATATGATTATACACATCCAAGAGTAACGAATATTTAAGTTTATATAATATTAACAAGGTTTAGACATTAGATCACAAACATTTGTTCTAGTATAGAATTACATATATAACAGGTTTTCTATTAAAGAAACTCTACAAGATCTCTCCTTCCTCAAGATCGTCGAGTCTCGTTGCATCAGAAATTGCTGGCTCAATCTCTTCCATTTCTGGCCAATAATCATTTCTTAAAACCAGACCTAACTCTTCAAACAACAACCGACCTCTTCTCAGAGAAGTGCTACCACAGAGGCTAAATAAATCCTTCTCCAATCTCCAGTGATTGTTCCAATCAAAATCGTAATCATTTTTCATCTGTAGGCATGTTTACAGAATACAAAATCATGGTTCTTTAAAAAACTGCACTGCACTGCACACACAGCTATTTAAAGCTCCGTGAAATTTTACCTTTTCTAGTTCTAGTCTTTGTCTCTCACGTTTTTCTTTCAACTCGCTTGTGCCCTCACTTGTGCAGCAATCTTAGCAGCTCTCATTCCGGTTTCAATTCTAGCTTTCTCTGCATTTTTAATGAAACATATGAGACAAAAAAAAAAGTGTTACTCTTTTTTTACTGCAATTAGAAAATGTAAATATTGTACTTTCACGTTCTGTTCATTCCATCTCTTCTTTCCCTTTTTGTAGTTTAACAAGATCATCTTTGTTACTCTGTCAATAAACAAGACATTATATTTTAGTAAAAACATAATCTGTTGAAAAGTCACTGGTTTGGTAAATAGAATCAAGAAAGAAATGAAAACTTATTTTTGGAATGACATCTGCGTATTGGTCTCTGATCATTGCAGCATGAAGAGCATTCTCACTATGTAACGATGACAAATCAGGAATATATGTATCCAACTCTGTAGCAATCAAGCGAGTGAAGATCTTAAAATAAAATCAAACTCGTAAAGATACACATAATTACATAATGATATAAGTTATACTGATCATTAAAATATATCAAACATTTCAATAGAAAATTTTCGAAAGTTAAACAGTCGGCTTTTTTGTTGATGCCGGGTGGAGTAGTTGTTTACACAAGGATAAAACACACGAAAGTATATGATTATACACATCCAAGAGTAACGAACATTTAATTTTATATAATATTAACAAGGTTTAGACATTAGATCACAAACATCTGTTCTGGTAGAGAATTACATATAACAGGTTTTCTAT
Organism: Cardamine flexuosa; assembly: GCA_963555745.1. NCBI lineage: Eukaryota > Viridiplantae > Streptophyta > Magnoliopsida > Brassicales > Brassicaceae > Cardamine > Cardamine flexuosa. The sequence continues at coordinate 3,573,320 of OY743218.1, forward strand.
TAAAGAAACTCTTCAAGATCTCTCCTTCCTCAAGATCGTCGAGTCTTGTTTTTAACTCTTCAAAAAAGTGTTAACTCTTTTTTTATTTCAATAAGAACATGTAAATATTGAACTTTCACGTTGTTTCTTTCCACTCTGCCTTCTCTATTTGTATTTTAACATGATCAGCTTTGTTACCCTGTCAATAAAGAAGACATTAACTTTTAGTAAAACATAATCTGTTGGAAAAGTCACTGTTTTGGTAAATGGAATCAAGAAAGTAATGAAGCATGCACGTCATGCAAATGATAAGCTCCAATGCTAGCTCAGAAGCAAAAACATAAGTTCTCCAAATAATGTTACCTTTGCTTCGGATTTTCACAGCCAAGCTGACTCGAAGTACCTGATTATGTTTTTTCATCCTCAACTGAGATTATCAAATATACCAAAATCATATATGAATAACAAAATTATTCATCATAACAGCAACCATGTCTAAGATTCTAATCAATATTATATATAATAAATATTATGGTATGTATATTTAAAATAATTTGATTTGCTTGGAAAGTTTTTTTTATTAGTTTAGTTATGGTAAAAACTAAATATTATGATTATTATCTTATGTGTATAATTAAAATGATTTGATTGGTTACATAGAATTTATTAATTGATGTGACATCAAAATTTTGATGTGTTTTACTTATCTGTATTAATGAAATAATATGATTCGATCACAAATATTTTATTTATTTATTAATATGGCAAGCTCACAATAAAAGAAAAGGTTGATGTGTCATCTCAGGAGCTAGCTCACGACTGATGAAATAAATTATTTTGTGAGCTTATAGGCATGTATAAAATAAATTTCATAAAATCAACACTTTATAAAATATTTGGGAGAATTTCAAAAATACCACTACAAGGGAGTCCATTTTCAAAAATACTATTGGAATAAGTCAATTTTCATTTATACCACTATAGGTATGTATTTAATGAATTAACTTTAATAAAAATCATGATTAATTATTGGACAACTCAGAAATAACAAAAAAAAACAAAATTAAAATGCAACACTCTTGTATAACATTTTTATTAAGATCAATTCTTTAATATAGTCCAAAATCTCATATCCTCATAATTATAGGGTTTAGGATTTAGGATTTAGGATTTAGGGTTTTTTAAAACCTTAAATCCAAAACCCTAAACTGTACCTCTTAATCCTTTAAAATGTACCTCTTAATCCTTAAAACTATACTATAAATCTTAGAATACTTAACCCAAAAAAATAATTAAATTATTGCTTTTGACATATTCTGTAGTGGTATTTTTGAAAATAACCAAAAATAAGTGGTATTTGTAAAAAGTGATATGACCATAATGATATTAGTGACAATTCCCCAAATATAATATTAATGCACTCAATTTAAATAAATAAAACACACATCAAATTATGAATTCAAATCTCCACGCGTGTATCTGTGAGGATATGGCTCTAGTTTGTATAATAGATGACACCTCAATAAACATGATAAAATATAACTATATGTTTACGATAAAAAATAAAAGTTAATTTTGAAACGTAGATTTATTTCCATTATATCATTTTGCCAAAAAAAAAGGAGTGAAGTTTATATTTTTTTACCAGCTGTCACATGATGCAATCATGCAATGTATTATAAAATCTTATATATGGTTAATAAAAGAAAAAGAGGAAATTAGAAAACAAAAAAAAAGTATATAACAATATTAATCTTTTTATCTAGAAATACTACAGCTATGCATATACATGCACTAACATCCTTGTTTTTATTGACTCGTAGAATCAGTGTTTTCATTCAGCTTCATGGTAGGTCCAAAAGTTTTGGGGGAAATGATTTTGGGACAAGAAAATAGCATAAGATCATCGTGGAGCAGGGACGATGATCTTGCTTTTGAGAGGGCCCTTGCAACATATACCGACAAAACAGATTATCATTGGGAAAAGATTGTTGCAGTTGTTCCAGGAAAAACTCTAGAGCAAATTAAAGAGCATTATGAGGTTTTAGTTCATGATGATATGAGGATTGAATCTGGGTATGTACCTCTTCCTGATTATGATGTTTCAGAAGAACCAAATCGCTATTCTAGTGATAAAGAAAGAAGTATTGAGGAACGTACTAGTAACAAACAGAGACGTGAGTTTAAGCAACAAAGGCAAAAGGGGGTTCCATGGACATCGGATGAACACAGGTTCTTACTATTCAACTTTTTTTAATTAATAAATTATATGGTTTATAAAGTTTTTAATTTTTATTTTTTTGTTAATTTATATGGTTATATTGTTCTGATAGCAAAATATATGTTTGTTTTTGTGATATTATTTGTTATTTTTAAATACTTTTGAATTTTTAGTGTCAATAATTTTCTGAAATGATGAATCTTATGTATTTTTTTTCTTTTCTCTGTACTTTTTATATTGCTAATATTATGAGCTGAAATTATTCCAATTATGTGTGTTGCCTTCTCGCCCTAATTTATTGCTTTCTCTAAAAAGAGATTTTCTTCTTGGTCTGGAACAATATGGGAAAAGTGATTGGCGTAGCATTTCTCGTAATTTTGTGCGGACAAGAACACCATCTCAAGTTGCAAGTCATGCTCAGAAGTACTACGCACGTCATGACAGAAATAACAAACACAAAAAGAGACCAAGCATTCATGACATCACTGGTCCAAACTACAGAAGTATCTCAACAAATCAAAGACCAATCACATGGCAAAACAAAAACAACAATGGTGTTGTTACTTCCAACACTCAAACCTCTTCGCAACCATCATTAGATTTTCCTGTCAATGGCACATTCAGCATATGGAATACACAAGCCACTCAGACAAGCTTACAACCATCACTAGACAATCCTACATATGGTGCATCCACCAAATGGAACACACAGGCTGTTTCACAACCAACAGTCAATACTCCTACATATGGTAAGCCAATAAAAAGTCAATCAATGGTTAGACCAATGTTCTCACCTTTTGGAACAGGCATGAATCAACAGGATTCACTTCACAGGACTTACGGAGTTCAACATCATTCAGCACCTTACTCTTCAGTTTCAAGTGCTTCGCTCAATATGGATTCAGTTCCAAATTCTTTGCTCAACATGGACTCGGTTCCAAATGCTTCGCTCAACATGGGTTATGTTCCAAGGGATTCGATTCCAAGTGCTTTGTTCAACATGGTTCCGTACAACATAAATGATATACCTGATTCTGGTATATAGATCTTAGGCTTGTGTTGTTTTTATGTTTTAAGGTTTAGAATGTGTAAGGGATAATTAAGATTCATCTTGTTTTTTGATGTGGATTTTGTTGGTTTTTTCATGGTTCATGTGGTTAGAGTTATATTTAATAATTCTTCTCTATTTATTTTCGTTAATATAATTGGCCACAAAAGATGAAATGTCAAAACATGAAATGTCAATGTTTATGAAGTTCCATCTCAAAGTCAATTGACAGGGGTCAAATATAACCCTAAAACTACTCTCTCAAATTAAGAGGTCAGTTGCAGCACTTAGGGGTCGAATTCGCAAGGACTCTGAAAACTCACACAATAGACGGACAGATTCGAATTAAGCTAAATCAAATAAATAAGAAACTAAAAGAAACAATGCAAAAAAAAAAGTAGCAATTTAACGGGATTAATTCAAGTGATTAAAAACGCTAGACCTAGGGACATCAATCATGAAAACTCAGGAAAGTGAACTGGACAGTTCGTAAATCAAGTCTAAAGTGTTTGTGCGGTTCTTAAACTCGTAACACTAATATGATATCTCATCCAACTCTCGCTGCGACGACATCTATCCTCTAAACAGAAGCAAACCAAATATGTTTGCAAAATTCCAATAAATAGAGTCTATCTAACGTGCGGGTACGATATGTTCACAAGATTCCTAAACCAACTCTCGCTGCGAAAAGGCTATTTGCTCATCTAAGATTGGGTCGGGGTATCAATAGCACTCTCGCGCCTACCAATAATCCTATGCTACCAGTATAAAGGTGATCCATCTGAAGACTAGTGTGATAATCAAATCTAGATGAAGAACATAATAGATAACTTAACAAGACTATGCCCAATTCAACAATCCTTCATAAACCCTTTTGAAACCCTAGATCTAACAAGGTGACTACTCAGACATAGAAGATGAAACACAAATCATTCTCTGAATAATACTCATAAAATTGGAAATAAGAAAACAAAGGGAGTTCAGAATTCTTCTCTCTACAAAGTTTTTAGATATGAATCTTCTCTCCAATAATCTCCTTGAAACTTACAATAAACTTAGCACTTCTCAAAAACTTTGAGAATCACAAAACTTAGTCTCTGGGACTTCTAAGCATAGTTTCACCTAAAATCACGACTAGGCATGAAGTATAAACTTTGGGAACTTCTGGGGCAAAATTGTAATTCTTAAAACTTGATAAAACTCAAAGGTGTCATTATCATCGTTGTTGTGTCAACCGACACAGATAGAGCCTGTCGATCAACGTGGACAGAAATATTCGTCTCCTTGTTGATTTGCTCAGCTACAAGCCTCCAAATGCTCCAAAGTGTTCATCAGGATCCAATCCGTATTTGTACCTAATAAGACTCAATATATATACATAAGACTCTAAAACCAATACATATATCATGTCATAAAACCATAAAATCCATGATATATCAACTCCCCCAGACTTAGCTTTTGCTTGCCCTCAAGCAAAACAGAAAACCAAACCAAGGAAGTAGTTTGAAAATCGCGAAACTTATAACTTCATAAGAACACCACAATCACATTCAATATAGTGAACCACTAAAAATCCTTACTTAACAAGATCCAGACCACCATGTACTTCATCGCAGGCACTCGCAGCATTCCTAATTTCCACCACAGTTTACTCAACATAATCCAACAAACAACCTTCATCGATGTTTTTTTATCCTACCAACAGTTTCAGTGTCAAGGATCTTCTAGATTTATAATCGTATTTCACTATAACAAACCAGCCATTATCAACTTTATTGGTACTCGTTAAACTCTCCCAGACTTATTATTTATTATTACTCTTTTTTTTTATAAGGATTAAATCCATAACTTCAGAGATTATAAACAAATGGTCATCGGAAGTTTCTTCCTACCGTTTATAATCCATGTGTGATCTTTTCATTAGAATAAACAAATGGTCATCGGAAGTTTCTTCCCACCGTTTATCCTAATGACAATCATCTCACCGTTACAAATTCAGAACTAGGGACAATGGAGAGGAGTACCACATTTAAATCAAACAGGCCAGAGTGTCAAGCTTATACAAAAAAATCAAACCCAACAAACATCAATTCCATCAATAAAATAAAATACTTAGCTCGGATCTAGGACGTTGGACACATGGGGATCTTAAACAATCTGACTAGCCATTGAGTTTTCCATTAGTCTCGGATTCAGGTCACGATATAATCAAATGGTCACATGACAGCTTACTGTAAAGTGTGGTTGATTCCTCGGTAACATCATTGTTTCTGGAGAAGTTTTGACTCAATAAAACAAAGGTTTTGAAAATAAAAGAAAAATTGGGACTGACTCTCAAAAGAATAAGTAGAGTTAGTAACAACCTCCCCCAGACTTAAACTACACTGTCCCCAGTGTAAATAAGCCTAAGGAAAGTGATAAAAAGACATAAAATTGAATAGAGATTGAACTGTTATGTTTTGAAAAACGTGACCTGAGATGGTGTGTGCATGTCGACCAACATACACCCTGCATGTCGATCAACATCAGCAGGAATGTGATATTCCAAAATTTCTGACACCATTCAACTGATCATTCAACTCGTTTTCTGACATTTTAGACCTTGATTAAGAGCAAAACATGTCAAATAACAAGCAAATATATAACATAAAAGAGTTCAACAATATTCCATAGAAGTTAGAAACAAAAATAGAAGCAAAAGAAAAAATAAAAATGTCTCAAAGGAATAAGAAAAACTTGAAACCAAATGTCTGAAAAGTGACTAAACAAAGTCACCATCAGAACACTGAGAAGTCTGTGGATCAATGAGAGGGCTGAGGGGTCACTAATGTGGGGAAGACGGTCTAGCACAAGCAACACTCGAAGCAACAAGCTGCCACATACTCCTCATAGTACTCACCATGTACCTCCTAAAAGCAGGATCATCATCCTCATAACAATCTGGAGGTTTTGGAAAAACGAAATTTGGGGTAGAAGTATCCTGAGATGGCGGCACAGAATCATCCTTCGTAGCCAAAGGCGCAGCACTAGATGAAGCTCCACGTCGAAGCTTGCGGCTTAAACTCTCAATCAAAAGCGACTCATCTGGCGTGAAGAACAGCTTGGTGTGATCCTTCTTGATCCGAAAATCCATGTTGGGCAGTTTCACAGTCTTCACGGAACCGTCTTCATCAGTAAACACCCAGATGTTGTTGGGCTTCATCCAAGTCACATGCTTGAGATAATCAAGGTCAATGGAAATGTAATCGGACTTCCTCGAAGCGTTGCATAAAATGATACCAAAGTAGCTGAAGATCGGAGTCAAAAGGTTCCCAACATGCTCAAACTGCTTCTTACCAAAGGCTTTGGTCTTCAGAGATACCAAATGATGAGCAAACACAGCACCCAAGTTCAGATCAAGGTTGGGTATAGCACAACTCCAAGTCGCAGCCGGAAACATGCGATGAACACCAAGTAAAAGGAGCATAAGGTCGGACTTCCGAGCCTTGTTAGGGTCAGAACGGCACAAGATAGTGCATACCTAATGGTGGGGTGACAGACATCTTTTTGGGTTGAAGATCTGGTATCATACTCACCATTCCTGATGTGGGACCAAAAAGTCTTGATATCTGCCCACTTGGTATCCATAATGGCATGAGTAGCCTCTCTCCTAAAACCGTACAAGTCACAAACATCTGTGAGAGTGATCCTATACCTCACACCCTTACACATGAAGGTAAGCACTCCCTGCTGTGCCACCTTGGCACTCTCATCATCATAGTAAACTCTGCAAGAAGCTAAGAACTGGCGTGCCAAATTCGGATAGAGGGTGTGTGGCGTGGATCCCATGGTACCTAAACCCATCTCTATAGTGATGTTGTTCACATCATCATTAATGTCCAAAGCCAGCTTAGAAGTGAAGTCCTCTAACCGAGTAGTACGCATATCAACTCCTTGCCATGCGTTATAGAACAGCGTATCATACTCATCCCAATTCTCTGAAATCGGTCTCTGAGTACATTCAGCCTTAACTGTCTCTGTCTTTGGATCACTATCCCAATAACGCTTCATTCTAATCAACTGAGACTCAATCTTGGGCCAGGGAGCGCAAGATGTGAGCATTAACCGGGAAATCGGAGGTAGGTGTGGTGGCGATGATGGTGGTAGGAATAACTCCAGCACAAGGCTCATCATCAGTAAGTTCAACTTCCTCTCTACGGGTGCGCTTGTTCCTCGAAGATCTCCTAGTAGCCATCAGCAAAACACAAGAAATCGCAAAATCAGTCCATATTCAGAATTCGTGGGAGCGTGTCGACCGACACAGGTGAACTATGTTGACAATACGATGCCAAATCGTGTATACTTATGAAAAACAAAAATTCCAAACAAGATCAATGTCAAATCAGGATTAATACTGCACAATCATCAAAATTAACTATCAAATTCAAATCTATAATCATCAATTCATCATTTAATCAACCCTAAATTCTGAATTTACAATAGGATTAGTGCTAGGTTTTATCAAAAGAAATTCATGACTCTTCAATCAATTCAACCTAGATTAACAATATTCTACACTTGATTCCTTCTAAATTCATCCTAATCAGTCAAGATTAGCAAGCATTAAGAGTGAAATCGGAATTCAAAAGTGAAAATAAAACCCTTAAAATTTTCAAAATTGGGATGGAGATTTGAAGAACATACCTTTGATTTTGAATGAATGTATGATATAGGAGTGTAAGGAAAAGAAATCTCTTGAGTTTAGAAGCAAGAATCGAATGATTTGGTGACGAACTCAAAGATCACGATTTTTGTTTTATATAAGCATATGGGTTTTGCCAAAAGGAAAAGGAGAAGTGGAGAAGAAAAAGGAAATTTGGTATTTATCATAACCTCGGGTCCGTGTCGACCGATACAGGGTGTGTGTGTCGATCGACACGGACAAAAACCTTGTGTTCCTTCGTCGAAAATTTACGTAAAGCTTCTCTAATTCATGAGCAATCCATCCAAATTTGTCATTAATCACGTCTAATTCCTGAGACAAAACAAAAACAAAGAAAAATTAGTGAAAAGACACAGAAAAACATATTTACAGACTCACCAGTGGGTTGCCTCCCACTAAGCGCTTATTATTAGTCAGATAGATGGAGATTCTCTGGATGAATCCGAAGGTGGTGAAGATGAAGTCTTGGAGCCGAGATCATCCTCACTTAAGTCAAGCATCTTGGGTTTCAGAATCCTATTCATCATCTCATCCATCGCGGCTTGTCCTTTAGCCTTAAACTTGGGTGATAGCTTTAATCTTGGCAAATGGTCTTGAACCACTTCCATACTGAAGCTATACTCAATAGTATCATCAACTTGCCTCACAGGAGTCAAAGTCATAAGGGCCTTCACAGTCACTGCTTTTCTCTGCGGTTTCTTCTTCTTACCCGCAGCTTTGGATTCTTTGCAGTGAACTCCTCAGAGTGAATCTCATTCACTTCTTCAATAACAACCTGAGGACTCCACATCACATATCCTTCCGGATTAGCATCATAGAATACATCAGGATCAACGTGTCTCAGAGAAATCCTGCTACTCTAGAAATCAAACATAGCTCCAGCAGTAGCAAGGAATGGTCTACCCAAAATCAGTGGCATATCGGAACCAATGTCCGTCTCAACAACATGGAAGTCACAAGGAAGCAGACAGTCACCAACATGAACTCTCAGATTCTCAATAAAACCCATGGATTTCTTCAGAGAAGCATCAGCCAAGGTAATCTCTATTGAAGATCTCCTCATATTGCTCATTCCCAACCTTATTACAATGTCATTTGACATGATATTAATACTAGACCCAGTATTATAGAGTGAATCAGTGAATTTAACTCCAGCAATGGAGCAAGGTACAGCAAAACTTCCAGGATCTTCCAACTTAGGCAATTTTTGGAGATAGATTCTGTCGTGAAGCTGAGCATGTCGACAGACATGGCCAGATGCCTGTCGATCGATTTGCTTGGAGTCAGGACCGTCCTTAGTCCTGACTTGCATCAAATCTTCTGATATGTTGGGTGGTGTCGACCGACACATGGGGGTTGTGTAGATCGACATGAGTTTCGTGATGAGAGTCTCAACTTTTTCCTTAGCTTCAGACTTCTCCAGAACCTCTTCTTTGACCTTTCTCTTGACCATATCTCCCCAGGACATAACAGCAGCACAAGAGTACTTAGGATTAGTATCAGTACTTCCAGGTAAGACGCCATCAGGGCGTTTAGTGTTCACAGCAGATTGTGCAAACTTAGTATCCAACCTCTTAATGTGGTTGTTCAAAGGCTCATACTACCCATTAAGATTTGCATATAATGCATCTATCTTACCATTGAAGTCTGCTGTCATCTCCTGTTGTCCCTCAAGTATTTGATCAAGCATATCCTTCATCTTAGAATCCGCAGTCCTAGCAGGTAGATTATGGTAAGTGGAACTTCCGAAGTCCCTAGTAAAACCACTGGTGTTCCTCTAAGCATCCTAAACCACAGGTCTGGGCATAAATCCAGAAGAGTTCTGGTTGTTCCCGTAGTTGTTCCTCTGATTGTTGTAGCCCCTGAAGTTGCCTTGAGAATTGTCAAACCTTTGGCCATTAAAACCGGAACCATTCACATAGTTCACATCCCCTTTAGTAGCTTCTTCTTCAGCTTCAAAAACCTCAACCTCTTGAGCAAAGTGAACCGACTTCTTGTTCACTAGAAGGTTATGCATAATATCCAGCTTTGCCTTGACTTCCGTCATCTGATTATTGTTCAAACCAGCAGCTAACTTCTTCCTCTCAAAATCAGCATTTTTAGTACTACTACTAGATGCCAAGTTCTCAATCAATTTGATAGCTTCCTCTGGTGTCATAGTCTTGAAGTTACCATTACTAGCAGCGTCCAAAGCAACCTGATACCTCCAATCAATTCCACAAAAGAAGGTCCTAATGAGCTGGACTTCAATATTATGGTGCGGACAATATCTTCGATACCCCTTGAATCTCAACCACGCAGCTTTCAGAGTCTCTGCAGGTCCTTGAGTAAACAGAATAATCAAATCCCTCAAGTCCTATGTCTTAGCATCATCATAAAAGTTGTTCAAGAAAGCTGTCTTGATATCCCTCCAAGTGGTTAAGGAACCCGGTTCCAACTGTTTTCAACAATTGAGCTGCTTCCCCAGCAAGAGAGTATGGGAAAAACTTGCAGAATAGATAGTCTTCAACACTCCATTGGCTTTAATACTCAAAGCCAAGTCTTCAAACTTCTCTATGTGGTCCATTGGATGTTCTGCAGGATGAGCATGGAAAGTGTGTTACCCCACAAGAGTGTAGCATTGGGGTTACAACTCAAAATCATTCCTCTGAAAAGTAGGAAGACATATAGCAGACCTGTTGGAGTATTCTTCCCACAGTTTCAATCCTTGCATCCAAGTTATCCTGACCATTTCCATCGTCACCATGTCGACCGACACCATTGTTACCCCGTTGGTCGACGTGACAAGTGTTGTCAACAGCTTTGACAATGGGGTTCCCATCAGCATCAAGTTTCAGACCTTGATCATTATACTGGTTGCCCTCTTTATCATGTAAGATCCCAGTAGTATCTCTCTCAAGCACAATAGTTCTAACCATCCCTGATTTCTTTTGTGCTCTGTGATTAGCTCTCTCTAACCTCCCAATCTCCTCAGTAGCAACTAATTCTTGGCTCTTGTTGCTCCCAAGATTCATGCACCTAAGATAAGAGAAAGTAGAGATGTAAGTAACCAAATAAAAAAAAAATCTAGACTAAATTCTAACTGAAATCTAATGGTGAATTTAGAGTCCCCGGCAATGGGGCCAAAATTTGACAGGGGTCAAATATAACCCTAGAACTACACTCTCAAATTAAGAGGTCAGATGCAGCACTTAGGGGTCGAATTCACAAGGACTCTGAAAACTCACACAATAGACGGACATATTCGAATTAAGCTAGATCAAATAAATAAGAAACTAAAAGAAACAATGCAATAAACAAAATAGCAATTTAACGGGATTAATTCAAGTGATTAAAAACGCTAGACCTAGGGACATCAATCAGGAAAACTCATGAAAGTGAACTGGGCAGTTCATAAATCAAGTCTAAAGTGTTTCTGCGGTTCCTAAAATCGTAACACTAATATGATATCTCATCCAATTCTCACTGCAACGACATTTATCCTCTAAACAAAAGCAAACCATATCTCTTTGCGAAATACCAATAAATAGAGTCATTATAACGTGCGGGTACGATATGTTTACAAAATTCCTAAACCAACTCTCGCTGCGAAAAGGCTATTTGCTCATCTAAGATTGGGTCGAGTATCAATAGCACTCTTGCGCCTACCAATAATCCTATGGTACCAATATTAAGGTGATCAATCTTAAGACTAGTGTGATAATCAAATCTAGATGAAGAACATTATAGATAACTTAACAAGACTATGCCTAATTCAACAATCCTTCATAAACCCTTTTGAAACCCTAGATCTAACAAGGTGACTACTCAGACATAGAAGATGAAACACAAATCATTCTCTGAATAATACTCATAATACAGGAAATAAGAAAACAAAGGGAGTTCGGAATTCTTCTCTCTACAAAGTTTTAGATCTGAATCTTCTCTCCAATAATCTCCTTGAAACTTACAATAAACTTAGAACTTCTCAAAAACTTCGAGAATCACAAAACTTAGTCTCTGGGACTTCTAAACATAGTTTAACCTAAAATCATGATTAGGCATGAAGTATAAACTTTGGGAACTTCTGGGGCAAAGTTGTAATTCTTGAAACTTGATAAAACTCGAAGGCGTCATTATCATCGTAGTTGTGTCGACCGACACAGATAGAGCCTGTCGATCGACGTGGACAGAAATATTTGTCTCCTTGTTGATTTGCTCAGCTACAAGCTTCCAAATGCTCCAAAGTGCTCATCAGGATCCAATATGTGTTTGTACCTAATAAGACTCAATATATATACAAAAGACTCTAAAACCAATACATATATCATGTCATAAAACTATAAAATCCATGATACATCATCAATCAACAGTGAATTTTCATGTCCATTATAAATTTTGACGTGAAATTCCTAACAAATTCCCCTCAAGATAATAACTACTCCAAACGATACTTAACAAGTTAAATCAAACCCCAAAAGATACTTAACACAAGTGAACACAACTTTGTTATTATGTAAATTACATGATATTATCCTCAAATCATCACGGCGCGCAAAATGGTCTATCTATTCTTTATTTATCCTCAATTATTCTCATTGGAAGATTGATGCATTTAATCTTCTTCATATATCTCTGTTTTATGTCTCTTGTTCTCTTATTTCTGTTTCTGTGTGGACTATGTTATTTTTGTTTCTATTGAATGTTGTCGGCTCAACATAAACACAGGTTCTAGGACAAGAATAAATTTGAAATCCCTAAAATTTAAAATTTTAAAGTTTTTAATTTTTTTTTTTACTAAAACAATTTTTGGTCCCTTCAGTTTATTAAAAATGAGTAATATTTCTGTCAATTTTATAATGATTTTTTTTGTGCCATCACCACCTCTCGCCCTTCTATGTGAGCCGGCCCTGGGTCAACAAAACAAAAATCTCACTCGCTAGATCCAAAATAATTCAATTTCCAAAAAAGGCCTCAAAAATATATTTTAGGGTATTGTATTTGGATTATGGAGAAATTTCCTCAAGCTGTGTCCTTTTGCTACAGATTTCATCAATTTGGAAGCGCAAATAGCCAAATGGGTCTTCCACTCTGTTCTTTGTGGATTTTTGGCTTTCTCTAGGAAGATTAATTGATGTTGTAGGTGAAAGAGGAACCTGTAAGCTTTGTTTAAGACGAGAAGCTATTTTTTTGGAGGCGGACGTAGAAGGTACGTACTTGGTGATTCTAAAGGACCAAAACATGCAGCTGTGGTAAGTTCTTGATCACGTCCTGGCCTTGCCTTCACCTCACCAGCTCACCGTAATGTGGGAGCAGATGTTGTATTGTGGCCACTGGAACCTGGTAATTACCGGGATTTTTTTCTTCTTTTAAAACATGGAAAGAGACTCAAAGTCAAAATGCGGGAGTTGAATGGAGATGGTTATTTTTCTTTTTGAAGAGAATGTAAAACTTATTCAAACAAAAAAAAAATGATTTTACATCAAATGCTTCTTCTATTTGAGCTGTTTTAAAGAGAAAACATTAATAGCTTATAGGATTCTTGAAGAAAACCAGAGTTGAAGAGAACCATCTAAGTTATGAACTTGTAAATAAGAACATCGGTTACAAATCTGTTTATCGAGTACTGCTGAAGTTATCCGGTTATCCGGTTCTCGCAAGGAAAGAGTTAATTTTTAAGAATCCTACCCAGTTCAACTCGACACTATACATTAAATACAACTCAAATTTTGCATTATGTCATTCACCTCTCACGTGATGATGCATACGTTTGATAATTAAGTGTCATTTCATGCCCAGTTAATTAAATGTTTATTTTGACTCGAAAGGATCAAGTATTTCTGTAAATAAATGGCTTCAAGTGTACTGTTTGATTGATATCCTTTTATAGTTTTGCAAAATCAGTTAAAAATTTTGTTGTGTACAGTGTACCAATTAACCACCTCATTTTGGCATACACCAAATTCACCAAATTATATGCTTTCACATCACGTGAGTACAAGTATGTTATATAGATAAGTGTTAACACTTATATATGCAATGTTGCATGATTTGCGTTCCAACATAACAGGCCAAAGAATGCGTGAAGATGACAATGCCAAAAACCTAATTTTATAAAGGGGTCGATTTTCAAGTATATTAAAACCTAATCCTTCTTTGGTTTCTATAGTGTGTAACCAAATTAAATATACTAATATGTTGAAAAGAAAAGAAAAAGGCTAATTCTAGCTAGCAAGTGTGTGTTTGTGAGTACAGATTCATAATGGTATATGCGTTAGCAAAAAAAAACTAAATAGAAAATCCCACTAAAAAAAACTTTCAACTTTCATGGATTTCAAACTAAAATTTTAACTGAATTTCATTTATAATCCAAATGATAATTTGGTGCGCAAGGCGAGCGATGGTAAGGGAAACAGAAATTTATCAATTAATGCTAACTCGTAAAGATACACTTAATTACATAATGATATAAGTTATACTGATCATTAAAACATCTCAAACATTTCAATAGAAAATTTTCCAATTTGAAACAGCCGGCTTTTGTGTTGATGCCGGGTGGAGTAGTTGTTTACACAAGGATAAAACACACGAAAGTATATGATTATACACATCCAAGAGTAACGAACATTTAAGTTTATATAATATTAACAAGGTTTAGACATTAGATCACAAACATTTGTTCTGGTATAGAATTACATATAACAGGATTTCTATTAAAGAAACTCTACAAGATCGTCGAGTCTTGTTGCATCAGAAACTGCTGGCTCAATCTCTTCCATTTCTGGCCAATAATCATTTCTTAAAACCAGACCTAACTCTTTAAACAACAACCAACCTCTTCTCAGAGAAGTGCTACCACAGAGGCTAAATAAATCCTTCTCCAATCTCCAGTGATTGTTCCAATCAAAATCGTAATCTTTTTTCATCTATAGACATGTTTACAGAATTACAAAATCATGGTTCTTTAAAAAAAACTGCACTGCACACATGGTTATATATAATTCCATGAAAATTTACCTTTTCTAGTTCAAGTCGTTGTCTCTCATGTTTTTCTTTCAACTCGGCTTCTGCCCTAATTTGTGCAGCAATCTTAGCAGCTCTCATTCCAGTTTCAATTCTAGCTTTCTCTGCATTTTTAACGAAACGTATTAGACAAAAAACAAAAAAAAAACAAAAAAAGTATTAACTCTTTTTTTTACTTCAGTTAGAACATGTAAATATTGTACTGTCACGTTGTGGTTTTTCCATCTCTTCCTTCTCTATTTGTATTTTAACAAGATCAGCTTTGGTACTCTGTCAATAAACAAGACATTAACTTTTAGTAAAACATAACCTGTTGAAAATTCACTATTTTGGTAAATAGAATCAAGAAAGTAATGAAACCTGTTCAAGAACGTTTCTGTTTCTTGTTTTTGGTATGACATCTGCGTATTGGTCTCTGATCATTGCAGCACGAGGAGCATTCTCAGTATGTGATGACGAAAAATCAGGAATATATGTTTCCAACTCTGTAGCAATCAAGAGAGTGAAGATCTTTAAAAAAAATCAAACTACTACACAAATTTGATTGAAAACGTAAGAGATGAATAATAACTTACTATTATCCAATAAAGCAATACCTGAAGGTTTATCACGTTGAGACCTAACATAACCATTGCGATTTAGATTTGACTTGCTCGCCCTTGAACCTGAACCTGAACCTGAAGTGTTCTTTCTTTTACAGTCCTATTTTAACATGAACAAGGAAACATGAAGTTTTGTTTTTAGTGACACAAAACTAAGACGAAACTATATTTGTCAAAAATCAAGTCTTCATATACCATTATTGTAGAAGCATCACTTCTAGATGAGTTGAAGCATATGCAAATATTTCTACCACATTTACATGATGGAGTTCGAGATGAGCCTGCACGTCATGCAAATAATAAGCTCCAATGCTAGCGATCAGAAGCAAAAACCTAATTCTCCAAATAATGTTACCTTTGCTTGGGATTTTCACAGCCGAGCTGACTCGAAGTCCCTGATCATGTTTCTTCATCCTCAACTAAGATTATCAAATATAACAAAATTATTCATCATAACAGCAACCAAGTATATGATTCTAATCAAATAAACGTACCTGTGAATCTTTTCTGATATGTCCTCTCAATGGCTTAGGCAGAAGAGAAATCTTTTCAGACTTCTCTTTAGATACTTTTGGCTCTTCCACAAAGGATCTTCTAGATGACGTTGATGCGTCACGGCTGCTTATAGAACTTTCACAACCTTCAACTCTTGATAACTTGGAAACATTCTTCTTCTTGAGTAATTCCCATCTATCCTCAAAAACCTCCTTAAGCTCCTTTGCATGTTTATGAACCCAATTGTCTTTAGGATTGTAAATCAACGCATTGTTAAACGTCATTCGAACATCAGCTGCAACCTCATCAACATAGCTATACTCGTTTTTCAAAAGCTTCGACTTGACTGTGCCTAAATCCATAGGTTCGATATAACCGAGAAATAATCCGGAACCTTCAGCTTAACCGGATCAACGGGAACATTAAAGACCCAACCAAGAGGATGATCCATCAAATATTTTAACAATACTAAAGATTGACTAGACAAGACACAATCTAGTTTTGGTTTCTTTTTTGCACGAATCTCTTCCTTAAACTCATTAGGTATACGTTTCTTGAATCGATCTTCTTCAGGACCAAACTGAGTCTTCAGTTTGGTTGATGGAACCATTACTGCTGAACCGTAAGAACCTGTAAACATATACAATTAAACCAACTGAAAATTAGGGGGTTTTGATTCGCCATTACACAAGACTCGAAATCAGGGTTTTATTTTATATATACATCAATTAAATCTTTGATACTTATTTATATAGAACAATACAATCAAATAGATACAACAATTAGATATCAAATTCTGACAAAATCTTGATAAATCTAGGTTAAAATCCTCTACAGTTAATGAAGAACAATAAGGGTTTGAAAAAATTGATAATTTCCCGATCATTAAAACATTGAAAAAGGAAGAAAATTTTACTTTTAAGAAAGGGTTTTTAGTAATAAACCCCCCCCCCCCAACTAAAGAATTTTAGTGAAAAAACCCCTCAACTTTAGATTTAATGAAAACACCCCTCAACTGTAACTCTGTTAGTGAAAAAACCTCCGTTAACAGTTCCGTTAAATTGTTCTAAAATTAAAAGAGTTTTTAGTAATAAAACCTCTCAACTAAAGATTAATCTTAATAAACCCCTCAATTATAGATTTAATGAAAAAACCCTTCAATTTTAAATCCATTAATGATAAACCCCTCCTCCCATCTATTGTCCATTAATTAATCTCAATTTTTTTATTTTTTTATCAAAAATAACATGACATGTTCTAAAATTAAGATGAGATGTTTCTTAATTAGAATGACATTTTATAAAAGGTGTTGTAAAAATGAAAAAAAAAATATGTCGTAAAATGTAAACAACATTTTGTAGAATGAAAACGACATTCTAAAATGAAATCATATTGTAAAATCATATTGAATCTTATCTTCCTAACCCACCCAATCTGCCACCAGGAAGATCATCAAAGAAACAAAAGACCACCCAATGAATGTTGTTTCCATTTTACAATATGTTTTCATTTTAGAATGTCGTTTTCATTTTACTACATGTCGTTTACATTTTACAACATGTCGTTTACATTTTACAACATGTTTTTTTCATTTTACGACGACAGACCTTTTATAACATGTCATTTTAGAATGTGGTTTTTATTTTAAAACATCTCATTTTTATTTTAGAACATGCCATGTTATTGTTGACATAAAGAAATTAAAATTAAGATTAACTAATGGACAATAGATGAAGGGGTTTTTATTATTAAATGATTTAAAGTTGAGGAAGTTTTTCACTAAATCTATAATTGAGGGGTTTTATTAAGATTAATCTTTAGTTGAAGGGTTTTATACTAAAAACTCCTTTCATTTTAAAAAGTGTTTCAAAATTTAACATAACCATTGACGGAGAGGTTATTTCATTAACGGAGTTCAAGTTGAGGGGTTTTTTCATTAAATCTATAGTTGAGAGGTTTTTTCACTAAAATTCTTTAGTTGGGAGGTTTTATTACTAAAAACCCCAAAAAAAAAATATTGACACAAGACTAATAGACGTGACCACATGGACAAGCAAACCCTCCATTTGAAAATAAAATTCTTAAAAGGTTAAAACAAATTGCCTCAAAAATGTTATATATAATGTGTTACAAAACTATGTATTAAGTCCAAGGAAAATTTGGTCAACGGTAAGTAAATCAAGTGTTTGTCTTCTTTACGTTCAAGCATAGTGATATGAAAAATCAAAATGTAGAACTTTGATACGCCATAAAAAGTTTATAATCAAAATATAAATTTTTTTAAACGAAAAGCTTAACATAATATCAAACCGCTAACGACCACTTAGTTTTTTCACCAAAGCATATGGTTATACGATGTTTATCATACTGGAAAAGAGAGTATGAGAAACACAAAGCAAAATCACATTCAATGTAGTTCAATCCACAACGGCCACAATTCTTGGATTTGGTAAAAGAGAAGAACCAATTAAAGGATGAGAATCACTTTGCTGAAAAGTGTTAGGAAGATATAGGATAAATACATATAATGTCTTAGATAAGGATGAGAATATTGATGTATATCAACTATTGTGTATATAAGGGAAACTCTCCCTTCGTGAATGAACAACACATTCAAACCTTCTTGTGCCAAAGTTTATATGGTATCAGAGCAGGTTTTTCAAAATTAAAATTCTTTTAAAAAAAAAAAAATTTCAAACTTTCGTGAGTGTGTGAGAAAAGAGAGTGCATCATGAGTGAAACCGAACAAGCTGTTGTCTCTTCCAAAACTGAGCACGTGATGGGGTCACCATACTATCTCCATCCCTCTGACAATCCAGGATCTGTGATCTCAGGAGTTCAGTTAACTGGAGAAAACTATGGCGAATGGGCAACCAAACTTGAAAACGCTCTAAAAGCAAAGAAGAAAACTGGGTTCATCAATGGAAAATTTAAGACACCAGGTGAGGATTCTGATGAACTTGAACAGTGGCAAACGGTTAATGCCATGATAGTTGGCTGGATTTGTGCATCGATATCACCGAAAATCCGTTCGACGGTGAAATTCACATCGGACGCATCCAAACTCTGGAATGATCTCAAGAGGAGGTTCTCCATCGGTAACGCAGTTCGCGAATACCAATTGAAATCGGAGCTTGCCGCGTGTTGACAAGAAGGACTTTCGGTTCAAGACTATTTTGGTAAGCTCTCGTCTATGTGGGAGGAGCTAAATAATTACAAACCAGCTCATCGTTGTACCTGTGGTGGCATGGAGCTGTATGACAATGAAAAAGAAGATGAACAAGTCCATCAGTTTTTGATGGATTTAGATGAAGTAAGGTTCGGTAACGTGTGCACCAACATTATCGGCACCTATCCGTTACCTGATCTAAATCACGTCTACTAGAAGATAGTACGTGAAGAACGAAGGATCAACTCTCTTCGTAATGATGTAAAGTCTGAAGCTGTTGGTTTTGTCTCGAGATTGGACTCCAGATCTGAATCCAGTGTAACAACAACACCATTAGCAGCTGCTGCACGAACTCGGGATAGATCCATGGTCTGTTCTCATTGCGGGAAACAAGGGAACGAAAAGAAAGATTGCTGGCAAATCGTTGGGTTTCCAGAATGGTGGGTTGAGAGAAACCAGAATTCATCTCAACAAAGCACCTTTCAAGGTAATAATCAGGCAGGACGAGGCAGAGGAGGCTGTGGCCAGTTTGGAAGAAGCAGGGGCAGAGGCACGTATCGGTCTGATGCTGCTCAAGTTCCATCTGTCACTTCTCCACTTCCAACTTTCACATCAGAATAATGGGCCTCTCTCTCACAAATGCTTGAACAACAACAACGCACAACCCCGGCTCCAATCCCCGATAGACTATGTGGTAAGGATCAAACAGGTGATGTTACTCTTGATTCTGGAGCATCACATCACATGACAGGTGATGGTGCCCTTCTTAAAAATTTGCAAGATATTACCTCGTCGGATCCGGTTCGCCGATGGCAGCTGTAATTTTTCTGTGCAAAGCGGTGTGTTGTATCTCTTGGATAAAATCAAACTTCTGAATGTGCTACTGGTCCCAAATTTGAACTGCACTTTGATATCTGTTTCTAAACTTCTTAGGCACACTCGTTGTTTTGCGATTTTCACAGATACACTTTGTATATTGCAGGACCGTTTTACGAGGACCCTGATTGGAGCAGGTGAAGAACGAGATGGTGTTTATGTTTATCGGGATGTGACTACGATTCGTGTGAACAAGGCACAAGCTTCTGAAGATCAAGCCTTGTGGCATAGGCGAGTAGGACACCCGGCTTTTCAAGTTTTATCTTTTTTACCTATGGTTTTTGGTGTTAAAAGCAACTCTGAATGCTTTGGAGGTTGTGACATTTGAAAAACAGGTGAAAATAGTTAGAAGCAATAATGGAACCGAATTTTTGTGCCTATCGAAGTATTTTGCAGAACAGGGATTCATCATCAGACCACGTGTGTAGCTACCCCCCCCCCCCAACAAAATGGAAGACTGGAACGGAAGCACCGTCACATTCTCAACGTTGCTCGGTCCTTTATGTTCCAAGCAAACTTACCAAAAAAATTCTGGGGCGAGTGTATCTTAGCAGCTGCACATGTCATAAACCAAACTCCCTCCACAGTGCTTGATGGGAAAACTCCTTATGAGATTTTGTATGGAAAAACTCCATCCTATGATATGATAAAGACAATTGGTTGCCTCTGTTTTTCGCACAAGTTGGCAAGAGATAAAGATAAATTTGGAAAGCGCAGTAGGAAGTGCATATTCATTGGATACCCTTATGGAAAAAAAGGGTGGAGAGTTTACGATACAGAAAATAATGATTTCTTCGTGTCTCGGGATGTTGAGTTTCACGAGAATACGTTTCTGTATCATACAGAGACAATTGCACCGGTTCCAGTTTCCGCACCAGTATTGGATCCTGTGATATTTGATGATTCTCCGGTAATGATTGCTGGAGACAGGGGGAGTCCGAGTACAGTGACTGTAGAAAATTCGACTCCTTTGGTAGTTGAACCAGCTCCTTTGGTAGAAACCACGACCCCTTTGGTAGTTGAACCTGCTGGAGCATTGGTAGATAAGACAGTGAAAAAACTTGGAAAAGGATGTCGAGAAAAGAAGCCATCTGTTTGTCTAAAAGGATTTGTTACTTATAATGCCACAACTATTCCCGATAAACATACACCCATCGTCGCTTCTCCTACTCGACCAGCGGTATCCTCGACGGTTCCAGGTAATATCGAGTATCCCATTAATGACTATATCTCTGATGAAAAATTTTCTGAACAGCATCGAGTATTTCTCGCGGCTGTTAGTGCTGGTGTCGAACCAGTTTTTTACCATGACGCAGTAAAAGATGCTGTGTGGCGAGATGCAATGGCCAAAGAAATAAAGGCTTTGGAAGACAACGACACATGGACGTTGGTGACACTTCCACAAGGAAAAAAGGCTCTTGGCAGCAAATGGATCTATAAGCTAAAGTATAATGTTGATGGTTCTGTTGAACGGCACAAGGCACGACTAGTGGTACTAGGTAATCTTCAAGTTGAAGGAAGAGATTTTAATGATACTTTTGCACCTGTGGCGAAAATGACCACTGTTAGAACCTTATTGGGAGTGGCTGCAGCACGAAACTGGGAAGTTCATCAAATAGACGTACACAATGCATTTTTACATGGGGATCTCGAGGAAGAAGTGTATATGAAAGTTCCACCAGGCTTTCATACTGATGATCCAACTAAGGTGTGTCGCTTAAAGAAGTTGTTGTATGGCCTCAAACAGGCACATTGCTGTTGGTTTGCTAAGTTATCCTCGGCGTTACTCAACTATGGTTTTCAACAATCCTACGCAGATTACTCACTCTTCACGTTTCTCAAAGGTGAGAAGAGCATACGGGTGTTAATATATGTTGATGATTTAATAGTGTGTGGAAGTGATCTCTCGATGCTGGAAAAATTTAAAGCCTACTTAAGCAAATGTTTTCACATGAAGAATCTAGGGAAACTCAAGTATTTCCTCGGAATAGAAGTTTCACGTGGTGCAGATGGATTTTTTTTGTCACAAAGGAAGTATGCTCTAGATATTATTGCTGAAGTTGGAGCTCTAGCCAGTAAGCCAATCTCGTTACCAATGGAACAAAATCACACTTTGCTTGGCGATGAGGGTGAAAAGTACGGGGATCCCACTCAGTATCGTCGCCTTGTAGGCAGGTTAGTCTACCTAGCCGTGACACGTCCTGAGTTAGTCTACCCGATTCATGTGTTAACTCAGGTCATGCATGAACCACGCCAAGTACATTGGGAAGCAGCGATACGCATAGTCCGATATCTAAAAGGGAGTCCCGGCCAAGGAATCTTGCTTCGCGCATCTACAGGCCTCCAGGTCATGGCGTTCTGTGATGCAGATTATGCGGGCTGTCCAATGACCCGGAGGTCATTAAGTGTGTATGTTGTTATGTTGGGCGGATCACCTGTTTCGTGGAAGATGCGGAAGCAGAAAATGGTCTCTCATTCATCGGCTGAGTCAGAATACCGAGCTATGTCTGATGCAGTTAAAGAACTCAGATGGATCAAATCTCTTCTCGAAGACCTGGGGGTGTCTCACGATGACCCAATGACTCTGTTTTGTGATAGTAAGGCAGCAATGTACATCGCAGCAAATCCGGTGTTTCATGAACGTACAAAACATATTGAAAAGGATTGCCACAGTGTTCGCAAGATATAGGATAAATACATATAATGTTTTAGATAAGGATGAGAATATTGATGTATATCAACTATTGTGTATATAAGGGAAACTCTCCCTTCGTGAATGAACAACACATTCAAACCTTCTTGTGCCAAAGTTTATAGAAGGATCAAAAATAGAACCACATCACATATCTAACTGAATACCGTAACCTATATGGCTGAATCCGCTAGGGAATGCAGTTCTGGCAGAAGACTCGAAAACAACGTTATATAACTTATGTGTGATTATCTAGAACATGCCGTTAATTTCAAGGAATATTAAGCACATATGAAATGAAGGATGAAATTCCAATCCACAAGTATAATACCAATCCAATTCTGTTAGAAGGATGTGTGTGCGGCAATGCATGATCTCATCACAACATTAAAGGGTTCAACATCTTCCATCATCTCGTCGGATTCATCTTCTAGTTATTTTCCATCCCATACATCCCCTCTTCTAGCACATCTTGAATTAACGACAAACACTTGAGGAAAAAACGAGCAAAAATAAGATCCCACTAATCTTTTTATGACAAACTCTACATGTGTGCAGGTTTCTGCGGGGAATGTGGTTGGAGCTGAGGAACCGCTGCATCGTTCACAATTATTCATCAGTAACTGAGTAAAAGGAAATTCAATAATCAATAAATGGTTTCATTTATATTGAGTAAAAGGAAATTCAATAATCAATAGATATCCTGTTAAAACTATAAATAACATGATGATGACACGTATCGGTTGGTTAACTAGATTCTGACATGTGTAATTTTTTTTTGGTAATTATCTTAGCTTAATTAAAAGTAAAAACCAAAACAATAAAATTAAATACATGATAAAATTGGTATTTTTACTTATTTTTCGAATAGATATGTTAAGTTTTCAATAAAATTTGAACTTTTTTTTTTAATTTATATTTTTCACAAACTTTTAAATAGTTAAGCCGGGAAAAACTTATTGAATATAATCAAACCAAATTTAATATACTAATTGGTTAAGTTAGAGAAAGAGCATCTAATGTATGAAATGTTAGTAGTACTAAAATGAGATTCAAGATAAAGACTAAACAATTATGTGTTTTTATTTAACATAATTTTCATATAATAGACGTAAGATAACAAATTGGTTCGGAAATTGTATATGATTTTAGGTTTAGGAAAACATATAGAGAAGAAAATCTAAGAGAATAGACAATAAAAAGTGTGTAAATAATTTCTTCCAAAGGGATTACATCATAATCTCTCCCTTCCCAAAGAGAGGAGTTTGAAACAAGTGACATATATCCATTTTGAGAGAGCTGATTACATCATAACCATTTCTCATGTACAAATATGGATACGAAGGAGTAAAGAAGATGGTGGAGTTTCTATTAGAGATTAAAAATAGTGTGATGGATAAGAATCAATTGACAAAAAGTGAAAAAAGCCATGAAAATCAATCATTTTCAAGTATATAGCTCAAGATATATATATTAAAAAATATTAAGATATTTCACTTATAACAAATTTTGATCTAATGTTTCTTAAATTAAATTTATTTTAATATTTAATAACTCGTTCATCGGACGGGCCATAATCTAGTTAGTCAGTGGAAGCCCCCTTGGCCCATTGGTTGACCAAGGATTCATTAATGCTTCTACATCATGAGGTCTGGGGTTCGAGTCCCAGATATTGTGATTTATTAATCAATTTGCAGATTAATGGAGGCAAGTTTACTGGAGATCTCCAGTGATGCACAATTAAAACCGTTCACCGTGATTCTACGCAGAAAAGGGAGGATGTCCATCAAGAGCATGGAGAAAGAAGTATTGTCTGTCGTAAATCTAATAAGGGTCGGAAAGGATTGTCATGGTAGAATCGTCTATGTAACAGTTCTCATAATTTGCAAAAAATAATAAATCTAGATGACAACAAAAAATCTAGTTAGTCATAAAGTTATTATATCTTAGAATTTTACCCCAGTAATTCTAAGATATATTCTAATTAATTAATTTTATAAAACCTACCTTTTATCCCGGGTCATGCATTATATTACCTTTTATCCCTGGTCAATAAATCCTAATCCCTTCTTATACCCAAAAAAAAAAAAAAACCCCATTGAAAAAGAGAAAAGAGAAAGATGGATTGCTTCACAGAGGATCTATGGGCGATTATACTTTCGAGATTACCTCTAAAAATCATCACAACTTCGAAACTGGTTTGCAAGCAGTGGAAATCAATCGTGGAGTCTCCATATTTTCGTGACCTGTTTCAGTCTGTGCACCAAAACTCTCACTCTTCTTCATGGTCGCTCATGTCTTAAGATGATGGGACAGAATTCGTTGCTCACTACAGATGCAACACTTGGGGACTTGAACGATCTCTGGGCTCTTACATCTCGTCTTTCCTAACCAACAAGTTCAAGACTCAGAGAGTCAAATACAAAGTCTGGTCTTACACAGACGTTGGGTTGATATTGATCAGCGAAGCCAATTACTGGGAGACGAAAAGATCTTTGTACGTGGCTAATCCAGTTTCACAGGAATGTGTACAAATCCCTTCTCGCAAAGAATATTCCGAGCCCCAGGGAATTGTCACACGAACTGAGAACGGTGTCTTTTTGGATTACAAAGTTGTTCTGCGGAACTTAGATGAATGCTCAACTTTGTTGATATATTCATCTGAGACAGGTTTGTGGAGTCTCATCAGTTTCCCTTTGTCTTTGTCCTATCTGGTATTAGATTGTCCCATTAGTTTGGACGGAAATATCCATTGGCTCGCATTCGATAGTCACAGAGAAGATTTTGTTGCATCCCTCGTCAATGTCTACTCCACTGGTACGGGGTCTGTTCAATCTCGGATTACGCCTTACCCTGATTTAGGAAAACGTCTCAGATTCAAAAGAACTTTCACAGCTTGTCAAGGATTTCTCATGTATATGAACATTGTCTCTGTACCCAAAGCTGATGGAAGTTTAGATGCTATTAGCTTGTGCAATGGAATATATGAGCTCCACGGTGAGTTGAAACGTAGCAGAGACGGTCACATTCTGAGTTCCGTTGAATGCCGTATTCCAGTGAGAAGAGTTTCCTAAACATTTTCACACTTTTTTTGGTTTATTTTTTAGTGTTCTTATTTGGGTCTTGAGCTGCACTTTCCTTCTGTATCTCTCTGTCAATGGCTTATTGACAAAAAACATTTGTTATTTCTAAAAGAGTTTCTTTGTTTTTACAAAAAAAAAAGTTAATCGTTTAAACACAAGAGCTGATTGAGACAATGAAAATACACAGCATAAGCTTTTCTCAACACTCAGCCTCCACAATATACATATAACAGCAGTAAGGTTCATAGAAAACAAAAGTTGTAGGGCAATTTCCAAAAATAGCACAAAATGAATTTTTTGTTTCATAAATACCACTCTATTTTTATTTTGGACAAAAATATCATTTTTACTAAAAATTATTTTCTTTCTATAGCACAAAATCTCCTACTCTCATATTTTTAGAGTTTAGGGTTTTAAAACCCTAAATTCTAAGCCCTAAACCCTAAATCATATCTTCCATCCCAAACAAACTATACCATGAATTGTACAATACTTAATCCAAACAAAAGAATTTAAACTTTGTCTTTTATAAAAATGTTATTTTTGTCCAAAATGAAAATGGAGTTCTATTTATTGAACAAAAACTTCAACTAATGTTATTTGAGGGAATTTCTCAAAGTTATATATGTTTTGTTGTTCTTTTCACATAAAAGAATTTTGGAGAATTGTATGGTCTCAATTATTTGTGGTTGAATTTTTTGCAAAGTCTTTCGAATTACTCTTCCATTTTTTTGAGGATTCTAATATTTTCTAATACAGAGAGTATGCGATTCCTTCGTCTATTTTTTTTTCTTCAATACCAAGAGATGTTTAAACCAAAACATGTAATATTAGTTTCGTTTCAAGCATCACTCGAACTAACGACCTCTAAGTTTTGCCTAGGATCTTAATTTAGCAGTTGAGCTAACGACACTTGATTTCATCTATCTACTTTAAAAACAGCATTCACAACAAAATGCCTCTAGGAATTGGTGTAGCTCTACGGTGAGTTGGAAGGCAGCAGCTATAGTCGCATTCGGAATACAACTTTTCGTTTACCTCACTCATTCTCCCACAATGGCTGTATTGGATCCTGGGGAGAAGAGTTTATACAAAATATTTGCTAGTCATAAATTTATTTTAGAATTTTACCCAATTTTCTTGATGCATATTAATATACTCTAACTAATTTATTTTATAAAATTTATGACTCAAAACATTGACATTAAGTTTAATAGCCATTCGATACACAAATCATACTCCCTCTGTTTTACAAAGATCCTATTTCTAAAATTTTCACAGTTTTTAAGAAAATCTTTAAAATGACAATTATAATCTTACATTTATTGAGTAATTAATTTTAAATTTTAAATAAAAAAAACTAAATAAGAGTATGAATGGAAATATAAAGATAATTATGCATAGAAAAGAGAGAAATATTATCATTTTGAAACAATTTTTTTTTTTAGAAATTATATCTTTTAGAAACGGAGGGAAAAATAATCAACCCAAGCGCACCCTCACCCCCACGTGATTACATCAACAACTTGCTCATCCAAGTAGCACACAATTTTATATTTTACAATCTACTTGTTGAAAATAATACTTTCCTATATCCTCCTACCTTAATTTAATCCAATTATATAATGTTCACATGCCATATTCATCGCAATGCGACGACTTCGAGTTCAATATATACGAGATTAGTTTCTTCTTGCCATTTTTCAAGACTCAACATGGCTACTTCTAAAATAACATTCAGTATCATCGTTTTACTTTTCGGGCTCACTAAGAAGTTATCTGCCGTATCAAGTAGTTGTAATTTTCCGGCAGTTTATAACTTTGGAGATTCAAATTCTGATACCGGAGCTATCTCTGCCGCTATCGGAGAGGTTCCTCCACCGAATGGTGTTGCCTTTTTTGGAAGATCTGCCGGAAGGCATTCCGATGGCCGTCTCATTATAGATTTTATAAGTAAGAATCTTTTTCAATTTTATCCTTATTAAGATTCAACAAACTATGTCCATCATCAACTTAAGACTACACTGATTATGTGATTTTGTATTTTAATTTCGGGAATGGAAAATAAGAGAAATATTGTGTTGCCTATTTGATAACATTTAGCTTTATATAAACACATTTTCCTCTGGTTACTGAATCGATTTTGGTAATATATTTGTTTTGATTTTGGGCAGCTGAAAATCTCACGTTGCCGTATCTAACACCATACTTGGATTCGGTTGGAGCTAATTACAGGTATGGTGCTAATTTTGCGACTGGCGGTTCTTGCATCCGCCCGACGGTTGCTTGTTTTAGCCCATTCCATCTTGGGACTCAAGTGTCCCAATTTATTCACTTCAAGACGCGTACCTTGTCTCTCTACAACCAAACTAATGGTAAGTTAAACCGGTTAAGTCATACAAATTACCAAACCGATATTTAAAATTATTATCAGTCCTATCTACATATGTACGTTCTTTTGTGAAAACTTCATTTAAAATTCGTTTCTTACTTTAGGAAAAACACCATTCTGCAAAGGAGTCCTTGCACGGCCAAAAGATTTCTCAAAAGCTCTTTATACGTTCGATATTGGCCAAAACGATCTTGCGATCGGGTTCCAAAACATGACAGAGGAACAACTCAAAGCAACTATACCCTTAATCCTTGAAAACTTCACCATTGCTTTAAAAGTAAGTAGCTAAGTTATGGTTATGGACTTTAAAAGTAAGTAGCTAAGTTATGGTTAATCATGATTACAATGTATTTTGTTTGTTTCCTTAGTTGTTGTACAAAGAAGGAGCAAGATTCTTCTCAATTCATAACACTGGACCGACAGGCTGTTTACCGTATATTCTGAAATCTTTTCCCGCTACACTGCGAGATCAGTACGGTTGTTTGAAGCCTCTGAACAATGTGGCAATTGAGTTCAACAAGCAACTCAAGAAAAAAATCTTTGAACTAAACAAGGAGTTAGCTGCGTCTCTCTTTACTTACGTTGATGTCTACTCGGCCAAATATAACTTAATCACCAAAGCAAAGAGTCTCGGTAAGCACTAAACCAAAAACCAATTACACCAAAATTTCATATTTTTCGATTAGAGCTAACCCATCTCATGATTACAGGTTTTGTTGATCCTTTTGATTATTGTTGCATTGGGGCGATCGGCCGCGGAATGGGATGCGGAAAGACAATATTTCCAAATGGGACAGAACTTTATAGTTCTTCTTGCAAAAACCCCAAAAATTTCATAAGTTGGGATGGCATACATTACTCCGAAACCGCAAATATGCTAGTGGCAAACCGAATCCTGGATGGATCGATATCCGATCAACCTCTCCCAACCCAAAAAGCTTGCAAGCTAACGAAAAATTAAGTTGTCGAAATATGAATTAATGAATGTAACGTAACAAGCATAGTTTTTATCTTTGTTCATGTTTATTTTACTTTGTAGTGCTTTCGAATACACGCAATAGAACGCACCACAGCCAGTAAGATACAAAGGATGATCATGACCAGGCATCTTCATTCGTCTAATCACATTCCTGTTTCCCTCATCATCGGACTGATTTGAGTTTACACTATCTTCATCAGAGAGCTCCTCCAAAGGACCATGGTGGGTTATTTCCTTATAATTAGGGGGGTGTATTCAACTTGACATTTGGAGAGATTTTAATTAAATAGATAAATCATGTATTATTGAAACATGAATTTTAAAATATCATTTAAAATTCAGTGTTATTGGATTAGTGATTTCAAAATATACAATCATATCCACTGTTATTGAAAATAATTTGAGATTTGGATTTAAAAGTTTCAAGTTAGATTTCATGGGATTTCTTAGTTAAAAATACAAATATCCAAATCCCATGGTTTTAGGTGAGATTCCAAAAAATTAATAACAAAACTCCTAATTCACCAAAATTCAACAAAATCATTTCAAATTTCATTAAAACTCAAATCACATCAAATATTGATTCCAATACACCCCCCCCCCCTTAAAGTAGCAAGTGTCCCTTTAAGGTTTCATTTGTTTAGACAGACATTTAAGTTATTATTTTTCAGTTCAGCTTTTAATGTGGTTTTAGAATTAAGAGGGAAAAAGAAAGATGAGAAAACCAGCCGTTGGTTTCTTCACTTCTGTAGAAGTGATCTACCCAATGTCTTTATGAAATTATTTATCATCTCTTATAATAATATATACAATACTTTACTTTAGTTTATTACTTTCTCCAAAGTTTTTTTTGTCTCCTTTAACTCAATTGAAATTTTGCTTCATTTTTTGGCACGGCAAACAAAAAATATAAATAAAATATATAACTAGTTTGTTTTTGCTTAAAAAACTTTAAGGAAAAGTATTAATGAACTAGGAATTTGAAAAAAATCAAGTTTCTCTCTCCTAATGCAATTTTCTTTCTCTCAAAAGAGGAAAGTTGACTTCCTTCGCATCTTACCTCCAGCATCTCTCACGGCGTCGGAACCCACTCCCAGTCTTGCCTTCAGGCCCTCGCCTCCTTATGGGGAAGCAAAAGTCACAGAAATCAAAGAAATTGCCAGTCGGTTCAAGCTCTCCGTCGAGCTCTTCCTCATCGGACCGACCGGACTCAGCGGCTCTAGTGGAGAAGAATGAACCGCCCCCTGGGTCGATTAACTCTCAACATCCACCCCTTAATGCCTCAGTTACTGTTAATTTGACAAGCTCAGCCATTGTTACTACTCCCAAGAGCTCAGCTTCGCCAGATCTAGAAGGGTCAATAAAGATGAACCAAGATCTGACTAAAGCTAAGACTCAAACCATTGATGCCTCAGCCATCGTCCAGATGAATGGCTCAGCCATAGAAGCAAACCCTAGCTCTGCACCGACAGATCTAGG
Source organism: Cardamine flexuosa (assembly GCA_963555745.1). Taxonomy (NCBI): domain Eukaryota; kingdom Viridiplantae; phylum Streptophyta; class Magnoliopsida; order Brassicales; family Brassicaceae; genus Cardamine; species Cardamine flexuosa. Next base: position 3,604,039 of record OY743218.1, read on the forward strand.
AAAAGAATGTGCAGCCGGAATACTGGAAAGTTAAACCAACCCGATAAACCTGCGGACCTAAACACTCCATCAACGGCCGCAGGGGGAAACTCGTGGACAGAGCTATTCAAAGGATCCAAAAAGTAACTATCAAAAAAGGGTACGGCCTTCATACTGCCCTCGGGAGAGGCCTGGGTGAAGATCCCAAACTCAGTCATACAAAAGCACAAGAAATCGTGGGATTCATTTATCATAGGACAGTTCTATGCGGATCCTCCACCTCAAACTCTAATTCATACAATTGTCAATGGAATATGGAGCAAGCAATTCAAGGACATTTCAGTATCAAAGATGGAAGGAAACGCATTCTTGTTTTGAATCTCAAATGTCCAGACACGGAGAAGATTTCTAAACCAAAGACTTTGGCAAATAGAAGGCCAGACAATGTTCGGGGAGAATTGGGAACCGGGAATGATTTCGACGAAGCCAGAGTTGTCATCAGCCTCTATTTGGCTAGAACTTAGAAATATGCCTTTGTAATTCTTCAACGAGGATGGATTGGAGAGGATAGCAAGTCTGGTCGGAGACCCAAAGTGTCTTCACCCATCCACAGCCAATAAATCAAATTTGGAGGTAGCAAAGGTCTTCACTTTAATCGACCCAAGATGTCATCTGCCTGAAGCGGTTAATGTTCAGTTTGAGTCAGGGGATATAGCAAGAGTCACCGTTTCCAGTCCTTGGATGCCACCAATCTGCTCACACTGCAAAGAAATAGGCCATAGCCTAAAACGATGCAGGACTGCTCCACCGACCTGCACAAATTGTCAATCCACAACTCACAAGAATGATACATGCCCCATAATCAAAGGAAATGGCGTGAGAAAGCCTATTAGGCCTAAACGCACAACTAGTGTGGCAAATACAGATGACACGGAGACACAAGAACAAACCAGTCTAAAAGCCACTGTGGATACAAGTGCACCAAAAGCTATCACTTCACTCAAGCAGATTATCCCTCTTTCGAGAAACAAAAATCTCAGGGAAAGAAGTAACAGTAAGGCAGATGGCAAATGTATTATGGGAGTAACCTCAGATTTGGATAAAGCAAAGCCTTCTGAGGCTGAAGCCGACTACTCTGATATCCCGTCAACTGAGGAAGAAGAAGACAATGAGGAGGAATGCCCATCAGATGAAGAGCATGAATACTTGGAGGTTGTTTCAAAGAAATATCGCAGAAACAACAAGGGCATTGGCCCTCAACTCCATTAACTGTCTATGCTCCATTAACTGTCTATGTATAGAGACATTTTTTGCTGGAACATCTGCGGGTTTAATAAGCAATCCCATAGAAGCGGGTTCAAGAAATGGTGTACTATTAATAAGCCATTATTCGGAGGTCTCATAGAGACACATGTTAAGCAGCCAAAGATATCAAAATTTGTAAATACGCTTTTCCCTGGTTGGAATTTTGAAGATAACTATGCATTTTCAGAGTTAGGGAAAATATGGGCTCTTTGGCACCCCAGTGTAAAGGTCGTCATCCTGCTCAAGTCACTTCAGATAATAACATGTAAGGTCCTGTTTCCAGGTACCTCTTCTTGGTTCATTGTCTCTTTTGTCTATGCTTCAAACGAAGAAACTATAAGGAGAATTATTTGGAGCGAGATCATTGCAACTACCTCGCATCCGACAGTCCTGGGCCAATCGTGGGGTTTGCTTGGAGATTTCAATCAGATACTAAAGGCTGACGGGCATGCAGGCAGGTCAAATCTAGACATGGATCGTGCAATGCGAGACTTCAGCAATACTCTATTGGACTCTTCTCTATCCGATTTAAATTACAGGGGCTGCTCTTATACATGATAGAACAAAAGAAGGGTAAATCCGGTGGCAAAGAAGTTAGACAGGATTTTGATTAATGATGAATGGCAGGGGCTCTTTCCTCTTTCATCTGGGTACTTTGGATCTCCTCATTTTTCAGACCATTCTCCAGGGGTCATCTCATTAAACTCAGCTCAGCCTAGACAAAAGAAGCAGTTCAGATTCTTTAATTACCTTCTGAAAAATGAAGAATTTCTCCCATTGATATGCAATAGTTGGTTCTTAAAAAATGTGGCAGGGTCAGACATGTTCAGAGTTTCTGCAAAGCTCCAAGGTCTAAAGAAAGTGATAAGGGATTTTAGTAGAGAAAACTATTATGATCTGGAAAAGAGAACACAATAGGCTCTTGAATCGTTGGTTAGCATCCAGAGCCTGACTCTCAATGATCCGTCAGAGGTAAATGCAGAGCGAGAAATTGATGCTACTAGAAAATGGACTACTCTCTCACAAGCTGAAGAGAGTTTTTTCTATCAGAAATCACGGATAAACTGGATACTAGAGGGGGACAAAAATTCGGCATATTTCCATAGAGTGGCTTCTACACGCCAAGCAATAAACCATATACACTATTTGTATGATGACAATGGAAATATAGTTGAATCTCAGCAAGGGATCCAAGAGCTATGTGCTGAGTTCTACAAAGACTTGTTAGGAAGTGCAGAATCTCCACCCCTGTTTTCTCAAGAAGATCTATTCTCCCTGCTAAACTTGCAATGTTCCGCAGATCAGCAAAGAGCTTTACTTGCCAAAGTTACTCCGGAGGAGATAAAGGCTGTTTTTTTCTCCCTCCCCAGAAACAAAGCAAGTAGACCCGACGGTTACTCAGCCGAATTCTTCACCAGTTCTTGGTCTGTAGTGGGCCCTGAGGTATCATCTTCGATTGATGAATTCTTCTCTTGGGGAAAGTTACTAAAGCAATGGAACACAACAACACTGGCTCTCATTCCTAAAATTCAGAACGCCTCAAGATTGGGGGATTTTAGGCCTATCTCATGCCTAAATACAGTGTATAAGGTTATCTCTAAGATCCTAGCATCGAGGCTCCAAATCCTCCCATCAGTCATCTCAAACACACAATCGACTTTCATGCCAGGCAGGCTTCTATCTGAAACCGTTCTTCTTGCTACAGAGATAGTTCAGGGGTATATTAGAAAGAATATCTCACCCAGGGCAATGCTAAAGGTTGACTTGAGAAAAGCTTTTGATTCTGTCCACTGGGACTTCATACTTGCAATACTTTCTGCTCTGAGCATCCCACCAAAGTTCATCGGCTGGATCTCAGAATGTCTGTGTACACCAACGTTTACCATCTCTATTAACGGGTTTTCTGAAGGCTTCTTCAAGAGAACAAAAGGACTCAGGCAAGGTGCTTATCTGTCGCCATATCTCTTTATATTATTTATGGAGATATTCTCAAGGCTGATGTCGTCAAGGTTCGCGTCAGGATACATATCGTATCATCCTAGAGCAAGGGACTTGCAAATTTCTCATCTGATGTTTGCAGACGATCTTATGGTATTTTTTTATGGTAGGAGTTCATCGCTACATGGTATCTATGAGACTTTGGATGATTTTGCAGGATGGTCGGGACTACACATGAAAAGGGATAAAACGGAACTGTTCCACGCAGGACTCTCGGTCCAGGGAACTTTCCATATCCAAGCTTACGGCTTTCCTAATGGAACCCTCCGCATCAGATACCTAGGATTGCCACTCATGTCCAGGAAGCTCAAGATAAATGAATATTCTCCTTTGATCGAGAAGATTAAAAATTGATGCAGGAACAAAATGCTTATCTTTTGCGGGAAGGGCTCAACTAATTGCCTCGGTAATCTACGGTGAATTTTTGGATGTCTACATTCATGCTTCCAAAGGGCTGCATCCGAGCAATAGAATCCCTATGTTCCAGATTTCTGTGGTCTGGGTCCATAGACATTCACACCAAAGCAAAAGTTGCTTGGTCTACTGTTTGTCTACCTAAGACTGAAGGTGGGTTGGGTCTAAAAAGTTTTTCCTTCTGGAACACAACATTATGTTTTCGTCTAGTCTGGCTATTGTTCTCAAAAAGTGGCTCTCTCTGGGTTGCTTGGCAATCCCACCACCATGACCTTGCTCAGGATAGTTTTTGGAACATCCATCCCAGACCCTCCAACTCATAGCTATGGAGAAGCCTGCTGAAGTTAAGAGGGCTCGCAAGAAAATTTATAAGAAGCAGCATTGGAAGTGGATGTAAAACATTTCTGGCATGATACGTGGACCCCCTTTGGTCCTTTGTTAAGCTATCTTGGTGAGGATGGACCGAGACGCCTCAGAGTCCCTCTCACTCCCACAGTTGCAAATGCCTGCAATTCGCAGGGTTGGACCCTCGCCTCTCCAAGATCTGACTCAGAGGTCAAACTCCATGCCCACCTAACATCTATCGATCTCCCCTCTTCATCAGTGGTGAATGACTCCTCTGATTGGGTGATAGACGGTAAATCAGTGGGAGGATATTCATCCAATAAAACCTGGGAAGCTATGCGACCTAGAGAAAGCATAAAACACTGGGCAAGTATTGTGTGGTTCAAAGAGTCCATCCCCAGGTTTGCTTTTAACATGTGGACTGCCCAGCTCGATAGGCTTCCAACCCTTTCGCGTCTTTCTTCGTGGGGACTTCCAGTTTCTCCCTCTTGTCGTCTCTGCACAACGGGAATTGAAGACAGAGACCATCTATTCATCCATTGTCCCTTTGCTACGGTAATCTGGGGTGCTACAAAGCGTAGCCTGCAGCTTTCCTGTCCGGGGTTTAATTCATGGAAAACATTTCTCTCCTGGGCAAGGCGCTCGTCTGCATCTTCGCCAACTACCCTTCGACTCTTGCTTCTACATGTGGTCATCTATAGCGTTTGGAGATAGAGAAAAAATCTCATTCATAACCAGGTTGTTGTACCGCTGCTCATTGTCTTCAAAGACATTGATCGCCAAATCATCAACACTATCTCAGCAAGAAGAAAGCAAAAGAAGTTCAGAAACCTTATGCAATGGTGACTCTACTAAAGGACCCCCCCCCCCTCCCATTTACCTTACTCTGAAGAATGCACTGTGAATCATGTTCTTTGTTTTTTTATCTTCTTTTTTTTGGCAAAGAACAACTATTAGGCCTAACTTATCTGTAACGCCTTTTGCTCATTATATGAAATTTACTCTCTTAGAAAAAAAAAAAAAGTATTAATGAAGAAAATACTAGCCATTTGCTCTCTTATTTCCCATATAGTGGTCTCCGAGTTATCAAATTTATTAAGTGATTTGATAATTATATAACTTATTAGGGGTAACTTTCTGATTACGACTTAAAACGTTAGCTTCACTACATTAGAGACAAGGATAAACCGGATAGTTAAGATTAACGTTTTCTTAGTGAGAACTTTTTTTAAGTTGCTTTGCTTAGTGACATATTCTTTATTCGGTGGGGTTGTTCTTATGTTACTCTCATGTTACATGTGGATATATATTCGATTGCTGTTTTGTTTGACATTCATGAAACATCACATACTTCATATGATCGTTCCCTTCTAAGCTGCAGACCAGACAAGAGTAGATAAAACACATTTGTTGACACAAGCTCAGTGGTCCTTTTCAATCAAATTTACGTAACCAAACACTTGTATACACAAGATCAATACTCAACTCTTTTTCAAAATGTATAATTTACAATGACACAATTCCTTAACAAAACAATTACGTTTACTCTGTTACTCTTTATTAATTAAAGATACAAAATAAAATTGCCAAGAGATACAAAAACAAATGCAACAAGAATATTTTTTTTAGTATCTCTGAAACAGAGATTTTAATAAAATCAGAAATATATAAAACCTCAAACCTCGTCTTTCATTTTTCTTTCTCTCGACCGTGTAATTTGAACTCGTATTTCGTATATATATACATTTTATACCGGATTAATCCGGTTTATCAATAAACCGGTCTCTGTCCACGATTAGGTGCAATTTCAGGGTTTTTGTCCAAAAGCGTAAAGAGTGCTCTGTTTCTCTTGCTTCTTCCTCTTCCAGCTTCCTTCAACAACGCAGCTAACCTCTGCTTCTCGTCCTCCACCTCGGGATTCGCAGTCCCGAGCTTCTCTTCTCTTGTCCCAACAACATACTCCAGTATCTCTATAGCATCATCTAACCTGTAAAGCAAGTAACACATTCCTTGTATCACAAGAAATCCTAAAAAACAGAGTAGAAGTGTTAGGTTTATAATTTACCTTCCCATTGCATCATATGTCCCAGCGAGGTTACTGTATACTGCTAATGTATCAGGATGGTACGGTCCATACTCTTTCTCAAGAATAGTTTTCGCTTCTTCGAATAAATCCGCAGCTTCATTGATCGCGTAACGTTGGACGCAAGCAAGTCCCATCTGATTCAAAGCAATACCAAAAAGAGCAGTCTTCTTCTCTCCGCTGTTTCGGAACTTCGATATCGCACTCTTGAATATATTATAAGCTTCCGTGTAATTCCCCATCATGTAAGAAATCACACCCATTTGAGCTTCAATACCCGCAATCGTGTTTTGTTGACCCGGTGCGTTTGCATATATCTTCAACGCCCTTCTCAACAACTTAAGAGATTTTTCAAGTTCGTTCATCGACTGATAAATCGCGGAAATCTCTATAAAACCCGTAGCAACTTCTTCTACAGGAGTTCCAGGAGACGGTTTTAGGTAAATCCTAAGAGCGTTTTCGCAGTAGGATTTCGAATCGCGTATCTTCCCGATTTTGTTGTATAAATCAGCAAGCCTGACGTAAACCGAAGCAACAGACGAATGGTTCTCACCTTTCGCTTGTTTAAACACAGCCAAAGCTTTCTGATACGCGAATATCGCTTCGTCAAACCTAGCTAGAGCCATGTAAGCATCACCGATACTGCAATCTATGGACGCAACATCTTCTCTATGATTCTGAGATGACATAGCCATGCTAGCTAAAACGTAATGCTCAAGCGAAACCTCGTAATCTCCTTTCGCATCGCATATAAGCCCCATTAGTTTCCTATCCGCAGCTTCTTCGATAGAAGCCGTAGTATTAGATCCGTTCTCTTTGTGAATATCCAAAGCCATTTGACAAAGCCTTGAGGCTTCTTCGAATTGCATTGCTTGAACATGAGCTTCAGCTAAGTACCTACAAGTTTCGCCAACTCTCGCATCAGATTCTCCAAGAACTTGTCTCTGAATCTCCAAACCTGCTGTGTAAAGCAAAATCGAATTTTCAACTTGACCCATTAAACCATACAAGTCACCAAGCTGCATACACCCTGCGAATTTCGCTAACGCATGATCCTCGCCATCTTCGATCATCGGTATCTCTATAGACCGTTCAAGAACAGGCACAGCGTCATTGTATTTCCCTAAACCTGCGTAAATCGCTGCCAAGATATGCAACGACATTACCAAACTCAAACCGTATCTTTTCTCTCCTTCAACACATTTCTCAAACGCTTTAACCGCTCGAATCGCCAAATCAAGAGCCTTGTTTAAATTCTCACCGGAAGAAACCATTTCTCTAGCTTGCTTCAAGAACAATGCTCCAATCTCAGGACTCTCTTCCTCATCCACAGAAACCGGGGATTTCCTCGAAGAGATCCTCGAACCGGGGATATTCGGATTAGGCGCAACTTTTTTACCGTTTTGTTTCTTCTGACTCAAGTTACCGTCTTCCTTCTTCTCCAAGATAATCTCTTTCTTTGTTTCTCCAACTTCTTCTCCAACATCTCCACCAACCAAATGTCTCAACTCCAAATCGATTCTTGATTCAGCTCCATACGAGATAAAACTTGCTCTCGATGGAGATTGATCATCAGAGCTCTCCATTTCACAGACGTTGTGATAAAGCTGCTCAATAGAAGCATTCATAGCACCATCAATAGCGAGATCTATGGAGCTTAATGGACTCCTAGGTGAAGTTTGAAGGGCAGAATGGTCTTTTCCCCTCTCGTTTCTGTCTCCTACGTGATCCATGGCCAAATCAAACTATAAATCTGAATTCAAGAAACAGAGATTTTAGATTCAAAATTGGTTAAAACAAGAAAGATAAAATCAAAAGACTCTTTTGACTTTTTCAGTTACGATTAAAGAACTAAGAATCCCTAATTGGATTCAGTTACTAACAGAGCGAGACACATAAGCTGAATTAAGATATAACATAACAACACAAACCCCAGAATCAAATTCGACGAAATTCAGAATAAAAATCAAAACTTTGAAGAAATTAAGAGATTAAAATCGAACCTTTATATTGTTTGTAGCTCTTGAAGAAAAAGCCAATTTGTAACTTCGTGGCTTAGTTTGGGTCTAAGAGATAAAAATGAAAATGAAGGATTTGGTGTCTTGTACTTTTCGCTTTTAGGTGTTGTTTATATCTTTGCCTCTCATAATCTCATAGCTAAAATTTATAGATATAACAAAATTTTGATATATATACAACAACTCTATAATGAGAGAGATGAAGCAACAACATTTATGCACAAACCCTTTCATTGTCCTTTATGTTAGAAAAAAAAAAGTATAGCTTTGTTTTTGGGTCTACAAGGCATAGTTTAATTAACGTCTCCTTTTGAGTTAATTATTAAGATAATGAAGGTAATAATTGTCTCTTTTTTATATAATTAATGATTAATGATATTTCAAAATAAAACCTAAAAGAATTGAAGGATTTATTACGTTGAAGCAGATTGAGTCTTGAAGCAATATAAAGAAAGTGACTTCTCTTATACTCTCTCTTCCTCTATGTATATTATTTTAAATTATCCTTTAGAAATATCGTTTCCTTGAAATGCAATTTTTATGTGATTCATGATTTTTTAAAGCAAATTCTAGTAAAGAAAATAATAAAATTATGAGTTATGAGTTTGCCCGTTAATTAGCCAGCTAATTAAATGCTGGGGGAAAGATCACAAGTCTACGTCAAAACCCTTCAAATTCCCAGCTGTATAATTGTTCCGTTGTGATTCTGCCACGTGTCATACTTAATCATCCATTATCTTTGAATTAATCATCATTATCATCCCATTATCTCTTTTTTTTGTTTTGTTTTGTATGATTAAAATGTGAATTGTTAAAATTGAGCCTTTTGATATAATGATGGATCTGTTATTTACTACAGTCGTTTAAGTTTTAACTCTTTATGAAAAGAAAAATTTGGACCACTAGATTCAGATTAATTTAGTAAGGATATATCTCTTAATGACGAAATGATTTGACACGTGGACTACAGCTGCATACCAGTACTACAGCCTGATTTTATGGTCCAAATGTGGTCCACCTTCAAGCCCATTACGGCTCCATGGGGCCTTATGATCACTGTAGGGCCTACCCAATATGTAACTTTAATTTAACAGTAATTTAAAAAAGAAAAATCTAATAACAAAACTTCTTTATAGAGGGAAAATGTCGGTTTACTGTCGGTTAAGGCTCCTCCATTTTTAGGTGTTGTGGTTTGACTCAAATGATTGCTTCTCAGTTCCCTCTTGCTGTTTAGGATCGCATTTGCCATTTGTTGTTTTAGTTTCCATTCCCTAGCTTTCCATGGATTATTTATTAAAACAATTGCAAAGAATGACAATAAGTTTCTTGTTAATTAACTGACACAAAAGTAAAAAATTGTTCACTTTTTTTGGACAGTTTTATCTTTACAACGAGCGCATCATGAAATTGATGACTTTCTAAAATCGCGTTGTTTGCTAACGTAATTTTTATCATGTTATTGGTTTTGTTATCCGAGTCGACGTTAACAAAATCTTTACCGATTGTAATTGGTGCATATATCGATGTTAACGCCAACTTGGATAACACAGCCAATAACACAATAATTAACATGTGTGTTAGACATGTTTCGAAGTCCATGATGAAATCAGGTCGGATAACGAAGACGCTAATAACAAAGTATCAATATCACCAAATTAAATTTAAATTTGATAGCCAAAACACTAATAATCATACTAACGAAGTATCACTAACAACTCAACATGGAGAGCTACATATGGATAACACAATAGGTGGCCCCAAAGATGACAACTCACCAGATCAAACATTAGATAACACAACCAATAACATAGTAAGAATCACTTTAGCAAATATCGTTAACGTATTCACTTTATAGTATCAATAACTAACATATATGTTGGACATGTCTTTAAATCTCATGATAAAATCGGGTTAGACAACAAATACGCTAATAACGAAGTATCGTTATCACAAAGTTAAATTAAAATTTTTACAGCCAAGACGTTAATAATCATACTAACGATGCATCATTAACAAAGCTACAGGTGGACCAACGTCCGATGCCAAAGTAAACATTTACATTATCTTCACAATATAATAACGATAACACACACATGTGTTAGCACCATAGTACGTATATTATATTTTATGACAGATGTAATATGAACTAAATATATGAATTTTACTTGAAATATCTTTGAATCACATGATGCTATCGGGTCAAATAAAGAAGACGATATTAATCAATTAATTACAAAGTATCTGAACTATGACACAGTAATGTTATCGAGTCGATACGCTAAAATAACAGTTATCTAAACGCTGCAACACTACAACGGAATGTTACCGTTTTCAGACATCGTAATGTTAGCTAGTCGACACGCTAAAATAACTATATCTACCAACAACATCTAAATGTTGCGACACTATAACAGAATGTTACCGTTTTCAGTTATTAATAGTTATAACAGTTAAGGATATTAATATCAACATAGCGCTAATGATCTGAATACCGACTCATCCAATGCTAAATATATTGTTAGCGATCTACCACAACGCACACTACACACGTTTTTATCCCATCCTGAGTTGGTATGATGTAGGGGTAAAAACGTCCTCACACAGCCAAAATCATGTGAGAGATTTAGTTTTATAATTATGTATGTGAGAGAACCAATTATTAAGTTATTTATGTATCTTTAACTAAATGACCATTGTTTATTATCCGCTAGTTTTAATTCCCAGGATTATGTCAATTTACTCTATTTTTATGATAAACTACCAGATGATTAAAAAAACTTTATAGAGAAGTACGTTGAAGGTTTAATAGTAGAATATAATATTTCTATAGTAACAATAGTATTATAGAAACTTTTACTCGGTCCATATATATATTATATATGTATAAACATCTTTTAGATCAACAAAATTCGATTTGTAGCCAAAAAGAATTATTTCGTAAAGAAACATAATCTACTAAACTTGACTCCATTGGAAATATGGCATACTAGGATAGATGGGTTTCTTAAAAATAAACGTTGTTGTAAACAGTATATCTTAAATTATTTTAGAAAATAAGTAAAAACATATTTTATTAGTAAAGAGAGTTATTTGCATAAGTTTTTTTTAACATCAATAAATTAATTTAAATTTATATATTACAATATCATTATTAATATATTAAAAATCTAAACTACAGTATGACATAGGAAAAAACGTATTTGATAACTAATGGCTATGTTTTTGTTCTTCTGGGTGATATGTTTTTCCAGAAAAAATATATGTTATCTATCTGTTTCTCAGATTTCATATCACATCTGGATTTCCAATCAAATATATTTTCACTCGCTAAAGCTTTACGACATTTTTTTTTAATTTTTCGACAACATTCTCTACTCAGTCTTTCTTTCACCAGCTCTTTCTTTTGTTCCTATCTCAGATTTTATTTATAAAGTTGATTTCTTTTTACAGTTTTCTTTCGTTTTCGTCTTCATATTCTACATCCACTATAATTTTAAATATATAATAGAAACTTCACATCTTTCCATCTGTCTTCGGATCCATATCTCTCATATTGTCCAGATCTTATCTTGGTTCCCAACCGAATATTATTTCTCACTTGTACCTTTACTCGCCGAAAATATTTGTCATTCTTTGTCTCCTGACATTGTTCGACAACATCCTCTACTTCAGCCCTTCTTTACTAGCTCTCCAATTTTAATCATATCTTGAGTTCTATTTTATTATTTAGTTTTGCTGCTTTCTTTATTTTAATCTTCAGATTCACTTGCACAATCATCCTCAATTTTCAGTAAAAGCTCCACCGCCTTCATCTCTCTTCGAGATCCCAAATTTTGTATAAAAATTGGTTCAGACGAAAGAAACTGTCTCTCAGTTTTCATTGTATTTAACTATTTATTCATAAAATTAAATACATATATGCTTTTAATAAAATTATAAATTAAATACATATATTGTTTAATTTTTTTTAGAGTGTTTTTCTTCTTCTTTTTTTAATTAAAGAAAACAAAATAACACTATATTTTATATATATATATATATATATATATGTGTTAGGATCTAATCGATTAAGATACACATGTCGTGATCCTGCTAATTATAATTTTGACACGTGTCGAGCTCTCCTGAATGTGTGATCAAATTAGGTTTGACTAATTTATTGTAATTTATTTTAGAAAGAGAGGAATTTTTATAAATACGTGTCAAATCTATCAATTAATATTTTTATACTTTTAAAAATATATGTTTAAAAGCATAAAACTAATTTTAATATTTAGATCATATTTAATTTTATTGGGTTTTCCTTTCCTTTTATAGTAAGAAAAAAAAAGAATATAATATTTTTGTAGACATGTCATAATCTAGTCAATTAAACGACATGTGTCATGACTTTGTAAAGCATAATTCTGACACGTGTCAGATTCTCGTGAGTGCAACCCAACTTTATAATTACTTTTTATTTTAGGATTGTATATTTTTCTAAAATATATTTCTTCTTGAGAATCTATGATTTTATTTAATTAAATATGTGTTAAAATCTAATCGTTTTGATTGAAACGTGTCACGATCAGACGAGTTACTAACTTTTAATTTAATTAAACAAGTTTTTTTGTTTTTTTAATTTAATAACTATATAGATTGAAAATTAGAAGTCATTTTTTTCCTTTTAAGATTGTATTCCCTTTTAAGATTGTATTCCCTTTTAAAACTTCTTTTAACTTTTCCGTATAATTTATGGTTTAATTTAATATGTGTTAGCATTTGAGTGTTTAAATTGACATGTGTCACGATCAGGTGAGCTACTAATTTTGAATAATTCTCTTTTATGTAACAAGAATAACATAACTTTTACTTTATTTTTATAAAACTATATAGATAATTTTCTTTTAAGATTGTATTTTTTTTTAGTTTCCTTTAGTTTTTTGATAATTATGGTTTGTTTAATTAAACACATGTTAAAATTCAATTGTTTTAATTGATATATGTCACGATCAAACGAATTACTAATTTTAAATCATCATCTTTATATAACAAGATATGGAATGGCTACATTACTAACCACTTAACTAAAAAGACTTTCTTATTATGTCCATAATTTTTTTTTTGAATTGAAAAAAGGAAATCCTATTACATAACACTATTTCAAATTTGTTTCATTTTTCTACAAACTAAAAAAGAGAGTTTATAACTAATTAAATAAATACAAAATTTTATCTATCAAAACTCGGAGTCATAAATTAGATCATTCTGTGTTGAAATTAATAGAATGAAATGCCTTTAAGATTAAATCTCTAAAAAAATTAGGCAAATACGTCAATCCATCCAAAATTGTATTCTTTTTTTTTTTTTTAAACGTCTAATTGATATATACAAATGTAAGTTTTTGTCAACATCCAAATTTTATCGAGAAAACTGAATTTAAGTTTTCCTTTAATTAATAGTTAATAATGGAGTCATATAGTCCAACACCAATAAGATTAGTTTATTTGGTTGGTCGGTCACATACATTGACTTGTGTATTTTTACAAGAGACAGAGACAACCCACACGGTTGTTCATGATTCTAAGACCTAACAACTTTTCTTTCTTCTGATTTGTATTTTTTCTATTGCATAAAGACACTAAGTTATAATACTATTATAACCTCATATACTATTTTTCAGGAAAATGTTCATAACATATTCACTAATTCATAGACTGAAACAAAATTTAATTATTGGCGATTGTTGGGCGGTGCTTTTTCCTTGAACTCTTTCGCCGCTCGAATCCATACCAGTCAGTGGCAGACGTAAGTAGGAAATGACAGGCGCAGTTGTCTCCTTCAAATTTTCAATTTTAGCCTAATTTTATAAGAATTTATAATACTTTCCCTTCTAAAATTGCAAAATATAGGTTAAATTTATAAAGATTTTCAATAATACTCCAGGTAAATTATATCTCTAGACCCGCTCATACTAATATGTTTTTCATCATCAACCATTGTTTGAAAGTTTCGGGTCGGAACTCGGAACATATAACATTGGTGAAAATTCAGTAACTAAAAAAGAATTACAGTTTTTTGAGAAAATAAAAAGTTATCTTGTTAACAGACAATAATGCTTTTGAGAAGAAAAACAGAAGGAACAAAGAAAAAAGAGAAATTCGTCATAATGGTTATAATCGAACCAAAACAAATTTTATTTTTAAATCAATTATGTCATTATTTAAAAATCTAAAGAGCAAAACCAAACCAAAGAAAGGTTTTTGTGTGAACAAAACCAAATCTAAAATATTACATTAAGATCCGCTGAATGGGCAAATTTCTAAACTTAAGTAAATTTATTAAATTAAATATTTATTGTTAATGATATATCTTAAATAGTTTTAGAAAAACAAACAAAAATTATGTTTTGTTAAAGAAGATAATTATTTATAAAATTTATTTTTCTACATCGATAAATTAATATAACTTTCTATATTAAATTTTTATTATTATCATACTAAAAATCTATATCATATCTAGTAACATTTAATATTTTGTCGTTTGTTTTTTTCAACCACTATGTTGTATAAGCCTGAACAAAATAAAATGAAACCTGAAAAATCAAACCGAATCTAATAAAAAAAAAGTTATCAACCCGAAAAAGCCTGATTTGGTCATAAACTATATCCGAAGAATCTAACCCAAACCAAACCGAGAATAGATTGGATATCCGAATGACTCGAAATACAATTATATACCTAAAATTGTTAATTATATTTAGATTTGATATAACCAATTACCTTACAATTATAGACTCGAAAATATTAATTATTTTATATCAAAATAAATAAATTACCCAAAATTAACCAAAACTATATAAAAGTTCTTAGTTATATTTGTAAAAATTTAATCTATTTTTTATTTTATTTTTTCTAATATTTTTTATATCCAAACCTGACTCAAACGTCGATGAAACATAACAAAACCAAAAATTATTAATATCGGAATGAATCAATACATGATCTCCAAATATACGTCTGTAAAGAGTTGCTTATGAAACAATTCATAAATATACCATTTTAGAGTCATCCGGGTTTTATGGATGATTTTTGTTTTCTCTAACTTTCTATGGACCAGAGTTGGTTCACTACATGCCTCTGATGGGTCAATGGGCTGGTTTTCTTAAGTTGGGTCGGAATCCATCAAGAATAGCTCATACTTATTGAAAATACCTATTAGGTGACTCTAGACCATCTCTTGATTCAGTCCATGGCTATTTTCTCTCTGTCATTCTCCTTAAAATAGATAGTTAGTTAGTGAATTTTGAAACCGCACTCAAATGGTCGAGTGGAATCTTTGTTGGGCAGCTTTGACTTATTTATGATCATTTCCAGGTAGGCTTTGATGAATTTCTCTTGAAATCTGGCTTGATTATTATTTTCTTTTTATATAGTGATTTGTTGGTGAATCCAAACCTAAGCCATTTGGTCGAGTGAAATTTTCATTGGGAAGTTTGGCTTGTTAGTGATCGGTTCTGAGTAAGTTTCGATGAACATCTCATGAATCCGTCTATCCAAAAGTTTTTTACCTCAATCATTATATTTTTTATGGTGGATTTTTTGTTAATTCTTCAAGCTTAATTCTTTAGGTCGAGTGAATTCTTTGATGGGTAATGTGAATTGGTTTTGGTGTGGCACATGTGAGTCTTCATGATGGTCTGGCTGATTGGCTTGAACATTTTAAATTTCAGCTGAATTGGTAATCTTCTTAATCATGTAGGATTTCACAAAGGATCATTGATTTTAAGGCTCTGAATGGTGACACAAAAATTACGTATTTTAAGGTGGTTTTTAAAAAACCGCTTTTGACTCACCATTCACAAAACTTAACAAAAAGTTCACGTTTTTTAAAATAAATTTGGTGCATTTTTTAATACATCATTTTTGCCTAACAGTTAAAAGAACGCACCTCGAAACCGCTAAGTGGGTACTATCTTGCGGTTCAATACAAAACACAATGGATATATATATATATATATATATATATATATATTTAAATTAATTCTTTTAAATATTAAATCCAGCCATATAAATATGTTCATATTTGTATTAAACATTCAGCAAGAGTAGCAAAAGCAACGAAATACAACACTTAAAAAATCACAAACAACGAAATACAACATTTAAAAAATAACAAAACTTTAAATAGATAAACAGGCAACAAATATAAAAGAAGGAAGAGCATAGTTTAACCACAAGTCTATATACCATTATCTTCTCCAAATTAAAGAATTCTTTCCCCATTTGCAAGTAAGTTTTTATATTAAAATTAGCTTATAAATATAAAATAACTATCTGTTTCATCTAATTAAAACTAATAATTTTTAATTTATGTCATAAAAATTTGAGTTACAATATGAGTTATTATCTAATTTAATAAATATAAATAAAGGTGTAATAAATATATTTAAATATTTATAACTTAATATGTAGTCTTGAAAATTCAATATTTAACTAAAAGTTTTGACATCTTAAATATTTGAAATAGTAACTATTGTCATTTAAGAAAATAAAAATAAATTTTACAAAACAAAATTGTATTTAACATTTATAAATAATGATAAAAATAATACTACATAAACAGTAACTAAACAACTTTTATTCATAAATACTATAATATTTATAATCTATTTGTTTCTAAACTATTTAACTAAAATTTCTGTTCCGCACCGTATAATAATTTTTTACCAATCAAACATTATTGTGTATAGCTTAGTTTACAAACACCGCAGTTGTTCCGCATAATATATTTTTCCGCATGTACTGCTGTTGAACCATACCGCACTTAAAATCTGTTTTTTTCCATTACCATATACACTGTCACCAATTGCTATGGCGGTTTTGATAGTGTTTGTTTTTTTATTATTATAAAATTTGTATTGCCTTCCGTGCTACACACATATACTGTTTGTTTTTATTAAAATTTCAAATTTTATATAATTAAAATGTAAATTTGATTATCTTTATAATAAACTATAAACGTAAGGGCTAAAAATCAATGTAAATAATATTAGAAATCTACATTATATATAACCCATCTAAGTTTTATTGTTTTAATTCTTCTTGAAGTTATAGTTGTCAAATGTATTGTAAACCCATCCTTAAACAAAGATGAGACACTTTTTTTCTTTTATTTTTATTTTCTTAAAACTTTTTCCATGTGTTTTCTTTGAGTTATTTATCATTCTAGTTTTCACATTAAAATATATCCTATTAACGATAGTTTTGGAATCAAATATTATTTTTGCTTTATTTTGGTATAAAATGCAAAGAGCTTTGTAATGTTGATTGACAACAAAATTGAAGAAAATATATATCGTGATATTGTTCTGCACATTTTTATTTCTTTTTCAAAGATTGCCTCTGCTTAAGAGGATCAAATGGATTGGTTTCATAAAAAAAAAGTTTTGAGACAAATGATTTTGATACATCAAATGTAACTTAACGAATTTGATGTGCAACAAAAAAATAATAATGTTTTGAAAAGTACACCGAACAGGTTTGCATCTAACACAATTATATATATTTTAAAAAAATCTTGGACTTTACAAAAAAAGAAATAGAAAAAAAAAAGAAGGTTCAGAGTAATAGAACGTAGTATTATTCAGAGTTTCAAACTTTCAAACATTAAATATATGAAAGGATGAAAAGAAAGCAATAGATATAAAAACTATATACCATGGTTTCTGTCAATTCTTGTTCTACTATTGCCCTTGACTATCTGCAAAAAGAAGTAGAAAGCAAGTTTCAAAAGAAGAAAAAAAATAATAATGATATTGTTGATGTAAATTGTTTCATAGAAATAAAATCTAAGAGATAGGCAGCAAATTTTGATTTTTCAATTCAAGAGAGTAGAGTGTGGTTATAACATTGCCTCTCAACTGTACCCATAGACTTTGGTAGCATAGGATAGTATGTGAAGTAGAGTCGCGACTTCTAACTTTGAAGAACGCTTCTGCATAATAAAACAAAAAGAAGAAGATAATATGACGTAAATAGTAGAAGCATGGTTTCTAAAACTCAAAAATTGCATAATAGTGTCAAATTGTTTACTCTGTCTAAAAGCAGGTGGTAGAGAAGAAGTTGAATATGAGATAAATTGGTGGTTATAGATCGTGTCATGATTTCAACCTGAACGTGTGGTGTTAGTGTGAGTAAATTTAGGGTGTTAGTGTGAGTAAATTTAGGGGTATAGATTGTCTACAGTTTTTTTAATTTTTTTAGAGGTATATGAGAAGAAAATAAAACTTTGACAAAAGAAAAAAAAGAAGAAAATAAAATATGTATTTTTTAATTAGTTATTAATAACATTTTTGTCTCCTGAGTCCTTTTGAGTGGTGCACAGTTTTGTTTTTTTTTACCGTTATGTATTTTTGTTTTTGATTTTTTTTCTCTCAGTTTGATGTTATTTAAATTATTAGAAAGGGGAATCCTATGTGGAAGAAAAGAAAATATGTTTTTTTTATTAACTATTAATAACAATTTTGTCTCCAAATTACAAAGCCCTTTTACCTAAATAAAAGGAGTGGTGCACGGTTTTTTTGTTAGCATTATGTATTTTTTTCTCAATTTTATGTGTTTTAAATTATATTATAAAAAAAATCGGATGTGGCAAATTTTGCTTGGTTAGGTGACATGTGCTTTATATTATAAAGGATTTTTATTAACTATTAATAACAATCTTGTCTTCAAATTACAAAGCTCTTTTACCTAAATAAAAAGAGTGGTGCACGGTTTTTTTGTTAGCGTTATGTATTTTTGTTTTGATTTTTGTTTAATCAATTTTATGTGATTTAAATTATATTATAAAAAACAAATCTTATGTGATAGATTTTGATTGGTCAGTTGACATGTGCTTTATATTATAAAAGATGTTAATATATTACTAGAAGGAAAAAGAGTTTGATTAGTAAGGAGTTTCAAAGGCTAAATGAAATAAATTAATAAAAACCAGAAGAAACTGATCTGAAGGGAATAATGAGCTTTGAGGTAAGAGTGATTCTGAGATTTTATGGTTTTATCGTAAATCTTGAATTAAAAGTCTGATTTCACGATTTTGGCAAAAAATGTAATTCTTATATTTTGTGGTTTTGAACTAGTGGCAAGTCAAGTCTTCATGGTGGACCAATCAACAAATAAAACCCACCATTTTAGGGGGGTTTAGTAGTTGAACATCGATCTTCACTTGATTTTTCTTGTTTCATGTGAAAATCTTCTAGTAAAACTTGATCTGTCTGGAATTTATTTATATAAACTAGAAGTTGACTCGCGGTACACCGCATGCTGATATTTTAATTTTGATTTTAATAATTGCCACTAAAATATTTTTTGGTATTTTTATATATTTAGATATTTTGTTGTTTGTAGTTTGTAATTTTTCAAAGTTTATATGTTTGTTGAAAAAATTATATATAGTCGTTTTTTGGTAAAATACTAATCGTTCTGATCTTAAAGAGACTGTTTATGGGCAACTATATTAATGTTTGTATGAGTGTTGTTGTAGTTGTTGTGTTCTTAAGCGAACATGGTTGTGTAAACCAAATATAATTATTTCATAATAAATATATAAGAATGTTAAATAATCAAAAAAAAAAATTTATCAAGTAAACATGATAAAATAATATAAATCTTTAATAAAAATAAATTACAATATTCAACAACGGATAAATCAGATAGTGATTATATTTGGGATATATGTCTTCCATTAGCTTCATCCTAATGTGTATAAACACCTAAAAGGTATAAATGATATAACAAATAAAAATAATTAAAAATATTTATAAAAAATTATAACAAAACATTATAACAAATATAAAATTAGTTTAATATAATACATATGTATATTAAAAATGTACCTGGCAAAATGAGGTAAAAATGGAAGAAGTATAAATAACCAAATTCTGGAATACTTCTTTAAAAACAACATTCATAGTTTGCTTCTGAGCTTTTCTATTCTTGTCCACAATAAGAATCTTTAAATTATTCTTAAAAGTGACTTTAGAAAAAGTAATATATAACTGAACATGTGAAAAAACTAGATTCAGCAAAATTATCCCACATTCTTATGAAATCGTAGGAATTTATTTATATAAATTGATATTTGTTGGGTCATTGAATCTGGAACATATAAATAGTCTATACTTTATTTTTGACGTTGTTTTCCAAAGAAATCCGTCTCCCCTTTGTCATCGGTGTATATAGCATATATTATATCTTCCAGTCCACTCTATGATGAATTATTCTAACGTTGCTGGTTCGATGATATCATCACATACATGGGCGGATCTAAAGTTATAGAACGTGATGCATGTGCCCAGTGCCGTCTTGAATAAGGAAGCATCTGTTTAGAGTTCTCAGAAAACAAATTTTCTTAGGTAAAGGGACAAATTTTTCAAAAAAAAAAAATTACTATGTAAAAGGGGACCAATTTTATGTGTGCTTCTAGTGGTTGAAAAATCAGAACCGGCACTGCATGCGCCTCACACTCTTTTTTCATTAGCTAATGTAAAAATGAGTTCTACCTCCACCACTGATCACATACAAGGACGGAGGGAGAGTATAACTATGAGAGTTAAATGAACCCTATGAATATATAGGAAACCAATTATTTCTGAGTATTTTTAGTAAAACTTTAGTTAAAATATTTATCAGTTTGCTTTTTGACCCCTATAAAAATGTTAAAAGTATATTTTGACCCTTTAAAAATTAATGGCTAGCTCCACCACTGATCAAGTACATAATGAAACATTGAAATTGTTTTGGTATATTTGATGTATTCATGAAACATTGGAATATTTTGTTAAGTATTTGGTTGATATAACCGCGAATAAACAATTAAAACAAATTGGTTTGTTTAAACATGAGTATTTACAGAGTATATGCTTTTTCTAACTTGATTTCGAATACGAATTATCCAGTTGGGCTTGCATGATCTTTATATATATATATATATATATTGTAAAAATGGTAGCATTCATCATATGTATTCAATGACAATGGACATTTTTTCGGAGAATAAATTGAAAATAGACATAATATATCAAAATATATGTAAAGTACAAACAGTATAGTATAAGGTCGATAAAAATCCACAATTTTTTTTATAATTAGCAGAATATAAAGCTTTAGCGTGGAAGTTGGCACAAATAACAGATAATGAAACATTAATAACATATTTCAGGGTACCGAAATTGTACCAATGCCTCATAATCAAGTTTTAGAGGGAGTCGATATAATGTAAGATGGTTTATGAAAATAGATAGACAATTTCTCTAGATTATGTTCATTTTGTTTTAAAGATGAAGTGGAAGAAACAGTTATGAAGGCATGTAACACTCGTAAATGCCTTTCTCCTTTGCTTGCCGAGTTAGAATTTCTTATCTGGACCATGACAAATATGATTGGACAACAGAAAACGAAAACAAAAGTAACATTCTTAACTATTCTCCGGAGTTGGTGAAGAGGGTATTTACACCAACGGATTGGCCAGTTTTCTTGACATATTTAGAAGATTTTTCAAGAATTAAAAGTTGTTTCTTAATTTTTTTGTTTTTTTTAGTTTCTCGTACTTTAAATTTAAAAGTTGATAAGCTAACACCTAATGCCAAACTTTATCAACAATTTGTTATGCATATAAACTCTTTTTTTATCGATTTAAATTTCTGAATCGTTTTAATTAATATATAATTATTGAAAAAATTTAAAATACAGAAAAAAACATAAATTTATCACACACAGACATATATAAAGTCCATGACTCTATAGTAAAACTCAAAAAGGAAAAGCTTATTGATTTTTTAGTCAAATAGGCATCTTTCAATCTTTTTTAAAGGTTCTCTGAAAGTTTCTATCTCTTGTTTTGTTTTTCAAAATAATTTTCTTCTCGCCTTTTACAAGCAAAAAAAAAAAGCATTAATTAGCTATACATGTATACTAACAAATAATTTAGTCTTGTTTAATATTCCCTCCATTTCACAAAAGATGTCATTTTAGAGTTTATTTTTTGTTTTACATCAATGACTTTTTATGTTTTCAACGTGATTTGTCAATCTAGTTTCCTAATTTATCCTCAATCCAAAACTATTTTTTAAAACTTAAACCGTTTATTAAATAGGGACATATATATATATATATATATATATATATATATATTATATGTGAAAGATGTCAGAACTGCATCTTTTAGAAATACAGGGAGTAATACTTGACTTTAGTACTGTTTTTTTTTTACACCCTAGAATCAACATAGGCTAATATAAAATAAAATTTTATTAACCGTACTAATAAGAACAAGAAAAATAAATAAACAAATCATAAACCACGTTTGTAGTTGAACTTTTTTCTTACTAAAATTTTCTGTTAATTAAATATTTAGTTGCTGCGTTAATTTAAGTTTTTTTCTTTTTTGGCAAAGCGAAGGTACAAAAATTTATTCAACATCTCTTCAATCGAAGGTACGAAATAAATTTAGGTATTAATTGTGATAAAAAAAAAGTTAAGCCTTTTCATCAAAACAAAAAAAAAATTGTGATTAAAAAATTTATTTAGAAATAAAAAAAATCAGTGTATATATTGGTGCTAAATAGTTTGTGGTTTTTATATGTAGTTGGATTTCTTTTTTTGAGTATATATGAATATATGCAGTCATGAAACACGACAGAAAAAAGCATCGGAACTACAGAGAATATACCTAAGTACATGTGCATGGACCTACCGACCATGCGCCTCTCTATACAAATTTGTATATATATGGAACATGAATTTCATAAACAAAGGATGTGTAGTACACATGCCAGGAAGATGGTTACACCATTAGATGTATAATCTGCTGTAATTGAGGGGGAAATTAATAATAACTGATAACAAGTCCCAGGATTAAAAAAAATCATGATTAATTATAGAGAAAATTTCTAAACTAGCACTAAAAGATATTTTAGTTAAATTTAATAAATATTTTTTATTTAGGATAAAAATAGTATTTTATAAAGAACAATAATTTTTTTTGGGTTAAATATTTTAGTATTTAGGATATAGTTTTTAGAGATTATGAGATAGGATTTACCGCTTAGAATTTAAGGTTTTTTATATTTAAACCTTAAAAATATGAGGTTAGGAGATTTATCCTATATAAAATAATTGTTTTTTAATAAAAATGTTACTTTTATCATAAATAAAAATATGTGTGATTTGCTATTTAAGAGAAATGCTCGTAATTATACTCAATGCCAACATTTCTTTTTACTCATGTAAGAAATGATTATTTGCCAAAAATATTATTTATCAAAAATAAATTTCTTAACCAAAAAATAAGAGGATACTATGGTATTGACTATTTCAAACCAAATTATTTAAGTCTGTGTTTGCATCTACATATTAATTAGAATATTGTAATTCATTAAATTTAGAAGAACATATAATTATTTTATTTTATCAAACATCATTTTTAGATTAACCAGGAAGGGTAATCTATATTGGTTGATGTTTAGTTGTATGTACAGTAAAATCTCTATAAATTAATAATGTTGAGACCGGAGAATTTTATTAATTTAGAAATGTTATTAATTAATCAATAAATTAATAATCAATAAATTATTAATTTATAGAGAGTTCTTCTGAATTTCACAAAAATATTATATAGAAAGTATAAAATGAAGATAATACTCCGATAGGTTTTAATGCATTTACACATTAAGAAATAATTATTGCATATAATTCTTTTTATAGAAATTTGATGCAATTCGAGAAGATTATATCATATATTTTTGATATTTTTAAAGAAATTATAAATAAACTTCAACAAAATTACAACTATATGAATAAATAAACAACACTACAATCATATTTCACTAAAATATCTTATATATATACAACAAATTTATATAATTATTAATATTTATATTATTAATGGGACCATATATTTATATAGAGATTTCAAAACAAAAATTATATTATCTTATCGAAATCTATCAAATATTACACAAGTCCAACTCGAGACCAGAATAATTTATTAATTTAGAGAGTTTATTAATTTATCGAGTATTAATTTATAGAGGTTCTACTGTATCATTATCTGATTTCCAACAAGCATAATATATATTATTGACAAGAATATATATATATATATATATAATATTGACAAGTACGTATTTTTCCAAATTTTTATTTAAATTATGTAATTGAATTGGCACCTATATTATGGCTTCAACTAAAATTTTTAATAACTTTAGCATACATATGAAAACGCATAAGAAAAGACAATCAAATCAAAAGATAATTGAAATCTTAGTACGTAAAACGGAAACGATTATAATTCCGAGAAATTATTATAGATGAAACGTATTGAAGGAACATTGTCAACAAGAAAAAGTAAACATTGAAAATTGGATTTTGTAGGCTAGAAAAGAGATAGGCGTATATACATGGTCTGATACCAAAGGACCATTTTCGTTTTTGTTCTTTAACACAATTTTAGTCATGAATAATACTTTTCTATAAGAATTTAGAATCTTTTTGGATCAAACACTAAAGATTAGAATCTTAGACTTGGCCCATTGCTCGGTCAAAAGATAGTCTAAGATTTGCACAAGTTCGTTTTAATAATAATTCTTTTTGATCACGAAGTTTAAGTCTAAGAATTTTGTTTTGATAAAAAAAAAAACATTGTCAGTCTAGTATTCGATAGTAGACCAGAAGCCAATTTAATTTTAAATTGAAACTAATTATTTTTCTTACTTTCCTAAGTTTTTCTTATTTTAATATTATTTTATTAAAAATATCTCATTTACAGACGCTGAATGAAAATGCTATCTATTTGTTTATTGAGAATTCTTTCTTCCAAATAGTTTCAAACTAGAGAACCAGCCTTCTAGCTCCTTTGAAGGGACCTTGACACGGTGCTAGCCCAAAAACTGTTTGGTTTAATAAATTAAATTAAAAGATTTTTAGCAAAATGACCACAAATTAGCTTTTTATTAAAGCATATATATTTTTTAATAAACTCATTTCAAATATGTCATTTATATAATATTGTGGACAAAATTAATATGTCTCTTATAAACCAATACACTTGTCCACCATCAATATGGATCACAAACAATGCAAGAGTATTTTGGAAAGAAGAATTATTTCATGCCATCAATAAATGGCAAAAATAAAAAGAAATATCAAAAAATGACATTATTGAAATGTCTTAACTTTTTTGTGACAGAATTGACAAGATTCTCTTAAATTAATTAGCTATTTTATATTTTAATGATTATGCAGCACAAAATTTATGCAATAGGACACAACATGTCAATATGGCAATATGCCAACAAGCATATACTCATTCATGGGATTTCTCATACTTTTGAAAGATTTCCATTATTTTATTTATATATCTTTTTATATTATTTGAGAAACTCTCTAAACGAATACCATTAATGATCATGCTCTAACATCTACAAATACATTGTGCAGTTAATAAATTTAGCTTTAATGGGGAAAAAATTACTTATCCTCCTCAGCTTAAATAAGATAAGGTCAAGATGAGCTTTGAATATTTCTTGAAAATGAAGGGTTTTAACCCTTTGTCGACTTTTGTCTTTGAAAGAGTCTCGACTTTTGACGGTTTTGTGTAATTTCCTTTTCCAATAACATATCTTCAAAGGAAAAAGAAAATTTTGGTTCCTTGACAATAGTTATATCCTTTATCAAAATTATATAGTTCATGAAAAAAGAAAAAGGGAAAAGTAATTCATAAATTGCGTTCATTACTATAATTGTTTTTAATTGTTTATTATTTTGACCAAACAAATAGATTTTTATTGTAGTCCTCAAAAATACTCTATTTTATCTTTAATAAAAATTCATATATATAATATTTATTTTACCAAATCGCCATTAAATTCAAACTTTAGTATTTTTGTTAAAAACAAGTTTGGTAATGTAGTAAATGATGTAAGATTTTAGTTTGGTTTTATATATTATATAACAAACTTTAGTTATATTAATATATATATATATATAAGGCTTTTAAAAGTTTATGCAATGTAATAAATGGAGTAAGAACATTTTATAAACTTTTAGAACCCATTCATAAACCTACAACCTTGTTGGTATTTTAACCCTTTGTGTATGTTTTTTTTTTCAATTCCATGCAAACTACTTGGTGTTGACTTGTTACCTGATGAGCTTTTCTTGTTTATAACTCGATCGACATCAAATATTCACACACACACACGTGAACACACACGAGCATCTTCATTAATTATTGTTCATCAAAACAAATGAAACCTAAAATTGTGAGTCTCTTTACTATGAGAAGCGACCCCACCGCATTAAGGCATCTACGTCAATTGTGTTTGACGTCCTTTTTTGTAATATTTACAAAGCTATAAACGGTCATCTATGAGAATGGTCACCTTTGCTTTTCTATAAATACCTTCTCACACCTTCTCCATTCTTCACACACTTAGCTATAAAACCAGAACAAACTCATTGAAACGAGTATTTAAAACTCTTTCAACTCTCAAATTGTTAAGTTGTTGTTTGAAGTTTCCTATACGAACCATGGATTACAGATCATCAATGGAGTCCTCAGAAACCCTAAGGTAATTATTTTTGCGGAAAAAAAACGTGTGGAGTGCATGCAATATCATAAACAAATTCTATAAGCAACTGATGAAAATCAATGTGCAGGAACAAGTGTGCCGCTTGTTATAGGCAATTCAACAAAATGGAACATTTGGTGGAGCACATGAAGATCTCTTATCATTCGGGCCATGAACCTACTTGTGGCGTTTGCAAGAAACATTGCCGATCTTTTGAGTCCCTCCGTGAACATCTCATAGGTAAATAATAACGTCTATATACTTTCCATATCTATATATACCATTTCATTTTGTATCTTTTGCCATTTCATAACTTTCCTAAATCTTTTCTTTTTCATTATCTATCTATAGGGCCGTTGCCAAAACAAGAATGCAAGAACATTTTCAGCATTCGCGGATGCAGATTCTGCATGGTGATTCTCGAAAGCCCGAACGCTCGTAGGATCCATCAAGAGAGATGCCAATTCTCGAGCGTCAACTCAGTAATTTTCTCTTTTCATTTTTTTTTTAAATTGACCTTTCACCTATAAGTCAAACACAAGCAATATATACTTACATATATCATATGCTTTTTTTTCATTTTCAGGGACTGGCGACTCGTATGGCGGCCTTAGGCCTAAGAGAGAAAGCCATGATCGACTACACGTCATCGAGGTCTCCAAGAGTGGTTGCACTATCTTGCAAGATGGTAGGAGGAGGAAGCGACGGGTCGTTGGATCTATGCGCAAGGGTTTGCATAACTGATGAGAGTGACAACGTTGTGTTCCACACTTATGTGAAACCGTTGATGCCGGTGACGAGCTATAGGTACGAGATGACGGGGATACGTCCGGAGAATCTAAGGGACGCAATGCCATTGAAACAGGCACAAAGAAAGATTCAAGAGTTTCTTTGTAATGGAGAACCCATGTGGAAGATTCGTCCAAGAGGTGGAAAAGCGAGGATTCTTGTGGGACATGGCATCGATCACGATCTTGACCGCCTTCAACTTGAATATCCTTCCTCCATGATAAGGTTGACATTTTTATAAAAAAAAGATAGAGAATACTTATAACTAGATTCTTTAGTGTTCTCTTTTGATTTTATGTGAGTTTATAAATTTTTGGATTTTAATATCAATTTATTGGTGTATGTAGGGATACTGCGAAATACCCTCCATTGATGAAAACAAGCAAGCTGAGCAACTCTCTCAAATACTTAACCCAAGCCTATCTCGGGTAAAATATCTAATAAGTAAATATTTCTTTTTGTTTCAAGTAACGAATAACTGACTGAAATATATGCATGCATTTATATCATTTATATTTAATATTTAATATGACTAGAAAGCATTTTATAAAAAATATGAAAATTTTACATGGGTGATCAATTAAACGTTGTGTATACCATAGTTTGCTGTATATAACTTTTGAGTGATCTGGCATTTATAGGCCTCATCGCATAGCTTTCGTAAACTAGTCTATATGTTCGTGTTTACGCACCAAAAACGTATTCTAAAATACGTGAGATCAATTCAAACAAATGTATAAAGTTAATTAATTAATCTTGTGTTAATTTTAGGTATGATGTTCATGTTGGGATACAAGACCCATATGAAGATTGCGTAGCGACGATGAGGCTTTACACGAGAATGAGATATCAGAGACACAGGATTGAAGCTTACCCTTTAGCCGCCGATGCGCAGAACCGTAGCAACCAAGTGGCTTGGAGGCAGAGCGAGGTCGAGAGGATGTCTCCTGATGAAATGCTCTCTATCTCTCGCTCCGACTATTACTGCTGGTGCTTGGACTCTCTTGTTTAATTTCTAATATACTGTTGGTTAATTTGAGTGATCTTTCTCAAAATAAGTAATCATTAATCTTTTTCACAGATTTTTAATTTAGTTGCCTAAGACGAATAAAGGATTGGTTAGGATTTTGTAGTAGTACCTAAATCTAAATTTTATAGCTAGTGTGTGTCGTTACTGTCGTATGAGATATATTGATTGTTGTTGTACTTTGTAAGGTATTGTTATTAATTACTTGATAGTTTTTTCTCCAAACCAAAAGTTAATTAAAATATGATTATATGATTATAAGAAATATATAGTATAAATAGTTTTAGTTCTAGATATGCGCTAAACAATTAAACTTAAAATTAAAAGAACATAAAAAGAAAAAGCCAAAATTATAAAAATTAGCACGGATGATAGAGATAAATCGCAAATTCAAGATTTCTTCTTGAAATTAATCAATGTTCAAATAAACACCAATTCAATCTCACCTGTCAAAAGCTCAAATCAACTTTAACAACAATGATGTTCGCAAATCAAGAGTTTTACAGAGATGAATGATTGAAGAAGAAGATACAAAATGTGATATGATCCGGATGAATGTAAAAATGAAACGTTGACTGACTGCGTTTTAACAAACTTTAACTTCTAACAAACTCTCTTCCAGCTCGCTCCAAGTGTCCATCATTATAAACCCTCCACGCCAATAACAAGTTGCCACATGTCTTCCTCTGATACATCGAGCCTTTACTTCAAAACATTCAGCTTAAACAATCATTTACTTCTCATTTCTTCATGATTCCTAAAACAAATCTCCTTCCTTCAAAGAACCTTGATCTCAAGGTTCAAATGTTGGGAACCTACTCTGGATCTCACAAAAATACTCCCAAGTCACTTATTTCACAGTTCCAGTAGCTCATTTTATTAAAACCATAGTAGCTGCTATTCTGTGTCTATCGATCATTTTCCTTTATAAAACTTTCTCAGGTTCCTTGATAAGAACATCCGCCAATACAGATGATAAATGATTAGATGAATGTACATTTCCCACCAAGACCTTGAGTTGGGATACATGAAACATCGTATGAACCTAAGAACATGTAAGAAACTCCAATTTATAAGCAACCTTACCATATCTAGCAATGATCTTATATGGAACAAAGTACTTAGGAGTCAACTTCTGATTGAATCTCATCACCACTGATTTTTGTCTATACAGCTGAAGCTTCACATAGACCTAATCTCCAATATCAAAAATTTCTTCAGTTCTATGTTGTCAACAAATTGTTGCATTCTTTATTGAGCTTGAAAAGATGAAATTTGAGAATCAAGATCATATTCTCTCGCTTTTGCAAACATTTTCCGACTATAACTACCTTAGACACACCAAAAAGATCTGTTAAATGAAGAGGTGGAGTCTGACCATACACAACTTCAAACGGAGTAACTTGAGTTGCAAAATGAAAAGTTGTGTTGCACCAATAGTCTACTAATGGTAAACATTTACTCCAAAAATGAGGGAGATCACTACACATACACCTCATAAATGTCTCTAAACATTTGTTAACTTCTTTTGCATGGCAATCACTTTGAGGATGATCGCCGCCACTATTTGAAAATTTTGTATCTTTTTTATGATATTTGATAAGTTCATCTCAGGTTTTTCGAAAAAACATTTGGCTCACATTTTTGTGGCAACCATACTACTACATTGCCTAATTTCAACTTGGGAGAGATACCTTGGATGAAACTACATATATTATGGTAAATTGGACTATTATATTTTCCTATGATTTTAAGCTAAGCTTAATGTTTTAAACTCTACTTTACCTATAATATGATAGTTGGATGATCCTCTAATTTTATTTCTGATTATAACCACTGAAATTTATTATTTTCTAATTAGTATTGCAAATTCTTTGTTTACGCAAATACTTAAAAAAAAACCCAAGTACTTATATATAATAATATTTTGGCATCTTATATAATAAAGTAGAGTTATTTTTTGTCAGAAATTATGTATTGCTGCCATGTCTACACTTCTTCCCTTCCTCTTAATTGCTGCTATTTGTCCACCTAAAAATAACTCATTTTCTGGTTTTGTATATAAATTAGGGGTTTGGTCCGGGCTACCCAATAACTGACATATTAATTTAAGTTTTTAGAAATTATTTAAGTTCAAACTGCAAAATTCTATTGGATTTGATATTCTATATTTGAATAATACATTTTTGTGAAAGTATATTTGATTTTTAAATTTTAGTTTAGCAGAATAATAGGTAAGAAAATGTATCTTGTACCTTTCATTTATGAATTTAGAAATTGAATTTTACATGTATGAAAACCTCTAAAGTGAACTATAGCATGTTAGGTTTATGTTATAATGTTGCCTATTTCATGTATTTTTTGTTGGCTTGATGATCATCACTATATAGATTATATAAAAAGCAGCTTTATTGGCTGTAAAAAGTTGTTTTATTTCTTTTTTTTTTGTAATTTTGGTTGTAAAATTATAACACCACAAAGTGAAGATTAAAAACATACACAGATAAAATATAACATTGTAGTATTTGTTTATGACGTTGATACACAATGCAGTGTTAAAATATACAAATTAAAAAAAATCTACAACAACGAACAACTTCAAACGTTTTTTTGTCATTGAAAGCAAAAGTGTTTTATGCTCTGTTTGTTTATATATTTCGTCAAACTTTTACAGTCTATCTTTCATGTGTACACTTTAGATCTTTCCTGTGTACACTTTTGACTTGTTTGACATTGAATATCAAGCAAAGTAAAAAAAACTTGATGCAGACCATAGCTTAATTGGATCATTTGGGATATGGTCTGTAGCATTTTTTGTTGTTGTTGTTGTTAAAAGGCTTACACTGTAGCAGTTGTTAGTCACCATTACATAACCGTTCTATGTAAAATATTCCCGCTATCTCTCTTTATTTCATCCTTGAAGCCATCAACGTATTCATCTTATAAGTCTGTCTCTTGTCCATGGTTTTAAATAAGTAATGAAATTTTGATAAGACCAAATGTTGCAAGTAATTATTTTGATTATCATGTGTGCTTTCAAAGTTAACCTTGCATATATTGGAGGATTCTGGCCTGAACCCCATTAGATAATTTTGGCAACATTTAAAAATAAAACTTAAAAGAGCATGCCTTAAGCTACTGACATCTTTTCCTTTAGCAACTACAAGAACTGTGAGAGTAAAATACGGGGAAAAGATCTTGGAAATCCAAATCAGGTTACTCTGTTTCAATCCCCTAGCCACAGTATTTTTTTCGGAGCAAATCTCACTGCAAAGGCTCTTGCACTCAAAGCAAGTCTCATTTTTGCACGAAAGGCATGCATCACGCATAAACGTTCTTCAGCTCTTTTAACTCTGTCTCAATCTCTATCCTTTTCTTTCCTCGCTTAAGTACTGTTGTAGGTGATTGGTTTACAAAAATCTGCCATATTCGTTGTGAACACCTCCTTAGAGTATTCCACATGGTTAATCACCCATCTTGAGACTGACCCACCAAATCTTTTAATCAGCCATATAAATGTATTTTCCTTATTCACCACAACAAAGCTGCATCACATAGTCTAAGACTAACAATTAGGGATACATAAGATCATTAGAACTAACAATTGTGACTATCATTAAGATTTTACCAATTACACAAACCAGGACTTAGTTTATGAGTGTAAGTCTTCATAGAGCCTGCTTATACATATCTCCCATTCCAAAGTATTTGTTGTTTCGGATATTTCCTTTTCAGTTTCATTTTACTACCATTCCAACACTAATGTTGCAAACCCACATAACAACAAAATTGTTTTGTCATAGCAAAATAAATGAAATGAGTATTTAAGAACACAACCAATGTCAAAACTTACTGCTTGTGAAGATAGGCGATCATCTACTTATAGTGGGATGAATAAAGTTTTCCTTTCCATAGCCTCATGTTTTAATGTCACACAAAATTTTATCTTCCATGCCGATCATTGTTAGGATGTCCTCAAACTTTATATTCCCCAAAGCACACTGCAAGTATGACCACATAGCAGTTCTTTAAGGGTTCGGAAGGAAAGATAAATGAAACATACCTTCAGGTCTGTTATTGAATCTGCAGCCATAACAACTCAGGTTAATGTGGCTTCTTTCTGCATTTTCTACAGCTCATTCTATCATATTCCTCCAACGTAAGAACCTTAATGTTACAAAGGGTCTTTTGATAACTAAATCATAATCTTCAACTGTTAAGTGTTTACAGAGGAGAATCTATACAAACTCATACTTTGCATAAATTATAAGAGAAAGCAAGCCTGAGAGAATTATAAGAGTGATTGTTACCTTGAGACCGACGACTCACTCTTTTTTTCTACTAATATTTGAAAATCTGGCAACCGATGCTCCTTTTGATTGGGTTGTTCTTCATTAAAAACATTACTTGTGAGATATAAAAATAATGTACAAATAACATTGGAAAATTTCATCTGTAGATGATTCATTTTACAGCCAATCATTCAATGATTCAAATATCTTTTTTAATAACAAGATGTAAATGCAAAGAGAGGTACTAAAGATTTTGAAGGGCAAAATTACAGTTATCATAGTATCTTCGGTGGGTTTACTTCATGATTATCGTGGTTATATATCTATGCATCATAAATATATTTTGAATTTTCGAAATATTATTTTAATGTTTTTTTCGAAATATCACTAATATTTATCTATGCATAATAAGAAAAAATTCATGTTTCCAATCGATTATCTTTCGTACATAAATTATTTGCCATCAAAACCCTAAGCAGGCATGAGAGCATGAACAATATCGTTGAAATTGGTATTTCAACTTGTTCGATTTAATCTTTTGGCTAGATCAAATAAATATTATGTGTAAATAGGGTTAATAAAGTAATTGCACAATCAAAAAAACTTAATAAGCAAAGGCATTTAAAACTACATATTGAGCAAATTATAATTTTAAAAAGTAGGAAACATTGGAGAAGTAGACTATTTTTTGATAAATAATTAGAAAATTGCTACATACATTATTTACAATTAGAGGAATAGACCAACACGGTAAATGTCTAATAGGGTTTGTGTAATAAGCTTATAGGTAGGTATTGTGTGAAATTTCAAGCTCACTCTTGTGCCATGAGGAGTCAAGAAAGAGAAAAAAAAATAATTGTGTAAGTTTTGATTTGAAAAAGTGGGTCCATAATTTTTTTTTCTTGTTTTTTCCTTTTTCCTAACTATTTCTAACTTGATTTCATTAACATTTTTTAAACAAAAAAATTATAATGATGTATTCTTATTCTTCAATTTTTATTTTACGAATTTTAAGAGTTTATATTTTTTTTATATTTTTTGAATCTGAAACACATAGTGAACTTGTACATCAAATTGGTTTGTACACTAATTAAACTTGTACACCAAATTAGATTGTACACTAATTTTTATCGTACACCAAAATAAAGATACAAGAAATGTCACGAAATGTCAAGATGACATACACCATAACTAGATGCAAGATGGTGTACAATAAACAGTGTATATAATCGGTGTACAGAGTCGGTGTACAAAATCATTGTACATAATTGGTGTACAAAGACAATATACATAACCGGTGTACAAAGTCGAGAGTACTAGATGATTTTTATTGTATACATAACCGGTGGACAAAATTTTGTTAAATTCACAAAAAAATTTGAAAAATTAAATTTTGTTTTTACAATTTTTTTATGTTTGATTGGTAAAATATGTAACGAAATAAAATAAGATAAAAATAAAGAGAAAAGAGAAAAGGAAATAAAAAAGAAACGAAGAATAAACATAGTTGAGATTTCTTATTAGCCTAATACTGCAACTATGACACATATTAGTTGAGATAATAGCAAAACAAGTTTCTGGTGTACATAGATTTATGTGGTGTATATTTTGTCCCACTTTTTTTAATGGTGTTGCATATATGATTTGGATTATATACTAAACATCTTCATACACTAAATTACTTTGTACACTAACTTTTTTTCTACTATGGATAAAAGATGGTATAAAAGATCATGTGCTATGTCTCGTATACCACAAAATGGATGCAAAATAGTGTACAAGAGATGGTATATTTAGTCGGTGTACAGAAACAATATACAAAAAGTGTACAAAAACAAGGTACAAAAACGGTATACAAAGTTGGTGTACAAATATGTTATACATAAAAATTATTTGCTATAAGTTTTTATATAATGGGTTTCATTATATTCACAAAAATAATTTAAAAGATAAAATTTTGTTCTTCAATTTTTTTGATGTTTTATTTATAAGATAATAAAAGAAATAACTAAAATAAGAGTTGAAACAAAAGAGAGAGAGAGAGAGAAAAGAAATGTGTCGGGAAAAAATGGCATTCAGTGTAATTTCATCAATAATACAGGTGTAGAAAGGCTAAAGAAACAGTGATGTAAGAGAAAATCTCTCTTTTTCCTAATTTTGAATAGTAAAAGAAAAATGTACCATAATGTCAATCCACCCTAAAAAGTACCCATTTTAATAATATTCTCTAAAAAAATCCCTTGACAATATATCCATAATTTTTTAACAATTTAAAACTATTGTTATTATTAATTTTGTTATTTTAACAATTTAAGCATGTTTTGTTCCTCACGTTCTTCCAAAAGCAATAAGAAAACATAAGAAAAAGTTCATCTGAGCAAACATCAATGGAAAATCATGAACACTATTAAACAGTGGTAAATTTAGTTTTAACTTTTATCAAATCACATCTAGAAGAGAAGCTTTTTTCTTTCACTAAATCTTTCAAGACTTAAAGAAAAATCACCAAACTTATGACAGCATTATGAACTTCTATAGTGTTTTAGAAACCCAAATTTCCTTTAACATGTAGACACTAAAACAACGTTTTAGAAATTCGAATTTTCCTTAACTTATAAACATAGTCATGCTTCATATTATTTTTTTCGTGTATAAATTTAAATATTTTTAAAATATATCTACATTGTTTCTTAAGATCTATTTATATAGTTTTTTATATTTTAAACTTCTTAACTCTTAATATAAAAAGTTATTTCTTGTGACAAAAAATTGTTTCATGTGACAAAATAAATTTGTTTTTTAGAATTCTTTCAAAATATCTATTCTTTTTTCTTTTTATATATGTGTTTCAATATTAAGGGGATTTTTTTATTTAGGTAAAACATATATGTTTCAATATAAAAATAATTTTGTATTTAGGTAAAACAAATCTTATAATATCTTAACAATTCAATTTACAATATCTTAGAATTCTTTCAAAAATATCTATTTTTCTCTCGGACGGGTTTTTAAAATTTTATTAAAAAACAAATCTTAAGTTAAATTAAGAAATTAAATTTATGTTGCTAATGAAATATCTTAAATTATTTTAGAAAAAAAAATATAAAGCATTTATCCATATGGAAAATAATTATCTATATAAATTTATTTTATACATGAATAAACTAATTTAACTTTCTATATTACAATTATATTTTTAACATATTAAAACAAAACATTTATACCATTTGGTTCTATCTTATTGTCTGTTTATTTTCATCACAGAGTGAGACATGTCTTAAGAAAATACCAGAAATTGAACCGAATCCAACCCAAAAAGGATATCAAACTTAAATCTAAACCCACAATAATCCTGATAAGTTCTCAACATTTATATCCAAAAAACTAAATCGAGAACCAAATGGATACCTAAAATACTTGGAATACAACTATATATCCAAATATATAATTAATATATAAATTTGATATAATCAAATTATAATTATAAGCCCGAACTATAAATTATTTTTAGACCCAAAATAACCAAAATATCCAAAGTAACCAAAATGTTTAAAAATTCTTAGTTATATTTGTTAAAATTCAATCAAACATTATTTATATTTAAACCAAATTTTATTCATTTTTCCGATATTTCTTGTACCTAAAACTATTTCAAACTGAGATGAAATTGTTTTAAACCTTCTCGCACCACTCGCCAAAAACCTTCATCAATCTTTGCCTCTTGATATTTCCAAAAAGCATCCTCTTGCTCAACTCTTCCCTCACCATCTCTCGATTTTATTTATATTTTGGTCTTTCTAATCCTTAGCGGAAGTCAACCGCCTTGCTCTATCATCTGGATCCAGATTTATTCTATGAGACTTAGCACCGCATAAGCAACACTCTCTGAGTGAATTTTTGCCTCTTTTTGTTTTTAAATTATTGGAGTTTAAATAATCTAAACATCTAAATTTGAAAAGAAAATCTTATATTTTATTCTAGGAAATTAGAATTATTTTTCCGTTTAGAATTATATTCCTTTTCAAAATTTCCTCTCTTATATAATTTATGATTTTATTCCTTTTTTTGTTTACATTTTAAGATTATGAACTAATTTTAAAATGGGATAATTTGCTGTATGGTACATTTTTATGAACTTAATTTGAAAACAATACCATTCACTATTTACAATTAGATAATAAGACTTCTAACAGCTACAATGTGAAGAAAAGTGCATGTGAGATAGCCAGCACACTTTGACCGAACTACCCTTATCTCATTTGTCTATTACTTGTGTAAGACACGAGACACCACCTTTTTGTTTTCTCTTTCTTCTTTATTCCTCTTTTTTTTCTTTCTTTCTTCTTTCATAACTTTTAAATATATGTTTATTTGATTTTGTTATTCATAAAAAAAAAATTATAAAAACAAAACTTTATTCTTTATTTTTCCTTACGAATTTAATAAGTCCAATTTTGCTATTTTTTTGGAATTTAAAACTTAACAATGAATAAATCAGTATGCATCTCTATATAATAATAGTATACGAGATAGTAGTATACAAGAAATATATGAAAATAACAATATATAAAATAATGTATAAAAAATAACAATACAGACAACAATGAACAAAATGATGTCCAAAATTATATAGAATGGTGTGTGAGATATATATCATCTATAATTATATAAATGTTTAATACACCGATTAATATACTGTCTCGTATACCTTTTGATACACTGCCATGTATTGAACCATAAACTAGTATGTCTTCTACACCAGCATGTCTCTATACACCAGTATGTCTCTGTACACCAACATGTTGTGTACATCAGTATGCCTTATGTACCAGCAGATCTTTTACTCTGTTGAAGTGGTTGTGCTATGAAGAGATTAGTACACCTTTCAATTATCCACCCCACCCCATCTACCGACAACTATTCCTCCAGCAGCTATTTTATACACTCATCTACCTCCAACTCATCCACCTCCAACTCATCTACCTCCAACTCATCCACCTCCAACTCATCCACCCAGCTATCCACCAAGACGTATTCAACATCTCATATCATCCACCATAAGCTCATCCATTCATTCATCCACTCATTCATCCACCTCCAATTCATCCACCAAACATCCCACCACCAAGTATCCACCACTCCATAAGTTCATCTACTCACTTGCATGTCTCTGTTCACCAGCATGTCTTTGTACACTAACATGTCGTGTACATCAGTATGTTGTATGCCTTGTGTACCAGCAGATCTTATACTCTGTTGAAGTGGTTGTGTTATGAAGAGATTAGTACATCTTTCAATTATCCATCTCATCCCAGCCACCGACAACTATTCATCCACCATATATTTTATACATTCATTCACCTCCAACTCATCCACCCAGCTATCTACCATGACTTATTCAACATCCCATATCAGCCACCATAAGCTCATCCCCTCATTCATCCACCAAACCACTCACAACCACGTATCCAACACCCCATAAAGGCCACAATAAGCTCATCTACTCACTCATATCTTATACATTCATAAAGACACCATAAGCTCATCTACTCACTCATATCTTAGCCACCTCCAACTCATCCACTCAGCTATCCATCACGAGGTATTCAATATTCCATATCATTCACCATAAGATCATCCACTCAGTTATCT
Organism: Cardamine flexuosa; assembly: GCA_963555745.1. NCBI lineage: Eukaryota > Viridiplantae > Streptophyta > Magnoliopsida > Brassicales > Brassicaceae > Cardamine > Cardamine flexuosa. Next base: position 3,642,551 of record OY743218.1, read on the forward strand.
GCCTCCAATTCATCCACCAAAACACACACTACCATGTATCCAACACCTCATATAGGCTACCATAAGCTCATATACTCACTCATGCTAATATCATGTCTTGTACACCATCATATTTTGTACACCAGTAAGTCTTGTACACTAGTATGTCTTGTATACCAGTATATCTTGTACACCAGCATATCTTGTACACCGTATTTGTATACCATATTTATATATTGCTTTTATATATTGTATTTGTTCATCATACTTGTACACCATATTTGTAAAGAGGTATACAAATGTATTAGTATATAACACATAATGGTATACGGGATATCGATAGACAAGACAGGTGTACGAACATGGTGTACAAAAGTAGTGTATGAAGGTGGTGTAAAAATATATTAGTATACGACACATATTGGTGGACATGACATCATTGTACAAATGTGGTGTATGACACATAATAGTGTACGAGATTTTACACATAATGAGTCTTATTAGATTCAGAAAATTATTTAAATAATATAAATTTGTTTTTCGTTTTTTTGAAAATATTTTTTGTTATAATTAAAGAGATTTAAAATTAGAAAGAAAAAAATTGAGAGAGACAGAGAAAGAAAAAAACAAATGGAAGGAAAAGAAAGAAAGAAAAGGGAGAGAGAAAAATATTTGTCTGAGAAAGAAATAAAAGAAAAACAAATTATAATGGCATGAACTGTAATTATCATGCAAACCAAAATGCAAAGATGTCTTCCAAACAATGTCATTTTTTACTTTTATCTTTATTACACAATTATAAATAGTAACCATCTTATCTGTCGAATTAAGTTTTGAAAATAGCTCATTCAACCAATTCACCATTTTAAAATTTTATTTTTCAAATGAAAATTCAAAATATAATTTTAATTTAGTTAAGCACATTTTTTTTTTAATTTGTTAATAACTTTAGAGATGGAAAAATATAAAAAAAGTTTTATTTTAGGATTGTATTTTTTTTTTAGTTTTTTTTTCCCTCATAACTTACTGTTTTATTTAATTAAACACTTGTCAAAATATGATTATTTTAAGTGACACGTGTCACGATCAGCTCAATTACTAACTTTAATCATTCATTTTTATATAATAAGATATATATGTATATACATATATATATATATTATAGTTTGATACGTGCAAAGATCTAAATTATTAGTGACATATGTCAAAATCTAGTAAATTGAAATTTTGACATGTGTTGGCTTCTTGTGACTACAACCTAACTTTATATATATATATATATATATATATATATATATATATATATATATATATATAATTTTTGCAATACTAAGCAGATTTTGTATTTAGGTAAAAAAATGTTATAATATCTTAATAATTCAATTTACAATATCTTGGATATTTGTTTATTAGAGTATATTCATGGGGTTATCTTGTATAAATTGCAAAGGTAATATTTTTGAAAAATAACTAAAAATCAACTGTATAATGTGGTAAAAAAGTTCGCAACTTTAAAGAATAAACTATTAATAAAAATAGTTAAACTAAAATGTATTTAACCATTTAAATCTCATTCTAAATAATTTGAATGGTTTACATAATATAGTATTTAATATATGAAAAAATTGGAAAATATCTGAACAATTCATAAAATTAGAGTATAATTAAACATAAAATATAATTAAAGAAAAATTTAAAAAGCTAAATTGAAGGAGAAGTTGACACATTAGGTGAAAGTGAAGGAGAAACTGACACATCAGTTTTTTTACTAATTGCATTTCTTAATTAATATTAAGAGGATTAGAACAACAATTTGGAAAAGTTATCGAAATATCAATTTTCCATTAAAAAATAAAATCAAAACTTAATAAATATGAGAGATTATAAACGTTGATTTAACACAAGTAAAAAAATGGACCTCGGAAAATCAGTAGCGAAGCAAAACGAGATGGTTATGAGGTTGGCTAAGCACGTGATCGCCATTACAACTACCATCGGTAAAACCTCGAACCTCGTCTTCTCGCCGGCGTTAATACACGTCATTCTTAGTTTCATAGCCGCCAGATATCCTGGACGTACCGAAGACCAATGAACTTAACGCCGTCTCCTCGAAGATCGTTACCGCCGTCCTCGCCGACAGCACCACAAGTGGCAGCCCAATGATCTTGGCAGCGAATGGTGTCACTCACTGTCGAGCCTTCTTTCAAGGACCTCTTGGATAATTCGTATAAGGCTGCTTTCAATCAAGTCAGACTTTCAGACCAAGGTATTCTTTGAACCTCAGTGAATCCAATGGCTAAAATTTTTAAAATATTTAATTTGTTTTGTTTTTTATATGTTTTAAGCTATATAGTTTTATTTATTTAATTAATTTTAGTTATTATTTTAGTGATTAATAATTAATTGATTAGATTTATAAATAGTAAATAATGATAGTATTATATGTAATGTTTTGATTGGTTAGAGAAATAGGAAGTAAACAAAGGGGTTCACCACTAGTGGTGAACCCAAGTATTTTCTGAAAAACAATTCAATATCGAATAAAATCTGCTTTATTAGCTTTTATAAACAGTTGTGTATTGCGTTTGTTATTTTATTTTTGAACTAAAAAAAAAAATCTTTTTTGTGTTAGTTTTAAAATTAGAGTTAAGATTAAATTAATTTTTATAATTGTGTATTTTTTTTGTTGTGGCTTAGGTGGTGGATGTTGAGGTAAGGCGATGCAGGAATTCTTGTTTTGCAATTTTTGTAATATTTTAATGTATTCATGAGAGTTTCAATTTATCCAATGGATATTTTTTTGTTTAAAATAACTGAATCGAGAATCGAGACTGAATTTTCCCATAACTGACAAATACAAAAAACGTCAGAAAGGAGATCGGAATATTGAGGAGTTCACAAATTTTCTACCGGCTAAGTTCAGACCTTCTGCTTCTTTCTTCTTCTTTGCTAATCTTTTTAGCTTCTTGTGTTCTTTTGCCACTAATTCTTCCGGCCACCTCCTCGCTCCCTCTTCCCGAAGAGACTGGACGAGATTGAAAAAGTGCTTAGCCCTTGCACAGAATCGCGGAATAAGAGCTGAAACAATAAACAAAGGGTCAGCAACGAAGTACAAAGCATAAAGGAGGAAATAACGGCGGCCTCTTCCTGGCCAGATCCTCCACTCGGAGAAAAGCGGCTCTTCTGGGTTCTTAAACGACCATCGAGAGGGACAGACAAAGAAAAACCATTTCTCCCAATTCAAAACCTTGCTAACCAAAGGCAGCACTAACCCAAGAGTAAAACAGCCATTCACATAACAGAAGCCGGCCTTCTCCACAAACCGAGTCATCTGCGTCAATTCTTCAACGAGAGGGAGATCTAAAGGGATCGAGAGGTCCGAACAGAGTTCAGATAATGACGCAACATGACGAACCGCGGCTGATGTAAGTTGTGAGATTGCCATCTCCTTTTGACCGCAGTAACCCACAATGGGTGAAATAAGACTCGTAAAGGCATACATAGCCCTCCGGGCTAGTCCAAGGTCTCTCTTCTGAAAAAGGGAAGCAAATCTCGATTTCTTGGGGATACGGTTCTAAACAGCCTTTACTTAATCGAACATCTCTGGTTCATAGGTAGATTTGCCAATAAAATCGGCACACAGCCCGCCTGGGCCCGCCAGATAAACGATGTCATCATCCCCGGTGTTCCCCTCTAGTTCCCTCATCAGAACGTCGCTCCGGATAGGATTGCCAATCTTCAAGTCTCAAGATCGGGATGCGCCACGAATTGCCAAAGGACAAGAAGCATCGACCAGAGGAAGAACGGTTAAAGCTTGATCCAAGCTCTCCATTGAGGACTCAGACCCATGGGAAGATCGCCACGATATGAAGAAGCGGAATTCGGCGGGCTCCGACCTAAATCGGATGCGGGCTCATCATCCAAGCCCGGGGGAGTACGCTCATTACGAACGACCTCGGCCAAACCCTCAGAATTTACCAACATTTCAAAAAAAGCAATAATAATGAAGGAGAGCGAAGAAAGAGAGAGAAAGTACATGTTAAGCAAGACGAGTTAAGAAGGGATCAACGCAACGAGAAGTATATATACAGAAAATCACGGAGCCCTAAGCAGCACTACACATTAAAGCGATGGGACGCTTGGAGAACGCCTTTTGACATCCACGAACAATGGATCTAAACGGATCGACATGATGAGCCCGTCAAAGCTCTGTCGGGCTAAAGGGGGGGGACAATTGATGGACCCGGGCCGAGCACCCTCAATGGATCACCCGACCTATTTACGTTTATGCACATTATTCTCTCTTTTCAGGTCCATTTAGGATAGAATTCCCTAGATGGTTCTAGAATAGGTATACCTTATAAATAATGTATTGATTGGACTTTATTGGGATTAATAATTACACCTAGGAAGCTAGGATATAGCTATTATTCTTTTTGTTTTTTACTTTTGTCTCCCACTTATGTCTTTAACCAGAATCAAGGCTGTTCTTGGTCCGACGTTATAAACCGATCGAATAAACCGTTCACATTATACTCGTGTTGCATCTACTCACGACATGATTGTACATATAACAGAGTAACGAGCTCATAAATCTTTTCTCAAAAAAATTCTACACGTACAGATTTATATATATTGTAGCATGCATTTAGTATCTTTCTGAGATGAAAAAGGAGTTTTGAATTTTACAGATGAACCACGAATGTGATTTAGTTACTTTTAGTTAAATCACCCAAAAGCTTGAAAAAACAGAAACAAACAAAAAAGAACATATAACTAATTTAATGTTTGTTTTTCTAAAATATATGATTAAGCTGCAACTCGTTTAGGTTGTCCATGGTTGTCACTGAGTTGTAACTGAGAGTTAGCCTTAGAGCGATTCTCCGCATCTTCATCATCTTTTGGAGTTGTCTTGTAATAACAAGCATAAATTATAAGTTGTACTGCTCCTGATAATGTTCCTAGTCCATTTCCAATCTATATAAAACAAAAATTTAAGTGAAATCAGTATATAAAAGATGAATAGTAGCATAAATAATTTAATAAACTTACCAAAATGAAAAGATCGAATTTAATAAGGGCATAAATAAGCCAAACGACACCGTTGAGAAAATTGGCAAGTGAGAGAGAGAAGGGCATGTACTTCACACTTTTGGTCTTGATCACCTTACTCTGTTTTCATTCACAACAAAAATATCATGATTTTTATTTTATTTTTAAAAAAATTAAAAAAAAGTAAAAGAAATAACAAAATATTAAAGAAAAGAGAAGAAATGGAAATGAATAAATAATATTTACCATGATAGTGAGAGGAGCAATATACATGAGGCTAACAAAAATGACACAAAAGATTCCAACAAAAGAAGATCTCTGGTTATGTGTGTGGAACAATAGCAATGTGCATGTGGCTACTATTCCTACAAACACCATCTCTCCTATCAACCATAGCCCCACTTTCACCTGCACCAATTCAGAATAAAAATTGTGTAAACTCTCTCTTTTTTTCACCTATCACCATCCCAAAACGGAATCAATCATTGTCTACCATCACTTATTACTATAGTGCATGATACAGCGTTCATTTTAAGCCAAAAACACACAAGAATAATGAATCAACTAGAGTTTAGTTAGTTTTGGTTCATCTCAGTTTGATTACCACTAATTAAAACCAAAGCTTAAATTTTTGTTCATACACCATTTAAATCTTGTTAGTTGTTACATAGATATGGTCTATCAACTCGAATATTCACTCTCGTTAAAATTCTTTTGAAATTTTCATATAATTTTATAATCGAACAAAAATATCATATAGTTCTTTGTAAAATTTAATTCATAAAATAAAATTAACTAATAATCAAAGAAAATCTCAAACATAAAACACAAGCGTATGTTGTTTCCAATTCTTATATATTACTAGGAAACCATACTATATGATTCAAACTCCATTAACAATTAGAGACTCATTTAACGAACTAACTAGAATCCAGATGGAAACCAAAACAAAAACTGGTACTTTGATCAGGTTTCTCGATTTTTAGTTCATCTTTAATTATATCAAAGAATTACCACAAAAAAAGACATGTTAGAAAGATTTAAGTAAAAGGAAGAGAAATATCCATTGTACCTTGCGAGGAGCTGGGGAAAAGTAAAAGAAGATAGCGAGATAGAAGAGCTCAATGGCAAGACCAGTGGCATTAATGGTGATCACAAGGAGACTATCAGGTTGGACCATTGGTAAGCCATAAAAGACCCATAGTGCACAATTTAGCACCGTGGCTAAGTATGGATCGGCTTTGTACTCTTCAACTTCCTTCTTCTTGTAAATCGTTATGAACGTTGGTCTGCATTGATCATGTTTAAAACATTAATTTTGAAATATTACTTGGTATATATGTGTGTACGAGAGAGATCTAAGTATGTTAAACCGAAAGAATAAGGTTAAAACAAGATAGAGAGATTAATGATTACATGGGAGATAGGAACAAGAACAAGGAGATGACATTTCCTGCGAGATAATTAACAAAAAAATTCTAAAATATTAGTAAAAAAAGGTTAAAGATTCTTCAAAATATTCACACACATACAAAATTCATATTTATATGTACCAAAAATGCCGGCAATGTTTCTCGCAACTGTTGTGCTAACCATTTCACTTAGAAGCAAAATCGAACAAGAACCAAGAACAAGAAAAAGAGAGAGAGAGAGACTGATAGAGATGTAAATTTGTATGTTTAATATGTGTGTTTGGTCTTTGCTTATATTTATAGATCCACGATGAGATGTTGGTATAAATATAGATACTCAACGTATACTTACATATAAGTATATGTATACGTATTGTGATGACGAAGCGAAACTCAAGAAGTTTAAGGAATTGATATGAAAACGACCTTGAATGTGTTTCTATCGGTTTTAGGAAACAATCATGACATTTATCTGATTATCGTGCAACACTTTCTCGTTGGCTTATTGTTTTTTGGAGCCATGATTATAACTGCTATGCCTACCCTATATAGTATACATGTATACATATCTATATATATTTGTGTGTGTGTGTGTATGTCACATGCATGTGTATTTTATGAAAGTTATTTACAAATTACAAAAAAAAATAAGACTATTAATTGAAAGTGATCCACGTGAGTGTAAGCGAGCGATCTAGATAGAAAATCAAATCACGTAACACTTATTTTCTTCTCCTTTTCAATCTTTTTGAGTGACTTCTAAATTTGTGTTGTTATATCAAATTATATATCATATGATAGAAAAGGTAAAAGTTCGGTTTATTTTCATGGATTTCATATGAGCATCTTTCTCTTCATTTTCTCTTCTTCATTGCTTTTCAGTTATTACGCACCTTGATCATTTCAACGTATTAACTGAAAAAGCAATGACGAATGGGTATATCAACAGTATGTATGTGATTTCACAGAATCAATAAAAAAAAAACACAAAGTAATTGCATGTCTACCATTCATTCATATATAGTTTGAATTTTGTTGTGAACAAGAAACAACTATTTTTAAACTTAGGCGACGTAATGACCGGTTATAAGAAAATTACTTTGCTTTATATTCCGTCTCAAATATATTATGGAGTGTTAGGTCTTTTAAGTCTTTATTCAAAAAATATAAATAGATCCCGATCGACATGCGGGAATTATGGAACATAAATATAATCATGAAGTAATTAGCCCTTACGTATGTATTTATTACGAGATTTTAGACCCCAACAATGGTTATAATTTATTAAGTGTTTAGAAGGAAAAAAAGAAAAGAAAAAAGGATTAATTTTCCGAAAAGATATTGTTGATGAGACATTATAAAAATAAGATAGAGAAATGAAAAATAGATGAACTTATTTAGATAGTTGCAAATGATATATAAAAGTTTGAAGGAAAAGGTAAATGACTTTACAGGTGTTGTGGGAAGGTACAAACAGCAATGATTTTTGCAAAACTTTAATATAAAAATAAAGTAAGCATGCGACTATGTCGATTTGGAATATTTGATTCCGATTTAATAATGTATTTTTATAGGTAACCATGTTTATAACGACCTTTTTCATCTTTATGAAATATATGGGTGAAAAGAAATCGTAATATATATGCTTTCATTTTGAAAATATAAAATTTTATTTTCCCAGTGACTAGGCAAAAAATCCGAACTTGAAACCCAAACTCGAACCTGACCCACAAAAAACAAACTAAACCCAAATTAAGTATTATGTGCAAGTTAATATCTAAAATATGACTAAAATTTCTTACAGTTACATAATGTTTTTTCTGATGACAATTCGAATCTTCGATGGTTAAGTTATTTACTAATGACCGGTTGGGAAAACAGGAAGAGCTTAGCATAATGAAATTTTATAGAGATTAGATAATTTATATTCAAGTGTGGAAACTATTTAAATGATAAATAAATAATGAAACGACATAAGATTTAACAAGGTATCGGTTGGTTCTTTTTCAAACCAACCGCTAGTCCTTGGCTGTAACAAAAGTTTATTAGATCACTTTAAGAATATAATACAAGATAGATTTAGAGCTACACCAAGATTTAATTCATCTATCTAAACAAACATGATATAAGAGATAACAAGTAAGTTCAGTTTACTCTCCCTTAATCATGGTTATTTTCTTCTTACATAAGTTTTAGCTTTGTGTTCCCCACACCAGCAGCAATCTTTTCTCAAGGTGAATCTCTCTCAAACTCCACAGCAACACAAGTTTCACACAAGCATATATAAATTCTGTTTTTTAGTTTCTCTGTTTTTGACAGTAATCTTGTGTACAGAAAAATGAAGACTTTTTCTGCTTTTATAAAAAAACCAAGTAACGATCCTTTTAGCATGCACCGTATCTACAATTTATCCTCAGCATATTTGCAATTAAACATGCATCATATCTTCCCCTTTCTCAAGCAATTTGACAAATAAATCATTAGAAAATAATATGATAAAGAAAGTATAATAACCACTTAATTAAGACTTTCTATTATATCCAATATTACAATCATCAATTAAAAAGAAATCATAACTATCTAAACTTAACGATTTTAAAACCTTATAGTTCAATATTCTACACATGAGATTCGTTCCACACTTTGAAATGTAAACATTATACAATTTCTTAGAGTAGAAATATCAAACTAGGTTTTCTTAGATAAGTGGGATTGTTTAATTCTAGAATCGGCTTATCTTTCTAAACGAAATGAAAACGTATTTGTAGTTTTTACTTAACCCGTTTTCGTTCTAGATTATTGGGTCTATTCTTTTCATGCATGAGTTTATTCCTCAAAGCTCGCTAAATACTAACAATCCATATAGCCGCACATGCCCACATATGTAATACAAAATGTGATGTGGTTTGATGAATCGTTATGTTCTCTTTAACACGTTTTTTGTGTAAAAAGGGTTTAAATTCAACTAAAACTTTTTCTAATTACAAGGTAATTAATATCACTCAGAAATTTATAAATTCTACTATATACTTGTTTTATAAATTTTTCTTACCCTACATGTCATTCTTTGATCCGTTCTCGTCAAAAAATATTTTTCGTGAGCCCAACCAAGATATATTTTATCCTCATTAAAAAAGATGATATCCCTATATATTAGACCGTTTGGTTATTTATCAAATTGATGAACTTTTAGCCCTACTTAATTGTCTTCTAGTATACAAATATATTCGAGGCTAATAATACTCTTAATGGGAAGTGGAAACTAAGTATCAGAGATTTTTCGAGAAAATAGCTTTCTTCTCTAGGGAGATTGGTTGACAAAGTGACTCACATTTAATGGTCAATCCAACGGCTCTAACCACTTTCAAAAATTGATAATTAAAAAGTAAAAACAATATTCTTGGAAATTCATAGCCATAACTAAATATGATTTACTGAAAAATGTTTTATGGTACAAAAAGTCTGATTCATTTTAAGATTCACGATGCTAAGTGTATAATACTAGTGTTAGTGATATATTGTAAATTAATTACAGAATTCACTATGTCGTTATTATTAGATTATGGATTTTCAACTTAAAACAAATTGGTAATGAGTGGATTGATCCATATTTTTATATAACACTTAATATTTCTATCTACATCAGGTTTTCTCAAGATGATGATACTTTTAACTATTGATTTTGGTATGTTCGGGTTTGGATTGGCGGACAAAACTTTTTAGATCGGATTGAACATAGTGTGATAATACTTAAAAATAACAACTGCTAAAACATATTTGTTTTTGACCTAAAATTCTTATAGCAGATGTACAGTATGCTAAAAGTGGATAATAATCACATATTTTTAATTAGATAGATATGATAGCTTATTAAAGTACACAATACATGTCAAAAACTATTACTTGATTTCATTTATACACGATATATTTCAACTGATCAGTTTAATACGTTTTACATAGAAAAATAAGAAACGGAATTCATCAAGTAGGGCATGAGATGTTTCTTAACTTAAAGTCTTAAACATGTACGATGTTTACATCTAGCTTGACTTTTTGCTAACCTATTTGAAATACTAAAGTTATCATCAAAATAGGGTTTCATTCGATGACCAAATAAAATTAAAAGATAGGGTTTCATTATATTGCACGTTCCCGTAACGAATAAGTATGTCTTAAAATGCTAACATTTCTTTTGTAAGGAGAGTTGCTAACATAAAAATAAATAGAGCTTTTAACGACAAACGAGAAACCTATTTTAAAGATTGTATTTTTTTTTTAAGATTGTATTTGCTAAATGGAAGCTTTAGTTTAAAATTGGTTTATTTTGTTGGATGACGTTTTCATTGTTCATTTAGCATGACTGGACAAAAATGCTCTTATGAGTATTATGAAAAGTATTCACTGAATCACTGTTCCCATTTATAGTATAACCTAGTATAACCTCTATAAACTAATATTTGATACATTAATATTTACTATAAATTAACATATTTCGATACTATAACAAAACAATATATTTTTTTTGAAAATCCTATGTAAATATATAATTTTATGAATATCATAAATTATTAAATATATAACTAAGATAATATCGTGAAATATATGACTCTAGTGTTGTTTATTTATTCATAAATTTGTATTTTCTAAACATATTTTTATTTTAAATGCATATCAATTTTTGATACTATTGTTTAAGATAATTGCATTAAAAAATTATGAAAATCTTAGATGTAATTATTTTTTTAACGTATAACTCCATATAAAATATCGCAGTATTATTTTCAACATCTTACTTTAAATAAGTACTCCGTCACTATCTATATATTGTTTACCGGCCACCACATATTCACTATTCACCATGAATGATTCATCATCGCCTATAACCAAATACTGTTCGTCGTCTACCGTAATATTCCACTATTGATCGTCCATCACCGTACACTGCCTCCATATACACTATTCACCATCCATTTAGGGTAGTATATAGATCATAGTGAAATTTATATAAGTTCTTTTCTAGAAATGAAATGGGATTAAAATGTCTAGGAAATAATGAAAACTGCAAAACGTTATTCGTTTGGCAAATTAAAAACTTTAAAACTAGTTTTCGAACAAATTTTCTCTGTATAATGGAGTAAGATTTGGAAGATATAGTGTTAAAATGATTTTGTTATATATAAACTTGTGAATTCAACATGCATGAGTTTCAATAGTATATAGTATCACATGATGCAATAATTCAAACTTTATGTCTCTTTTTGTTAGAGACCGAGAAGCTTTTGCTTTTCTTCATTTAGACTATTTTTATATGGACGGTTTGGAATTGTTACTTGTTAGGATTCAATTCTATCGTGTTTGGTACACAATTTTTAAAGTAATATATTTATTGACCCCAAAAAATACCCTATCGAACACATTCCAATTAATGGATAACAACAGATAGTGGATTAATGTTTTCTTGTTCCGATCTTTTCATATCACTATTTGAAACTTAAAACATTCATTTTGATTTGGACCATTTGCTTTAGTTACTTTCTACCAAAATAATTCCGGCTTCACTTATTTAATCACCAAAATACATTATTGGGTTTGAATCCGACTGAGAACTCAATAAAGACATTAGTTGTTGACTTGTAGGGTAAAATAAATTCATAAACGGGTTTGAAATATGAGCTTTATTTAACTTATTGAAGTTCAAGGGTTGAAATCATCACTGCTAGTATTTCATACCATTAGTGAAGCTCTAAAAGCTAAAGAAAATCATTAACTACGCTTCTAAAAGAATTAATCACGAAATCATTGGTCTATGAAGAGACTAATAATGATCTTCAATGATGGCAATGAATTTAAGGTTTAACATGTACATGACCGGATAAGATTATATAAACATCTAATAATCTTTAATTTTCAGTGAAATTTGTAATTTGCATCGATATCAAAACACTTTATGATCGTTAATTGGTAATAATCTATATTAACGGTTTGATTTATATTTTGGTAGTCTTTTCTAAAATCTTCTCATTTTTAAGATTGTTGTTATCAAAAAATTTAAAATTTCGCTGATTTAGTTTATATGGATATTTTTTGTTTCCGTGTCGTATTTGTATATAGTTTAACCAATTTTTAATAATTTTTATGATGATAAAAAAACATTGCCTTTTATTAAAGATAATTATAATATATCTTTTTTTTTGTCATCAGATAATTATAATATATCTTGAAGTCAATGTTTTTAAAACCGGATCGGACACCGACTCGTCATCATCACTGGGTTACTGGTCCGACCGGTTCAACCGGTTGAACCGGGTTTTTGAATATATATATAAATATTATATATATAAATATAATTTATGTATATATATAACACTAACCTTAAAGAACATAAAAAATATGACTAAAATTATTATTTTATATTTTAACAAAATAAAAATCAGTTGAAAAATATATATTTAAACTTATATAAATAAAGATTAAGAGATAAATATTATTTCTTCTCTATAATTCAATGTAAACAATTAATTCTCCAAATAAAAATGGTAAAAATAGAGTAATATCAAAACTTATAATCAATTTATAAAATAAATAAGTTAATTGTGATTTATTTTGACTCATAAACTCTAATTTTATTCAAATTTTATAAAAAAAATTGTAAACCTAATTTTGTTATCTAACCGGGTCAATGGTTTTTGGCTGGTTTTATCAATTTGTTTCAAATTCGAGTTTTACCTTCATCCGAAACCGATTAGCTAGCCGATTCCCGATTTGACCGGTCCGACCGGCCGGTCCGATCCCATTCTGAAAACATTGCTTGAAGTCAAAATATCATCTTCTGACGCTAAAGCTATTAAAGCTTAGAGCCAAAATTATTACATGACTATATATGTTATTGTAGAACATCAACTAAATGCATTTCATTTATTCTATTCACGTGACTGAAGTCATTTGTTTTTTTACCCACTTGTTTTCTTATTTTAATATTTTTTATTACGTTATCACCACAAGTAAATTCTAAATCCAAATAAACCTTCTTCAATCAAAATTTTGAGAAGATTATACCTCCTCCTAGTCTTAAATCATAAAGTAGGCTTTGCCTCCTTAATTCGAGGGAAAGCTCTACCTCTTAACTAGTTTATTTAATTCAGGACTGTCGGGGTGTAGTCACATGGAAATTTTCAATTAAGTCTGTATCCACACAAGTTTTGAAAAACAATATCTAACCACATCCAAAGTTTTTTTTCAAGCTGTATCCATATTTCCGTTAATTTTGACGAAAAGTTAAACAGTTTGCCTTAACCACTAACAGAGTTAAAAGTTTTCATGTGGCTATACCCCGACGGTCCAAAAAAAAATTGTAAATAGAATTTAAACAGTTATTACTTTTTACAAAAATAATTAAACTCAATTTCTTTCTCTTATTAATTATGGACGAAAATTAAAAATATTTTTTACCATCCAATTTTAAATAATCAAGATCTTCAGATATTCTAATTTTTAAAATAGATCAGGATGGATCAATGCCGATCAATTAAAATTAGGTCAATTGATCCATCCTGATCTATTGTAAAAACTAGAATATTTGAAGATTTAAAGTTGGATGGTAAAAAATAATTTTAATTTTCGTCCATAATTAATAAGAAAAAGAAATTGAGTTTAATTTTTTGTAGAAAGTAATAATTGTTTAAATATTATTTAATTTTTTTTAATTATATAAATTTTGTGGTTGTTATTGTATCCTTAATGACTTTATTTAAAAAGCTTAAATACTATATTGTTTAAATACTCTAATTAAACAATTTCATATTTATTTAGAAGATATTATATAAAAATTATAAAATTATAAATATCAATAAATAAAATTTGAAATATCTCTATACTTATTTTGTGATATTTATTAGAGAATTGATTAAGTAAATAGAAAATTATTATGATTATTAGTAAGATCTGAAAAAATAAAAAGATTGTCCAATGGTATTTTTTGTAATATCCCACGTAAATATAAGGTTATTTTGTATTTAACATTGCTAAAATAATTAGAGATGGCTTGTATTGTGTTAATTCGTTAAAATTGCTAGAGATCTTTTATTATTATTATTATATATGGCTTGTGTTGTGTTAATTAAAAATACTAAAAGTTTTTAATTTTTTTCAATCTTACTAATAATAATGATAATTTTTTATAGTTAATCAATTCCCTAATAATTGTTTAAATACTATTTACATTTTTTTTTGGGCCGTCGGGGTGTAGCCACATGAAAACTTTCAACTCTGTTAGGGTTAAGGAAAACTGTTTAACTTTTCGTCAAAATTAACAGAAATATGAATACAGCTCAAAAAAAACTTTGGATGTGGCTAGACATTATTTTTCAAAACTCGTGTGGATACATACTTAATTGAAAGTTTCCATGTGGCTACACCCCAACGGCCCATTTAATTCATGTTGTTATTATGCTATAGTTAATATTTATATTTTTAGTATTTTTATGGTTGATTTATTTTTATAAAAAGAGTTTTCAAAGTTTTCATTAATATTGCTTTATTATTATAGAGTTATCATGTTGAATTTGGCAAAGCTCAATATCGCTGTCCTTGATGTTTGTGGAAAAAAATATTTACCATGGGCATTAGATGCAAAAATGTATCTAAAATGAAAAGACTTGCTTGATACTATTGATACATCAAAAACGACTTCGAATGATAAACAAGCAAAAACCATGGTCTTTTTACATCACCAACTCCATGATGGTTTAAAAGAGGAATATATCACGAGAGAAAATCCCGCAGATATTTTGCAATGCCTCAAAGTTAGGTTTGATTACCATAAATATGCAATCTTACCAAAAGCCGAACATGAATGGCTTAATCTGCGGTTTCAAGATTACAAAAGTGTAAGTGAGTATAATTCCGCCATGTTCGGAATCACTTCAAGGATGATACTATGTGGTGAAAATGTTTCCGAATATGATATAATAGAGAAAACATTCCAAACATTCCATCCTACAAACGTAATCCTCCAGCAACAGTATCGAGCGAGATATTATACTCGATACTCTGACTTAATGCAAGTCCTTCAAGTTGATGAATAAAACAATGAGCGCGTGATGATGTACCATCATACTCGTCCAACTAGATCAGCTCCACTTCCAGAAGTGAATGTTGCTTCATCCAGTTTTAATAATTGGCAAGGTAGAGGACGAGAACGTGGACGCAGGCCGTGATCGAGGTAGTGGAAGAGGTGGTGGACGAGGAAGAGGAAGAAATTTCTATCCAAACAATTTAAACGTTGGAAAGGCCAACAAAACATTCAAGTTAATGATGGCAGCCGCGTTGTGAAAAAGGAAAATGCAAATGTTTGTTATAGATGCGGCATGAAAGGTCATTGGTACCAAGCATGTCGTATACCAAAAAAAATGACTGATCTGTACCAAGCATCTCAAAAATCTAAGGAAAAGGATCTTGAGACCAACCTCATCTCTAATGAGTCTGGAACTTCCTTCCATAGTCTAGATGATGAAGCTAATCTTGATATTGCTGATTTCCTTGTTGACAATGACAACGGGAAATAAAAAGATGAAGTAGACATGATATCTTTTTGTTTGTATCATATGAATAATGATTTTAAAAGCTTCTAAATAAGGGTTTCATTGTAAGAATATTGTAACTTATGTTCTTCTCTGTTTATTATAAAATAGTTTTGTTATACTATAGTTTTATAAGTGTATATTTTTAATGCATGTTCTATAAATGTTTGATCTCAGAAAATGTCAAGATTTGAGTTTGAGAATGGAGATATATGTCTAGTAGACAGTGCTACGACTCATACAATTCTTAAAGATGAAAAATACTTTTGCTCTCTCAAAATAAAAAAACTCTGCTGGAAGCATACTATTTCAGGAAATGTAAAGATTATTATAGGCTATGGAAGAGCAAGTTTCTCAATGCCAAAAGGAAAAAAGTTTAAAATAAGTGATGCATTGTATTCTCTTAAGTCTCATAGAAACTCGATAAGTTTCAGAGATATCCGCAGAAATGAATATCATATAGAGACTCTGAATAAAAATGGCATTGAATACCTTTGCAATACAAAAGAGAGGAAACATATATTAGAAGAACTACCGATGTTACCCTCTGGCTTATATTAGACAAAGATCAACATGGTCGTATCATTTGCCACAGAATGTACTGATATATTTAAACTTTGGCATGAAAGACTTGGACATCCTGGTTCAGTCATGATGCAAAAAGTTGTGCAAAATTATATTGGCTATCCATTGAAAAATCAGAAGATTTTTCAATATTGTGAGTTTTCATGTGATGCATGTTCTCAAGAAAAAATCTTCGTTCGGCCATCTCCAGCCAAAATTAGGAATGAATCTCCAGTATTCTTAGAGAGAATGCATGGTGATATATGTGGTCATATCCACTCGTCATACGGGCCATTTCGATACTTTAAGGTATTGATTGATGAATCTATTAGATGGTCACATGTGTGTCTATTGACGACACGATATAGGGCTTTCGCTAAATTAATTGCCCAAATAATCAGGTTAAAGGCATAATTTCCTGATTATGCGATAAAGAGAGCCAGGCTTGATAATTCTGGTGAATTCACCTCACTAGCTTTTAATGACTACTGGATGTCAATGGGAATCAATGTCGACCATCCGGTCCCTCATGTTCATACACAAAATGGCATGGCTGAATCTTTGATTAAACGGCTACAACTAATTGCTAAATTGTTAATAATGAAAACAAAACTCCCAATTTCTATATGAGGTCATGCAATGTTGCATGCTGCAGTATTGGTCCAGATACAATAAAGTGCTCAAAATACATATTTCCCTTTACAATTATCATCTGGCCAAGAGTCAAATGTATCCCATCTCTGTATCTTTGGATGTGTGGTTTATGTTCCTATATCCCCACCGCAAGAACAAGAATGGGGCCACATAGGAGATTAGGTATATATGTTGGTTATACATCACCAAGTATAATTCGATATCTTAAGCCACAAACTGGTGATATGTTTACGGCACGTTTGTCCGATTGCCATTTTAAAGAAGATGAATTTCCTGCGTTAGGGGAAATAATTAAACAAGTATCAAAAGATATTACATGGTTTACACCATCTTTGGTACATCTTGATCCTCATACTAAAGAATGCAAAATGGAAGTATAAAATACATTTACAAAACATGGCAAATTAATTACCAGATGCGTTCACATATACAAAAGTTGTGACAAAATCTTACATCCCCGCTGCAAGTGCCCTATCAAGAGTTGAAATTCCAAAAGAGAAATTCAATGGGAGTAAAACAAATGAACCTAGAATTCAGTTGAAACGCGGGAGTTCAATAGGCTCTAAAGATAAAAATCTCTGAAAGAAAAAGAAAATGGGAGATGAATATGAAAAGGTTCTAGAGGAACCAGACAAAAATAAAAGTCCTTAGAAAAAAGATAATATAGAAAAATATGAGATTTCCATTAACTATATCCAAGATGTGAAACTGTGGGTTAGAACTGAAATTGATGATGAAAATAGAATATTCTCTTTTTCTGTATCCAAAGAGATCGATCATGAAAGTGATGATGATCAAAATCCAAGGTCTGTATCAGAATGTAAAAAAAAACACGATTGGGAGAAATGGAAAAGTGTCATGCAAATTGAATTACTCTCCCTCAATAAAAGAAATGTCTTTGGACCTCTCGTCACTGCATCTGATGATGTTAAACCTGTTGGTTGCTAGTGGGTTTTCATGCAAAAGAGAAATGAAAAAAATAAGATTACACGATATAAAGTCCGACTTGTTGCACAAGGTTTTTCTCAGAGAATTGGAGTTGATTTTGAAGAACATAATCTCCAGCCATGGGTGCAATTACATTCAGGTACTTAATGAGCCTAACGGCATCTAAAAATCTGGATATGTACCTTATAGATGTAGTGACACCATATTTATATGGATCATTAGATAATGATATATACATGAAAATCTCAAAAGGATTCAAAATCTCTGAGGCACTAGACTCAAAGTGTAGATATATATGTGCAGTCAAGTTACAGCGATCACTTTACGGATTAAAATAATCCAGATGCATGTAATACAATCGCTTAATCAAATACCTATTGAAGAAAGGGTGTGTAAATAATGAAATATGCCCTTGCGTCTTTATCAAGAAATCTCTTTCGGGATTTGTGATCATTGCTGTATATGTTGATGACCTAAATATAATTGGAGCTCCAAAAGAGATTGATGATGTAAGAACTCATATAAAAGAAGAGTTCAAGATAAAAGATCTTGGAATAACAATATTTGTCATGGACTCCAGATAGAGTATTTCCAACATGGAGTTTTTGTGCATCAATCAAATTATGTTAAAAGAATCCTAAAACACTTTTACATGGATAAAGCGACTCCTTTTAATACTCCAATGGTCAATAGAACTCTGAATGTTGAGAAATATCCATTCAAGCCTTGTGAAGATAACAAAGAAATACTAGGTCATGAAGTACCTTATATGAGTGTTATCGGTGAATTTATGTATCTTGCAAATTGTACAAGATCAGATATAGCATTTGCTACTAATCGGCTTGCAAGATATAATTCATCTCCTACACGGAGACATTGGAATGGTATCAAAACATTTTTCGTTATCTCCAAGGCACAATTGACTTAGGATTATTTTATTCTAGAAACTCCAAGTTTGGGTTAGTTGGTTTTGCACATGAAAGCTACCTATCAGATAAGTAAAAAGCTAGATCCTAAACCGGATATGTTTTCACAATTGGAGGAACTGCAATATCGTAGTGTTCACAAAAACAAACATTAGTTGGCACTTCCTCAAACCATGCAGAACTCATTTCCCTTCATGAGGCCTGTTGAGAATGCGTCAGGCTCAGATCTATGATTCACCATATACAAGAAGCAAGTGGAGTAGCCACCAATAAAGAGCCGACGAGACATTATGAAGATAATGTTACTTGTGTCGTCCAAATCAAAGAAGGTTTTATCAAGAGCGTCAGAACAAAGCATATTTCTCCAAAATTTTTCTCTTACACTCAAGAACTCGAGAAGAATCAAGAAGTTGATATTCAATCCATTCGTTCAAGCGACAACGCCGCATATCTCTTTACAAAGGCTTCCTACTATAACATTCATAAAGCATATTTGTAGCATCAGAATGCGTTATCTACAAATCTGTAAAGGAAAAGATTATGCATGCTCTTTTTTTTTTATTATGGTTTTTATCCCAATAAATGCTTACATAATAAGGTTTTTAACGAAACGGTATACAATACTCTAACGACAATAGGTAATCAAGAGAGAATATTAAAAATAATAGTGACTATCCATATTTTTTAACTTAAAGCCAAAGTTGTTAATTTTGAAGCCAAATCTACTATATCTTGAAACCAAAACTACTATCTCTTGGAGTTAAAAGCTATTAAAGCTTAGAGCCAAAGTTATTTACATGACATTATAGAACCTCAACTAAATGAACTTTATTTCTTCGTTTTACATGATTAAAGTTATTTGTTTTTTCATCCACATATTTTTTTATTTTAATATTTTTTAGAATTAAATACTAAAAATAGATTTTAAAAAAATTTATTGTTAACGGGGATCTCTACTATTTTAAAAACTATTTTTAATAAATCTTATTTAAAAATAAAATTTTCAAATGGTTTATTTTAAATAATGCCCCTATTTTCTATTATTTATTATTATTTTTTTGTTCGGCCATTTTGCATTGTTTTGTTTGCCTTCGTGTTTGTCGGAAAATGAGTGACCCGGTTACCCGATTAGAAAACCCACCCGGTAAATATTCATGTTGGGCTAAACTATAAAACGAGTCGAAGAATAAAGTATCTGGGCCAATATTGAGACGGTCTAATTAGCTCATAAACCGGGCGTTGACCATAACCGTTTGGTCAAAATTACGCCTGAGAGTTAAAACGACGCCGTATATCTACAGACGGCCGTCGATCATATAAAAACCGGTTTTGATTTCACGGCGAAGTCTCAGAGTTCAAGAAATTAAGAAACTGAGAAAAACAAAATGGGAGTGCAAGGTCTATGGGAGCTTTTGGCTCCTGTTGGTCGCCGTGTCTCAGTCGAAACCCTAGCCAACAAACGATTAGCCATCGGTAACAATCTCCGGCGATCAACTTCAATGTCTTCTTCTTCTTTATTTGAATTCGAAGGTAAACATTGATGATGTTACTGCTTCTTCTCTCGTTCGATTGCAGATGCGAGTATATGGATGGTACAGTTTATCAAAGCGATGCGTGATGAAAAGGGAGATATGGTTCACAATGCTCACTTAATCGGATTTTTCCGAAGGATTTGTAAGCTTTTGTTTCTAAGGACTAAGCCGATCTTCGTCTTTGACGGAGCTACTCCTGCATTGAAACGCCGCACTGTTATTGCTCGTCGTCGTCAGCGTGAGAATGCTCAGACTAAAATCCGCAAAACCGCTGAGAAATTGCTGCTTAATAGGGTTTGTTAACTGGTCTTGATTAGTGTGGTTGATTAAAATTAGCAAGTTTATACGATTTTTGAGGTTTTTGGGATTTTTGTTGTAGCTTAAGGATATGAGGCTTAAGGAACAAGCGAAAGATATTAAAAACCAAAGATTGAAGCATGATCATAGTGATATAGAGAAGAAACGTGTAGCTTCTGACTCTGTGCAAGAGAATTTGCGTGATTCTGCTGAGAAAGATGATGTAGGGGGAAGTTATTTTCAGGAGAAGAAGCTAGATGAAATGTAAGCTACCAATTTTGGTTAATTTTTAACTATGAGTTGCGTTGGTGTTGGTGGAATTTACTTTAACGATATTAGTTGATGTAGATCTCCAGCCTCTATGGTCGAAGAAAATGTCATCAAAGAATCTACGGTGAGTGAATACTAAACATTGAACTGCAAATAAGAACAGAAGGTGGTTTTTAGACTGCCTTAGGGGATTTGTGTTACTAAGTATCTAGTTCTTTACATTCTATGTTTATTAGTTAGGGTGTTTTTGTTAGGATTTGTTGGCGCAGACCACTCAAAATAACTTGATGCTAACTGTGCATGTCATAGAGTAGAGCCCAGTTTATTTTTTGTTCTTTTTTATGCCATTGATCATGCAGCTTGCGGTAATGATTAGTTAGAAGCTGGGAAATCTGTTTATACTGTTTTATTGTGATGCGTTTCCATTTTATGTTATTACTATGCTTACACATGGCCTTAGTCTTGCATCTTTCGTAGTTTAGTAATTATAGAATCTTAAGAATCGGGTTACATAACGCTTGGTGACAAACATGTTACTGATTCCTTCGTGGTACTTCTCTGTTCTACCTAACCTGTAAATGGTTTTACTATCACTCTGTTTTTCAATACTTTGTAAGTGCTTTGGTCATTGAGATTTATACAATCTCTATTATTTTTTGTGGGTGACTCTCAGAAGTATGATCTCAAGGGAAAGGGAGTTTTGTTGGACGAGGATGACCTAGATAACCCAACGAAGAGTAATATTGAACATGTTTCTTCAGTAGGAAGGAAGGATAATCAGGAAAAGTTGGATGAGATGTAAGTAGTAATTGAGATATTGGTTGAAGATGTTTACTTGCAAGTAGTCATTTCGTGTTTTCCTGTCTTGGGTTAATATAGGTTGGCGGCATCCCTTGCAGCTGAAGAAGACGGAAATTTTACTAGCAATGCATCAACTTCAGCTGCAGCAATCCCATCTGACGAAGAGGGCAGCGAAGAAGACGATGAAATTCTATTGGTAATTTGTGGTTTATGCATTCATCTTTCTCTTGTTTAGTTTATTGATGCTTAAGGTATAGATCACTATTATTCAAGGGATATAAATTGGTTAAGTGAAGGTTTTTTAATTAAGCAATCAGCACCAATTGTCAGCTTGGCTATACCTCTTTCTGAAAAGGAAAATTCCCTTCATCAGAATGAAATCTTCATTCACTTAGTAAAGAATCACGATAGTATCTTTGGAATTATGTGTGTTTTTTGTCTCAATTAAGGAGTTATCTGATAGTTTACCATCCTCATCTGCTAATAGTACTTTGTCTACTTTTCTAGCCAGTAATGGATGGGAATGTCGACCCAGCTGTGTTAGCTTCTCTTCCTCCATCCATGCAACTTGATCTCCTTGTTCAGGTAACTACCTACATTGACAGCATATTTCCGAAGCATGTCGATTGTTGAATTTCATGGACGTTTAAAATTATTTAATAATGTATTTACTTTGTATAGATGAGAGAAAAATTGATGGCAGAAAACCGGCAAAAGTACCAAAAGGTCAAGAAGGTGAGCCACATCAATCACTGACTCTTTCTTGCTCCAATACGTATGTGAATCTTTCTAGTATGAGGAGACATGAAACACTGATTTATGGAAGTTGTTATCTTGTTTATGAGTGTATAGGCGCCTGAAAAATTCTCTGAACTGCAAATAGAAGCATATCTTAAAACCGTAGCCTTCCGTCGGGAAATAAATGAAGTACAGAGAACTGCTGGTGGAAGGGCTGTTGGTGGAGTTCAAACTTCTAGGATAGCTTCTGAAGCTAATAGAGAATTTATCTTCTCATCTTCCTTTTCTGGCGATAAAGAGTGAGTTGCAATTTGAATCCATTAATGAATAAGATACTGTCCTTTTAGAAAATGGCTGATATATTTAATGTGTTCTAGAGTACTTGCGTCTGCCAGAGAAGGAAGAACTGATGAAACAGTAAAAAATACGTCACAACAGTCTTTGCCAGTCCCCGTTAAGAATGGTTCCTCGCGAAATAAGTCAGATGCTACAGTTGAATTGGATACCGATGAACCTACGAATCCTGATGAAAATATTGAAGTATATATAGATGAAAGGGGGCGTTTAAGAATAAGGAACAGACACATGGGGATCCAAATGACACGTGATATCCAGAGGAACTTACATTTGATGAAAGAAAAGGAGAAAACAGCTTCTGGTTTTATGTCTAACAATGATGAAACATTCAGCGCCTGGGAGAACTTTCCTACTGAGGAACAGTTTCTTGAAAATTTACCTGTTGAGAAAAGTGATGTATTGAACCTGGAGAACCGGAATGATGATTCGATGCTGCAGAATTCATCTTCAATAGAGATATCATTTGATCATGATGATGGTGGAACAGATCTCAATGACGAAGATGATATGTTTCTACAGTTGGCAGCGGGAGGACCAGTTACAGTCGGTTCTACAGAAAATGATCCTAAAGAAGACTCTTCACCCTGGGCTTCTGACAGTGATTGGGAAGAAATGCCTGTTGAACCGAATAATGTCATCTCTAAGCTTGAAGTGAATTCAAGCAATCAGCATATCCCGGAGGAAATTAGTTCTGATGAGGATGCAGCAAGGGTAGAAACTAGGTTTAAAAAAGCCAGTAGCTCCATTGAGAATGATACAGTAACAAAGTTTTCAAAAGGCTATATGGAAGAAGAAGCTGATCTGCAGGAGGCTATCAAGAAAAGCCTTCTTGATTTACATGATAAGGAATCTGAGGATATCCTTGTTGAAGAAAATCAAACAGTACGTGTAAATCAAGTTGTTGAGAAGCCAACTCAAGACAGTTTGTGTTTTAGTGAAACCTTTGGTAGAGCTGAGGAAGAGGGAACTCTGGACGGAATAACAATCTTGAAAACTAGTGATACTATACATGAGCAGTCTAACACTTGTGTAGCGGACAATGCAGATGGTAAGGGAGAGATAACCAAACAATTTGGTACAGATCCTTCTTCTGGTTCTATGAGCAACAAAATGTCACCGGTAAAGTCAGTTATTTCATCTGAGAAAGCATTTAATGTTGCTAGTGAGAGCCGCATGATGTCCTCTGTGGCTAAACAACTAAATGAAGACAATTCTGAAATTTTTGGTGGAGAATCTGTCAAAGAGTCTGCTATGCCCATAGCTGATGAGGAGAGAACTGGTTTTCTGGGTGAGGCATCTATAAGCAATAGCGTGGAAAAAGATCGCGCTGATGGTGACGTATTTACCATGGTGGATGATAAGAGAGATTATAGTAGATATAAATCCCAGAGTCCTGTCACTGAATCAAGGGACCCTTCTCGTGATGTTAGCGGATCGCACATAGGGATACTATATGACACAGATTCACAGAAAGAAATAAGGGTGGAAACTAACTCTAACAAGCGCCCTTTCAATGTTGAGAGCTCGATAGATTTAGAAGACAAAGGCGTGCCTGTTGAATTTTCAGAAGCACATTTGGAGGAGGAAATACGAGTTCTCGACGAAGAATATGTAACTTTAGGTGATGAACAGAGGAAACTTGAGCGGAATGCAGAATCTGTTAGCAGTGAGATGTTTGCAGAATGCCAGGTTTGCTGTTGTCTTTTATTACATATGAGTCATTATCTTCTTTATACAGCCCTCTTACAAACTTTTTGAAGTTATGATATGACAACAAAATTTTACAATGTCTTATGATTTTGACTTTTGTTAGGAGCTACTCCAAATATTTGGCTTACCATACATCATAGCTCCCATGGAAGCAGAGGCACAGTGTGCATTTATGGAACAGTCAAACCTTGTTGATGGCATTGTCACTGACGATTCTGATGTATTCTTGTTTGGAGCCAGGAGCGTGTACAAAAATATATTTGATGATCGGAAATATGTGGAGACATACTTTATGAAGGTCTGTATATCCTTCATCAAACTCTGTTTCTTACTTGTGGTTTTAGGAACTCATATTTTCCTCTCTTTTTTTGCTGTGATGATTTTATTTCGGCTTGTCTTCTGTTATAACTTCTTAGCACTTCTTTAGTTTCCTCTGCTCTTTCGGTAGTAGGTTGATACGTTTGCCTTTATAGGGAAAAAATTAATAGTTTTAGAGTATTATGTTGGTTTATTTGTATTGAGCCATCTTCCCAGTTACATCTCTCATTGTTTGCATTCTATATATCAAAAGTTTGGTGTTTGCACCTCTAAACTCTTATGATTTTTAGGACATCGAGAAGGAACTTGGTTTGAGCAGAGATAAAATAATCCGCATCGCAATGCTTTTAGGAAGTGATTACACAGAAGGCATCAGGTTAGCTGATTTTTCAACTGCATAGTGTCAAAGTGCCGTTTATTATGTACTTGATATCGTAATTGTTTTGAAATGCAGTGGAATTGGTATTGTCAATGCTATTGAAGTTGTGACTGCATTTCCTGAGGATGATGGGCTTCAGAAATTTCGTGAATGGGTTGAATCACCTGATCCGACCATTTTAGGAAAGACCCAAGCAAAGAAGCGTGGATCTGGCTCTGTAGATAAAAAGGAAGTCTCGACTTATGACACAGCAGAAACAAAGCAAATATTCATGGATAAGCATGTATTGCTCTTTTCCCTGAACTTTAATATTTAATTTACGATGATCCAACTCATTAAGAGATCGACATATAACTTTCCACTTATTTGACTAACCATTTAAAATTACAGAGAAAGGTAAGCAAGAACTGGCATATTCCAGCTACGTTCCCTAGTGAGGTTGTTATTTCAGCCTACTTAAATCCACAAGTTGATCGGTCGACTGAGACTTTCTCATGGGGCAAGCCTGATCTTTCAGTTCTTAGAAAGTAAGTCGTTTCTTGATTTTTACATTTCACTATTATTGGGTATCTATATGATCATAGCTTGACATTTTGGTGAACCCCACCTAAGAATGTTCCGAGTTCTGATTCTCTAGTCTGACTTTTTTTTCTTTTGGGAAGGGTATGTGGCGAAAAGTTTGGTTGGAACAGTAAGAAAACAGATGATCTGCTATTACCAGTCTTGAAGGAGTATGAAAAGCGAGAGGTCTTGTTCATCTACAATTGATCTTTTATTTTAGATATGCATATGATAAATATATGAACAGAATCTGACAATTTAACTTTTTTCTTCTTCCAATAAAGACGCAACTTCGGATGGAAGCTTTCTATTCCTTTAGTGAAAGATTTGCAAAGATCCGTAGTAAAAGAATAAAAACAGCTGTCAAAGGAATTGGCGGAGGTCTATCATCAGAAGTGGTTGATCATACTCCTCAGGAAGGTCCAAGCAATCGAAATAAGAAAAGACGTGCTCCTAATGAAACTGAAGATAACACTTCAGACAAAGATTCACCTAACGATGACAAGTTGGAGAAAAACAAACGGAATCGCAAAGAAAAATCGTCTAGTAGAAGTTCAGATGGGAGCAAAAGGGGTAGAGGCAGAGGTAGAGCTCAAAAACAAGGACGAGGAAGAGGAAAAGGAAGAGGAAGAAGCCAAGAAAATATCCTCCCTGAGCTATCTGACGGAACTTCTAATGAGGATGAGGTAGTAGAACTGCTGGCAAAACCGGGGAATCTTCAAAAAGTGCGAAGGGTAAGTTTTCTTACTATGGAACCAATGGTTCTTGTTTTGATTGATTATGTGACGAGTTAACTTAGTTATCTGCTTTTATCCAGTCAACACGATCACGAAATCCTGTGAAGTACAACACGAAAGAAGATGATGAATTGGACGAGTCAAGAAGCAACGGAGAATCCCCTAGTGAAAATTTGGAAGATAGTAACGAAGGCGGGATAGGAAATGTCTCTGCAGCACAAAACGAAACAACAAATATTGATGAGCCGATCAACGATCTTCCTTCTGAAGACCATATCCAAACGGGAGGTGGATTCTGTGTTGATGAAGATGAGATTGGAGATGCTCATTTGGAGGATAATAAAGCTAATGATGATGATTATCGACTAGTTGGTGGCGGATTCTGTGTTGATGAAGATGAGACAGCTGAAGAAGATGCAGCAATGGATGATGATACAGAGATGCTAAAGATAGAGAGTGAAGAGAAACAAAAGAAAGGTAAACGTCGAAATGACGATGATGATGCATCAGTGGAGGAGAATGTGAATGTTGATTTTGGGAATTCTTCAGGTGGAGGATTAAGTGCAATGCCTTTCTTGAAGAGAAAGAAAAGGAAGAGTTGAAAATTATATATTTATATGTTAGTAAATGGTAAAGTAGGGACTAAATAATGTAAGATATTTTAGATTTTTTTATGCTACTGATTTTGACATGATTAACAAATGATATGATGTGAATATAATCTTGAAGTTAGAGCTTTTAAAAGGAAGAAACTGTATTAAAGTTTAAAAGGAGTTTTGTGGGAAACGATAAAGGTAAACAGTAGAAAGAATCTGTGAATCAAACAGGTTCATACGTGACGGTCTCCTTTAGCTCTCCCTTCGTTTCTCGAGCAAATACAAAAAAAACTAACGTAAATTTTCTGACAAAATTCTGAGTATAAAGGGCAATGTTTCACCCGAAAAAAGGGTAATGTTTTAATGTCCAGACCAGACTGGTAGAATTGTGAGTCGTGACCCTGTCAGGTAGGGTTGGATTTGAACCGATCGGTTTGGGGTAATTTGGTTATCAGATATTTTGGTTAATGTTTTGGGTTACTGAAATTAACCGAACAAACATTTGGTTCGGTTCTGTTAAGATATATCGGTTAATTCAATTCGATTTTTGTGTGATTAAAATCAGTAAATTTTTTTCGATTGAATATCGATTTTAAATGAATTTTGGTATATATTTGGTTTAATCCAGTTAAAATTGGTTAACAAAAACAGTGAACTGTTTGGTCAAGCCGATAACTGAACTTATTTCAAGATGTTGCCGATTAAACCAAACTTTTTAACGACAGGTTAACCGAACTCTAAAATTTCGTTTTGATAATGCTGGTTCGGTTCAAAAGTCCCAGTCCTACTACCATGAGTCTAGTATACTCCAGCAAAATCCGGAAAATCCGTCAGTAAACCGCAAGATTTAATTTGTTGGCCAAACTGCCTGGTTCATATTTGCTTTTAACCATTTTACGTAGATTTGCTTTTTGATCAAAGATTATGATTTTTCTCTCACTTGATTCTAAGTTTCAGCTTGGAGTGATCTCCTACTCTTATAAATTTTTTTAAAATGAGTAGGGTCATGTCATGTGTCTTGGCATGATTTAGTAACGAGTGTAACATGTCAAAAATTTCTTTCGGAGAAATATTGGCATACCTTTCACAACGAGCATAATATGGCCTTATCTAGCGCATGATATCTGATAAATGATATATAAGCACCAATGCACCATCATTTCTAGGGATGCTAAAGAGCTCCTTAAACGATATATCCCTCTTTTATGACAACTTGACAAGGATAGTGGAAGCATGTGCTATACGTTCTTATCTGAAGAGCGTACTAGATCGCAATATTTTTTCAAGGAGTGTAACCATTTTTGTGATAAGCTTGGTATTGGAGAATATTGTGTATATATGTTTGTCGTCAAGAGATTTTGTAGCCATCCCACAACAACACTTCCTGTTAGATTGTATTCAAGCAAGTCGTCCCATATATATAAGCTTTAATTTATATTATATTGTAATTGAATGTTAAATTTGGTGTTATGGTTGGAGTTGCTCTAAGTCACACAAAAAAAGATCAAATGAGTGAGAATAGTAAAATCATGCCTAAATATATTGTAGGGGGAAATATTATGAAGAAACAAAAAAAAATAGGACAATAAGAACAATATTGTATTATGATGTTTTAAGTTAGTACAAAAGCTAGAAAGGGACATATTGCCATAGAAATCATTTTTCTTAGATCTATTCTATATTGAGTGACAAAAAAAAAAGATCTATTCTATACATACAATAGGACTAATGAATGAAAATGTGTAAGATATTTATCTTCTTTTTCTAAAACCCTAGAAAGCACTATGAAAAACGCAATTTTTTAAACTATGTTGCTTTAGCTTAAGATATGATATAATTTTCAAAAAAAACAAAAAAAGAAGAAGATATGATATGAGTAATTGAGTATTATGAATGGAGAAACCAATAACCTATTTTTCCTAGCATGTACCAAGTATGTGAACATTTAAGTTATTAAATGAGCTCTTAACAAACTAAATATTGAACTCATAAATCTCAACCTTCATTTAACAAATTAGACGTCTACATAAAAAATAAACATATTATGGAAACAAAATTCATGTATCCCAGATATAAATGAAATGTTAAAATAATTCAAACTCATCTAATTGGTAAAACCATCCAAATTCAACTAAAAAGTAACATATATTTTGCTTACCCCATTGCTATTTTCTTAAGTATCACTCAAATTTTAGATATTGAGCACAAATAGTCTCTATTTTATCAGTTGTATTAAAGTTTTAGTATGAACGCCGGACAAAAAAATTCAACCAACCGAGGAATGTGAGAACAACAAACAACAGAACATGTCTTTTGTTTATCGGAAAAAAAAACAAAAAAACAACATAACTTTACAAAAGCTTAGGCTCAAATCCTTCTCTTCACGTTACATATTGTGTCCACATGATTTAACCCTTCATTAAAAATTTAAAATAAAATAAAAATAATGCCAATAATGTCACCGTATATGTAATTCGAAATTCAAACTTTTATCATTCTTAAGAAATTTATTAAATTCCATTTTGTTACAAGATTTTTTTGGCATGAAGAATATCTTGGAATGGGGTAAACTATAATTTATCAAAAGCGACCAAGATTTGAGAACATGCTCCATTCCCAAACATCAGACATGGAGGATGGAATCGTGAAAAACAAATCTAAACAGAATATTATTACTATCATTTTATTCTGTTTAGATTTGTTACAAGATTGTTTTGGCAGCTTCAATCTTCCATATCTCATCGGTGATGTTTGCTATAATTAAGGATGGAATCGTGAAAAACAAATCTAAACAGAATAAAATGATAGTAATAATACATAAAATGGAGAAAACAATTACAAATGAAGCATGTGACTGGAATATACATTCTCACTCTCCTTTAATGTATATCTAAACATTTATCACATTGAAACATGTTTTCTTGTAGCTTTGCTTTTACTTAGTAAAGTGACTGTTGTTTTGTTTCTTAAATATATTTTAAAAAGATACTATCAAAAATATAAAAGGAAATAATGATAACCACACTAATCATCATAAAATGGTAATTGCAATGACTTTAGTTTATCTATTCCTTATGCCTCTAATGATTGTGGTGTCTAATCAAAACAACATGTACCAAAAACTAAACACGACCACAAACTGTAGTTATTAATGGTGTTCTTTTAAAAAGTGTCTCTAACCAAGAAACACATGAACCTATCTTAACAATAGGGTTTAGGATCTTAAAGAACTTAGTTTAAATTCGTAATTTGAATCTAATTTGAGACGCGAGTATGAGAGATAATGTCAGGACAAAAAGACAGATAAGCTAATTGGGTGGTGGATTTTTCACATAACTTTGTCAGTCACGAGTCTCTCTTGTTCTAATGACACCAAATTCAACTTTTGTTCTTTTCTTCTTCCGTTTTTTTAATTTCTTTTATTTCATCATATTATTTTTTGGATTCTCAACATTCATAGGTCTCTATCGCTATTGACTATATCTTTTATCTCATCTCTTCCTTTTCTTGTGATATAACTTTCTGATTATTACGTGCCAGTTGGGGCAATTTATCTATCTTTTATCTCTAATGATATGGTTACGAAAAAAAATAAAAAATCTATAATGATATGGTTGCAAAGACGAGATTTATATTTATTGGAGACACACATTTGACAAGACCATCATGATATTTATTGACGGATGTAAACATCTAATTAGGTTATTAATTTAGGTAAACATCAAATTAGGTTAGGATAGTTAAACTGATTAATACCATTTATAAAATAAAATAAAAATAAAGATGGAATAGTGTATAGTTCTATAAATTAATAAGTACTATGATATTTTAATAATTCATAAAGATTCATTTATTGATATATTAATTGATCTGTAAAACTAATTTAAAATCGAAGTTAAAATTGAATTATCAAAGTATTAATTTATAGAGATTTTACTATGTTTCTTTAATATATTACCATTTACCATAATTTTACTTTTTAATTCCACACAGTTTAGTGTTCATAGTTGTTTACAATTACCATGTGATTTTGTTTAAATTTTTGTCATTTGATGTGTCTACCACCTAAAAGGCTAAAACTTGTAATATGGTATAAACTAATTGGTAATGACTTTATCTCCATTTGTGTATTAAACAATTGAAAACACACATTAATTAAGAGAAAAACGAATTAAACCGGACATTTTTGGTTAGACCGGAGTAAGACCATGTGGTCCATTTAGCCTTAAGTGATCATATGTAACTCGATCTAGTTGTTGTCATTTAGCTAACTTCAGAATCTTACACTCACTAACACTTTGAGTTTCTTCTCATTGGCACAAAACTCAACTCTTCTCTTTCATCAAAATGCCATAACTCTCTCATCTTCTATCTCACTCTCTTCCCCAACCAAATTAAGCTTCTTCTTTTTTTTTTTCTAATGGACAACCAAAGAAGAAAAATGATCTCATCTTGTACTTTGTTTCTCACAATGACATTGATGATATCACTAATCAATGGTGATTTAGACTCAATCCAACTAAACGACGACGTTTTAGGTCTCATAGTCTTCAAATCAGACCTCAAAGACCCATCATCACACCTCGAATCATGGAACGAAGACGATGACTCTCCTTGTTCATGGAGCTACGTCAAATGCAATCCCAAAACATCTCGAGTCACCGATCTTTCCCTCGACGGTTTAGCCTTAACCGGAAAAATCAACAGAGGAATCCAAAAGCTTCAACATTTAAGAGTTCTCTCACTTTCCAACAACAACTTCACAGGAAACATCAACGCTCTCTCAAACAACAATCACCATCTCAAGAAGCTAGATCTTAGCCACAACAATCTCTCCGGTTCAATCCCATCTTCACTCGGTTCAATTAGCTCATTGCAATATCTTGACTTAACCGGAAATTCCTTCTCCGGTACACTCTCTGATGATTTCTTCAACAACTGTTCATCTCTTAGGTATCTATCTTTATCTAAAAACCATCTCCAAGGCCAAATCCCAAATACTCTGTTTCAATGCTCTGTTTTGAACAGTCTTGATCTATCAAGAAACCGTTTTTCTGGAAACCCTAGTTTCGTCTCTGGAATCTGGAAACTTCAGAGGCTAAGAACGTTAGATCTATCGTTTAATTCTCTCTCTGGATCAATACCTTTGGGGATAATCTCTTTGCATAACTTGAAAGTGTTGCAGTTACAGAGGAATCAGTTCTTAGGATCATTGCCTTCAGATATTGGACTATGTCCTCATCTAAACAGAGTTGATTTGAGTTTCAATGGCTTCTCCGGCGAGTTTCCAAGAACTCTTCAACGGCTGAAATCTTTAAATCATTTCGATTTATCGAATAATTTGCTCTCTGGTGATTTTCCGGTTTGGATTGGTGATATGACCGGTTTAGTACATTTGGATTTCTCAAGGAATGAGTTAACCGGGAAGCTTCCTTCTTCAATAAGTAACTTGAGTTCTCTAAAAGACCTAATCTTGTCTGAGAACAAACTCTCGGGTGAGATTCCGGAATCTTTAGAATCTTGCAAAGAGCTTATGATTGTTCATCTCAAAGGCAATGGATTTGGTGGTTCCATTCCTGATGGTTTGTTTGATCTTGGACTCCAAGAAATGGATTTTTCGGGTAACGGTTTAAGCGGTTCTATCCCGAGAGGCTCAAGCAGGCTTTTCGAGTCGCTTGTAACGCTCGATATTTCCCGTAACAAGCTCACTGGAAATATACCTGGAGAAGTAGGGCTCTTCATTCACCTGAGATACCTAAATTTATCATGGAACAATTTCAACACAAGAGTTCCTCCTGAAATTGAGTTCCTACAGAATTTAACAGTCTTGGATCTTAGGAACAGTGCGTTGATTGGTTCGGTTCCAGCTGATTTATGTGCTTCTCAGAGTCTTCAGATCCTTCAATTGGATGGTAACTCACTAACCGGTTCTATACCGGAAGGAATTGGAAACTGTACTTCACTTAAATTGCTGTAAGTTTCTTTTTCTTATATATCAACTTTTTTTTGCTTAATAACAAATGTTTTTGACCTAACATTTTTAAGTTTCTTTTTGTAGGAGTTTGTCTCATAACAAACTTACCGGTCCAATTCCTAAATCATTTTCAAACTTAGAAGAGCTCAAGATTCTAAAGCTAGAGGCTAATAAGCTTAGCGGCGAAATACCAAAAGAGCTCGGGGAATTGCAGAATCTGTTATTGGTTAACATTTCGTTTAACCGACTCATCGGGAGGTTACCACTTGGAGATGTGTTTCAAAGCTTAGACCAAAGTGCTATTCAAGGAAACCTAGGGATTTGTTCACCATTATTGAGAGGACCTTGCACATTGAATGTTCCAAAGCCTCTTGTCATTGATCCAAACTCCTATGGGAATAGGAACACTATGCCCGGAGGAGACCGAGCAAGCAATGGTTCTGGAAAGTTCCACCGCAGAATGTTCCTAAGTGTTTCAGTGATCGTAGCAATAGCAGCTGCTATACTCATCTTCTCTGGAGTCCTAATCATAACGCTGCTTAACGCGTCTGTGAGAAGACGCCTTGCGTTTGTAGACAATGCGTTGGAGAGTATTTTCTCGGGGTCTTCAAAATCAGGAAGAAGCTTAGTGACTGGTAAACTTGTTCTGTTAAACTCAAGGTCGTCGCGTTCTTCGTCTTCTTCTCAAGAGTTTGCTAGAAACCCGGAGTCTCTTCTCAACAAAGCTTCAAGAATTGGTGAAGGAGTCTTTGGAACAGTCTACAAGGCACCTTTAGGAGAACAGGGGAGAAACTTGGCTGTCAAGAAACTTGTCCCCTCGCCGATTATTCAAAACCTAGAAGATTTCGATCGAGAAGTCCGGATCTTGGCGAAAGCGAAACACCCTAATCTTGTATCGATCAAAGGGTATTTCTGGACACAGGAGATGCAGCTTCTTGTATCAGAATACATCCCGAATGGAAACTTGCAGTCCAAGTTACACGAACGAGAACCCTTGACACCGCCTCTTTCTTGGGACGCAAGATACAGAATCATCCTCGGTACAGCCAAAGGGCTAGCTTATCTCCACCACACATTCCGTCCAGCAACAGTCCACTTCAACCTGAAACCAACCAACATCCTCCTCGACGAAAAATACAACCCCAAAATCTCCGATTTCGGACTATCTCGTCTTCTAACAACACAAGAAGGTAACACAATGAACAACAACAGGTTTCAAAACGCTTTAGGCTACGTAGCACCTGAATTAGAGTGCCAGAACTTAAGGGTCAATGAGAAATGCGATGTTTATGGGTTTGGTGTTTTGATACTCGAACTCGTGACTGGTAGGAGACCAGTGGAGTATGGTGAAGACAGCTTTGTGATACTTAGTGACCATGTTCGAACTCTGTTAGAACAAGGGAATGTGTTGGAATGTATTGATCCTATGATGGAAGAAGATTACTCTGAAGATGAGGTTTTGCCTGTTCTTAAAGTTGCTCTTGTTTGTACCTCTCAGATTCCTTCAAATCGACCTACAATGGCGGAGATTGTTCAGATCTTGCAAGTCATCAACTCTCCTGTTCCTCACCGGATTATGGATAGTTTCTAAAAATCTCTGTATTTTAGTTTTAATTTTCCATTAGATATTTTTTGCAATTTTTACTTTGTTTTTGTTTTGCTTTTGGCTTTTAAGTTTTGTAGAGTTTGTTTCTTTCAAAATGCTACGTTTTCTCTTCCTCGTTATGTCATCATCATCATCATCATAACAATCATTGACCGATGTTATAGGCTCTTTTTCTCCTGAGAATTCTACATTTATTTATTTGGCAGTATAGTACAAATGTAAAATAATTATTGACAATGAAAGTGCATTGTTTTATAAAAAACAATATCTACTGTGGGATATAATTGGGGTAATTATTGTACATTTGTATAATTGTGAGACAAAGGTACACCAGCTGTTTATTATTTAGCAATGTAGTACAAATCTACAATAATTACTGATATTGAAATTGATTCTTTTGTTTTTAACCATCACTGTCTAGTGTCTACATGCTATAATTGGGGTAAAAGTACAGAAATACAGAGACAATAGCGTGGCATAATTGTGAAGGGTTTTGTTTTCTATTAGGGTTTTGTTAAATAAATAAGGTTTCGTATTCTTTTATTTTACTTTGGGACACACTCTCTTGCCTAAATGATTTTTTACACAAACACAGGCGCATCACAGCTGCTATATAGTTTTCTTTTAGATTTTGTTTTTTCCTCCTATATGACTGACATCAAAGTCATCCCCTAATCCCTTGTATTTTTTTTCTTTCTTTTTTGGTTATTGACAGACTCAAATGTTCTTATACAGTGACTGTTTTAAGAAACCAATTATATATTTGGGAAGAAAATATATTGTTAAGAGTAAATTAACTTTAGGTATATTATAAGGATGGGAAAATGTCACATGGTATTGGAAAAGTCAATCCCCTTTATTCTAAGTAGCATGAAAACGGAAACGGATACGCGGAAGTGAAAGATATAGAAACGCGGCAACAAATTTTTTAAAAAAGTTAAGAAATGGGTACGTTTAGGAAACATAAATATATATATATATATATATATATATATATAATTTTTAAAATATAGTGTATATATATAATTTTAAAGTTGTAGTGAAACATAAAACAATAATAAAAATAGTTAAAACAACCAAAATCCAATAAATAAGTATTAAATAGCTTATGTTAATACTTCTAACTGTTTTAGGTTATGATGAATTTTTGGAGAATATGAGATATTTATATTTTATAAATTAGTTAAGATTTTGTAAAGATAAGAAAATACATATATTTTATCATGCATATCTCAAGTTTATAAATTATTTATTTAACAAGGTTTTTTTTTAAAGAGTAAGTTTTATTTCCGAAACGTAAATAGAAGTTTCCTATGTGTTTTCAAATAGCGCGGTTTTTAGGAAACGTGTTTCCATCACGTTTAATGAGTTTTCGAAAATTTTCGTTTCTGAAATGTTTCTGAAATGAGAAACAAACCTCGGATAGAGTTTACATACTATCTAACTTGTATCAACACATATAGTATATGATATTAATAGAATGGAAAACTCCATTTGTTTGAACTTTATAATACTTTAGCCGTTTTGGTTTATTTGATATTTTAGCTAAAAGTGCATGATTTGAATAATAAATTATATATGATTATTTATTTATTTTCTATATTGGAAAAAAATGGTGTAAAATATTATAAAGTTTTATGGTCAAATGCCAATTTAACTTTTAACAAAGAAACATGAAAAAGCCAAATAAATAGAAATAGAAAAAATCACTAAACCATCTAATAAAGTGAACTAGATGAAGTATATGATAATTAGAATTTGTTTGTCATTATTGTAAAAATAGAATTTAAAATTGAAACTTCAATTTTATCTAAAAGTAAGAGAAACGTTTAAGACTTTGTTTTCTCATGTACCCAATCAAGTTACTTCAAATTTTACTATGTGACAAATTGTACTGAGATGCATTAAAGTATACAAAACACCCATTTCCATGTCTTAATGAGCTAATTAGGTTTTATTCAATGGCGTGTCGAACATTCATGCTTCCACTTTTGACGAATGGCCTAAACCATGTGTTTTGGTATTGAATTATGCGTTGGCTGTATATATCCCCCCTATAGCACTGCTTAGCTTAATTAAAAAGTTATTATGGGCCATATATACATAAGTGGGAAAACTTTCCCGAATTTGTAAATGAGTTAAACCTTAAACAAAGAAGTAGAAAAGCATGAAAATCCTTTAATCAGAAAAAAAGAAAAACATGAAAATCCCAAAATAGCACAAGACAACTAAAACTTTTGAGTTTCTAAAAATAGGTTAACGCATAATAACGAGTAGCCCAAAAATAGAGATCCATGACGTAAATAGTTTTATGTCCTGATAATCCTCCCCTCTTTATCTTTTTCTTTGTCTCCCCCAAACCATCAAGAAGGTAAAAACTCACGTCTCATCTTTATTCTGCATGATCACATTGGCAGAAACCAAGCTTCTTTGTTTGGCTTCACAATGGCGTCCACACCTTCTCAAACTTCAAAGAAGGTCCGTAACAATTCTGGTAGCGGTCAAACCGTTAAATTCGCAAGACGAACATCTAGCGGACGATACGTGAGTTTATCTCGAGACAATATTGAATTATCGGGTGAGCTTTCTGGAGACTATTCTAACTATACGGTGCACATACCTCCGACGCCAGACAACCAACCCATGGCCACCAAAGCCGAAGAGCAGTATGTGTCCAATTCTTTATTTACCGGTGGTTTTAACAGTGTCACTCGTGCACATCTTATGGACAAAGTCATCGATTCAGATGTCACACACCCTCAAATGGCTGGCGCTAAAGGTTCTTCGTGTGCCATGCCTGCTTGCGATGGAAAAGTCATGAAAGACGAGAGAGGAAAGGACGTGATGCCATGTGAATGCCGGTATATGTTAATCAACGTCATTGCTATATTTTTACTTGTTGCCGAATACAATGAGGTTTCTAACCAACATGCATGCATGGTGGTTCTCTAGGTTCAAGATTTGCAGGGATTGCTTTATGGACGCCCAGAAAGAGACAGGTCTATGTCCAGGATGTAAGGAACAATACAAAATTGGAGACCTAGACGATGATACTCCAGATTTTTCTAGTGGTGCCCTCCCCTTACCGGCCCCAGGAAAAGATCAACGCAACACCAACATGTCCATGATGAAGAGAAATCAAAACGGCGAGTTTGATCACAACAGGTGGTTATTTGAGACACAAGGCACTTATGGTTACGGCAATGCATATTGGCCTCAAGATGAAATGTATGATGATGATATGGATGAAGGGATGAGAGGTGGCATGGTCGAAACAGCTGACAAACCATGGCGGCCTCTGAGCCGACGCATCCCAATCCCAGCTGCCATCATAAGCCCATATAGATTACTAATCGCAATTCGTTTTGTCGTGCTATGTTTTTTCCTAACTTGGAGGATTCGAAACCCTAATGAAGATGCAATATGGTTATGGCTTATGTCAATAATATGCGAGCTTTGGTTTGGATTTTCATGGATATTAGACCAGATCCCAAAGCTGTGTCCTATAAACCGCTCTACCGACCTAGAAGTTCTTCGTGACAAATTTGACATGCTTTCTCCTTCGAACCCCACAGGGAGGTCTGATCTCCCAGGTATTGACCTTTTTGTGTCCACGGCAGATCCAGAGAAAGAGCCACCCCTTGTCACCGCCAACACTATGCTTTCCATTTTGGCCGTAGATTATCCAGTGGAAAAGGTGTCATGCTACCTTTCTGATGATGGAGGAGCCCTTTTATCATTTGAATCTATGGCAGAAGCTGCAAGTTTTGCAGATTTATGGGTGCCTTTTTGTCGCAAACATAACATTGAACCCCGAAATCCAGATACATATTTTAGTTTGAAGATAGATCCAACCAAAAATAAGAGCAGGATTGATTTTGTCAAGGATAGGAGGAAGATTAAGAGAGAGTACGATGAGTTCAAGGTTCGAATTAACGGTCTCCCTGACTCAATACGAAGGAGATCAGATGCTTTTAATGCAAGGGAGGAAATGAAGGCTCTAAAGCAGATGAGGGAAAGCGGAGGTGACCCAATGGAACCAGTAAAAGTCCCCAAAGCCACGTGGATGGCCGATGGCACCCACTGGCCGGGAACTTGGGCAGCCGCTACTCGAGAGCATTCCAAAGGTGATCATGCTGGGATTCTACAAGTGATGTTGAAACCACCCAGCAGCGATCCTTTAATCGGTAACAGCAACGACAAGATCATTGATTTTTCAGATACAGACACTCGGTTACCCATGTTTGTGTATGTATCACGTGAGAAGCGACCAGGATATGATCACAACAAGAAAGCTGGAGCCATGAATGCACTTGTCCGTGCCTCTGCTATTCTCTCAAATGGACCTTTCATCCTTAATCTTGATTGCGACCATTACATATATAATTGTAAGGCCATCCGAGAAGGGATGTGTTTTATGATGGATAGAGGTGGTGAAGACATTTGCTACATTCAGTTTCCACAAAGATTTGAAGGCATCGATCCTTCTGATAGATATGCTAACAATAACACTGTATTCTTTGATGGTAATATGCGTGCTCTCGACGGTGTTCAGGTGAATAATATATCCTTATTTTTTATCCATATCAACAACTATTGTATTTTTTTCAAGTGAAGCTAACAATTTAAAATATGTTTTTGTAGGGACCAGTTTATGTTGGAACAGGAACTATGTTTAGGCGCTTTGCTCTCTACGGGTTTGATCCACCCAATCCTGACAAGCTTCTTGAGAAGAAGGATTCAGAAACAGAGGCTCTAACCACAAGTGACTTTGACCCGGACCTTGATGTCACACAACTCCCCAAGCGCTTCGGTAACTCCACACTCCTAGCCGAGTCAATTCCTATAGCAGAGTTCCAAGGTCGTCCATTGGCAGACCACCCTGCTGTAAAGTATGGTCGTCCTCCCGGAGCCCTTAGAGTCCCTCGTGACCCACTTGATGCCACCACAGTGGCAGAGTCTGTTTCTGTAATCTCTTGTTGGTATGAGGATAAAACAGAGTGGGGAGATAGAGTTGGATGGATTTATGGATCGGTAACAGAGGACGTGGTCACAGGATATCGCATGCATAATCGTGGGTGGAGATCTGTTTACTGCATCACCAAACGAGATTCTTTTCGAGGCTCTGCACCCATTAATCTCACAGATCGTCTCCACCAGGTGTTGCGATGGGCCACCGGCTCTGTTGAGATCTTCTTCTCTAGAAACAATGCCATTCTCGCCTCCAATCGTCTCAAGTTCCTCCAACGTCTCGCATACCTGAATGTTGGAATATATCCCTTCACGTCTTTGTTTCTCATCCTCTATTGTTTTCTTCCGGCATTCTCTCTTTTCTCTGGACAATTCATCGTGCGGACGCTTAGTATCTCATTCTTAGTCTACCTCCTTCTAATCACCCTTTGTTTGATTGGGTTGGCGGTTTTGGAGGTCAAGTGGTCTGGCATTGGACTCGAAGAATGGTGGAGAAATGAACAGTGGTGGCTTATCTCCGGAACAAGCTCTCACTTATACGCTGTGGTCCAAGGAGTCCTCAAAGTCCTTGCAGGGATCGAGATCTCCTTTACTTTGACGACCAAGTCTGGGGGAGATGACAACGAAGATATATACGCTGATTTGTACATAGTGAAATGGTCGTCGCTCATGATTCCACCTATAGTAATAGCAATGGTGAACATAATAGCGATTGTGGTGGCCTTCGTCAGGACGATATATCAAGCGGTGCCACAATGGAGCAAGCTCATCGGAGGAGCTTTTTTCAGCTTTTGGGTGTTGGCTCATTTGTATCCATTTGCAAAAGGATTAATGGGAAGAAGAGGCAAAACTCCAACGATTGTTTTTGTGTGGGCAGGTCTAATTGCCATCACCATCTCTCTATTATGGACAGCCATTAACCCTAACACCGGCCCTGTTGCTGCTGCTGAAGGTGTTGGAGGAGGGGGTTTTCAATTCCCTTAAAATATTCAATTTACGTATACATAGACGGGTTGAGTTTTGTAAAACAACAATACATGTATATGTGTTCTTACTATTCAATATCTTTGTTTCCTTTTTTTCTTTTGTTTATGGATTTAAAATTTCATAATTGTAAAATGCGCAACTATTAGCTTGGATCCATTTTCCTTTTGAAATCACTCTTTCCTCTCTCGACGAAACAAGTCCCATACGGAAAACTGTGCGAGCGGGCTGAGCAAAAGACTGTGGGCCTTGTAAAGTAAATGAAATAATGGACCTTATAAAACAAATGAAATATGTTAGGCCTTATAAAACAAATGAAAACGTGGGCCTCGTAACATCGTTGTTAACTGTTGACTTCGCATGAGGGACACGTGGTGCTGTAAACTGACTATGCATTTACCATGATTCCTCATAATGTCTTTGTTAATCTACAAAGAATTTACGAGGATCCCTCGTATTTCCGTTGTAAATAGGTTGTTATAACGAAACCCTAAACCCTAAATTATGAACCATAGATCTTAAAATCTAAACAATATATCTAAATGCATATACTATTTACAATTAATCAAGTACTCAAAATATATGCATTATATATTACTTATACTATATATTTATAGTTAATATATGAATTAATTTGGAAAAACTTATTGAAAAACTTATTCAAAATACAAATTCTAATTCAAAATACAAACATTAATTAATTTTTAACATGTATATAATTCAAATACAAACTTAAATACAAATTCAAATTCAATAAATATTTATTCTTCATCTGATGCTTGATTAGAATCTTCGCTTTCATCATCCTCATCATCACCTTCGTCAAACTCATCATTCTCAGTTTTTTCATTAGTATCTTCTGGAAGATCCTCAAACACTAGATTCTCGGGATTTATAAGTAGAACGTCATCAGTGCTTTGGTCCGGTGTATGTATATCATGAGATAAATCTGTCATGATCATCATCATAACAATCATTGACCATCGTTATAGGCTCTTTTTTTCTTTCTGTGAATTTACATTTATTTGACGATATAGTACAAATTTACAATAATTGTTGACATTGAAAGTGAATTGTTTTTTAAAAACAAATATCTAGTGTGGGATATAATTGGGATAGTTATTGTACATTTGTATAATTGTGAGACAAAGGTACACCAGTTATTTATTATTTAGCAATGTAGTACAATTGTGCAATAATTACTGTATTGAACTGATTATTTTTTGTTTTTAACTATCACTGTCTACAGTGCCGGTCCTTGGCATAAGCCAGGGAAGCGGCTGCTTAGGGCCTTGTATTAAATACACCAAATTACTCTCATGTAATACTTGACATGTGGACATTTATTTCAATTTAGTGTAATGTTTATCATATTTACGTAAATGTTAAGGTTTTAAATTTGTGGTATATATTTTTTTTTAAATGATCACGTGAGTTCACCACCTTCTCTTAAGAATCGTATAAGTGTACTGTGTGTACATAAAATAGTTTAAACAAAAAATTACAAATATTAGTTGACTGTTAATATATATATATATATATATATATATCATTTAAATAATATTTATTGTGTTACTATATGTTACATATTTGTGACAACTAAATTATTTGTTATATAATCTATTTAGAATATTATAATTCTTACATTTTAAAACTAAACTTTTATTCACAAATATAGTTATAAATTTAAATTTGTGACAAAAACAAAGAAAACATGTTACAAAAATAATAAAAAAATTACATGCTACCAACAAAATATGATCATATTTCTGATTTCGCTTAGGATCGCGAAAATGTTTGGACCAGCCCTGACTATTTAGTGTCTACATGCTATAATTGGGGTAAGAAATACAGAAATACAGAGACAATGTTGTGGCATAATTGTGAAGGGTTTTGTTTTCTATTATCTTTTTATACGTCATTTTCTATTATATATATAAATAAATAAGGTTTTGTATTCTTTTATTTACTTATGGGACACACTCTCTTGCCTAAATGATTTTTTACACAAACACGGGCGCATCACGGCTGCTGCTATATAGTTTTCATTTAGATTTTGTTTTTTCCTCTTATGATTGACATCAAAGTCATACCCCAAGGCCCAATGACCTTATATTTTTTTCTTTCTTTTTTGTGGTTGACAGACACAAATGTTCGTATAGTTAGTGATTGTTTTAAGAAACCAACTATATATTTGTGAATAATCAGGAAGTTTCACAGGGTATTGGTTAAAGGTAGCTAATCTCTTGTATCAACGCATATAGTATATAATATTAATAGCAGGGTGTTGATATCGGATTTAGCTCCTCGACCAAAATCTAACGCATCATAGATTAATCCGAAATGAGATACCAGCTTTGTATTCAGATTGACTTAATCGGAGGAACAACACAAAAACCAGTTAACCATAATAGAGATCATTTAAAGTAACAACGTCATTCCCCCGATCATCCCTCCGATCATTCCTCCGATCCCTCCGATCATCCCTCCGATCATCCCCCCGATCCCTCTGATCATTCTGCCAATCATCCATGAAGATCCAAGATTGCCTACACCCAATACCGAAGTGCGCAACGTCGATCCTCCAACCACTTCAATCTCTGTCGCACAGAT
Source organism: Cardamine flexuosa (assembly GCA_963555745.1). NCBI lineage: Eukaryota > Viridiplantae > Streptophyta > Magnoliopsida > Brassicales > Brassicaceae > Cardamine > Cardamine flexuosa. The sequence goes on from OY743218.1 coordinate 3,686,108, forward strand.
CGACCAGGTCATCAGACAACCCGAAATCGTTCTTCTTCTCCGTTATCTCCAAGAAAAGAACGCAACTACCACAACTGAACAGATTAATGTCAGCCTCGTAATGACAACGAGCACGCCTCCCTACCGACGCCGATCTTTGTTCCAAAATAACAGTGCACCTCACTTCACTCCTCAGTACGTAATGGAATAGCTCGCCACCAACCGGCAGAAGAAAGCTGACCTAGAACGAACCATCAAAGAGATGTGATCTCAGATGCATCAAGCCACGAGCTCGGCCCCTGATATAGATAAGGTGTTAGAAGAAACACGCAAAACACCCTTCACCCGGCGAATTTCAGAAGCATACATGCGACAAGTCGGCAAAATAAAATTTCCAATTTACGAAGGCACGACAAAGGGAACCACCGATCCAATAAGTTATCTCACGGCGTTTATTATTGCCGCTGGTAGAGCTCGACTATCAGCAGAGCAGAAAGACCCAGTCTTGTGCCAACTCTTCGTCGAAAACCTTAGTGGTGTCGCGCTACAATAGATCTCTAAACTGAACCAAGCATCATCAACTCCTTTAAAGACCTCTCCCAGGCTTTCATGAAATAGTACTCGATCTTGGTCAACCCCGGAGAATCAACTGCCAACCTGTACAGCTTAATCCAAAAACGAGGCAAAAGGCTACGCAAGTTCATCGATCAAATCATAAACGTCGCCTCCCGGGTTACAATGGACAATGTCGCGGCTATCTAAGTACTTAGTCACTAGACACTTCACATCGGAATACCGGACTCTCCAAGAAAAATTGCTAAACAAATACAGACAAGGTAAACTACCCGACGTAGTCCATAAATTGTGGCGATTCGACAAAGACTTCCGAGTGAGGAAAAACGCCGACCTAGCAATAAACAGAACAGCAAGTCTAGTGATGATCGCGACGAAAGGCCTAAACGGGGACATGACGACTACGACAAAAATAGCCAATCCAGCAAGAAAGAAAAACTGGAAGTACACGTGATTATGGGCGGCCTCAGCAACTGTAATGACCCAGTCCGGTAACTCAAAGAACACCAGCGCAAGCCAAGGCCCCAACTAAAAGACACCAGTCAGACAGAGTAAACTTCGTCGGGGACGACCTCCTAATCACTTTCTGCACCTCGGACTTAGAAGGACTACACATACCACACAACGACCCTTTGGTCATTACTTTCAACATCGGAGAATACAATGTCAGCAAAATCCTGTTCGACATAGGCAGCTCCGTCGATCTGATCTACAAAACAACCATCACCAAGATGAAGACCTCTGACTCTGACATCAAAAAAGGTAACTCGAACCCTAACCGCATTTGACAACAGCCATGTAACGACACTCGGCACGATCAAACTCCCAGTTTACTTCGGCAATACCTTTAAAAGCGTGAAATTTTTAATCATTGACGAACCTTCAGTCTACAACGTTATTGTCGGGACACTATGGATCCACGCGATGAAGGCCGTCGCATCGAGCTATCATCAGTGCATACATTTTCCATCAAGGGGAAGTGTATTCACTATTAGAGGCAACCAAACTGTAGCACGAATGTGCTTTATCACCGAACGCAAAATGCGCACCCTAACTATCGCAGTAAACTCCATCTCTTCCGAGTTAATTGACCCCAACGTTATCAAATGAAGACCGACAAAATCTGAAAAAGATTGTCGATACGATCCCAATCAACCCAAAGTTTCCAGAGCAGCACATCAGCATCCGAGTGCAGCTCGACCCAATACAACGGCAATAGCTTGAAACTTTTCTACGTAAGAATCTGTCAACTTTTGCATGGACAATCGAGGATATGATCGGCTTCGACCCAAAAATTACCTCGCATGAACTCAACGCCGACCCAACATAGAAACCAATCTGCCAAAAACAGAGAAAGTTAGGCATCGAGCGCTCCAAAGCGGTAAATGACGGGGTCGAGAAACTTATAAAAGCAGGATCGATATGCGAAGTCAAATATCTCGAATGGCTAGTAAACCCCATAGTAGTCAAGAAGAAGAACGGCAAATGACAAGTTTGCGTCGACTTCGCAAATATCAACAAAGCATGCCCCCAAAGACTGCTTTCCTCTGCCTCACATCGATCGACTAGTCGAGGCAACCGCAGGGAATGAACTGTTGTTCTTCATGGATACCTTTTCCGGGTATAACTAAATTAGGATGCACCCAGACAACAGGAAAAGACGACCTTCATCACAGACCGAGGGACATATTGCTACAAGGTTATGCCCGTTGGGCTAAAAACCGTCGGGGCAAGTTACCAACGTTTGGTCAACAAGATGTTTGCTCAACAACTTGGCAAAACGATGGAGGTTTACATTGACGACATGCTCGCCAAATCAGCCAGAGCCGAGGATCATATAGACCATCTAAAGACATGCATCGAAATACTCAACAGATACGACATGAAGCTAAAACCCGACAAATGCACGTTCGGCGTCACGTCCTGAGAATTTCTCAGCTACATAGGAACAAAATAGGGAACCAAAGCAAACCCAAAGCAAATCACAGCCATGCTCAATCTACCATCGCCTCGCAATAAAAGAAAAGTACATCGCTTATCAGGACGCATAGCTGCCCTCAACCGGTTCATTGCCAGATCGACAGATCGATGTCTCCCCTTTTACCAACTCCTTCGCAGCAACGAAAATTTTGATTGGGATGAAAGATGCGAAGCCGCATTCCAAGAACTAAAAACATATATGTCCACGGCACCAGTACTCGCTAAACCAGAGGACGGTGAAACTTTGTACCTATACATCGCCGTTTCAGATTGTGCAGTTAGCGGATTTTTAGTCAAAGAAGAGCGCGGCGACCAACGACTGATCTTCTATGTGAGTAAGACCCTCGAACCAGCCAAAACTCGATACTCTGTACCGGAAAAAATCACGTTTGCCGTGACATCGTCGGCTTGAAAGCTTTGTCCATACTTCCAAAGTCATTCGATAGTCGTGCTATCAGATTGCAATATTCGGACTTTACTGCATTCACCAAACCAGTCTAGAAACTAACCAAGTGGGCAGTCGAGCTAAGTGTGTACGATATCAAATATCAACCGCGAAAGGCGCACAAGTCTCAGGTCCTAGCAGACTTTATAGTAGAGTTACCCCAAGAGGAACAAATCGACGAGGTAGGCGAGCAGAAATGGGAACTACACGTCGATGGGTCAGTCACTAAGGATGGATCCGGCATTGGGATATTACTCAAATCACCAACCGGAAAAGTGCTCGAACAAGCAATGAGTCTTGAATTTCTCACAACAAATAATGTGACCAAATATGAAGTTTTAATCGTTGGGCTGAGACTTGCCTTAGGAGTCGGAGTGAAGCATCTGAATTCATATTGCGATTTGTAGCTCGTCGCAAGCCAATACAACAGCTATTATGAAGCCTATGACGAAAGGATGAGAAAGTACCAGGAATTACTCCAGAACCTAACCAAGGAGTTTGACAAATTTAACCTTGTTCAAATACCAAGACCCGAAAACAAAGTCGCATATGCATTAGCAAACATGGCCAGCAAAGCAAATCCGTACCACAGGTCGATCCCAATCGAATCAATCAAAATACCAAGTATCAAACTACCCAGAGGGATCAATCAGATCAGCGACCCTGAAGATAGCGGCAACCTGGAAACATATCGGCCATCTACCAACTTTGGTCAGGAGGACCCATTGAAGGATTGGAGAACCCCAATCATAGCATACCTTGATAAAGACAAAGAGCCACTTGATAAATGGGAAGCTCGCCGACTAAAAGTCTGGGCTGCCTATTACAGCGTCATTGACGGCAAGTTGTATAGGCGTAGTTCCTCAGGACTACTGCTCTCATGCGCATTCAGCACCGAAACCAATCGCATTATGACCAAAACTCACGAATGAGCAGGAGGAAACCACTCTGGAGGTCGAGCTCTCGCAACAAGAATTTGTCGATACGGACACTACTGGCCAGCAATGGCCATCGACTGCGAGAAATATTTTGCCAAATGTGAATATTGCCAAAGGCACGCTCACTCTATTAATTCGCCAACCGAACAACTAACAGTCAGAGCCTCGCCCTATCCATTTATTAGATTGGCTATGGACATAGTCGGACCGCTTCCAGAGTCGACCCACAAAAAAAAAAATATTGATACTCACTGACTATTTCACCAAGTGGGTCGAAGCCAAAGCCTATGCAAAGATCACCAGCAGCGAGGTAATTGAATTCCTTTGGAAAGAAATCATATGCCGACATGGCCTCCCGTACGAGATAGTTACCGACAACGATACGAACTTGACATCAAAGAAAGTCATGCATTTTTGTAAGTTATGGAAGATCTGACTCAACAGTTGGACTTCGTGCTACCCGCAGGGAAACGGCCATGCTGAGGCAACAAACAAAACGATCTTAGACAGCCTCAATATACGACTCGACAAGAGCAAAGGGCTATGGCCCGACCAATTAGACGGGGTCTTATGGTCACAACGCACTACACCCTGACGCGCAACAAACATGACCCCGTTATCATTATCACATGGCATCGAGGCGCTCGCTCCAGCCTAGTTACAAGTGAATACTCTACGATGACTGAAAATGCCCGACAACACACAACTAAACGAGGAAATGCTCCTCGACAACTTAAACAACATAGAAGAAATGCATGACCAAGCCTTACTGCGAATTCAGAACTACCAACAATCAGCAGCTCGGTATTACAACAAGAAAGTTCAAAATCGCTTCTTCCAAGAAGGCGATCTGGTCCTCCGAAAAGTCTACGAGAACACAAAGGAGTGCGCCAATAAAACAGGCGCTAAATGGGAAGGACTATACCTGGTCTCCAAAGTAGTTCGACCATGAGTCTACGAACTAAAACAATGAACAGAGACCAAATACCGTACTCCTGGAACTCAATGCACTTGAACCGATATTACTACTAAATAAACAGCACGGCCTTTTGTACTATTCATTTGAACAATGTAACAGGAACTACGTTTGGCTTGATCCCCGTCGGGGTACGTAGGCAGCCTCCAAAAAGAGGCACAACTATCATATCAAATAAAATCTATACTCTACAATCAGAGTCGAGCTCAAAATCTATAATCTATATTTTTCACATTAGCCACACTGCTCTTTGACTCATTTCTCGTAAAAGATGCCCTGGCCAGGTATCTTTGCGGGAAAATAAGGCAAAGAAAAGTAAGAGCAAACAATGAAGAGGTCGCCCAAGATAAAGTAAGTCGACAACCGCACAAATTGGGGCCAGATTTTCAAGGAAGTCGCCTTGGTCAATTAAGCTGACATCCACATTACTAGGGCCTGACTTATTTTGCAAAGCAAAATAAAGTATAAGTCGAGGTTGCTCCTCGCATCTAAAATTCAACTAAGACAAAAAGCCAAAGTCTTACATCGCAAAACAAGAGATCACCTAGTTTAAATAAGCCGACACACGCATGACTAGGGCCAGATTTATTCAAAGGGTCAGTTTTTCGAGCTCGACTAATGAAGCTACCAATCCAAGGCGAATTTCTCTACTTAAAATTTGCATGTCTTTACACAGACTTTCACAAAACAATAAAGTAAATAACAATTCTAGATCACACCTCGACCTACATACTTTAAAAAAAAAAAAAAAGGTTGAATATTAAAATATTAAGCGATAATAATGAGTAAAAACCCCTCTGGGCAATGTTAGTACATCGATAAAAGAAGGTCACAGACGACCCATCCGAAACGTTGGTTATAAAAAGAAACGAGCAAATGTTATCAAGCGAAGAGAGGTAAGTTGCGAAATGACAGTCTCATGAGCACGACAGTAGGGTACGAGAACTCCAGGAAGTGGAAACCATAGGTCGGCTTCTAGAAAGTAGCTCTCATATAAACAGACGAAGCCTTTGGGGCAATCCCAGGGATGCTCATGGATGGCCGGAATCCGGATAAAGATTTTGTCTGACATCTTGCAGTACCTCCTCATCGCGCTAATCGATTCCGGCATACTCCAGCTCGGAATCACAGTTGTTATCACACTTGAGATATTCTTTTCCTCTCTTCTCCGCTTTTCTACGCGGTCCCCTCCTTCTCACACCGTGCTGTTTCTTGCTGCCAGATGCCTTCAAAACCAGCTAATTTTTCGTCACTACCTAAAGTCTCTCCCTCGAGACCTCTTATCATTGAGCTCGCCTTATCATCGTTTAAAAGTGGTCTGTCAAGTCATGGGTATGATAATTTCTTCATCCCTAAGTGATGGAATGGTGATCACGTCCTCACCAGCCCGGCATTTCTTTAATAAAGGCTGGTAGGACGATTCTGACGTACTCGGCGACATGGAAGAAGAAGAGTGGATTCTAAGTAAAAAATAGATTAAGCAAGCTAGCAAAAGTCGACCTACAGGGAAATCCCTTGACTTTGGAGAATTTGAAGATCTACAGAACTATCCTAAGATTCGAACAAAAAATTAACACGTAGATTGAAAAACAGCAAAGGAATTGAAAATTACACCGTGAAATAACTTTAATTGTGGAGGAGCTCAAGAACAAGCAACGAAGATTTGACAGCAACACAGATAATCAAAAGAGTTAGGATTGAGAGAATTTTACCTTTTGATTCGGATGAAAAATGAAAAATGAGAACACTGACTGCTCTTATATAGAAAAAAGACGACGTTTCAGCTTCTGGTCTACTGAACCTACGAAACCCTAGCTAGTAGATTACCAAAATGCCCTTTACATTGAGTAAGAATTTCCCCGAAAGCTTCTCCTGTTCAAAAGTCGAGTTTAAATATTCGAGCTTACATTTCACACATTAAGCCGGCTTCGTCGCAGTAAAGGCCAAGCTTTTTGGCCAATGATATCATTTTACTCGTTAGAATATGTCGATCTAAACCGGTCCGAGCCTCTTGTTAATTCATTAAGTAGTTTAATGAACTGTGGGGGACTAACTGTTGGTACTGGGTTTACCACCCTGACCAAGATCCGACCCATCATAGATCGACCCGAAATGAGATACCAGTTTTATATTCAGATTGACTTAACCAGAGGAACGACACGAAGACCGGTTAACCATAACCGAGATCATTTAAAGTGAACCGGAGGAAAGATGGATCAGAGCAGAGGAAGAAGCGCGGAATTGGGCCCATTGGATTAGGACGACGTCCTTGAACCTCTATAAACAGCAGAATGGCTTCACGAGCATACCATCACGAAAAATTCATGAGAAAATTCTCAAAACAGCTCTGACTTTCTCTCTATTTTTTCTCTCTAAAAATCTCTTTATAACACCCTTTTCATCATCAATAAATACAATTTTATCTTTATTCAACACAAGAAAAATTCAAGTTATTTAAACTTTATAATACTTTATTCGTTTTAATTTATTTAATATTTTAGCTAAAAATGCAGGATTTGAAACTATAATAAGTTATATGATTATTTATTTATTTTCTATATTGAAAAATACCAATGGTATAAAATATTGTAAAGTTTAACTGGTGACATGTCAATTTAACTTTTAACAAAGAAACTTGAAAAAAACAAATAAATTGAAACAGAAAGGTCACTAAAATATCTAATATCGTGAAATATATGAAGTAATATGATAATTAGAATTTGTTTGTGATTATTGTAAAAATTTAATTTTATCTAAAAGTAAGATAAACGTTTAAGACTTTATTTTTCATGTGTCAAAATCAAGTTACTTCAAATATTACTATGTGACAACTTGTACTGAGATGCATTAAACTATACAAAACACCCATTTCCATGTCTTAATGAGCTAATTAGGTTTTATTCAATGGCGTGTCGAACATGCATGCTTCCACTTTTGACGAATGGCCTAAACCATGTGTTTTGGTATTGAATTATAATTATTATATAGACAATTAGTTAGGACTTGGTTGCTTTTTGTGATAATGATAAAATCTTCTGACTTGACAAAAAGAATATATAAATCTTATGAACACTTTGGACTCACTCCATTTGAACTTGAAAAATAAAAATATTGGTATTAGAAAAGATGTCCTGGACTGCTGGACATCTTCAAACAATTCAAAAATAAAGTAGAATTCGATGGAATACAATTCACCTAAGCTAAATACCAACAATCTTGAAATCAACAACGGTATATTTATCCATATTTTTTAAAAATAGTTCATAATCGCATATATCAACTTCAGACCATCTATAAGATAGATGTCTCAAGTCTCAAACATCTCTCTTAAAAACTTTTCAGTCACTTATTTCATATATTTATTTCTCTGGTGATTGAAAAAGTGGTTTGTCACTACTCACTAGCCAAAGCGCCAAACCTATATAATTTCGATCGATTCGTAAATTAACTAAGATTATTAACATTATAAAACCAATTTAAGCTCAAGTCTACTCAAATCTAAAACTCAAAATATGCTGATCTAAAATTGTGTATTTTTTTCTTCCGCTAAAGTCTTTTAAGAAAAGTCAAATTTCTTGAAACATCCAACAAAAACATTAACTGACTTATTCAAAAATTTCTTGACCTGATCTTTTAATTTCTTGACCAAAAGTTGGACTCGGAATCAATTCTATACATAAGACATTAAATAAATACATACTTCCACTGTTTCGGTTTGTTTAATGTTTTACCCGGGATTAGAAGCTATAATAAACTAAAATTTTATAATGAAAAATTAATTTAAACAATTTAGCAAATTTATTGGTCGCAAAAATTAAACTTAAGAAAATGAAATATTATGAAACAGGAAAAATTCTTTAAAACATAGAATACAATTTAATAGAGAGAGTATATAATAGTGGTATATACACATATATATATATATATGTAATTATTTATATACACACTATATTCATGTATATATGTCAGCATGTTACATAGCCTCTTTGTCTGCTTCACATCTCTCACAAGTGTGTGAGACTACACAATACATTTGCTGAAATCTAACTTTCACCCACTCACCCTTTTTTTTTCTTCTTTAATTCTCCCAAAAAACAAAAACCAGAACAAACTCTGTTTCTCATCTTAACTCGTGTTAAAAAAAAACCCACTTCTTCGAATCTCCACATCTATAATTCACACACAAGAGTAGAGAGAAAAAAGAAAAAAAAAACTAGAGATAATAGAGAAGTAGATGGCGGGAAAATACTTTCAGACAGAGGTGTTGCCGGTAACGGCGTTGGTAATAATGGAATGTGCAAACGTTGGTTTAAACACTCTGTTTAAAGCAGCAACTTTACAAGGCATGAGCTTTCATGTCTTCATCGTTTATTCTTATGGTCTCGCTGCTCTTCTTCTTCTACCTTCTCTGTTCTGTTCCTTCAGGTTCTTCTCCTAAACTTTTGATCCGATCTTTATGAATTTTAGATAAAGTTTTAATCTTTTCTTGAAATTGAGTAATGGGTCTGTGTCAATTTTGCAGATCACGAACTCTTCCACCGATGAATTTCTCAATTCTTTACAAAATCGTGCTTCTAGGGTTAATTGGGTAATTAAAGCTCTAATTTTTTCTCGATTTCTTCAAATTTTAAGCAATACCCCCATTTCTGATTCAAGCTTTAATTCGGGTATCCGAAAGAGATGAAATTTATGCATGAGAGTTCTTGAAATTCTCATATTTTAGAGACAAAAGTAAAGAAAGATACACTTGGCTTAAAGTTGCTTCGAAAAGCTGCAACTCTACTGCAAAATCTAATAATTTTTTTAATTTTATATTTGGAGTGTTAAGTTCGTCATCGTAAAATTCGGAATATAAATTATTTATTTATTTAATGGCCAAAAAAATATAGATGCTGCTCAAACATAATGGGATATACAGGCATCAATTATAGCTCTCCAACACTTGCTTCTGCAATCAGCAACCTTACTCCAGCTTTCACCTTCTTGCTAGCCGTCATTTTCAGGTGACAACTTTATATATCCTATTACATATTCCTTTTACATTGTCAATTTACTTAATTACCCTCGGCCCATGAACCGTATTTGGGCCGTATTTGAACGTTTTGGAAATTTTGGTGTATTGTGTTAGGATGGAGAGTGTATCTTTCAAGAGAACAAGTAGTGTGGCTAAAATGTTAGGAACTGTTGTTTCCATTGGAGGTGCATTTATTGTAACTCTTTACAATGGTCCTGTGGTGATCGATACATCCCCACATTCCATTTCTTTGCGATCACAATCGACAAATCCTAATTGGATACTTGGCGCGGGTTTCCTTGCGGTTGAGTATTTCTGTGTTCCATTGTGGTACATTGTTCAGGTATAGTCATTATTAATAAACTCTATATGCGTATCCTCTCTATTGTTTGTTCGTCTTCTAAGCGATCTTGATTTTTTTCTTGTTGTAGACCCAAATCATGAGAGAGTATCCAGCCGAGTTTACCGTTGTTTGCTTTTATAGCTTAGGCGTTAGCTTTTGGACTGCACTTGTTACATTGTTCAGCGAAGGAAGTGACTTAGGTGTATGGAAGATAAAACCAAACATAGCTTTAGTGTCAATCATTTGCTCGGTGAGAACAGATATATTTATTCATATGTTGTTCCTAGACAAACTATTGAGTGTAGTTAGTTTTTAACAAGAAAAATGTTTTTTTTTTTGTTGATGTATCTCTATGTTTAGGGATTGTTTGGATCTTGCATAAACAATACTATCCACACATGGGCTTTGCGGATCAAGGGGCCTTTATTTGTTGCAATGTTTAAGCCATTGTCGATTGCGATTGCCGTTGCAATGGGCGTTATCTTCCTCCGAGATTCTCTCTACATCGGCAGGTAATAAAATGTTCATACTTTAAACTACTTGTACATCCAAATCAAGTCTTGTAGTCTTGCAATGTTGGTCGACTAGAATTTAAATAGTAACGGTGAATCCAAGATTAGTTTGGAACTCGTGGTTATGTTAGAACCACCATACCTCCTAGTAATATCATCTTGTCAAAACTGCATAAAATATTTATGTATCAATTTCGCATTCTGAGCTCTCTTTGATCTCAGCTTGATCGGGGCAACGGTAATAACAATTGGGTTTTACACGGTGATGTGGGGTAAAGCCAAGGAAGTGGCCTTGGTGGAAGATGAGAAAAAGGGTAACCATGAGGAGGCCAACGAAGCTGACCTTGATTCTCCATCGGGTTCACAGAAGGCTCCTCTCTTGGCAAGTTACAAGAATGATGAACATGTTTGAGTATCTATTATCAACCAGTCAAGATCGCTCTATATATATATGTATGAAAAATCTCATATGTTAATTGTCTTTATAATTTATTTGACGAGACAAATATGATCTTAAATTTTAGGAGTCAAGTGTTTTCTAATCACAATATTTTAATCTAGGATATCTACAAGTATTTGTTTTAATCTTTAGTTTGTTACATGATTAGGCTAGGATGATTTTAAAACTGATATCAAACCGATTTAGTCTATAGCTCTTCTTCGGGTCACATTTGTCATATGGAATTGCTTGGCGGATGCTCTTTGGTTCAGAGTATTCAGATTTAGAACTTTGGTTTTTAAGTTATTTAGTTTCTCATCCTGTGTGTAAGTTTTTTTTTGTCCTCATGTTTGTCTCTCTGTTTTGAGGTTGTAAATTCGAAACGAGTTATCTCTAAATAAACTTGTCCATACATGTTACAAGTGGTCTATGATTATTAACTTCAAACAAAGTTATTACCTTCCAATAAATAAAAATGACAAAAGGATGATTCCAATTGATTTTGCAAAAGGTTCTGCATGGTTATTTTATAAAAATGACATGACCAAAACCAAAAAATGAGGTATCTAAAAAAATAGTTTCGAATATGGAAATATATCTTTTGTACTTTTTTTATAATAACATGTTTCAAGAAAACAATAGCATGACATATTGGAATCGTGTTAGCATGATAAGAAAATAAGAAGTTCAAGAGAGATCTGAAAGGAACAAAAAAATCAGGTTTTTTTTTATAAATAACATGAAATGGAGATGATTGACTTGTGATAAGACCAAAGATATTGAAATAGATCTGAAAATTAAGAAAACCAAAAACAATCAAGCTTTTCAAATAAAATAAAGTGAAAAAGATGTTAGTTAAATTATTTTCAAAACCCCTCTAACTCATCTTGTTCATTTGGAATTAGTTTCTTAATTAACTTTTGTTGCATGGTTATTTTTTCTATTACCCATAAAACTATATAACTAATATAGTGAAAAGATGTTAGTTAAATTATTTTCAAAATCCTTCTAACTCATCTTGTTCATTTGGAATTAGTTTCTTTATTAACTTTTGTTGCATGGTTATTTTTTCTATTATCCATAAAACTATATAACTAATATTAAATAACTTCTCACTGTACATCGTATATTCTAACAAAAAAATAGTTGAAATCTGTCAAAATTCCAATTACTTAGAGTCTTAGACCATTCTTATAACTCATACTTTTTTTTTTGTCATATGGAATTTCAATCATATCGATAGGTGTTACAACTCCAGCTATTTGTGTGGAACAAAGGCTGCAACAGATAATGTAAGACTAAACCTACACTATCCGTACCAAAAAATAGTTAGCTTAAACAAACCTAACTAAAACTAGAGTCAATCATTTAAGAGGATTGAACCATCTCATTCTCAAAAAGATCTCTTAGCCACTCAGGAAAACTCAGAGCCATGTAAGACTGCAAAAAAACCTGTGATAGTGCACTTAAAGCAATGAGACCAGCTCCTCTATTAGATGATGCCTTCTCAAAAACCAGTTGCCAACCACTGACCTGTTCAAGAGCCAATAGCAATCGGTCCGACTGATGCGTGAAAGCTGGCCAGTCTTTAGGTTGGTTAACAGTTTGAATAAGAGATAGAGCTTGAGATGCAAAAATGACATTATAGACATGTAAGGTAACCATGCTTTCAATGGACTAGAGCAAACTTTGCATCAACACCTCTTCCTTCGAGTGCAAATTTGCAAAAGATCTCCGGCTGTGTAACAAGACCCTACCCCATTCATCTCTTAGAACCCAAGAACACCCTCCTAACTTGTTCTTCTTTCCCCAGAAACCGTCTATGTTATATTTCAAGAAACCAGGGAGGGGAGGTTTCCAAATTTCATCGACCCTTTCTTCATCGATAATAGGTTCGAGTTCCATCTCTTCATTTACCAACTGTGCCGAAAACCATGAATCCCTATCTTCTTTCATTTTTGTAACAGATTCTATAGATCCGAAACTTTTGGCATCATAATGAAAGTGTTTCTATTCTTCCATAACCTCCATAGAATCCACAGAAACATAGATCTTACCTCTGATGGTACATCCACGTTTTGGCTGGTGTTTAGAAGGAAATGGATATTTGAGAAGAGAGACAAATCGTTAAAACCATCTTGAAGTGATGAGAACTGAGTAAGTGCCCACAACTGTCTAGCTTGTGAGCAAGTGAAAAGAACATGATTCACTGATTCACCTTCCAAGCCACAGACCTGACATCTAGAGTCAGTTTTCATACCTCTAGCCGCTATTAGATCAACAACAGGTAAAGCGCCACTTAAAGCTCTCCATAAGAATAACTTGATTTTAGGAGCAGTTTTTAGTGCCCAGATCTTACTCTTGACTCCATTGAGGGACGGTTGGACCATTGCTTCTTGTTGTAGCTTTATATTGTTATCCTTTGAGAATAACCAATATCCAGACTTTACCGAGTACTCTCCACTTCTATTGTGTTCCCAGCACCAAAAATTCTCTCTTCTTAAGGCAAAGGTAAACTTTAAAATACGTGTGATATCTTCAGGGACGAAAAACTCCTGCAGGATTGTTCTGTTCCAGAAATTGTTAGGAATATCAATTAAATCTTTCACAGTCAACATAAGATCCATGGTCCTCTGCTTATTAAAAGGAGCTCTCCATCCATCATCATTTATCCATACTGAGATAGTTTTTCCATTGCCGATCTTTTTCCTCAGGCCCTTCCTTAGAAGCTCTCTCCCATGGAGGATACTTCTCCAAGCAAAAGAAGGTCTCTCCCCAATCTCAGCTTCCAGAAACTCACCAACCTCAAAATATCTGCTTTGTAACAATCTCCCAAGCAAACAATTGGGTTCTTTCAACAGTCGCCATGCTTGCTTCGCTAAAAGTGCCTGTTGAAACCTTGAATGACTCTGAAACCCAAAACTCCATTTTCTTTTGATAGACAGTTTTTCCCAGCTGACCCAATGTGTTTTTCTTTTGTGCTCGAATGAGTTCTACCAAAAATCGGATTATCGCACTTGTGAGGTTGTCCGCTGTAGCTTTAGGTAGCTTAAACAAGACAGTGCATAAACTGGCATTGCCATTGCCACTGCTTTGATAATAACTTTTTTCCCACCAGAGATAAGGTCCTTGCAAACCAACCAGAGAGTCTTGACTTCAGCCTATTTTTAATGTAAGCCAACATCTCAATTTTGGATCCACTAAAGCATTCGGGGAGTCCTAAGTAAGTACCTGCGCCTCCCTCAGCAGTTATCCCCAGTAAAACTTGAATCTGAGTCTTGTGTTCATCCTTAACTTTGGATCAAAAAGTGAGAGAAGACTTGATAAGATTGATTCTTTGTCCAGTCGCCTCTCCATAGGTTTTTAAAATATTATTCAAAACCTCTATTTGAGCTATATCAGCTTTGCACATAAACAAGCTATCGTCAGTGAATAGCAGGTGATGTATTGCTGGTCCATCCTTAGAAAACTGGATGTCATTGAGTAAGCCTTGACGCTCAGCTCTATTTATCAAATGTGTGAGGCCTTCCGTGCACATAACAAAGAGAAATGGTGAGAGGGGGTCGCCTTGGCGTAAACCTTGCCTAGGCGAGATAATCCCATATGGCTGCTCATTAATAAGCACAGAATAGGTGACAGTAGTGACACACTGCATTATCCACCTTCTCCATCTTGGATAAAAACCTAACGCCTTTAACAGTTCATTAAGGTAACTCCATTTGATCCTGTCATAAACCTTTGACATGTTAGATTTAACCGCCATAAATTCCTTTGAAATTGTCGCATGAGTCTTAAGACCGTGAACTAATTGATGAGCAATTAATATGTTATCAGAAATCAGTCTTTTTGCCACAAAGGCTGATTGGTTTGGTGAGACTATTTCAGCCAAAAAAGGCTGAACTCTTTTAACCATCACATTAGCAGCAATCTTGTACAAAACTGAACAAAGGTTGATGGGTCTTAGGTCACTCATCTGCAAAGAGTTTTTTATTTTTGGTAGGAGGCAAAGATGAGTGTAATTCCAATCCGGTGGAAGCTCCCCAGTCAAGAAAAATTGTTAAACTTCAGAGATTACAGATTCCCCAATGATATTCCAGAACTTCTGAAAAAACAAACCACTAAATCTGTCTGCACCTGGGGCACTAGAAAGTCTGATAGAGTGAGCCGCTTCAAAATTTTCTTCCTTTGATGCTAGTTTTGTAAGCTCCGAGTTCATATGATTCTTTACTCTTGGCACGAAATCTGAGAAAATGGATTGAAAGTTGTCCAAATTTGAACAAGTAAATAGATCATTAAAATAGGCCACAGCCACTTAACCTTTAGAAGCTTCAGATCTTTGAGTGTTCCCATTTATATCCTTTAATTTCTCAATCCTTTTCTTACTTCTGTTTGCTTTAACTGAGGCATGAAAAAATTTAGTATTCCTATCTCCACCTTTAACCCATTTCTCCTGTGATTTTTGGCCCCAATACTCTTCCTCATCTCTGTATGCTTTGCATAATCGGTGTTTTAGATATCTTAGTTTCATCATATCAGGAAGATTCGCCGATTGCTCATCTTCTAATTGATCTTGAAGAGCTGTGATGCAATCACTCGAGTTTGTTGAATGCTCTCTTTTCCACTTGCTTAAAGCTTTTCTACAGGCTCTTAGCTTATCTGATACATTCAGTCCCATTGAGTTGAAACTTGATATACAACCAGGTCTGTTCCATGCAACAATGATAGCGTCTTTTACATCAGGTTTATTCAAAAATCTTTTATCAAACCTAAAGCTGCCATGATAGGATTCCTTAGATGCCATAAGTCTCACCAACACCGGCCTATGATCTGACCCTCTCTTAGCCAAAAAAACTTTGATTGGAACCCGGGAAGCTATTAAACCAGTTCTTGTTACCAAAACATCTGTCTAACTTTGACTGTGTCCACATGTCCGATCTAATACCTCCCCAAGCAAAACCGTTCCTTTTACTTGTTAATTCCATCAGTTCACAACCAGATATCATATCTTTGAATGATTTGAAAGAAGGATCCCCTCTTCTGGGACCGCCAAGCTTTTCACCATTGTTAAGAATGTCATTGAAATCACCAAAGACACACCAGCTCTCTTTACGTACAACACCAATCCTTGTAAGTCTTTCCCAAACATGTGCTCTTCCCTTAACCGCTGGGTCTCCATATACACAAGTAGCAAAAAAATCCAACCCGCTAAACCGAACATGAAGATCCATCAGATTCTTATCTACAAACAGAAACTTAATATTTACACTTTTCTTCCAAAACAACGCAAGACCGCCACTTAATCCAATTGGGTTAACAGTATATACATAATCATATCCTAACCATTCTTGTAAATCAACCAACACATTTCTACAATTTTTAGTCTCCATCAGAAATACAATCTCAGGGAAATGTTCTTTTCGTATTTCCTTGAGTCTCGGAATCATCAAGTCTTGAGACCGTCCCAATCCTTGGCAATTCCAGCTAATGATGCTCATTAAACATTGGACGGTCCCTCATTTGTTTTGCACCGAGCGACTTTTGATGGAGATGTGGTCTCATCCGCAGCCTTTTTTTTTTTTTCCTAAAGCATCCATATCTTCACTCTTCTTTATTAAATTCACTAGTGCTTTGGTTACATCTTGTTTCCTTTGACTTTTAGTGGGCCGTTTCCTCTTATAGTTCTTAATCAAATAATTCCTGAAAGAACTAGCTTGGAAAATGCCATTTCTGTTAACCGTATAACTATCTTGACTATCAGTCACAAAGCCATCAGTAATACCTCCTAGTCTTTCGAAAACCCCTTTTGATCTTTGCCTATCAACCTCCTCAACCATAGGGAAAGAAATCCCAGTCTTGATAGCATCACTCATAATCTTTCCAGAGCTACTGGTCTCCCTTTCTAGCGTATCAGCCTTGCCATAATCAAAAACAAAACCTTTCCCTTTATTAAAGTCAGAAGAGACGATCGGAGGTGATTCAAGTATGAGCATGGTCTTCTGTCCAATAGGATCGCTCTTCAATGCTTCTAATGATGATTTGATTCTCTCTACCCGTGCTAGTTTCTCTGGCCCTTCCGCAACCATCAAGTATTATCTCATACCATCCACCACAGATTTGGCAATCTTAGGTTTCTCAGTAATTGTATTAACTTCAATCTGATGATCTTCAACAATCCCAAAGAGTGGATCCGTCTCTACTATCAGTTTGTTTTTCAGAACTTCACCTCCTTTGTTTTTTTGTATCTCCTCATGTTCTTTCGATTGCTTCCTTTGAGAGCTATAGGACAAGTCAGGTGGTCATGAGTAAGTCTCTGACACGCATATCACCTATTTTGAACTCTTTCAAAATCATAGAGAATAGTCACAGCTCCAGCATTTTTCGATAAGTTTACCACTTTAGCTCTTTGGAGAGGTTTCAAAATCTAAAACCTCATCTTGACTCTAACAAAATCTTGCCTCTGAGATTTTGAAGTATCCAACACCACTTCCTCAACATGTCCTACCAATTCACCAAACCAAGTGATTGCAGGAACATGGTAATGGTTGACTGGAATGTTCCTAATTTGAACCCACACCGTTGTATGTTGAAGATAGTCTGGTGGAGGATGTTAGACCCATCTTTCAAGCACCAAGGTCCATTCGTTGTATGTGTGGACTCCTTTCTCAAGAACCGCTTTAAGGTCTTGTTCGTACTTGAAAATAAACTGAAATTTCTCTTGGGATAATGCAATTCCTCTTATCCGGTCATAGATCTGCCACTTTCTTGGCATATCCAGAATGGTATTAGCAACCTTCTGGCAGTCAGGATTAAGAACTCTTCCAATAATATTCATCACATTATTCTCACAAGAACAATAGCAGATCTGACATAGAAAAAGACTCATCTTCTTTTTCTAGAGATAGGGCCATGAGAGCACGGTCAATACTAAAAGACATGTTAATTTTTTAGATTTGTGTAACTGAGTTTGGTCTTGACGGCATGAAAGAACTCTGAATAAAATGAAGTAAAGCTGTATAAACCCTAATTTTACTCACACAAACAGGTACTGTGTATTAAGAAAACCCCAAAAACTCTGAAAAATTACTAATATCGAGTAGATCTACTTAAGAGAAAAAGTAATCTCGGTCAAAAGCTCACTTTCAAAAAAGTCAAAAGATTCTATCTGAACCAGAGAGTGCTAAGTCCAAAGAAGGGAACTTTTTGTTTCAATTGAACAATAAAAGTTGTTTTTAGAGTTAATTAAGAAAAAAAGGGAAAAAAAGAGATTTTTAAAATGAAAGAATTGAAAAAGAGATTTTGCGAGAGAGCTTTTCTTAGATGAAGGGGAAAAAAAAAAAATTCAACTTCCAATTAGAAGTTGTGTCATGTCAAGGATTTCATAGTGGAGATGGTCTTACATTTTTATAAAGAAAAAAATCAAATAACTTGTTCTCTGGTAAAATAAGAGAGTTGAAGTTATCCTAAGCTCCAAAACTTGTCAAACCCTCACGACAGATAAAAAAAAAATGGCTGGGAGATTCTGTCAAAGAGACGGCGGGATCATGACGGGGTGGCGGTGGTAGTCTCCGACGTGGGAATGAATAGTCTGTTCAAAGCAGCAAGTTCAAAAGGAATGAGTTCTTATGTCTTCCTCGTTTATTCTTATCGCATCGGAGCTCTTCTTCTTCTTCCTTCTCCATTCCTCACACACAGGTCACTCTTTCTCGCTCAATTCTTCTTCTTGAATCTACAAAATTCAAAATCTTGAAAATGAAAATAATCAGGTCAAGATCTCTTCCACCATTGAAATTATCAGTACTTTGTAAAATGGGACTTCTTGGTCTACTTGGGTAAGATCTTTCTCTCTGGTTCATTTTAGTTCTCTGATCAAGATTTGTGTTTTTGTTTATTTTACCAATTAGAGATGATGATGATGATGAATTGATGACGTCACATCTTCAGATGTGTATATTTGATGTTAGGTTACACGGGAATAAAATACAGCTCTCCAACTTTGGCTTCAGCAATGAGTAATCTAACTCCTGCTTTCACTTTCCTCTTCGCTCTTCTCTTTGGGTACTTTCTCTTTTCCCCCATTTCTCTAAACTTCTAGGATTTAATCAAACCGTAGTAACTAATTTAGTTAACACTATATTTATAATTTTAACAATATAAACCATAACAATATATATTTTATTTTATAATGTTAGAATGGAGAAAATATCAATAAAGAAAAATAGCAGCATTGCCAAAGTAGTAGGTACAATAGTTTCAATAGCAGGTGCACTAGTGGCTACTCTCTACCATGGCCCCATCATCTTCTCCGCATCTCAGCCGTCCATTTACCTCCCTCAGTCTATCTCGCCACCGTCGAATTCTAATTGGGTCATCGGCGGAGGTCTCCTAGCAATGGAATACACTCTCATTGCCATATCTTACATAATTCAGGTCACTTTGGTCATACGAAAATATATCGAATGATTATTACATATAATGAAACTTAAGCTAAGTTAAAAGATAATTCTTAACATTTTTGGTGGTGTTAGACACATATTATGAGGAAATATCCATCAGAATTCGCGTTGGCGCTTTCCCACAATGTATGTGTTTCAATCTCTTGTGCATTTGTTAGTATTTTCGTGGAGAAGAACAATCCGAGCGCGTGGATTATGAGATCGAAAATTATGTTGATATGTGTTGTTGCAACGGTATGACAATGTTTGTATAGTTTTTAGTCAATTCTAAAAATCAGTAACTATATCTTATTAGGTTTGAATTTTTGTTAATGCTTTATATTAGGGGATGGTAAATTCGACGGGTTATGTTGTTGAGTCATGGACTGTGCGACATAAAGGTCCATTCTTCCTAGCAATGTTTAGGCCATTATCTATATTAACCGCGATAGTACTCGGATCGATATTTCTAGGCGATTCTCTTTACCTCGGAAGGTGACAATGAAACCAATGCCTCGGTTTTGATGTCCATAATCCATAATTTTATATAGCAAAGTTTGGAAGTTCCATTTCTGTCGAGCGCGAGGATTGGAAGTGCCAACCAATGCCTTCATTACCTGTTTTGGAATCCCAGGCTGCATCCACAAACTCTTCTTTGTCCTCCTGCGTGGGAAAATCAAAACGCGGAGCGAAAAACATATGAAACACCAAGTTTATCTATCTTAAAGCATAGTAGAATCGAATAAACTAGCAAAGACTGTTTTATCAAGTTAGCTGTCACTGAAACTCAAATGTCTTGATGATATTTTTTTGGTAAGAAAGACGGATCATGATTTGTCTAAGTGAATCTATAATAGTCATCAAATTGGGAAGTCATAATTTAGCTTAACTTACGTCCAAGTTATAAAATTTCAGTTTATCTTTATAAGTCAGCGCACCGTCCAGTTTCTTGATTTCTCTAAATGTATGTAAGTATTTTTTTGACACTGAGTTTTAGCAATGAATTTTTCATTTCTATAGTTGGGTATTGTCCATATATATATCTAAATTTTAGCGAAGATATTAGTTGTGGAAGTGATATGAGATTTCAGAACTATTTAGTTTTGTTAGATGGAGTTTTTGTCCCATTGAGTTTGGAATTTGAAATGTGTTGAAATCTTTATTTATTAATTATTCTATAGAGATCTATAATATTAGGGAATAAGGACCATACTATTATAATAAGGTCAAGAAACGATAATTATTGGATGACAAATTTTCAAGGAATAAAAAACGATAATTGTTGGTCCCACAATACGACATTTCCTTTTTACTCTTAACATCAAGAAACGTAACGCAAAGGGATAATAAATTAAAGACTCACATTTCACAATCCTCACTTAAGTTCCTATCATTTCCAATAATGGCCGGAGCCGTACGTCACTGGCGGAGAGAGGCCATGTTCTTGACGGCGATGCTGACTATCGAAACTAGCCTCGTCGGACTAAGTACTTTGTATAAAGTAGCAACTTCTAAAGGACTCAACCTTTACGCTTTCCTTGGCTATTCATATCCTCTTGCTTCTCTTCTCCTTTTTCCTTCTATATTCTTCTCCAACAGGCAAGTTTCTATTAATATCTTGGATCGTTTTAACTTTTAACCATTTATTTTTATAGATTTCATTTGATTTGTTTGAGTGTTTTTTTTTCCAGCTCAAGATCACTTCCTCCATTAAGTTTCTCAATACTTTGTAAGATAGGACTTCTTGGAATAGTAGGGTAAATCCAACTACACAATTCTCCTTCTTCTTCTTCTTACAATTTTAAATATGGAACTATACTTTATAGTGTTGCTAATAATATCATTTTGGCTGAAAAAATACCCAATAAAAAAACAGATCAATGTATACTATCACAGGATACATAGGTATCAAACTCAGCAACCCAACATTATCTTCCGCCATTAGCAATATCACTCCTGCTCTTACCTACATCCTCGCCATTATCTTCAGGTGTTTTTTTTTTCTTTCTCCTAATTATGGAGTTTTTCATATTTTCAGAGTAATACAAAACTTTTTAGGTAACAATTTAGTTCTTCTGGCTTACTAATAGCATCGATAGGTAACTGAGAATTGAGTTCTTTTTAACATCAGTTATTTCAAAATTCTTCTATGATTTTCTAAATTCCGGTACTTAAGTTCATTGTTTCATATAGTTTTGGTAAATGAGTATTAATGGGTCTTCTTTCTTTCCTTCAGTGCATACAGTTACATTATTCATGTTTGGCATCTCATATGATATAGTACTATAAGATAGAGTTTATTACTATCACACTATTTGCACAATCTTGTGGTCCATATCTAACAAAGCTGTTTGCATTATTAGAAATTTATAACAGAAGTGTATTAATTTGTGGTTTTTCTTTGTTTGGTTATTTTCCTCCTATGGAAAACGTAACACAATAATTTTTCAAATCTTGAATAAAGAATGGAAAAGGTTTCTTTCAAAGAAAGGAGTAGTGTAGCCAAAGTGATGGGGACAAAATTATCATTAATAGGCGCACTTGTGGTGGTTCTCTACCATGGACCACGTGTCTTCGTCGCATCATCTCCGCCGTATTTGAACTTCCGTCAGCTTTCTCCACCGTTATCATCCTCAAACTCTGATTGGCTCATCGGCGGAGCTCTTCTAACCATAAGAGACATTTTAGTATCTGTTTCTTTTATTCTTCAGGTGCGCCACTTTTTATCCCTACAACATGAGTAAAAATCATTTCCAAATTTACTTTCAAGTAGAAGGATCAATTACTAAAAAAGAGAGAACAATTTACAAGCTTCTTGGTTTATTGGAAAATTATATATATAATCATTTCCAAATTTATTTTCAAGTAGCAAGATCAATTATTAAAAAAGAGAGAACAACTTACAAGCTTCTTGGTTTATTGAACAACTAATATATCAAACATCAGTTTTATTTTGATGTTGATCCTATATAATGATTTTTACAGGCACAGATAATGAGAGAATATCCAGCAGCATTCACAATCTCATTTCTCTACACTGTATGTGTTTCAGTTGTGACCTTAACGATTGGACTAGTAGTTGAAAGGAACAATCCAAGCATTTGGATCATTCGATTCGATATTACTTTGATAACGATTTTAGCTATGGTACGTTACATAAAACTTTTTAAGTTTTAACAAAATATTAAAACTATTTTCTTTTGACCTTAACATAATTTTCTTATAAAATATTTCAGGCAATAATAATTCCTCTATACTATGTGATTCATTCATGGACAGTGCGTCACAAAGGACCTGTATACTTAGCAATATTTAAGCCTTTGACGATTTTAATAGCAGTGGTTATGAGCGCAATTGTTCTGAATGATTCTCTGTATCTCGGATGGTAAGTGAATCATTAGTCTTCATACACACACACACACACACACACACACATATATATATATATATATTCATAAAACAAAAACAACTAATCATATTAATTTTGTTCATTTTGCAGCTTGATCGGAGGAACTTTGATAACGTTAGGGTTTTACTCTGTGATGTGGGGAAAAGCAAACGAAGAGAAAGATCAATTGTTGTTACTTTCAGGAAACGAGAAAAGCCCTCTTCTATTGAAGGGTAACAACGAACAAATTTAAATTAAAAACTCAAATAGAACCAAGGAGAAATTTACATAGTATTCCTTTTGTATATGTTCATCAGTACATGCATATACTAGCTATTAGTATACTGCTTCGTCTATAACTTGGAAAAATACTGTTTAATTGTTTTTAACCAACGAGTAATTTCCAAATGAAGTTGAACTAGTGATTCTAATATTCACTATTCACTCACTCGCAAGACTATTAAACCACCCACCGTATACAGTATACAAGCCAGTTGTTAAGGACCCAATTAAGTGTTTTTAAGTGTGGTTTATTTCCCTTTTCTTTTGGAAAATTCGAAAAACAAATTGAAGGTTTGATTCTTTTATAATTAGGCTGTATGAAGAGTTAGGCAAATTGGTCGATGTTTGATAGTTATTCACTCTTTCACTACTTATGTTTTCCTGTTTATCTCTTCTTTGTACCACCGAACTTCTTACGGTTTTCAATTTACGTTCACTCCGACGTCGTCTTATTTAGCTTGTCATCAATCAAATCCAAAGTAGAATAAATACATATCAGTCAATAATATGTTTTTAAAGTTTTAGTTTGTACGTTAAATCTATTGGTTTTATTTCTAGCTAGAGGCTTCTAGCGATTAAAACAGTTTCGTTTGGTCTACAAAACCAAACAAAATTCTTTTCTTAACTATTTTGTGTTTCTGTTGAACTTTCTAGGTCATGAGACTCATGTGGATGTATTTATGTTACCTTTCCCTATTATTTGTTTGCGGAAAAAACAAGGATATGGAGAGGTGTGCTCATTAGAGAGAATGAAAAATTGAGAAGATAAACCATTCTGGTTGGATTTAACCAAAAAAACAAAAAAAACCATTCTTGTTTTGAAAACGACAATGAGAAGCTTATCCTATCCGTGCTCCGATTGGTCTAAAATGTTTGAAGAATTTTTGTGACATTGATGTTGATTTTTAGCAAAGAATTTTATGACTCATAGTCTCATATATCTAAATTTAAGCGAAGCTATTTGTTGCAGAAATGCTATGAAATTTAAGAATTACTCTCTCAGTATTTTTTAAAGAATGTCATTTTACACTTAAATATTTTGTTTCAAAAAGAATATCACTTTATATTTTCAATGTAAATTTTTAAACAAAAGTTATAATTTATCATCTATCCTAACCTAAAAGGCTAACACTATTTTAATTTTAGTCAATATCAATTAAATAGTGATATATTAAATGAGGGGAAAGTTGTATAATTATATTTTTCTTAATTTGTGTGAATAATGTACGTAGTTTTTATTTGTTTGGAAAGTTGTAGGATGGAATTTTTTTCCCATTGAACTTTGTAATTTGGCATGTGTTTTAGATTCTTCATTTTTCAATTATTCTTTAGCACGCTTGCGTAAAGAATAGATCTAGAATATTATAATAAGGTGAAGAAACGATAATTATTGGAAGACGAAATTTCAAAATAAAAAGTACGATAATTATTGGACCCACAATATACGACCTTTCCTTTTTACTCGTAACATAACGAAAACGTAACACAAAGGGATATTAAATTAAAGACTCACATTTTACAACTCACACTAAACTTTCTATCATTTCCAATAATGGCCGGAGGCGTAAGTCACTGGCGGAGAGAAGTCATCTTCTTGACGGCGATGCTGGCTACCGAAATTGGCCACGTTGGATTAAGTACTTTGTTTAAAGTAGCAACTTCTAAAGGACTAAATCTTTACGCTTTCCTTGGCTATTCTTATCCTCTTGCTTCTCTTCTTCTTCTCCCTTCTCTGTTCTTCTCCAACAGGCAAGTTTCTATTAATACTCATAAACCCCTTTTTTTTAGGGAAATTACATAAAATAAATTATTTTGAAAGTTTATTTATAATGGGAATCTTAGACCATCTTCCAACAACTAAAAATCTCTAGTGAATATCTAAATTTTATTAAATTAATATTTATAATATGTTTTAAATATTTAATTAAATTTAATTGATGAAAAGAAAGTGAACTTTTAGAACCATCTCTTAACAATTTTTTTTATTTTTCATACATTTTCTGTTATTTTTAATTTTTTATTTGCTAAAAGACTCCTTGTAATCCCTTGTTGGAAATGTTCTTATTGTCTTAAAAAATTTTCTCAGGAAATCCTGTTAAAAAAGAAAATTTTCAAAAATATCATTTTAAATAATGCTCTTTTTTTATCTTAGTTTATTTCATTATATATATATATATATATATTGCTATTTCCTAAATATCTTAGTTTCATATTATTTGTATGTTCTTTTTTTCCAGCTCAAGATCACTTCCTCCACTAAGTTTCTCAATACTTTGTAAGATAGGATTTCTTGGACTGTTAGGGTAAATTAAATCCAACTACACAATTCAATTCGCCTTCATTTTCTTCTTACAATTTTTAATTTGAAATTATATTCTATATATAGTGTTGCTAATAATATCATCTTGGCTGAAAAAATACCCAATAAAAAAAAAAACAGATCAGTGTATGTGATCACAGGATACATAGGCATCAAACTCAGCAACCCAACATTATCTTCCGCCATTAGCAATATCCCTCCTGCTCTTACCTATATCCTTGCCATTATCTTCACGTGTTTTTTTTGTTTCTTTTCCTAATTATTGAGTTTTGGATATTTCAAATGATGTGTGTTTATCACACTTACCTAACATAAAAAAAACAGAAAAAAACTTCATATAAATTTTATTTGCTAAACTAGATGTCTATGCAAAAGAAATAACATGTTACAGCGTTACAGGAAAAAATCTCTCGTGTTAAAAAAAGTCAAATGAAAATAAATGAAATGATTTAAACTTGATTTGGCTCACCGACACCGAAGATAAAATAAATAGTGACATTTTTAGTTACCATTTAAAGCAAATACTATATAGTATAATACATCTACAGTTTTGGACCAAAACTTTAAGTAAATGCATATTGATTAATTAATTAATGTGTCTGCTTTTCTTTTCTTTTTTCAATGCATACATTTATTCAGGTTCTGCATCTCAAATGATATAAAGATAAAATTTACTACTATCACACACTTCACACTATTGTACAATCTTGTTGTCTACATTGAACAAGGCTGTTTGCATTATTAGAAGAAATGCGTATTAATTTGTCTTTGTTTGATTGTTTTCTATGGCAACAACTATTTATTTCCTTTCCTTGTCGAATAAAAAACTTAACACAATCATTTTCAATTTTTGAATAAAGAATGGAAAAAGTATCTTTCAAAGAAAGGAGTAGTGTAGCCAAAGTGATGGGGACAATATTCTCATTAATAGGCGCAGTTGTGGTGGTTCTGTATCATGGACCACATGTCTTCGTCGCATCTTCTTCGTCAGGTTTCTCCACCGTTATCATCTTCAAACTCTGATTGGCTTATCGGCGGAGCTCTTCTAACCATAAGAGACATCTTCGTCTCTGTTTCTTTTATTCTTCAGGTACTATTTTATATATCTACAACATAATAGAAATCATTTCCAATTTATGTTTCAAGTAAAATCAATTAGTAAAAAAAGAGAGAGAAAGATAACATCTTAGAGGTTTAGAGCTTAAACCATCTCCATCCATAATGTTTAAGAAGTAATAAGTGTCTAAAAAAATAAAAAGTAACAATAAAATAAAATTGAAACCATTTATTTTTTTATTTTAGTGTCTTCATATAGACACTAAGAGCATTTTTATTTTAGTGTCTTCACATATATAATAATAATATATTTTAATATAGATTTAATTAAATAATTTAAATTTAAACAGAAAAAATAAACCAATTGATGATAGACAACTCAGCACATGAGTTTCTCAAAAGATTCTTCATAAAAATATATTTTCTAACCTCTCACCTTCTTTTTCATTATTATTCACTTTTTTATTTGTGAGATACTCCATCAGATATCACTGATGGTGATGCTCAATATCCTCATTTTAAGATACTCAAATTAAATTAGTCTTTAAAAATGTTTTAGACACTTATAGTACATATTACCATTAAAGATGATCTTACAAAGCATATAGTTAAAGGGATATACCTTAGTTTATGGTTAAAAATATACCAGAGAAAATGATCAAAACCAAAAAAATCGAATCAAAATAACCAATATAAAACAAGAGAAATATGTAAATGTTATTCAGTTATATATGCTAAAATTTATTTTCTTACAAAATTAAACCAAATTTTATTAAACCAGTCAATACACGAGCCTCCTGCTTGTTCATCATGTTCGCCATTATTAATAAAGACAACAACTCCGATGATCAACCATTTCTAAAATTCAAACAATTCTGAAGATAAGACTCTACCAAACCAATTTACTATAGGATAAGGTTCAGCTACACCACAAAGGAGCCAAGTATTAATGAGATCTTCTCAAGCAGTGACAAAATAAATGACCAACCATTTCAACAACAAGAAAGGCCAGCAAAACAATTCATTTCAAAAGTCATGACATTCACATTCGATGATATTCCTTTTGAAAAATGGAATGATCATCTAGATGAATTTCATGCTTGGATGACTTCTGAGGCCATATCCTTGTTAACGTACCTTGTAATACAACATTTCACCGCTCGCCTCTCAGATGCACTAAAAGAATGGTGAAATTTGCTTGGTGAATATCGACAACAACAAGTCTTCCAAACTACAATACCAATGCTTATTGGAGAAATTCATCATGAATTTATCGGCATACCCAGCCACCTCAAATAACAACTACACAAAGAATACTTCACAGCAAAGTGTTGTTCTTTGAAAAAAAAGATTTGGCAAAACACTTTGAACGCCAAACAAGGAGATACTACACGCTTAATGACCTCAACAACCCAAGTTTGAAGCATGTATACCTCTCTTATATTCATAAGTAGAAGTGTTGACTTGGTGGACCAGATTATCGAGCAAGGTATACATCAAAAATTCGATAATCCCGATATCCTTTTCTTTTCCTTTTCCTTTTTGATCTTAAGAGATTCTTGGTTAGACTGAGATGGAGTGGTGTAGGGATTTTTGTTTGCTTGACCATACATTCCAGGTCTTTATACCTTCTCCGTTTAGCAGTTTTTGTTTTGAAAGTGTTGACTGTTGACATTCCATATCGAGATGTGAAAACCTCATCGGATGATAGAAATCCAAGGGAAGAATTTTTTGGTCCTTGATTTTGTCCTCCCAAAAGAAAATCTGGAGAGTATAATCTTTGATACATTAAAGCTCTCGGGGACATATTCCCTAGATGAGGGAAGTATGTATGTTGATGTTGTGTCATACTTTCAAGGTATTTATGTAGGTCTCTTAACTGAATTTTGAGGTTAACCATTTCAACCTCTTTGCTTCAAAAATGTGAGGTATTAACCATCATTTGTTGTGCCATAGACATCATTTCTTGATGGAGAACTCCAAGTCGACCATTGATAGGGGTAAATTCCAATCAGAAAGCTCCTCTATTGATGATAATCATCATCACTTATAATTAATCAATACAAGAGCCTACTAAAACAATATGAAACTATGCTAGAACCGTAGCAAAGTATTACGTTATATCGTATTGACTAATTCATAATGACAGACACGGGAGATGATTCAAGTAAAGGGAGCATCGTAGGTGACGCACAGCCATGACTCAACAACTATTGGAAATTTACCCTTATAAGTCATGTTCGATCACCGTGTTGATTTCTCATAATACTTGTATATTTCTTATCATAGTTTTACAATTAAAGCAGAATCGCGACTTGTGTTTGAAAGAAAGAAAACAATGTTTATGAAGATGTTTAAAATCTGGAAAACTAGAGAAAATTTTAGAGACTCGTAGAGAGAGAACAATTAAAGAGATTTTTATAAGAAATTTCTGAATGAGTATTTATGATGGGGGTACAAACTTATTTATAGCGGAGGATTTGTGTACTAACATACGTGCTTACCTCAGCGATTACATCATTGCTTACATCATTTATTTATGCGATTACATCATCACTTACATCATTTATTTATGTGATTACATCATCGCTTACATCATTTAATGTACATTAAACACATACTCATTATGTTTAAACATAATTATACATATTTAAATACCTTGAGGTACTCGTATTTTCTTTGTAGTTTAAATATGGATTAGTGATCCATTTCGAATTTGATAATATTTTCGTCCCAACAACCATATTCTTCTCTGAAACATTCGTATTCATATTAGATTCTTCAGAGTCCTTCTGTGACATGTTGTTGTTGATGCCAAATATTTTTCTAATTTTGTCGAGGTGCATTGGTTCGTCGAGAAGTTATGCATCCTGGCAAATTTCTGGTGGACATGACTGAGATGAGGATTCTGACTTTATCTTCTTTGATTGAATTATTTTCTTGCCTACAATTTGTGCTTGTTTTATCATGAAATATTGCAGATCTTCATTGAGGCTCATCTGGCAGTCCATTAGATAGTAAGCCCAATTATGCATGAATGGAATATGAAACGTTTATCTTGTGTTTTAGGCGGAATGCATTGGTATGGAAGTCTTTGTATGCCTTGTTATCACGGATGTTGAAGTCCGCCCGAATACCATTCTTGAAATCACTGTGGTGGATGAATGTTGGTAGTTCATGAACCTTGTTAGATTTCATGTTGACTTGAACATGCCAATAGAAGAAAGGATTGAGACTGCTTGAACCTTTAAGTTTCTTGAAAGATAGGTTCATTTCTCTTGCTGGATTTTGTAGCTTGTCATTCCATGTGCTGAGCGGTATTAACCAAGTCAGAAATGTTGAGAGACTGTCTTACTGACCTTGTTTTGAGTTGATGTATTGATAGAGCCATTGAATTGCAAACATAGTGACGATGATATAGACCGAACAAAGGTACCAAACAAAACAAAAGACTTCTTCTGGCATATTTGTGCTTTTGATTCTCAATAAGTGAGCGAATGGGTAGTTTGGATGAATACCCATTGGTGCAATGTAGTGATAGTTGACTCCATGGTTGGATAGGATGATTGACTGGTATTTAAATTTTTTCTCTTGGAGTTGCTCATTAAAAGTTCCCAAGTTGATAAGATGATGAGCGTCTTCATACATGTTGGCTTCGAAATCGTAGTAACTTTCTCTTGATGTAGAGAAGCTTGCCATAATGTGAATCTCTTTTAATAGATTTCTACTGCGCATGTCTGCAAGAACATCTTGGTGCCCTTCAAAAACCATTCACTCCAACTTAACAGTTGCTGATTTGGGACCATCTTTTGTTTGAATTATAACATCTTTGGGAAAGAGAACATACCCATTTTGATGCGAAATTGATGTCATATTAGATGAAATTCAAATCTTTCATTAGCCTTCTTTACAACTAAGATTTATTTGAAAATTGAGTGGTAGTGCATCTCCGAGTCTTTAAAGCTTCCACTTTTGTATATGCAGATTAGACGTTTCTCATTATTTTCTTCAAGAAGTATGATGCCCCAATATTTATCACTTGCATCAGTCTGAAGGATATGTATCCCCAAAGAAGGAATCTTTAAAGGTGGTAGCTTTTGTAAATCTAGCTTTAGCGTTTTGGCCGCTATAGTTTGCCGCTTTCTCCACTGTGGGGTATTCTTTATTAACATTTTTCATAGTGGATATATTAGCTACAAAAATTGTGGGATAAAGTCACTCAAATAATTTATTACTCCAAAGAATGGTTGGACATGTCTTTTTGTCAGATTTTCTTTCGGAAAGTCCAAACATTATGTAGCTGGATGGGCTTGTGGTGCAAATTGTCCATCTGTAATTTGCATTCCTTAAAGAATTCAAGACATGATTAGGTTATAATTATCATGCGCTCGAAGAACATTATCCCATATTTTGTCACAATATCTTGAAACTGTTGGAGGGACCGAAGGTGCTCATCTTAATTTGTTGAAAGCAGGAGGATGTCATCAATGTATATTAAAGCTGTATGAATTAACATAGAGTCACAAAAGGACTTTGAAGAACCTGATATGAAATACGAATGTCCTGGAGAAGAATATGGTTGTTGCAACGAACATTATCGAATTTGAAATGGATCACTAAAACTATATTTAAACTAAAAAGAAAAGATGCATACCTCCAGATATTTTAAATATGTATAATAATGTTTAAACCTTATGAATGTGTATTAATGTACAACAAATGATGTAAACGATGATGTAATCGCATAAATAAATGATGTAGGCGATGATATAATCGCATAAATAAATGTAAACGATGATGTAATCGCAGAGGTAAGCGCTTATGTTAGCACACAAATCCTCCACTGTAAATATGTATGCCCCTCCATTATAAATTCTCATTCAGAAATTTCTTTTAAAAATCTCTCTAGTTTCTCTCTCAATGTCTCTAGAATCTCTCTAGTTTTCCAGTTTTTAAACATCTTCATAATCAGTTTTTCTTTCTTTCAAACACAAGTCGCGATTATGCTTTCATAATGAGACTATGATAAGAAATAGAAAGTTTTACGACAAATCAAACGAGGATCAAACATAAATTTCATAGGGGTAAAATCCTAATAGTGGTTGAGCCATGACCGTGCGTCGCCTATGATGCTCCCTTTATATGGATTAATCTCCCGTATCAGTAATTATGACTTAGTCAATACAACTTATCGTAATCCTTTGATATGCTTCTAGCATAGTTTTAATATGGTATTAAACTATTTTAATAAAACTTAGATATTTCAGAGAAACATATCCAAACTCTGATCCAGCATGCATTATAACCATGACTTTGGTAGATTAACCCGCAGATTTTTGAAATTAAGATAACAAAAAAAATATACACATCATTCCGTTAAATTTCATACTTTACTAACCCGCTTGTTTAGAATTATGATAGATAAATCTACTATAGAGATGGTTTCCTCTACATAGAAACTAAAAACTAAAGGCATCTAAATTGATTTTCTGACATTCTCATCTACATTTATATAAGAAATGTAGACTCTTTCAGATCCTTAAATTTTTAATTTTTAATTTTTAATCTTGAATATTAATGTAAATTTAACAGTTAGGTTTTAATCTTTTCAACTTTCTAGAAGCGGACCCTAGTAAAGTTTGTAAAACTGGGACAAATGATGTCAATTTAGAGAACTTTAGAGAATAATATTTTTTCTGAGATTATTTCGAAAGTTTATATGTTATTTATAATATTTAAATAAATTAAAAACATGTTTTTTTAAAAAAGTGAATATTTTTATTTTATTATTTTTACGTCATTTAATATTTAATGCATAAATTGTGTTTGATTTAATCTTTAATTTGAATGACATTAAATCTGGATTATAGTTAATCACTAATTTGAAAGAATTTCTAATATGAATGATAATATATAGGAAAAATTATATGCACAAACAAAATTGTCTCTTTAATTAATGTTTCACATGAGTATATATTACATGAACACCCCCCCCATCACTATTTTGTTATATTTTTCTAACATCGATGGTCCAAATTTACCATTTAGGTTTTAGTCTTTTTGACTTTGTAGAAGCGGATCCGAGTAAACTTTATAAAAGTGGGACGAACGATATTAACTTAATAAATTTTGGAGAAGAATAATTTTTTACCTTATTGTGGAAATTTCTATGCTATTTATAATATTTAAATAAATTTAAAACATAAAAATATTTTTAAATGTGAATATTTAATATTTAATTGCTTTTGGATGCCATTTAACATTTAATGCAACATTATGTTTGATTTAGTTACTAATTTGGATGATTAAGAATTAGTAATTAGGTGTTTGGGTATATGGATAGTGTATATTGTTTGGATATAGACATATTCATATCTTATAAAATTGTTTGGAAACAGCCCTAAGATGATGTCAATAGTAAATAGCTATTTAATAGTGTTTGGATGTAGAGTTTTAAATGTCTCATTAACTATTCTTGAAAAGGTGTTTGGCAATAGGTCCAATAGTACCTCGTTTTTAATAGTATCAATATATTTATATATATTATGATTCTTGTATAATAGAAGTTTGACCACCAGTGTAGCTGTATATATATTTTTTTTTGCTTAGCAATATTTTTTCTTCTGAAATTGGTAAATTTAACTGATTTTTAATTAAAATATTTTAGATTGATTTGATTATTGAATTGTTTCTCACCACTGGTGATAAAGATTTTAAAAAAGAAAATTATTTTTCAATTGTCTATGAACAATGTTTTTAAATATATAAATACACTTATTTTTCACCCATTCATTTCATGTAGACATTTTATTTTCCTTCAAATATTTCTAAAAGTTATTTTAGTTTCATTTTTAAAATGATATTGTGCCTTTAATTTATGTAACTCTTTCCTGTATTTATGGTCTCTTTGTTAGAAAATTTACTCACAAAAAATTCACCACAGAAGTTGATTTACTTTATTCAAATATGTTTTCTATAACTGCTTATATTTTATGTATATATATATATATATATATTTATATATGGTTCATTTTAAACATATGATAATATTTTATTAATTATACTTTTTTATGGTTTTGTTTTAGAAATCAACTGACAAACATCAAGAAACTCAACTTTTCACCTTTAAAAATAACTGAAGCAAATTATATAGCATGAAAAATTGATGTGAACCTTTATCTAGGATGAAAAAACTATCTGACACAAGAAAAGAGAAAAGTATCTCGTTATGTCATGATAAAGTGAAATCAGTTATTTTGCTTAGGAAAAATCTAGATGATTATGCATAGTTGAAAGATCTTTCAGAGCTCTGGAAATTCCTAAAATAAATGTTTGATAACCAATGACCAATAATGCCTCCATATCCCAGATGAATTGAATAACCTAAGGTGCCAAGATTTTGAGAAGATAGACCTTTATATTTTGAAATACCTGTTAGCAAAGCGAAAATGTTTAACATGGATTTCCTCACTTTCCGCCAAAAAGAAATGTATTAAAAGAGCAATACATGAATTGAGGTTACAAAATATTTTCCGAGCTACATGTAAAGCTCTTGATAGTGTAGACTAATAACAAGATTTTCACTAAAAATCACAATGCTTGACCTCTTGGAGCCAAATCATTCCCTGAATTTAGTGCAACAAATACAATGTATGTGAAAATTCCAGAGCAGGAAATCAAATCTTTAGAATTTGTGGTCATCGATTCAATGAGAGACGTGGGAGATCCTATAACCAACAAGGTATGGTGTCTTATAAATGAGTTCAACTTGAACAAGATTCCAAGGGGAAATAATTCCAAGGAAGTGCCAGCCAAAAACGTGAGAACATCTATTACAGATGTGGATCAAAAACGTATGGAACACTTCCATAGTACCACACACCTCTACGCTTACAATTTTAGAGATAATTTTGATGAAATTGATTTTATTGGAAAAAAAAAGTTAGTAGTAAAACTACTGAATCTTCAGCTATGTTATGTATAATTATTAATTAATTCATTTATTTCAAGTAACTGACGCATCCATGACACAATTTTTGTTGAAAGCAATGTACTTGGAAAATAAATGAAATAGGAGTTATACATGGCATAACTAGAGACTTGATCAATATTTTGAGTACTAGTATTTAACTTTCCCATGAAAGTGAACTCGTCTAAATCATCTGCAAAGGCAGAAATGTTGAGGTGTATTGCACCCTTGAAGTGTCTCATTTGGTTCACTTCCTTTTTTTTCCTTTTAGGATTTTTTGTACAATTTACAAAGATGTTCAACAGTTTGACATACATGGTTCCAATGCCATTTTGATCCACACCTATTACAAATATTCTCACATGTTTGGGTGGTACTTCCTTGGGATTATTTCCTTATTGTTTATGTTGAATCCATATATAAGTTCTCATACATTGTGGGTTATAGAATCTCACACATCCCGACTGAATCGATGACCATGATCCCTATAGGTTTGATTCCTTTGTTCTCATCCGTTGTATTTAATTTGTTGTATTCAATTCAGGGAATGTATTGGTTCCAATAGGTCAAGCATTGGGATTCTTAATAAGATGCTCGTTAGTTGTCTGTGTTATCATGAGCGCCACAATTAGCTCGGAAAACCTTTTGTATCTACAATTCATGTATTGATCTTCCAACACATTGTGAATTTAATGGTAAATGAGGAAAGCCTTACATTTCTTCTTCCCTAATAGGGTTTCAAATTTTTTATAGTTGTACAACTACTCGCAAAGTTGCAGAATTATAAAGATCTACATTATCAAAATCCTAGAGAACCATAGGTTATTCCGTTCATACAAAACCTGTGGAAGAATTAATGCTTTTTGGTTACTAAACCTTCCTATTAGAGCTTTCTACAGATCTGCACGATCTTTCAACTACACATAATCATGTGTAATTATTGGTTTTGCCAGATAAATCTCCGCATCAATTTTTCATATGTAATTTGCTTCAGTTATTTTTAAAGACCCCAACTTGAGTTTTTCGATGTTTGGCATTTGATTTTTCTAAAGCAGAACTGTAAACAAAATATTTTCGTAAAATTATATTATATATTTAAAATTATCCATATATATTAATAATACACGCAGTTGATACATAATTACATAAAACTTCAAAGCGATTTTTATGCTGAACTCTTCGTGAGTAAATTCTCCACCTAGAAGACCATAAATACAAGCACAAATCACACATGAAATGATAATTAAAAGCAACTGAATTGTTTTCAAAGTGAAAACTGAACTAACTTTTTCAGAGAAAATTTCGAAGGTAGATATTTTATTGGGTAAAATAAATGAGAGAAAATATATGTATTTATAGATTGAAAACATTATTCATAGCCATTTGGAAAAGTGAAAAACTTTGAAATTTTTCTTTGTGACAGTGGGTGAGAAAGAATTCAATCATAATATCAATCATAAATTGTGAATAAATAATTAGTTAAGTTTACCAATTTTGGAGAAACTTTTATTATAGGTAGTTGAACCTCCATCTATTATATAATAACCATAATATAAATAAATATTTCATAAAATATATATTATGGTGACAGAGTCACCCATATTACGTCGGTAAATAATTTACAAGAGATAGTCATCCACATTACACCGCATCCGCCGGCCAAATTTATTGTGCATAAACATTTATAATATGTAAGGAGTAAAATAATACTCAGGCGGAAAACCAGCCGAAATAAATAATGATGCTTTAGGAAATATAGCTACATATATATATATATATATATATATATGTATCTGATCATAAAGTGATTGTACTGATAACATGTTATGATATAATGTGTAAAATATATTTTTCATAAAAAAAATTAAAATTTTGAGTGAATTTCAACGGTAAAATTTGATCGATTATGTAAAGATAAACTGGATAACTTATTGTATGTATATAAATAGTGACATTAAACTCCACACAAATTATATTTTATTTGTTACAATTTTTTTTTGTCGGCAATTTTATTTCCATTGAAATGAAAACCCATAAAAAGCGTTACAGTGATGAGCTCAAAAGGCCCAATAGCTTACAAATATAATGACGTTTAAAATTGAAACACGTATTGGACATTAGAAAAGATGACTCGACATAGTTTACAGAACCGGCAGCTCCGCCATGAGCATCGAGCCTCAAGTTCTCCACCATGGGTTTTCCTCATCACTCTCAATTTCTTCTACAGGTGATTGCCGAATTCAACCCTTCAATCTTTTCTGCAATCTCCTTAGATGTAAATCAAATTTTCACTCAATCCATCTGTCACAAAGGAAGCTCCGCCGCTGTGCCAAGAAACATGTAGGCCCTTTAAATCGGTGAATATTACACCAATATGAAAGGTAAGTTGAACAGGAAAATGAACAAAGTAGTTCAACGGTTTGCACATGGAATTTGACCGCCTCACCGCTCTTCGCTAAACGCGCGAACACTCAGATCAGCTTGGACCACCGCCATCAGCCAGTTTCTGAAGAGATGAAAAGACTATATAACCTTCTGCTGTAGAAGAATAGAAACCATGCCTTTGGGAAGAATCATTCAATTGAATCAAAAGCCGATTCAATTAAAGCTCAATTGAATTCGACCTCCAATCCAATCAGTTTAATTGAAGGAACCAAGACATGGAAACAAAACAAAGAGAAAGAAATCCAATATTAATCGGAATTTATTGACCAACATCAAAGTTGGAGAAAGATCCGATAGAAAATCAGATAACTAAACCTTCACATAGTCGAAATATTTACAAAAAAAATGAAGAAAAACTCTCTTCCTCTGAAAGATCTAGATGAGAGCAGAGAAAGAGATAAAAAAACTGCAGTGCACCAGAAATCTCCCCTAGAGAGAATTCTGGCGACTTTTCTCTCCACTGCCACCATTCGTTATTTGTTATATTTAATACATATTTTCTGCTTATTTTTTTAACACACACTGTATTGGGAGAAAACAAAATCCTACTTCCTCCCACTGGAAAATATCATTTACACACTATGTCTCCTTTATGAAGAAAACATTTCTTTCAATTTATCTGTCCAAAATATGTGTGATTTCTTTTATTCGTAAAACCTAGAATATTATCAAACTTTCTAACTATTTGGTTTTATTGTACCAATTATATGTAACTAATTTGAGAATCATCATTTTTAGGTTCTAGTTTATTTGTTTTTCCATATATACTTAAACATATATTAGAATAAAATGGAAAGTATATTTATCTAATTTATTATTTATTGTTTCCTGTATTTTTTGTTGGGCTTTCTTTTTGAGTAAGAAAATAATTTAGGTAAATAGTTGATTAAATATACATAAGGCTCCGAAAATATATATTATCTAAATGTTAACCTAATTTAATCTAGATTTAAATAAATAACTAAATATTCATTTGAGATTTATTTTAAAATATTTAAACTTGTTGAAAAAACATGGGTAAATTTATATATGTAAAAAACAAAAACTAAAGATTATATATCTGATAATTTATTAAAAAATGTTTTTTGTTGGTTTCCTTTTTGATTAAGAAAATAGTATGTATAGAAAGTAAAGATTATTTGTTTGATTATTTATTAAATATTTTATTACATGTGTCAGAATTTTATCGATCAACTGTTGGTACTGGATGTAGTACCCTGTCCTTCACCCGACCCGATTTAGTTCGACCGATCTCAAAAGCCCGCTTAATTCGGCCTGTTCAGCGAGGTTGCCTGAACCGGTCTCCAAGACTAGACCAAACTTACTAAACCAGCATCATGCAAGCTTGAGCTGGATTTCTAATGAGAAAATGAGTCTGAATTAAAGCCCAATGGGGCTTGGCACCGACTCCGTTAAGGGACTAATCTGAAATCATCAAAGTTTTGACTCAGAGCAGCTATGCTATTCTCTAAAGTTTTTCCTTCTTAAAACCAGTTCTCTTTTGGAATTATTCCCACTTTTAGATAAATAAAGAAATGCAATTAACGAAATAACCCTGTTGAATTCTAGTATTCAACATCAACCGACATGTTTTATAATCTTGTAAATTATAATTTTGACATGTTTTGAGCTCACGTGAATGTAACCAAATTTTATATAATAAGATAACAGAATGACCTTGAGCTCTAGCAACAAATTATTTTTGACAAGTGAAAAACAAAATATATAGGGACTATTTTTATATATTGACAAAGACTTGATCGTCTTGTCATCGCAGGAAGCTCGTGTTTGTATGGGTTAACCATTTAGATGACATATTGTCTTCTACATAGATTCTCTGTTTAAGTCTGGTTTAGTGAGCCTATTAGGGATGGGTAAGGGTTAATAAATTGTATATACTTTGGTTCTAACTTCTTCCCATTGTATTCTAAATACTTTTTCATACCCTGGAGTCTTTGTCATACAACAATCACTATTTAATTTATTTTATTCTATCTGCAGTGGGCTTGCGATTCCTTGATACATAGAACTGAAAACTTTCAACATTTATTATGGAAGTTAAAAAAGAGAAAATGACACCAAACTTTGATAACGATTTTTTTTTTTGACAAATATAAGCCGTTAATTAACGAAGTTTAATAATATAAGAAGTTGATAACTTCATATATAGCAAACATCAATTTTATTCCAATGTTCATTCTATATATTCTAATTTTTTACGGGCACAAATAATGAGAGAATATCCAGCAGCATTCACAATCTCCTTTCTCTATACTGTATGTGTTTCAATCGTGACCTTAACGATTGGACTAGTAGTTGAAAGGAACAATCCAAGCATTTGGATCATTCGATTCGATATTACTTTGACAATAATTTTAACTATGGTACGTTACATATACTTTAACAAAATTATTAAAATTCTTTCCTTTAGAACTTAACATAATATTTTATATATATTATATTTTCAGGCGATAATAATTCCAGTATACTCTGTGATTCATTCATGGACATGCAGTACGTCACAAAGGACCTGTTTACTTAGTGATATTTAAGCCTTTGTCGATTTTAATAGCAGTGGTTATGAGCGCTATTGTTCTTAACGATTCTCTCTATCTCGGATGGTATGTTAGTCAATAGTCTTCATACACATGTATAAAACAAAACATAAAATCATCTTCAATTTTGTTCATTTTGTAGTTTGATCGGAGGAACTTTGATAACTTTAGGCTTTTACGCTGTGATGTTGGGCAAAGCAAACGAAGAGAAGGATCAGTTGTTGTTACTCTCACAAGAAGAGAGAAGCCCTCTTCTATCCAACGGCAACAACAAGCAAATTTAAATAAAAAGGAAATTAGATCTGAACACTACTAAAACACAACAGTGTAGATACCAACAAGTTTCATAATACACGATACAATGTAAATATTGTATGTCAATTTACTTGGTTTACGTTGTTAATACACGATATAATGTAAATATTGTATGTCAACAGTGCGGGAAACTCTTTGTTAAGGTTTTGTTCATCTCCAGGTTTAGTTTCAAAAACAATCGGATACCTGATATTGTATGTTCAAAACGAAATATAATGAGTTTTGAAGTAGAAAAAAATTCCCATTTACAAAAGTATAAATCATCCATAGAGTGGTCCAAAATCATTTGATAGCTAAAAGCCTAAAACCCAAAATAAATTTGTTTGCCCATTTACAAAGTTATATATCTTAGTATCTGAATCATTGGACTCGCAGTTGATTATGTTTATAAATGAAAGAACAACCATTGCATTACAATATATTTGATTGCATAAACCATAAAGCACCAACATTCTCGGCTACCTTTATGACTTAACTTTTATTTTTATGCAGAATGGTATACTAAATCATAAGGAGAAGATTTATAAATCACGAAGGGAAGGTTTAGAAATTACAAGGAATGCTTGCTTTAAGAGCTGCGATGGCGAAGCTTGAGTTAGCCTTATGATCCACATAGAACTCCTACAAAACTATCTGCATGAGATTTGTTTCTTGGCTATGGGGACACAAAGGAAGTTAGCCTTTGGGAATTTAACATATGATTTTCAATGATTTGGCAGATTTGTCATTCCTTTCTCTGAGTTCAGTCTCCACATAGTGTGACAATGATTTGGTAATTAATGTCCATCTTGATTTTATCAACACATGAAGATATGCATCCAATAACAGCATAGGCAAATGATAGTAAGGCCCACCAAAATTTATTATTTTTTGTCTAAATTACGAACAAAAAAATTGTTGAAAAAAAAACAGAAACACAAAAGAAAACAAAACATAATTTAATCATATTTTTTTGTCCAAAAGAGAATATAAAACAACTCTTCTCGATTCTTGTAATAATGCTCCTATCTCTCATTCCAAACACAAAAGATCTCTACCTTTTCCAACAATGGTCTCCGTTAATCTCCGTCGGAGAGACACCTTGTTATTGACTGCGATGTTGGGTACTGAAACCGTAAACGTGGCGATGAATACTCTCTTTAAAGCAGCGACTTCGAAAGGCCTTAACTCTTATACCTTCCTTGCCTATTCTTATCTCATTGGATCTCTTCTTCTTCTTCCTTGTCACATCTTCTCTTATAGGTTTCTAATTTGACTAATCTTTTTCGATCATTAATATATAACCTAATGTTGATTCTTCTTTTCATACCAACAATTTAATTTTATTTGTATTTATTGTACAGATCAAGATCACAGCTTCCTCCACTAAGTTTGTCAATACTCTGTAAAATAGGAGTTCTTGGGCTGCTAGGGTAAAGCCACATCTTTCTTCTAATTTTTGAATATGAAATTATTTTCCTAATTTTTATTAAAACAAATTTTATCTTTAGTTTAAAACAGTTTAGCTAAATAAAAATAAAAATGAGCAGAGCGACGTACCAGGTCACAGGATTCATTGGCCTCGAATATAGCAACCCAACCTTATCCTCCGCCATTAGCAATATTAATCCTGCTATTACCTTCATCCTCGCCGTTATTTTCAGGTTTTATTTTAATTTATTTTCCTTTCAATTATGGAACTGTTGATTGTTGAATACGTAATCTAGGAGTGGACCGAGTGGTAGGAATTTGTTTATTATTAATATGTTATATGTGTCACATATACGTGGAGTGGTAGTGGCAGGCTGGCTGGCATGTATTTAATAAACTTTTTCTTTATACGAGATTTGTTTCATTAAAATAGGATATTCCATAGTGCCAATGTTAAAAAAATCGGTTGGCGGTAAATAATAGACACTCGGCAGGGACCTAGAACTTGATTATATGCCGCACCGCGGTAATAGACAGACACTCGGTAGGGTGAGGCCGTAAGCGTTAATAAATTATTTTATATATTTATATAATAATTTGACATATAGAAATTATGTGAAATGTTTTACTTTGAGAAAAATATTAAAAATATATATTTTTTCTATATCAAATTAAAACTGATTAT
Organism: Cardamine flexuosa; assembly: GCA_963555745.1. Taxonomy (NCBI): domain Eukaryota; kingdom Viridiplantae; phylum Streptophyta; class Magnoliopsida; order Brassicales; family Brassicaceae; genus Cardamine; species Cardamine flexuosa. The sequence continues at coordinate 3,728,164 of OY743218.1, forward strand.
AAAAAGTTTAAATCCAAATAATATTAAAAAAACAAATTTAGAATATTTTTATAGAAAAAAAACAAAAATAAACCAAATGATTTGTTGATTAGATCCGATTTGACCGATTTAGACTGAAATAGAGCACTTGAACTGAATTAACAATTTGAGTGGCAAAAAAAAAAAAAAACTGGGATAACAATTAATTTTAAAAATTAGAACGTCCGTATATAAATTGCTTTCTAGCCTAGCATAGGCGTCGCATAGAATGATTTTTAGAACTTAGGCCAGAAAAGTTCTGTAGATTAACTGATTAAGACACATTAACGATATGAACCTCTTAATTCATATGTCTAGAACAAGAATTCCAGAATTTTCGATAGTGCAGTGTCTTAAAAAATTTAGTCAATGTTAGATGGGATACATGTAACACCACGATTAGGGATGATAGTGTATAAACAATATTCCATTGTTTAACCACAGGCGACACTAGTCCTATTCGCATTATTGGATGGGACCCTATTTTATTTATATAGTAGAGAAAGGAAATGACAACTGAAATTATTTGCTCTGATAAATAATATATAAATAAATGATGTTATAGATGGTTTTACTCATGTTATTAAATTCTTTTAAATTTTCACAGTATGTATTATTACATAGATCATATTTACTTTATCAAATGAAATATTTTTTTCTTATAAATGTATGATTTATATTTTGGAAATCCATATAATAATTATTATTATTCAAAGTGTTAAATATTGGTATATCTATCTACAAAAATACTAAAAAACATTTTACAATTATATTTAATAAATAACGTTTTTTTTGTTTTTTTTTTGTAACTTATATTCCATACATAATGTTTTATATTTTAACATTGGCTGTAAAGTTTTGTCATTTACTAATAACGATTTAGAAGTTCCCATTAATTTAACTTAAAATATCAATCTTCTTAATTTAAATACTTGACACGTTTTCACTTTGTGAAAAGAATGGAAAAAGCATCATTCAAAGAAATGAGCAGTGTAGCCAAGATGGTGGGAACAATAGTGTCAGTGATTGGCGCAGTTGTGGTGGTTCTCTACCATGGTCAACGTGTCTTCACCGGATCTTCTCCACAATATCTAAAACTCTATCAGCCTCTTCTGGTGTTAACATCTTCAAACTCTGATTGGGTCATTGGTGGTTGTCTTCTAGCCATCGCAGGCACCCTCATTTCTATTGCTTTTATCCTTCAGGTAGGTTTACAAATAGTTTTTTTTTTTTGTTAAAAGAATTTTAATAATCTTTTATTTGGTAAATTTTTTAAAAATGTGAAATTTAATGTGTAATTAACTTTTCAATCAAGTTCTAGTGAATGAAAATAATAGGTTAATGAATGTTTGATATCATGATATTTACATAAAATTATTTTCATTAAAAAAGGATATATACATAAACTAAAGAGAAATTTTTTAAAATATCACACTTTTATGTTTTGTTGCCAAAAATACCACCATTAATTTAGTTTTCAAAAATACCACAAACACAAAAATTGATTTTATAAAGTTTATAATTAAATTTTTGAGAAGTTGTCACTATTACCACTATGGTCATATTACTTTATACAAATATCACTCAATTTTCGTTATTTTCAAAAATACCATTATGGAATATGTCAAAAACGATAATTTATTTATTTATTTTGGTTAAGTATTTTAAGATTTAGAGTATAGTTTTTAGGACTTAAAGTTTATGGTTTTTAGGACTTAAAGTTTATGGTTTTTAAATCCTAAATCCTAAACCCTAAAATTATGAGAATATGAGATTTTATGCTATATAAAATAATTACTCTTTAATCAAAATGCTATATAAGAGAATTGTAATTTTGAGTTACTTTTGAAAATTTCTCAATAACTAATCATGATTTTCATTAAAGTCAATTCATCAAATACATAATTATAGTGGCATAAATGAAAATTGGCTTCTTCCAATTATTTTTGAAAATAGACACCCTTGTAGTGGTATTTTTTAAATTCTCTCTAAAATTTTTGAGTTTGGGTTCACTAATTTAGATTTATGGTATAGTTTTTATAGGGTAGAAATAGGGGTTTAGGGCTTAAAATTTAGAGTTTAGGGTTTTTAAACCCTAAACTGTAAATCATAAACCCTAAAAATATTTACATGTTTATAGCATAGATGAAAGTTTTTTAAATTAATAGTATTTATGGAAAAACAACATAATTTAGTGATATTAAGAAAATTGCCCTAAACTAAATACTGTTTTCTCACCCAAAAAAAAACTAATACTTTTTTTTTTGGGTTAAATATATATAATTTGGACAGGCACACATAATGAATATATATCCAGCACCAATCACTGTCTCTTTCTTCTATTGTCTGATTGCTTCAATCTTGATGACGTTGATTGGAATCATAGCAGAAATGAACAATCCAAGCATATGGATCATTCGGTTTGACATTACATTGCTTTGCATATTAGTCGGGGTAAGTTATTTTGTTTCATTCTATTTTCTAGGGATTTCAATGAAAAAATTTCTCAAACATCCATCAATTCACCCATATAAATTCTTAAGTAAAAATTAAAATTCAGGTATTATGTGATTTATTTTAAACCTCTTAATTAAATTTAAACTTATAAATATATAAATATTTAAACAACATGAAAATACTATAATTCGATAACGAACCCACGTTAGATAAATAAAAATATTCATAAACAGTAAAGAAAACAAACTAATAAATTAAATTTATACATAAAAAGTTATAATAAATTAAAAATACCAATATTTATAAACAGTAAATAAATAAATAAAATATCAATATTTTATATGAACACAATTGATCTGCGGTGTATTGCGGATTCGAATCTAGTGTGCTATTAAAATTGAAGTAAAAATAATTTATCATTGTATCAAAATAGTTATATATTTATTCATACATCCAAACAATCAGTAATCTAATCAAATAAATATTAATAAAAATAAATATAAAATCTTTCTTAGACCAAAATATACATTTCTTTATTCTCGGGATTCAGTAATTCCAAAAATATTATTGATCACCAAAGTATTATAATATTCTCATCATTAATTATGAATTTGGTGTAAGTTTGAAATAATTTTAAACCGAAAAGTCCAAAACGGATGGCAAACCAGACAACTCTCCCGATCACCGGATTAGTGAGTCGATCTGATGTGGATCATATATTAATATATTAGTGAATTGTGTTATAGTTTATTCTATGTAAAAGGAAAATGCAATTCACGTTTTAATAATATGTCAAAAATAATTATTAAGTGATTAAATATTTTAAATTTACATTAAATAAACTAAAATATTAAAATGTAAACTGTTAATTCTCAATTAATTTATAATATATGTACTTATAATTTATATTAAAACACTGGACATGCAGTTTACCACGGTTTGAATCTAGTTAATATTAAAATATGATGCAATCTATTAAAGATTTGAAAGAATAAATCAATATATAGTAAAATCTTTATAAATTAATAATATTAGAGTCAATGCATTTTTATGATATTTTATTAATTTAGAGAGGTTATTAATTTATGTAAGTGATATTTGGTTCAAAATAGCATTTTGAGACTGAAAATTTTATTAATTTAGAAGGTTATTAATGAATCGAATATTAATTTATAGAAGTTTAACTGTAACTAAAATATTGCTACTTAAATTGCCTAAAACGATAAGAATTAATAAACTCATGTAAAATGTAAGCGATTAAACATCTCTGATTCTGAGATCAAAAGAGAAAAACATCGACCGTGATTTACAGTTTACATGATTTTAAGATTTTTAAAATCGACATCATAGATTTTTAAAACTTCATGTTGCATGTCTTTTAACAAACACTATTTTTATGTCTAAAATATATATATATTTACACATATCGATTATTAGCAAACAAAAACAAAAACTATTGATTAAGCTGTGATATATGTTTAAGCAGAATTATAGACAGCGAGATTTATTCATTAACGAATTTTATGTTACTTGATGATTATTTTTAGTAAATAGTTTAATAGTCGGGTTTAAAATTGATCCGTTAACTTAATACTGGAGAAAAAATTTCATTAGTAATTTACTTTAGATGATTGGTATAATGAATAAGCAAATAGTTGAGATATTTTTTTACTAAAATTTATATTTTTATACTGCGTTTCAGTCCTAATCATATGTATATAACTGTTTTAGGCAATATTTAATCCAGCATATTACGTAATCCATTTGTGGGCCGTACGTTACAAAGGACCTGTTTACTTAGCAATATTCAGGCCTTTGTCAATATTAATAGCAGTGACTATGGGAGCCATTTTTCTTGGCGAATTTCTTTACCTCGGAAGGTATATATATAAATCAATATTTTTTGAACACATATGTTTGTGAACGAGAAAACATCTATTCATCTCTGGTTTTGTGGTTAATGTTGCAGTCTGGTCGGAGGAATATTGATATCATTAGGATTTTACACTGTTTTGTGGGGGAAAGCAAAAGAAGAGAAGACTCAATTGTTGTCACTCTCAGAGGAAGCTCCTCTTCTAATTAGAAACAAAGACGACCAGATTTAACTTCTTTAATTTATTCTTTAATTATTTGCTCATAGTTTAGAGGAGAAGACTATTTATTTTCTCCATTATGAAAATAAAAAACGTAATTTTGTGTGTGCGTTAAAATATAAGGTTTTATACCATTTTTTTAAACAGAAGTTATAGAGACAAACGTACATAAACAGATGACCAAAAATAAAGAAAATAAAACAACTTCAACAAAAAAGCCCGAAAGGTGATCACAAATGACAATGGTTTGGTTGGATGGATCCATCTTGATTTTATCATGAGTTGAATAAATATGTTTGATAACGCCGACTAGATAAGTGAAACCATTAATGTGGGAGATTAGGTCAAACAGGATACCACTAAATCTGAGTAGGTCAAACAGGATACCACTAAATCTGAGTAAGACAAGATCCGATTCCAAGGATGGGATTAAAAGGATAACATTTGCACACATGGAATATAAGCTAAAATAATGCAAGGCGAAAAAGCATGAAGTTAATTTTCTTACGTTTTCCTCAAAACAAAATGAGAGGACATCAAAATTTTCTTAAGAGTTTGAGTTTTTCGAGGGAAGCAAAAGCGATAACAGTATAGGCACATTTACATCATCAAAATGATATCTTCACGTAAAACTAGGAGAAACCAAATGATAGTGTATAAGAGCATCTCCAAAGGTTAGAATAAATATAATAATAATATTTTTAGTGTTAGTTAATTAAAAGATTCTAAATAAGTTTAGAGAAAGAGAAAATGAAGTTCTAAAATTCTAATTTTAGAAATTTATAATATAAAGAATCTTTAATTTTTATTTTTTATTATTATCTTTTTAAATACTCATGGATTTAAAATCCTCCATTGGAGGTGGTCTAAGATCCACCAAAACTTAATTTTTTTTGTCTAATTTACTAACAAAAAATTGTTAAGAAAACAGAAACAGAAAAAACAAAACATTATTTAAACATTTTTTTGGTCCACAATGGTAATATAAAACACCTCTTCTGGATTCTTGTTATGGCTATAATATTCCAAACACTAAGCTCTCTGTCTATTCCAACAATGGTCGCCGTTAATCTCCATCGGAGAAACGCCTTGTTGTTGACGGCGATGTTGGTGACTGAAACCGGAAACGTGGCTATGAATACTCTCTTTAAAGCAGCAACTTCGAAAGGCCTTAACTCTTATACCTTCCTTGTCTATTCTTATCTCATTGGCTCTTTTCTTCTTCTTCCTTGTCACTTCTTCTCTTATAGGTTTCTAACTTGACTAATCTTTATAGATCATTAATATATAACCTTGTTTTGATTCTTCTTTTCATACCAATAATTTAATTTGATTTGTAATTTTTTTTTACGGATCAAGATCACAGCTTCCTCCAATAAGTTGGTCCCTACTATGTAAAATAGGACTTCTTGGGTTACTAGGTAAAGTTACATCTTCTTCCAGTTTTGAATATGAAATTATGTTATTAATTAAAGCATGTTTTCCTTTGTTTTAGAATTAAAATGGTGCTAATATAAATATAAATGAGCAGATCAACATATCTGATCACAGGATTCATTGGCATCGAATTCAGCAATCCAACCTTAGCCTCTGCCATTAGCAATATCAATCCTGCTATTACCTTCATCCTCGCCTTCATATTCAGGTTTTATTTCCATTTATTTTCCTTTCATTATTTTTCCAATTATGGAACATTGGAACTGTCTCCAATTATGGTAGTTGCAGTATAATAACTAGTTTTGTTTAACCAACTTTTGGAGCTATTACACTTTTTGTTAATTACAGTACTCGAGATTTGTTCAATAATGGGAACATAATTCACTAGAAATAAGATTATTATATTTTTGTCCCCACAAGTAGGATTATTCAGTACAGACATGTGTTTGTTTTTTTTTTTTTTTTGTAGATTAAAACACTTAAATGATCATCCGTTTGCCAAAAGAAGAAAAACAAATCTTAATTCACATGTTAGACCAAGATTCAGAAAATTTTGACTATGCAGTCTTGAAAGTAGTAGGTGTCGTTAGATCTACACTTACCGACTTACATAAGGTTCGGTATCATAATAATTAATCGGAATGATTGTATATCAACAATATTGCATAGTTTATTTTACCAAAAAAAAAGTATAGTTTATTCACGTCTTCTGTTAGAACGTAGACATATAAATTATCTTGTTCATCCACATGTGACTCTTCTTTTGATCGTATCTTAGATGGGATCCTTATTTATTTTAGAAGTATTAATAATGACAACTGCGTAGCGATGGTTTGAACAAATAAATTAAGAACATAGTATATAGATATTTGTTCTTTTCATCAAGCACTTGAGAAAATAAGAGACGTTTGATTAAAGAGAACTTAAAAAATAGCAATAGAAGATGTTACACAAGTACTCTAGTCCTAGAGAACTTGCAAAACATGTGTTTTATTCCCTTGATAAATCTCTTGGATTTTCCGTGAATATCCATGTGAGCTCTCCATAATTGTTCGCACCATCTTGGTACGTGTGTGACCAACACGATCATGCCATAGTGTCGAAATCACCATGATTTGTTATTTTCTTTTTTGATAAAACCATAATGATTTGTTTTTATCAGAAGATGTGGTTCTATTAAATTTGTGTGTGTGATGTAAGCTTGATGGAAGTCTTGGTAATTGTTATAGTACCTGTCTCTCTCCCAATTTTAGAGAGGTAATGTATATGTACTTTTCTTTTCTCAGTTGTATATTGAGTGTCGTATATATCCTTAAAATCATATATCTTTAAAATTCAACAAACTGTTTAGGAATTTGGAGAAAAATATGGAACCATTTATCAAGAACTTTGTTCCATTAGGCAATGCAAAAAATTTGCTTTACCATTTCATTCAATCAAATTTGTGGGACATGATATTGTATTGACAGCAATATTTGTTGGTTTCAAATCAGATATATTTTTAAATAGTGTTCTGCTATCTCGTATGCAAGTATCTCAAATATATGTTTTGGATGTTGTTCTATTTTTATAATGATCCATTTTTTATATAAACACAATCAATTAAAAATAAATATAACATAGTTATTTATGAAACATATATCATATATATATATATATACACCATAAATATTATCATCTTATTATATAAACTTGAGTTACATTCATAAGAAACTGACACGTGTCAAAATTATAACTTATGAGATCTTGACACATGTCACTAATCATTAAGATCTTGACACTTATCAAATTTTAAATATATATATATATATATATATAAATTTAACAAAAAATAAAATTCAGTAATTTTTAATATATTAAACCATCAAATGAAATTCATAAATCCCAACAAAAAAATAATAGAAAAAGTGAAGTTTCTGAAAAAAACGAAAAAAGAGAATCATAAAAATGTTAAATTATCTAATCAATAACTAAATTTTAAAAATAATTTTAAAACAAATACAAAAAAGAAGTTTTTTAAAAAGGAAAAAAAGAAATCACAAAACAGTTAATTTAACTAATCAATAATAAAAATTAAGAAATATATTGAAAACAAATACCAAAACGAAAATTTTAACCTAAATTTAGTTTATTTACAATGTTAATTTTCCAATTTCATGGTGCTTTGTACTAAATTACTAATAATGTTATTATTTATTTTTAATTATTTTATAATATTAATTATATATGAATATTTGTATGATACAATGCTTATTATTTTGATATAAAAGTTTTGACTTCTATTAATTTATATGAAGTATATACGAGGTTAGAGTAAAATTTTAATATACTTTAAAATTGAGTTAAATTGTATAATAAAATCAAGTGTGTATGAAAAAGATGATTTAACAAAGAGCTAATAACCTAGACATTTCATATATTTTGGTTAATTTTAGATATTTTAGTTATCTGATATAAAAATAATTGATATTTTCGGGTTTATCATTGTTGGGTAATTGAGTTATACCAGATCTAAATACCAGGTCTAAATATTATTATTATTTTTGGGTATATAATTTTATTTAGAGTATTTTGGGTATCCATTTGGTTATCGGTTCGGTTCAATTCATGTTTGGTCTTTCAAATATAGGAGTTTGGGATCCATTTGGATTTTTTATTGTTAGTACCCCTTTTCGATTGGATTTAGTTTAGTTTTCTGGGTTTCTGATATTTTGTTCACGCTATCTAACATAGTAGTCGAAAAAGAAAGAACATGTGAGAACCAAAACTTTTTAGATATTATATAAATTTTTATAAGAAAATTTTAATATGGAAAATTAATTAAATTATTCATGTACAAAATTAAAATTTTTATCTGACAAAACATGATTTCTTTTTCTTTTCTTAAATAAATTTAAGATATATTATTAATAACAAATATTTAATTGAATATAAATAATTTATTTTAAAATTTAAATCTCTTCCATCGGACGGGTTCTAGTCTAATATATTATAATAGTTTCAAAGTTTTAAAGGTAAGCTTTTGTCATTTTCTCGACAAGACTCTTTACCTTTTTACTCGACCATTTTTACGGATTTAAGAAAAAAATCTCGTGTTCAAGATCTTGCATAAGTTTTAATGCCACTAGTGCTAGGGGATCTTGGCATTATTTTTTCATTTACTAATAGTAATTCTTTAAAAAAATCACTTAGAAAATTTTGCCTTTACTTAACTTAAATCATCAATTTTCCACATTTAGGAAATTTTCTCTTGGTTTAAATACATGGCATATTTTCAATTTGTTACAAGGATGGAAAAATCCTCTCTCAAAGAAATGAGCAGTGTAGCAAAAATGGTGGGGACAATAGTATCACTAATTGGTGCACTTGTGGTGGTTCTCTACCACGGTCCACGAGTCTTCACCATATCTTCTCCGCCGTATCATAAACTCCGTCAGCTTCTTTCCCCATTATCATCTTCAAAATCCGATTGGATTATCGGTGGTTGTCTTCTAGCCATCAAAGACACTCTCATTTCTATCGCTTTCATCCTTCAGGTAATATAGTATTTTTTTTTTAATTATTATGTTTCTGCTTAAGTTTCACTGTATATAAGGTAAATTAATGAACAAGTTTTAAGTGTATTCAACTTTTTCATCTATTCAAAATGAAAGAAAATATTAGGTTCACTTTTTTTTTGGTCAAAAAGGTTCATAAATGTTTGATATTCTTTTTTTTTTTTTTTTTTGGCGTCCAAATGTTTGATATTCTGATTTTACTCATAACGTTCGTATTGATTTGGACAGGCACACATAATGAATATATATCCAGCACCATTCACCGTCTCCTTATTCTATTTTATGTTTGCTTCAATCTTGACGTCGTTGATCGGAATTGTAGCAGAAAAAAACAATCCAAGCATATGGATCATCCCATGTGACATTACATTGCTTTGCATTATAGTCGGGGTAAGTAAAATTTTTATTTTCTAGAAAATTTTATAAGATTTTAAACTTCGTTTCAATCCTAAAATAATTTTTATATAAATTTTTTTTCCAGGGAATATTTAATCCAGGATATTACGCAATTCATTTATGGGCCGTACGTAATAAAGGACCTGTTTATTTAGCAATATTTAGGCCATTATCGATATTAATAGCAGTTATTATGGGCTCTATTTTTCTTGGCAATTTTCTTTATCTTGGAAGGTATATATATATACGAATCAATAATCTTTGGACACACATTTTTTTCAACAGAACATCTAATTATTTATGGTTTTGTGGTTAATGTCGCAGTTTGGTCGGAGGAGTTTTGATATCATTAGGATTTTACACTGTGATGTGGGGGAAAGCAAAAGAAGAGAAGACTGAATTTTTGTCACTTTCAGAGGAAGCTCCTCTTCTAAGCAAAAATGAATACAACCAAATTTAATTTAAAAAGAAACAAAAACTAATTAATTTGTGATTATATTATGTGTTTGTAGAAAGTGAACCTATCATCAAATCATTCTCATCAAAACAAGAACCAATCTTTCTCTCTTTCTCTTCAATTGGAACTTTCTCAAACGATAAAAATGCTCTCTTTCTTTCACTTACACCTTCCGTCTCACTTCTTCAGCTTCAGTTTCAGTTATGTGATGCTCTGAAGAAAGAAAATGTTGAGATTTGTGAAGAGTTTAGTGTTAATTCTGAGATTCCGTTTTGTCATGTGGCTATTGATTTTCCTAAGTCACGTATGGCTGAAGGGTTTTTGGTATTGAGAGATTTGAAGCTTCCTGTTAATGGTTAGGCTATGGATATTGGGCTTGTTGAGTTTTCTTCTGTTCGTGAAGTTTTCTCTTTTGGTTTTGGTAACAATTTGGAGTCTTGATTTTAGCTTATTTGGTTTATGGTAACCTCCTTTTGTTTAGTTATGAATGGATTTTGTTGAGGATTATTTTCAAGAATTTTGCTATTTTCTGTTTCAATGTGTACAAAAGCTTCGAACTTGATGATATTGATGGAAACATTAGAGAAGCACTTATGTAATTTCTCTGACTTTATATATGAAATGTTTAACTATTGAAGAAAATAATGGATTTGTTTAGGATTGTTTGAAGAGTTTTGCTATTATCTGTTTCACTCTGTACAAAAATTTCGAACTTTAAGTTGTTGTTTCTGTTACATCTAATAGTATATACTATATAGTACATGTTGTTGTTGCATTTCTCACATCCGACCTCACTCTCTTTCTCTTAGAGGTCGGTTTCTCTCTTTCTCTCTAGTTCTCTCAGTTTGTCTCTTTGATTAACACTGACTTACAGAGAAAAACCTTAAATGTCTACATTGTTATTATCGGATCACTTGAATGGTTTTACATTACACCACATACAAATTCTTATACTAATTGCTACTTGCTTGCACCCATACCTTAAACCATACTCCTAGTTCTAGACTCTTAGACTCTAAACTGATCGACTACGGAATATTCTTCTCCATGATTGACTCCTCAATCATCACCACAATCTTCTCCTTAATCATCTCGATGAGATTATGATTGTTTTGAATTAAATGTTTATCTATTTTTATCTGTATATTCTTTGTAACTCTGGGGATTGTAAAGATCAAGAAAATACAAAAACTTTCATGGTATCAGAGCCAATCAGCTCTTGAGCCGATTTTTTTTTCTCTTCTTCGTCTTCCTTCTTCTTTCTCTCTCTCTCTGTCATATTTTCTCTCTCCTCTGTCGCTACAATGGCTGCTCCTGTTGAACGGGCATATGGTGTGACAAACATCAAGTCTCACATCCCGCTGATCTTAGACATCGATGATCACAACTATGATGCGTGGAGAGATTTGTTTCTCACACACTGTTTAACTTTCGATGTGTTGGATCATGTAGATGGGACGTTGAATCTGACAGGTGAAAACGATCACGCCTGGATCAAATGAGATGGATTGGTCAAGCTTTGGATCTATGGAACTTTGGCACCTCCGCTGTTCAAATCCGCATTCAAAACTGGTGGCACCGCTCGTGATATTTGGTTACGTATTGAGAATCAATTTCGAAATAACAAAGAAGCAAGAGCTATGCAAATCGATAACGACTTACGAACTCTAGAGATTAGAGACATGTCAATCCGTGATTACTGTCAACGTCTCAAGTCGTTCTCTGATTTACTAGCAAATCTAGATGCTCTGGTATCTGATCGCAATCTCGTCATGTATATGTTGAATGGACTAAATGAGAAGTTCGACAATATCATCAACGTAATCAAGCACCAAAAACCATTTCCTTCCTTTGTTGATGCCAAATCTATGCTTCAAGATGAGGAATCATGGCTGAAAAAGAGCATAAAGTCTGTGGCTTCTCACTCGGATCATGCTTTATCATCAATAGCTCTCGTTGCCTCCGTCTCAATGAAGTCTCCATAATCCTCCTCCAACTCTTTCCATCAGCCACAACAACCTAAGAATCAACAGTTTCGCAGAAATAACAATAGAAACAAGAACAACAGAAGGCGAAACATCTATGGGAATCCTCCGCAACAGCGACCAGCTTTCCCACACTGGGGGCCACAGGTATACTAGACTCCACCGCTCAGTCCCTCTCCATCTTTAAATCCTTGGATGCAACCACAGTTCTCTCCGTGGAATCAAGCCACAACTCTTTCCATCAGCCACAACAACCTAAGAATCAACAGTTTCGCAGAAATAACAATAGAAACAATAACAACAGAAGGCGAAACATCTATGGGAATCCTCCGCAACAGCGACCAGCGTTCCCACACTGGGGGCCACAAGTATACTAGACTCCACCGCTCAGTCCCTCTCCATCTTTAAATCCTTGGATGCAACCACAGTTCTCTCCGTGGAATCAAGCCTCCGCCGGGTTTCAAAACAGAGGCTTCTTAGGTCCCAGACCGCACAGTCTGACACCACCTGAAGCTCATGTGGCGGAGGCCAGCACCTATCAGCCAACACGTGATCTCTCAGAAGTCTTCAACACTCTGACCCTCACTGACCCGACCGCAGGTGGCTGGTACATGGATACTGGAGCAACCGTGCATTTAGCCTCTTCGTCAGGTATGCTCCAATCTGTTAATAACTTGAACACCAACAGATCAGTCATTGTTGGTAACGGTGACTATATTCCTGTCCTTAAGTCTGGTTCCTCTTCTATACCCACCAACTTCCGCTCTCTCATTCTTCATCATATTGTTGTCACTCCTTCAATCATTAAAAACTTAATTTCTGTTCGTCAATTCACTAAAGATAATGTGTGTTCTGTAAAGTTTGACCCATTTGGATTTTCTGTGAAGGATCTCCTCACCCGGACAACACTTCTCCGCAGTAATAGTGATGGTGATCTCTATCCTTTGCAACCTCTTCTCAATAATACTCAGACCCAGTCTCCATTTCTCTCTGTTTCTCCTTCCATTTGGCACATGCGGCTTGGCCACACCAATAATGAGATGTTAAAATCTTTCCTTTCTTCACAAAAGCTGGATAGCAATAAGATTAGCTTACCCACCTCTTGCACTGCTTGTCAACTTGGAAAACATGTCAAACTTTCATTTCTTAATTCAAAAACTTTTTCCTCTAAACCTTTTGATCTTGTTTATTCTGACGTGTGGACCTCATCAGTTCCCAGCATTAGTGGCATTTGCTATTATGTTTTATTTCTTGATGATTATTCACATTTCCTATGGATTTATCCTTTGCGTAGAAAAAGTGAGGTTATCTCCAAATTTCTTCACTTCTCTGCAATTGTTAAAACTCAATTCAACTCAATCATCAAATCATTCCAATGTGATAACGGAGGTGAATATGCAAATGAACAATTTCAACGCTTATTTGATGAAAACGGTATAGTTTCTCAGTTTTCTTGTCCTTACACTTCTCAACAAAATGGGAAGTCCGAACGGATGATAAGAACTATTAACAACCTCATTCGTACTGTCCTCTTTCAAGCACATCTCCCACCTTCTTACTGGGTCGAGGCGTTACACATAGCCACACATCTCCTGAACATTCTCCCTTTTTTGGCTGTTCAATTCAAAAGCCCTTTTTCTCTTCTATTCAACAAAGAACCCACATACGATCATCTTCGAGTGTTTGGGTGTCTTTGCTTTCCAAATTTAAACAATTCCACCATTCACAAATTATCTCCACGTTCTTCTCCTTGTCTATTTATTGGTTACCCTCATCAACACCGTGGATATAGATGTCTTGATCTCCAAACAAACAAGATCATTTTATCTCGCCACATGATTTTTGATGAAACAATATTCCCAGCAGCTCACAAGTTTAGTCAGTCTGCTACATCATATGACTTTCTTGATCAAACTGATGAGCCGTCCACCTTGTTTCGTGAAATTCTTCAATCCTCATTACAGGCTGCTACGCAAACTACTCAGCCTTCTCTAAATCCTCTTCCAAATCTACCTGTCGCAGTACCAGCTCCCATTCGCCATTCAATGACTACACGTAGTCAACTTGGCACTCGCAAAATTAAACAGCCATTATCTCTTCATACATCCACCATTTCTCCAATTCCCACTATTCATAAGAAAACTCTCATTGATCCTAACTGGAACCTAGCAACTGATGAGTATGATGCTCAAATTATTAATAAGACTTGGAGTTTAATACCTAGGCCAAGAAATGCTAACATTGTTAACTCTATGTGGCTGTTTAAGCATAAGTATGATGCATATGGGAACTTGTCTAGGTACAAAGCTCGACTTGTGGCCAATGGAAAAAAACAGGAGGAAGGTATTGATTACTATAATACATTCTCTCCAGTTGTGAAACCAGCGACTATACCCACAGTTCTTCATGTGGCAGTGGCTCGCGGATGGGACATCAAACAATTAGACGTTAAAAATGCATTTTTACATGAAAATTTAGACGAAATTTTTTCATGCATCAACCACCAGGATTTGTGAGTAAGGAGTTTCCCAACCATGTTTGCATACTTCACAAAGCAATTTATGGGTTGAAACAAGCTCCAAGAGCTTGGAATGCAAGGTTCACAACGTTTGTCTCTAAGCTTGGGTTTCGAATGTGTAAAAGCGATACTTCTCTATTTGTGTATAAGAACGGGGAAAAGCTTGCATACTTGTTGCTGTACATGGATGATATAATCCTCACTGGCTCAAGTCAGGCCATCGTCGAAGATATCACACAGTCGCTTAAAGGCGAATTCCCAATGATGGATGGAGGAAAGTTGGGTCACTTCTTGGGTGTCAAAGCAACATATAATACAGCTGGTATCATGTTGTCCCAAGAACATTATGCTAAAGAAATAATTCAACGCGCAGGGATGCTAGAGTGTAAGCCGATTTCTATGCCAGTTGATGTGTGCTCGAAGCTAACGAGTGAAGCAGGGGGTAAATATCAAATCCGAAGGAATATAGAAGCTTGGCAGGTTCTTTGCAATACCTAACATTCACACGGCCTGATATTACATATGCTGTTCAACAAATCTGGTTGTTCATGCACAACCCTAGAGTCAAACATATGCAGGCCCTACGACGAATCATTTGGTATTTGCAAGGTACACTCAAACACGGGTTACAACTGTTTCGATCAAAGCTTGGTCCCTTAACGGCATACTCAGATGCGGATTGGGCAGGATGCCAAGACACTAGGCGTTCAACATCAGGTTACTGTGTCTATCTAGGTGACAACTTAATATCTTGGTCGTCCAAACGACAACAAACTGTGTCACGCTCGAGTGCTGAAGCCGAGTACAAGGCTGTTGCTAATGCAGTTGCGGAAACTTGTTGGATCCGAAACCTTCTTCTTGAATTGCACTGTCCAGTGAAGTCTGCTACATTAGTGTTTTGTGACAACATCAGTTCTGTCTATATGTCAAATAATCCAGTGCAACACCAACTCACAAAGCACATCGAAATCGATTTACATTTTGTTCGAGAAAAGGTCTCACTTGGACAGGTCAAGGTGATTCATGTTCCCTCCTCGTAGCAATATGCAGACATCTTCACCAAAGGACTGCCGACCACATTGTTCAACCAGTTTCGTTTCAGTTTAACTTTCCGAAGTTCCGACGCTTTCACTGCAGGAGGGTGATCGACTACGAAATATTCTTCTCCATGATTGACTCCTTAATCATCACCACAATTTTCTCCTTAATCATCTCGATGATATTGTGATTGTTTTGAATTAAATGTGTATCTATTTTTATCTATATATTCTTTGTAAATGGGGATTGTAAAGATCAAGGAAATACAAAGACTTTCATAAACAATTCCACTTGGTCCTTTGCCAAGCTTTATACAACAAAACACACTAACTCATTTGGGCCTTACTAATCTGCAGCCCATTATTCTTCTTAGGACAAAAGCAACTTCAAGCCCCCCTTCTTCTTGTTGACTTGTCTCTTCATCTTTGTTGTCGACTCTCTTCACGACATTTCTTCTTTTTTATTTTTTATTTTTGATAACTAGGAGATTCCGGGCCTTAGGCTCATAATCCCTCAGGGCCCAGGGAAGACCATGTGAAATCCCTTGGCCAGCACTCGAACCCTGGTGGTGGGAGACTTTTCTCTACCCTTTACCATTGGGCCACAAGCGCTGGTTACATTTCTTCTTCTCTTCTTGGTTTCCCTCTTTGCTTCTTTTTTTCTTATTGCATGTTTATTAGAGGACTCTATTCTCAACAATTGTTTTGTGAATATGTCTAGATATCTAAATCCTTGAATCTTAGCTTATTGGTTTTATGTAATTCCCCTGAGTTTAGATATGAATGTTGTTTAACTTTTGAGAAGCTATGGGATATTTTGAGGATAGTTTGGAGAATTTGGTTATATCTATTCTCAAATTCTAAGCAGAACGTATCCAAATGTTTTTTACTTCTGCAGTTTGGTGCATACTTCTTGATATACACAATTGGTTGAATCTGCTACAGATGATCTAGAGTTAAGCTTGACCAAAATTACACCAATGATTTACTTAAATCATAAGAAAATGTTAAAAGAATGCTTCTTCAATATGGTATTTATCCACAAAATAAATCATCTTAACCGTCTAATAATCGCCATTAGAAACTCGTTCCACGCATCTATTGGTCCAGGCAAACACCAATGTACACAATCATTATAACCTTTCATCCATTTGTTTCCCCAATGACCATTCGGATGGCCATCAGGTCTCATCAGCATAACCCTAGTCACATCCAAAACCACAAACTTCTTCTTTGTCTTCTTTCTCTGTTTCATTACCACGTTTTCAAGCTGTTCAATCTGAGATGTGCTAATCTTCATCTCACTGCTCTTCAGGTCGATACGGTTTTCTCCAAAAGGACTCGTCCTGTCACACGATCCTCTAGTATCCCAAGTCCCATTCTCGAAATGAGCAGGCGAAATAGTCCTCAAAACCGTCACCAAATCCTTCTTGCAATTCTCACACTCATCGATATGCTTAAAAACTGCCGAGTAAACAAGCTTAAACCCTTCTTCCGGGCTAATCTGAGTAACGTTAGGTTCGTTACAGTAAATGCAACTAACTGATTCATCTCCTCTATGTATAAATATCGGTCTAAAGAACCAATGAGCAGCCGAGACAATCGCAATATCTATATTTGACAAACCCTTAAACCAAGCTTCATCGATCTTTCCTATGTCTAGGTCAAACAATCCAGTTCCCTTCTCATTACCATCTCGCCTCTCTCGTCCCTCAACAAGAAACTTAGTCCACGACGTCGAGAGAGTGAAATCGTGATTCGGAAAGTACCAAATCCTGTTTCTATCTTCTCCATCTTTGTAAATGTCTTTTGGAGTTTCTTCCTACACAAGCAAAAAAGGTTAAGCAAAAGCAATTTATTCTCACTTGTAAACAAAGCAATAGATACTATACCATTGACAATAAGCATATAAGTGATTCCATATGGTTCCTTGCTACAGAATCACCAATAAAACTCATCTTCTTGCCTCGAACCATACCAAGAAACGCCTTCGGATTAAACCGAGGAAGATCGCAGCCGTGGGGTTTCCATTTCCAAAACAAGAAATTTCTGTCTTGTCTCCCATGTTTTATGCAGTTTTTTGAGTCAGGAATCGTTGAACAGCTTGAGTTTGTGTATAAAGATCCTCTTTTGTCTGGAACCCAATGTCCCTTTTGCAAATCACACTCAGGATCTAACCAAACACCAGAACACACAATAAGAACAAAACAAATCAATAAAAGAAAAAAAAAATCAATATAATTTTACACAAAATCTCAAGAAACATAAAAGTGAAATTTCTTAGAAAGTTGGAACATTTTCAAACATAATGTCATAGTTTTCTAAGTTTACAGATATAAATAGAAATAATTTTTAAAAAAAAAATCATACAAAAAGTTTCATAATATGAGTTCGTGGAGAGAAAAAGCTAATGATCATATTTTACAAAATCTCAAGAACAGACCTAAAAAGCGGAATTTTTAGGGAGGTTTTTTTTTAAAAAAACAACAACAAAAATGTAAGAATATTTTAACATCACATCGTAATTTTTTTAGAGATAAAAATAATCCATATAATCCCACGAATGAGTTTGCGAAGAAAAAAAATAACAAAATCACAGAAATGTAAAAACTTTTTTTTTTCCGGTTAAACGAAAAGCAAGAAATTAATATAACAGTTTATTTGGTTTTACCTTACCGATTTGGGGTATGAGGGAAAGAACATTTCGATCGGCGATAGATTTAAAAGGATTCTGATAAACGAAGAAACCTGTAAAGAAGAGAGTTATACATATAGAAGGCAATAGTAATGGCACCAATCTTCCCATGTTTGTCATCACTATCCATTTTTCTTGTTTTTTCTCTGAATTTTCTCGGAAAATATTTGATGATGGTTTCATTCGTTGCATGTCGATCATTCCTAGAAACAAGCCCACGAATATGTTTTGTACACACACACACGCGGAGAGATTTTTCTTTTATTATTGTCTTTCCTTATAGGTTTAAATTTGGGCAGTTAATATGAAAAATTTGAAAAAAAAAAAAAAAAAAAAGGTTCACAATGGCGAGTTATGAATTTATTATGACTATATTTGTTTGCCTTTTCTTCATTGGTGATGTAACGGTAGCCGTTAAATGATGACACGTGGCGTGTGACGATGTGGTGTGTGTTTTACATGTGAATTGTGGAATGGTGAAGTCTTTGTTTACGTCGAACCATATTTCACGGCGTAATTTCTTTGTAGAAATTTTATTGCCACTTTTTGTGTGTAATTAATTTAGTTTAATTTAATGTATCAGTATAACGCGTCTACTGTAATCTTTCTCGATTCGACTTTATTCCTACTTTAAAGGTTTTTGATATAGAAAAAATTGATTTATTAAAACAATTTTAAAATAGGAAAAATGTATAAATCATTAAGTTTCCCTTTTCTATATTCTTTTTGTTTGATTAGGATGGAAAAAATCATTTATCTTGTAGTTCGAGTTAATTGTTACATCACTATTGACGTTCATATTTTTGCCAGAAAATAGAGGGTCTTAATTATGATGAATAATTTTATTATATAAATTTGTGTTGTATTCACTAGAAGCTGACACGTGTTAAAATTATAACTCACAAAATCTTGACATATGTTGGTTGATCGATTAGATTCTAACACATGTAAAAACTAGATTATGACCCATCCTATGGACGGGTTTTAATATATTAAAATAAATTAAAAAATTTTAAAGTTAAACTTAAATAGTTTCTCGGTTTTAATATATTAAAATAAATTAAATTTTAAAAACTTAAATATATAAATTCTTAATATATATTTTTATACATGTCTTGAATTATATAACTGAAAATGATCGATTTTCACGACTTTTTTCATTTTATGATAGTTAATTCTATTATTCACCCTACCACTTTTAATCTCCAATAGAAACCCAACTATCTTCCTCACTCCTTCACATCTATATTTGTATATGAGAAATGCTTTAAAAGAAACTAAAAGTTTTAATCTTCTCTAATATCAAAAGCCAAGGAATTTAAAAGTACAAATATCTATTTTATTAATTTTAATGCATTTAGGATTAAACATTTTTAATGCTTTAAATTTTTTTAAAGCATTAGTATTCTCTAGCGTCAAGAGTCAAGAAATGAAGAAACACAAATACCTATTTTATTATGTATTTAATTTTTTTTTTTGTAAAATAAACAATAAGACTTAACATATCTATTAGAAAATAAATATAAATATCTATTTTATCATGTATTTAATTTAACTTTTTTAGTTTTTATTTTTGATTAAGCAATGATAATAATACAATTATTTAATACATGTCAGAATTTCATTGATAAACCAACACGTATCATCATTGTGTTATTTATAATTTAACAGTATATCTATATTAAAAAATAAATAAAAATATCTATTTTATCATGTATTTAATTTTTTTTTTGGTTTTTTATTTTTGGTTAAGCAAAAATAATAATTCATTTGTTTTTATACATGTCAAAATCTCATCAATCAACCAACATGTATCATCATTGTGTTATTTATAATTTAACAGTATATCTATTTTAAAAAATAAATATTTTCATGTATTTAATTTAATTTTTTTTGTTTGTATTTTTGATTAAGCAAAGATAAGAATACAATTTTTTTTATATATGTCAGAATCTTATCGATCAACCAACATATATCATCATCCTGTTATTTATAATTTAACATTATATCTATTGATTAATTAATTTCCTTTTACTAAGAATCAATGAAAATTTTACTTTATTTTTATAAGATTATAATACTTCTTTTAATTAGGAAAACATATTTTTTTAATTTAGCAATGAAACTAACATTCTCATCAAGTAAGAGTATATTCATTCATACTCGTTCATTGTTTATATTTAGATATCTTGCCTCCTAATTTCCTTTTAAATTGTAAATATGTCAAAGTATTATTTAATTTTTATTAAACACGTTTTTATTGTGTTGTTACTATATTTTTTTTATATATACAAATTTTGAATTTCTTTAATTTTTTTTTAATGTAGATATATCATACTATAATTTTTAGTTAATTAAACATAACTTTGATGAAGTTATTATCTTTCCTTTTATATTAGTATTCCTTTTTAAAAATTTTCAAAAACTTTAATTTTTTCTTTCTAAAATGTAAATATGTCAAAATTATATTTTTATTTTTACAAAAATACATTTTAATTTTTGTTACTATATTAAAGTGGATTGTTTTTTATAGAGATAATTAGAATTACTTAACTTTTATTTTTGTTGATAACTAATACTTTTATTTAATTAAACACTTGTTAAAATCCATAAGATTTCTTTCACATAATTGATCTCCAAAATTTTCAAGAAGGGAATGGTGTACAAAACTTTGAATAGTAATGTCTTATATAAGCATTAAAATTGGGTTATAGTTAGATAATATGTTGTTTAAATTTAGTAGTGCATATTTTTTTAATTTAACAATAAAACTAAAATTTTCATCAAGTAAGAGTAAATTCATTCCTAATAGTTTATAGTTTTTTTTTTCAGATTTCTTGCCTCTTACCTTTTGATTAGACGACCTACGGTACGTCGGTATGAGCGTTTTCTGTTGAGTTGATCTAATGTCAAATACTTTATGATATTGTTTAGAATTTCAGAACTCATTGTTTTCCTCTTGAAATTTGATAGTCCTGGAAACATTAAACATATATAAAAAAAAATCAAATAGAAGTTTATATATAAGATTATTAAATTAGAATCATGGTAACATATATTGTTATGATGAAACCCTTATTTGCATTAGAATAATTTTCATGAAATTAGAATTTACCTAAAGTTTATGAACTGTTTAGATATGTAAAATTTTATTTGGTTTTGAAAATTTCAGAAACTCTCAAACTGTTTATATAGAGGTGGGAAATTATAATTTTTTTTTTTAGTTCTTTTTTCCCTTTTTAAAGTTTCCTTCTTTTTTTTAGCTTTATTGATTATAAAATTTCTGTAAAATTTTTATAATTTCTTTCTTATTTTTATTTTAATTTCCAATAACCTTAAAATTTCCTTTTTAAATTGAAAATATATCAAATTATTATTTTTGTATTAAATATGTTTTTTTAAATATGTTTGTTACTGAAAATTTAGTGACTTTTATTTAATGGTTATTAACTTTCCTTTTATATTTGTATTCCGTTTTAAAATTGCCGAAACTTTAATTTTTCCTTTTTCTTTTTTGATAATTAATGTTTTTATTTAATAGTTATTAACTTTACTTTTATAATTGTATGACTTTTTTGAAATATAGAAAAGTTGAATTTATTTTTTTATAGATATGTAAAATTAGAATTAATTAATTTTCCTTTTTATTGATAACTAATATTTTTATTTAATTAAATACATGTCAAAATTTGATCGTTTAAATTGTTACATGTCACGATCATGTGAGTTACAAGCTTTGAATCCTTCATCTTTATATAATAAGATAATATTTCCTTAAACAAAAAGAAAAACTAAAAAAAGAGGAAAAATAAATAATATCATAAATAATCTTTATTTTTCATATTTTTCATATTATTTTTTTGTTAAAAAAGGGAAAATAACTAAATAATCAAATAGATAATATTTAGTTTCCATTTTTACATTTATAATTTTTAACATGTTTTAAAACAAATTTAGATGTTTAGTAATTAACCTCAAATAAATGTTTCAATTTTATTCATTTAAATATATAATGAATTAGGTTAAAATTATAGATAATATATATTTTAATAACGTTATGATATCTCCAAGAACTTTAAGATATTTGGTTAATTTTTGGTATTTTATTTATTTGATATTTTTGGGTTTATAACTGTAGAATAATTAAGTTATATCAAGTCTAAGTATTATAAATATTTTTGGATATATAATTGTATTTCTAGTATTTTGGGTATATATTTTGTTTAGGGTTCGGTTCAACTCAGATTTTCTTTTTTGGATATAAGATTGTAGATTATAGAAAGCTTTTTATATATTTTTTTCAGTTTAACTCAGGTGGTTGTCTAGAAACCAAAAGTTTTAGGACATTATATAGATTTTTAATATGTTTATAATAAAATTTTAATATAGAAAGTTAACTAATTTATTCATGTAAAAAAACTAAAATTTTGTAAATAACTATTTTCTCTAACAAAATATTATTTATATTGTTTTCTCTAAAAAAATTTAAGATATATCATTAATAACAAATATCTAAATAAATAAATATTTTTCATTTTAATTTATTTTAGAATTTAAAATCTGCCCTATCAGGCGGGTCCTAATCTTGTGAATAATAAAGTTGAAGCTAGAAATTCAAATTCTACAAAATATAAAGTTACATATGGATATGACTGTATATATATATATATATATATATATATTTACGATCAAGGAAACAAATGATTTATCTAGAATTGTAATGACTATGATTATTTGAGAATCTTATGAACTCTTTGTAATTATTTCAAAGATTTTGCCATTTTCTAGAATCGTGTAAATATTTTATCAAAGATTTTCCCATATTCCAAAAATTTAAGAATATATTATTCTAGAGTTTTGTTAACTTTGTAATTGTAATTATCATTATATGATTTGTTTGATATTTTTTATATTCTTACTTTTTTAATTTTGTGCGATCATTCTTCTTCTCTCGTAATATAAAGTTTTTTGTTGTTCTCCAAAGTAATCATCGTTACTCATCGTCAACTTTAGAAGAAATCTGTCACCTTTGAAGATAATCCCAGCTGAAAAAGGAAGCTACGTCTTTGTGAGTGTCGATATAATATCTGGATATGGGCTGTCTTCAGTATGGACCTCGTGGTTTAACTAACACTCAAGTAAAGAAGTAAAACTGAAGTAAGAAGTGACTTACTTGTGCTCTGCGTTTTGAACAGCTCAGGTACGGTTTGATCTTAGCTGTGCAAAGAGACAAAAAAGAGGTTATGTACAGAGGAGTAAAGAGAAGCATATAGATACAAGAGACATAACATTTGCAACAGAGAGAGAGAGAGAGTAGAGAGATGGTGAGAGAAAATACCTAGTTCTTCATCTGCATTTCTTGAGATCTTTCTTAATCGGGTTGCGTGTTGTAAGGAGTGTGTGTGTAAAAACTTGATACATAGAGTTTTAACCCAAATAAAATACTGCAAGTGCACATCTCTTATATAAAAAAGAGAAGTTTTGGGGCTCAATAAGATGTCCACCTCAGCTAATCTAAAATTCTATTCCTTATGCCACGTGGCATAGACAAAAACTCAATTACATTTGCCAGGAAACTTTTTTCAAGACTCAACTTTCCGACTTCTTTTTGCTATGCATTAAATTAACGTTTTCTATTCTAGATTTTATTTCATATCCCTCCTCTCTTGATCGCTTCTCAGTAAGGGTTATGTTTAAATCATCTTTGGATTTTTTCTTTTTGAGCTGAAAAATTGTTTGCTTTCCTGTATAAGCTTTTGATTTTTTTTGTTTTTTTCGTTTTTAGTTAGTCGACAAAGGTAACGACGGCAATTTCAAGAACTTGGTTCCGCAGGATATACCTAATTCTCAATTCTTCACGGAGTATGGAGAAGCAAATAATCGTTGAAATTGCTGTCGCTACCAAGTTTTCATTCTCATTCAATTTTCTTATTTTAAGATTTTTAAGCATCTCAATTTTTTTTTTTGGCTTTTGATTTTCGAAATTGCAGAAGAAAATCTTCCTCAAATAAATCTCTACTAATAATCAAAGACAAAAAGAAGGTAGTGGAAAACACGGAACTCGAACACTTCCATCTTTACATGTACTTTCAGTAACCTAATTCTCTTGACATGAGTATATCCATTTTGTAAGTGCAGGAACTTCTGAGACAGTTTCAGAATGCAACTGATGAAGGTATTATGTAGTTTGATTTTAATAGACCTAAGTATCTTTTTCATGCTTCTGCATAGCTCTGGGATGTATGATCATAGGCTTCATAGCATATGTAGATTCAGCAATAGATCCACAATTGTTGGTTATCAAAGATTAACACGTGCTCCTGTTTTAAGCTAAATTGTTGTCATCACTTTCAAATGCTTCTATTAGATAGTTTAGGGAAGCCTAATTTACTGTTATATCTGGTTTTGTTAGTTTTGTCAAGTACTGATATATTAACAATCTTGCACCTGCAGAAACAAAGGAGAAAATTATATCAAACATGGCTAATTTTGATAACCTCTCAAGAGTTACCAGTGTTGTTTACTTCTTTGTCAGTCAGGTGGACAAGATGTTAAAGCAAATTGGTACCACAGAATCTCTGGATCTTGGTGGCAACATAAAAGCTAGATTCATTGTTGAGAATCTTACACAAGCCAAAATAAATCAAGTATGAATTTATGGCACAGGATCTGTTTACTCTTGCAGGTGGTTGTGGCAGAAGAAATTCTCAAGACCAAGATGGAAACCTCGGGTTATGGAAACCTTGGAAGTTTTATGCTTTTATTCCTTCATTCAACCCGAACAGGTAAGTGCACTCATTTTTTTAATCTATTGTGTATGTTCTATATGCACTTACACATCTTTGTTGCACTTTTACAGGTGTCTAAGATTTATCAGACAATAACAATTAAGAATCTAGCTAAGCTGGTCCCTTTCTTCGACTTCACAGCCATTGAGACGATATCAGTTGACGCTGTAAGAAACAATTTCATTGCCCTGAAAGTTGATCACATGAATGGTGTTGTACTTTTTGGAAATCTGGTGGGAGCCTCTCTGGTGCTTTTGGTTTGGAACTGCTTATATTAGTCATCTCATTATGCAATCAAATAGTTTTACTAAAACCTTTTCATTGGTGTTATTTTGTTTCATCCAACTATTTTTGTATCATAGTATTGAGTCTGATGTGCTGAAAGATCCTCTGACTATTTTTGCTGAGACTATGAACAAAGTAAGAGCGATGTTATTTCCTACTCCAAGTAAAGCATCAAATCTAGAATACTAAATCTAGGGGAGACTGTAGCAAAGGAACACAAAAGACTACTTGCTCGGAAATCAATCATTGAAAAGAGGAAGGAGGAACAAGAGCGTCAGTAACTGGAGATGGTACATTGAAGCATTATGCATACTTCCTCTTTGTCATTGGGTCATTTGAGGAAAAATTCTCTGTTGTGTTTTGTTTTGAAGGAATATGAAGAGGAGCAGAGAAAGCTTAAGCTGCTGAAGCTAACTGCGGAGGCTGAGCAGAAGAGACTTGCGACAGAGCTTGAGGAGAGGAGGAGACAAATAATCGTTAGGCAGATAGAGGAGAGGGAACTTGAGGAAGCTAAGGCATTGCTGGAGGAAACTGAAAAACGCCAGACAAAGGGAACAAAAAGAGGACTCTTTTCGATGGAGTAAGTTTCCTTAGAAACATGGGTTTACTACAACATTTTGCATGTTCTTATATTTAATAGCTTTTACTTAATGTAGGAGAAGGTAAGTTTAGGTAACAAAGCAAACCATGATGGAGAGGGACATGAGTGATAAGCGCAAGGAAGATCAATAGATGGAGAAGAAGCTACGGAAACTTTCTAAAACTATGGATTATCTGGAACGGGCAAAGAGAGAGAAGCTTCTCCTTTGATTGAAGCTGCATATGAGCAACGAATGGTTGATGAAAGGAAATTTTATGAGCGTGATCACCATCAGTTAAGATTGCTATTTTCTATACTTGATAGTGTTCATAATATTTCTGTTGCTGTTCTTAATTATGTTGTTATATTATGCCGCAGGAAACTACAAAAACAAACGCCACTAAATGAGAGGATACATAAGATGAGGTAAGTTTTGTATAGCTTGTAATGAGTAAGCTTTTCTGTAACGTCATTTCAAGGTTTTATACATCACAGGTTCAATTCAACTAAAAAAATTAAAAAATTGTGATGGACATGATAGCTAATTTATATGTCTCTTTGAAGATTTGTTGTTCAGAGTGAGGACTATGGTCCTGTAATGGGGTTGCAGAAATGCTTTTTTAAATCGACTTCTAAAATCAAAGACTAAGATTGGGTAAGAGATCATTTTCCATGGCTTTTATGACTATACTATAACATAGATGTTTGAGACTTCCAATTTTAACTATATATACAGTTTTGAGTTGAACAGGGAACCACTGTAAGAGAAGTCTTCCAGATCCGGGTACTTTTATCAATAGCCCGGAAAACAAATATCAGAGAGGAGGTGGTGGAATTGTGAAGGTGAAGATTTCTTTCTCGCAATAAGTGGTAGAGAGTAGCTTAAAAGGTAAACTTCAGAACCTTATTGATGATGCAGGCAGAAGAAAGGACATTTGAGGATGATTGGAATTAAGTTAGATTGCATAACCATGTTGCTTTAGGTCTTATAGTTTTCAGTGTATGCGAAACTTCAGAGATTGGTATCTGGTGTTGTAGTATACCATATAGCTATTTGATTGAGAATATGTGAATGGATCTTTTGATTAGGAAGGAATGTAGTTTCAGCTTCCATGTTTTCAAAAACATGATAGGTTCTTGCACATCTATATAAAGCACCGTCTTACTTTAGCAGTTGTATCCTTGGGGATTTTTTCCTTTCCAAATTATTATGTTGAAGTTATGTACTTTTCACTTTCTGCAGATTCGCCAAATTCCAAAACTAATATCTTGCTCTACATAATTTTTCAATTTTGCTGAGAATATTCTCACGTTCCTTGAATTAGTTCGCTTAATGGAAAATGACTAATCAGCCGGACAATGATGTAGTGTTCTCTTATTTTTTTCCATGGAAAGAAGAAAAGAAAGTTCTTATACTATTATGATTTGACAAGCGAAGGCTTTACGGTGAGGTAAGCTCTTGAAATGTAGTAATTATGTTTGTATGTGCCACATTGTTTTTATGTTGCAAGTGGTTTTAAATTATCAGTTTGTGATCCTTTACGTCTAATAAATGTAGTATCATTTGGTCCCTACTGATCACTTTCTAAAAGGAAAAGTGTAAATAATGTGACAGGATCAAGGATGAATTTTGTGGCTGAAGGATTCCAATTGGATACAATCAAGAATAGAGATGAAGACATCAATGCTTTGGCATGAAGCTCTATCTCAAGCTTTTAATTCCGTAAGAGTTGTTTGATATTGTTTTAATTTTGAACCATTTTTTTTTGTTAGTGTTATCAAATATAACACAAGTATCGCTTACAATGCCAACATAAAATGAATTTATAAAGGAAATGCTCACTATAAAGATTGTGTTTTGCTTTTGAGATATCAATGGTTGGTATAAAGAATATGTCTTGCTCTCTAAAATAGCAATACAAAAGTCTTATTTCTGTCTCCAATAGCTATAATTGTATAATTTTTAATCATTTAAAAACAACTATATCAAACCGAATAATTGAATCTATTTTTAAAAATATATTCTTACATACATCAAATAAATAAGTCCGTTTAATCAAATTTTAATTTTTCATATATCCAATTTTAATCAAATTTAATCATACTTAGACTACTAATTTTTGTTTCAAAATTAAATCATCTAACAAAACTAAAAACTCCAAAAACTCAAGTAGAAGCTATCTATTCATAACAAATTGAACTTCATAAATTATTACTTTATATCCGGGGGTAGCCTGGACTTACCCCTAGTACAATCACAATAGTATAGATGAGATCAAATCCGTAAGGACCAAGTGTCACACTACGATTTTTTGAGAATAAACTAAGCTAAGACAATAATATGGTTGTTGTTGTGATATAAACGAAAATAACAAATAAAATGTGGTGTAAACTATGAATTAAAAGGCGCTAGGTCAAGGGATGTTCGCGAGAATTCAGAGATCATGAACCAGATAATTATTCAGAGCTAAATAAGCACCGTCTAGAACTCAAACATAAAGATTAACTAAATCCACTGCCGTGGTATTACTTACTTTATCTAGCAACCTAAGTATCTAAACTGTCGTTTAAACTTAGAATTGTAAACAAGCATTAATGAACATGTTTAATATGTTTACAGATTGCATTAACATCAGCTTTCGTTGGCTAAGGACAATCCGCTCATCTATGTTCTTTCAGGCATTTGAACAAACACTTTTGATGCGTTAAACAACCTAAGATCAGAAACTAAGTGATCAATTTAATTCCAGCAATAAGATCAACAGTAGATAAAAACCCTAAATAATTCCTTATCTATATATGATTCAATAAGTCATAAATCTCTTTGAAAACCCTAAACCTAACTATGAAACTACTTAGCTATAAAAATAGAGAAACAACAAGGAGATGAAGAAAAACTCATAATCATATAATAAGAAATCCAAAAGGGTTCAGAAATCTTCTCAAAGATGTAGAGTCAGAGATTCCTCTCCCAAAAGCTTAGAAGATCCAAAGCTAGCCGTCTCAATAGAAAAATAAAACGTAGCCTAAACAATGGCTGAAAAAAATATATATCTCAACACATTCTGGATCGAAACTAAACAAAAATAGGAAAATAAACCAAAAATTCCTTTTCTGCATTTCGGATAAAACATGGCTGGATCAATCAATCCAGGTGTGGATCGATCGATCTGGAGTGGAACGATCAATTGATCTGAAATTGATTCACAATTTCCTTAGAGACTTGGATCGATCGATCTGGCTGTGGATCGATCGATCTGGAGTGCAACGATCAATCCGGCTCTGCTTGGTCGATCTGATGAAGACTCGACATTCTCCATAAATTGGATCGATCGATCCTGGTAAGGACCAATCGATTTGAGCTCTAAAACACTCCATTTCAAGCTGTATTGCTCCCATCCTTGCTCCATACGCATAGAATTCTATCCAAACGTGTTTTAACCTGATAAGACTCTAAAAATATAGAAAAGACTCCAAAAACCTCTTTAAACAGAATTTCGAAAACACGAAATATGCAATACATCAACTCCCCCAGACTTAGTCCTTTGCTTTCCCTCAAGCAAACAAGAAATCTAAACTGGTGAAGAGGTTTGAAATCGCAAAAAATCTCCTATGATCAGAGATAATGCTCGAGATAGATACCCTGCAGACACGTTAGTACAAGTATTCTCAATCAAAACTCTCTCACTATACACTCACAACATTCCCACTCTGATCCGTCCATCTCAAACCTGCAAGAGACCTTGGCGTTCACTTCAGTCAACTCCTTACATTCATTAAGAGTGGCATGGGATTTCTCAAGAGAAAGCATTATTCGGGGTAGACGGAAAGAGCCTTTGGTGTTTAAGTGGAGTTAAAGTGTTTAAGGCGTACTGTGAACTTGGACTGCAGCTATGTCACAAACCCGCAAGAGAGTATAAACCCATTGATGTTCACTGCTTCCAACCACTTCTTCATAAAACTTTGCTCATTTACTTCTCTTCTTCTTCTAATTCCCTGATAAGTCTTTGTTTTTACCATTTTTACCTTTTAATTCATATGTTTTTATTGAGTCTAGGATTGGTGTTTTGTGTATTTTTGGTTCTTTTAAGGTTTTTACAGGTTTACAAGAAATTAGAACAAAAACATGATGATTTATGATGAAATTACGGATTGGAAGATGCAGAGAAATGCAGAGGTTTCAAAAGTTTGACATTCGTTGGAGGTCTTTCAAATATCGGATGGAAATGAGATTTTGAGACAGGATAAAACTTTGAGTTACCTTTTATTTGGCACAGATCTCATGTCATTCTTATTTCTGGTTCAAGAGTTATGCCCGTTTTACTGAAGATATGTCCATCTGGCAGCAAACGAAGCAGTTACGGGAATGAGCTCTAGGATCGACCGATCTAAACAGGATCAATCAATCCCGATCCCGTATATTCTCCAAATCAAGCCTTTACTCCAATTTTAACCTAGTGAATCCCTATAAATAAGAGGAGTTTTTGACCATTTTTCATTGTTTTCCTTTGTTTCTTTTCTTCTTTTCATATCTATAAAATTTGCCTTTGATATTTTTAGATCTATACTCTTTTGAAGATTGGATCTATTTTTCTCATTTTCATATCTTTCTATGCAATCAAGGATTTCTTCTACTATGATATCTCTGTCTCTTGCCATGGCTGAGTAGATCTTTTTGTTGGGAGATGGGATATATTCAAAGGGATTTAAATGTTTAATTAGAGTATTGTTATAGATTAGACTTATGATCATTAGATCTCTATTTCTATGAAACTAATGCTTTTGTTAGGTTGACGACTATCAAATGATTTTTAGGATTTTCTAATATGGCTAGCGCATGTTTAATCTTTCTTGAATCTATAGTTTATAGGCTTGAGATCGTTAGCCGACGAGAGTCGAGATTGGATCTGCAAGTGAACAATATCAGACCTGTTAATAAATGCTGGCATAGGGTCTTAGCGGATCTATGACCAAGATAATATTCTCATATGAGAAGTGGTTTATTTGTTTATAGTGTTCTGATTTCTAGATCTAGATCATTGAACTGCTAATCCGGTTAGATATCCTATTTTATTTAATTAAATCTCTGTGATATCCTAAATTCTAACATTTATTTTAAATTTATTTTGTTTCCATTTTTATTATTTTCGAATTTCTTTGTGACATCACATTTAATATTTTTCATCCTAATTCTGTTTAGATCTACCAATCTAAAGTGCACCTTACTCCATGTGGATTCGATCCCACCATTATACTGTCGCGCACACCTGTACACTTGCAGAGTCCTTTGGTTTGGGTAAAACCTGATACCACATCAAGTTTTGGTGTTGTTGCCAGGGAGTATGAGTTGCCTCTAGATCTATGTTTTTAGACCTAGTCTAAGATATTTTATTTTCTGCATTTTTTTTTGTTTCGTGTTTCGTCTCCGAGATTGGCCGATCCTTTTTGGATGGACCGATCCTACTCGATTGATTCTTTTCTGATCCATCGATCCTACTTCTTTCGAGATCGACCGATCTACTCCAAGATCGATCGATCCCAGAGCCTTTTTATCGGACCTAATTTTTCAACTTTTCTTACTTCTCAGGTGTCTGCAATTGAGGAGCAAAGGTTCTAAAGATCTGAAAAACCTAAGCATATAAGAGTTGACAAGGAGAATCAGAGCCACCAAGGAGGCAAGCAAAAAGGTTAGTATGGCTGACCTAAATAATCAAAGAAACATTTCCCCAATTATAGATGGTGAGGGTGCAGATGTAAGACAGCAGAGAGAGGGCGTGGCTGATCAAACACCTCTCAATGATGCTGCAGCTCCTGGGTTGAGAGCAGATGCCGCAGAGGGACAACAAGTTCCTCCACAAAGGGTTACCTTAGGCGAGCAAGATGCCCTGCATGCCTATAATAGGAACCGATCTGCTACATACCTCCTTCTATCCAGAGGCAAGACTTTGAGATTAAACCTCAGATAATTTCTCTGGTGAAGTATAATCAATTCCATGGGCTATCTAACGAAAACCCCATGGATCATATTGATCTTTTTGAGGAGATCTGCAGTACCACCAAAGCTAATGGAGTCCCCCTAGACTACCTCTGTTGTAGACTATTTTCCTTCTCACTGGCTGATAAAGCTCATAGATGGCTGAAATCTTTGAGTCGCCGATCTATCACGAGCTGGGGTGAATGCATAGCTGCTTTCTTAAGGCAGTTCTTCACCAGGCTTAGATCCGCAGTGTTGAAGATAAATCTAAGGGACTGTCCCCCTCGAAACTATAGCGAGTCGGATATGATGAACTTTTTCTACAACGGAGTGGAAAGTGAATACCAAATGGCTATGGATACGGCGGGAGACTTTATGAGCAACACATTGGAGAAAGCAATCAAGCTAATTGAAAACCTTGCAATAAGTAACTCAAACAGATGCTCTGACTATAACAGGAGAGTCAACCCCGCTCTCATAAGTGATAAAGTTATAGAGGAACTTATTGCTAAGGTAGACATGCTCTGGAAAGCACAAAAGCAAGCTATGAACCTCTTGGGAATAATGAGCTCAATGATGAGGAGGAACAAACTGAGAAAATTAACTTACTCGGTGGACATGGGAGCTACCAAAACCGGAGTTTTAACCCCAATTTTGGGAACCACCCCAACCTGTCTCACCGCAATAAGGATGTTGAGAACCCTGGAGATCAGTTCTATCCACCCCGGAGTACTCAAAACCAAGGGAACTTCCAAAAAAATGCTGGTTATGGTAAAATGGAATTCAACCCCCAGTCTGAGAATATCGATTCGCTGTATAGGTTTGAATCCCTATTCTAGCAAATTTTGGAAGATGGTGAGAAGTTTCGCAAGGAGATCAACGAAAAAGGCTGATTTGATTTACGAAAAAGTAAAGCAAAAATGCGAAACTTTGGGAGCTCAAGTTAAAGCTTTGGAGAATAAAATCACCCAGACAAACATTGCGGTAAAAACCCAAACGCAAGAACATGTTCGAGCTATAAACCTCCAAAGCGGGAAACAAATAGTAGGGAACCCACGGACAGCATAGTTTGATCGAACTAGGGTAGAGGTTGATGAATCTGATGAAAAGATTTTAGGAGAGATTGATAAAGGTGAGAACCAACCAATCCCTGCCGGGATCGATCTAGCCCATGACCCTTTACATGATACATCATCAGAAGTCCAACTTCCGAAGGGTCAAGAGAGGAGACATATTAAAAAAGAAACACCTTGTATCCCTTTGAGCCAATATGAACCAAAACTCCCATATCCTCCACGCAAGAAAGGGACAATGCAGGAGTCTTAGCGGATCTCTTTCCAAGATAATATTCTCATACGAGAGGTGGTTTATTTGTTTATAGTGTTCTGAGTTCTAGATCTAGATCATTGAACTGTTAATCCGGTTAGATTTCCTATTTTATTTGATTAAATCCCTGTGATTTCCCAAATCTAACATTTGTTTTAAATTGATTTTATTTCTATTTTTATTATTTTTGGATTTATATTCGGATTTCTCAGTGACATCACATTTAATATTCTTCATCCTAGCTCTATTTAGATCTACAGATCGAAAGTGCATCTTACTCCTTGTGGATTTGATCCCACCATTATACTGCCGTGCACACCCGTGCACTTGCAGAGTCCTTTGGTTTGGGTAAAACCTGATACCACATCATTCCCCCAGACTTAGATGTTTCCATAACTTATTTTCTTCAGATTCTTCTTCCTCGGGGTTACATGTGCTATGAGATTATTCCGTAACCATTTTCTTTCCTTTTCTTTTAATCTATCTCTCTCTTTTATTATTTATTATTATTATTTTTATTTTTTCTTTCTCATTTTCTTTTGTTTTTGAGAAAGGGGAAACGGTACATAATTTACAAGTCTCAAGCACAAGATGAGTAACTTTTCTTTTGGATTCCAAGGAATGATAATATATAGACCAAATTGCAGCCATCTCTTCTTTGATTCTCTGCAGCCTCTGTCTTTAGTGGTTGGAAAGCTGTGCCAGAAATTTATCTCTCGCGTTTTTGCGCATATCTGCCTACGAGATCGAAAATAAGATTAGTGAAAGGTCTGAAAAGAGATTTATGGTGTAAGGGTAAAACCACAAAAAATGAGTGGCCATTCAGGATCAGGTAAAAAAGGATAAGAAGTCTTGAATTTGATGCTCATTTCCCTGATCTAATGCCTCTGATGAGAAATATTTAAGGTCAGGATTACAGTTTAAATAAGCTAGAATTGACGTCCGATCCAACCACGTTTTCTGTAGGAAGAAACTTTAGGGAGAGAGGTCCTGCAATGAGCTTCTAGGTATTATATGTCTATTAGAGAAATCCTGCAAAACTTGTCCTTAAGGAATGAATCAGAACATAGGAAAAGTCAAATTCATCATATCTTAGGGTCATAATTTCCTACAAATTTGACTCGATAAAACCGAAAGTTTGAATAAAATACTTGAAAATGACTCAAGAAATACATAACAAAGAAAATGACATCAGTACCAGCAAGTACCCTCCCCCAGACTTACTTCACACCATCTCGGAGTGGAAATAAATCCTAAGAGGGATACAACAAATGCATAAAGATGAAAAGAAAAAGAAAAATTGAATAGTCCAATGGAGAAAGGAGATGATAATATGCTCAATGGTCGCTCATGGAGGTGCCACTCCGATCCTCACCTAGGACTCTCCTGCGCCTAGGTGGGCGTCTATGAACCTTGGTAGTATCATCTTCTGTGGGCCGCGTCCAGCAAAGTCGGGATCGGTAGCAGTAGCGTCAGTCGCCCTCTGGTGCTGCAGGTGATGTAGTCTCTGGAGCTCAGAATTAGGAAGGAGGACGAGGACATTGTAACTTGGTGAGTGCACCCCTAATCCTCTGCAGCATCGAACTCTATTTGGTCTGTGACTCAACCATCCATGTCCAGCGTGCTTCATCGGTAGCATCTGTAGGTAGTGGAGAGAGATCATACTCACCTTTGGAGGTCGAGAGAGTGAGTACTGGGTATGAATCGATTGATCGATCCGAACCCTGATTGATCAATTTGCTCCTCGATTGATCAATCTTATTTGGTTTCGCAAATCTTGGCCATAGCAAGGATCAATCAGTCCAGCAACCAATCGATCGGTCCAATCCTTGATTGATCGATCTATCAAAGTTGATTGATGAGTCTTTATTTTCATCAATTTCTACTATAGATTTGATGCGTTTTATTGAGTCTAGAGTTAGGTTGTGTCCTTCTGGCTCGCTTTGGTATCTTTACAGGTTTTTACTTCATTGGAGCTAAAATAGACAAAATAAAGCAACTTTGGACGTTTTTACACTTCATGGGATTTTGGAGACACTATGGGATCGATCGATCCTGCATAGGATCGACCAAGCATGAAGTGGATCGACCGATCCTAAAGAATATCTCAGTCAAAGGAATCCATGAGGTGGCACGAATCGAAGGAAAAAGATCGATCGATCCAACCGGATCGATTGATCCTGATCGCGAATATTCTCCAGATCGCACGTTTACTCTGATTTTTGACCTAGAGGACTTCCTATATAAAGAGATCATTACCTGAGCGGTCAAGAAGCCCTAGACACGATTTTTCTTAGTTTCTTTGTATTTTCATTTCATTTTCAGATCTGTAAACTTTTACTTTGAATTTTCTCAGATCTATAGTATTTTCCATTGCTTTTTTAGATCGGGAAAATGTCAAAAAACCTTGAACTTTCAAAATGAGGACGTTTAAAACCTGAACTTTCAAAATGCCATTTAAATGCTCAAGTTTTTTGTTGACTCATAATTATATAGTAAACTTTTGTTGACTAGGTCATTTGAGACACGACGTTAAATGGACATCTACAATGTTAAAGATTCCGTTAACAACTTCTGTTTGATCAAACAATGTCGTTTCAAGTTTGATTAAAAATCATCAACCTTCAAATTGTGGACATTTAAATCCTCAAAAGTTTTAGAAAAGTCGTTTAAATACCTAAGTTTTTGTTGACTTCATAATTAAATACCTAACTTATGTTGACTATGCCATTTCATGCATGACTTTAAATCAAGTGATGGAGCATGTTTACGGGGTACAATTGTGGGGTACAACCAATGTTCCGACAATTATTTATTAAACCGTCTTCTCTTTCTACTTCTGGTCACTTCATCGCGATCCAACCATAATCAAGGAGTAAAAATTTTCCCAAATTAAAATCCGCTTTTGGAGAAACATAATGCAACAAAGTCTTTGCCATCTGAAATCTCTGGAAATGTCCCATAGAATTCTCTAAACCCCCTCAAGAGATTGAATTTCTAAAGCGTTGGTGATAACTTATTAATTAAATTTTAATTTTTTGATAATTAATTAAGTTTTATTTAATATTCATTGGAACTCAGATAACATTAAACCCCTCGAAAGATTGAATTCTCTAAAACTTCTCAAGAAACTGAATTTCTTAAGCTTTTTTTTTTAAAATGGTGAGTATATGAAAATGAATCGGTTATTTAAGTTCAAATGAATATTAAATAAAAATTAATTCGTTATCAAAAAATTAAATTTTAATTAATTAGTTATCACCAACGCTTAAGAAATTCAATCTCTTGAGAGGTTTTAGAGAATTCCATAAAAAATTTCCAGAGATTCCAGGTGGCAACGTCTTTGTTGAATTATGTTTCGTCAAAGGTGGATTTTAATTTGAGAAGATTTTTTACTCTTTTGATTATAGTTAGATCTCGATGAAGCGACCAGAAGTAGAAAGAGAAGACAAATGATAAATAGTTGTCGGAACATTGGTCGTTTTAATTAAATGGAAGCTGGTAACATGCAATTGTATCCCGTAAACGTGCTCCGTCACTTGATTTAATATCATGCATCAAAGGGCATAGTCAACATAAGTTAGGTATTTAATTATGAAGTCAACAAAAAGTTAGACATTTAAACGATATTTCTAAAAAGTTTAGGATTTAAACGTCCACAATTTGAAAGTTGATGATTTTTAATCAAACTTGAAACGATGTCGTTTTGATCAAACATAAGTTGTTAATGGAATCTTTAACACCGTAGATGTCAATTTAACGTCGTGTCTCAAATGACCTAGTTAACAAAAGTTTGCTATTTAATTACAAGTTAACAAAAAATTTGAGCAGTTAAATGGCATTTTGAAAGTTCAAGTTTTAACTGTCCTCATTTTGAAAGTTCAGGTTTTTTTTGACATTTTTCCCTTTTTAGATCTACATTATGTCTTCATCTCTTTCTTTGTATTGCATATCATACAACACAATGATCTGTCGACCCATTTGCCATGGTTGAGTAGATCTATATGTTGGGAGAATGGATCTATTCAAAGGGATTAATGTTTATTTAGGTTATTGTTATAGATTAAGGTTATGATTAATAGATCTCTATTTCTATGAAACTAATGCTTTTATTAGGTTGACGAATCTATCAAATAATTTATAGGGTTTTATAATACGGCTAACGTATGTTTATTCTTCCCTGAATCTGTAGTTTATAGGCTTGAGATTTTCAATCGACGAGAGTCGAGGTTGGATCTGCAAGTGAACAATATCAAAACCCGCTAATAAATCATGGAATAGGATCCTAGCGGATTTATGACCAAGATAATATTCTCATTTGAGAGGTGGTTTATTTTATAATAGTGTTTTGAGTTCTAGATCTAGGTCATTAAACTGTTAATCCGGTTAGATATCCTATTTATTTATTTAATTCCCTGCAATTTCCCGGATCTCAACATTTGTTTTAAATTGATTTTATTTTATTTTATTATTTTTGGACTTATTCGGATTTTTGGTGACAAAACATTTTCAAATATTTTTCATCCTAACTTGGTTTAGATCTACAGATCTAAAGTGTACTTTACTCCTTGTGGATTCGATCCCACCATTTGTACTACCACGCACAACCGTGCACTTGCAGAAACTATTGGTTTGGGTAAAACATGATACCACTTCAGTGATCGATTGATCCCAATTGCATCCGCAAATTTGTGGCTCCACTGGATCGATCAATCCACCCACGGACGGATCGATGGACACATGATCGATCTTTTTTCTCGTAAACTAAAAACAATGGTATCTAATAAAAAAGATAAATATAAAAACAAAAGGTATCTACACTTACCGGTGGGTTGCCTCCCACCAAGCGCTTGTTTTAAGTCTTTAGCTTGACTTGGATGCCATTTAGGCTTGAGATGGATCACCGAGAGGAATGGAGTCTCCTTCGGGGAGTTCTGCCTCTGCGAGGTACAGTTTGAGGCATTGACCATTGTCCACAAATTCACCTCTTGTGGTGTCTAGCAATACTACAGCACCATACGGTCTTACTTCTTTGATGGTGAAAGCACAGACCATCACAATCTTAGCTTTCCTGGAAAAAGTTTCAGACGAGAGTTGAAAAGGAGAACCTGATCATTGGCAGCAAAGTTCCTATGAATGATCTTCTTATCATGATAGGCCTTATTCCTCTCTTTGTAGATCCTGGAGTTCTCATATGCTATGTGACGGATCTCATCTAGCTCATTTAATTGTATCAACCTTCTCTCATAAGCCGGTTTAATGTCAAAATTCAGCATCTTCATAGCCCAAGCAGCCTTGTATTCTAGTTTTACCAGAAGGTGACATGATTTACCATAGACAAGGTGGAAAAGATTTGTCTCTAGTGGTGTCTTGTATGCAGTCATGTATGCCCATAGAGCATCATCAAGCTTGACTAACCAATTCTTCCGTGTTGTGTTCACAGTTTTATGCAAGATGCTCTTGATCTCCCTGTTGGAAATCTCTACTTGCCCACATGTCTGAGGGTGGTAAGGGGTGGCGACCTTGTGCTTGACCCCATGCTTCCTTAGCAGACTTTCAAAGCATTTGTTGATGAAATGAGAACACCATCACTAATCACAACTCTACACACTCCAAACCTTGGGAAGATAACAGTCTTGAACATCTTCAAGACAATCTTGGCATCATTAGTTGCTGAAAGATCAATGATTCCATTATGCACATCAATCAAAGCTCTTGCAGTGCATAAGAAAAGTCTTCCCAGAATGAGAGGATCTTTAGTTTCTTCATCTAGTTTCAGAACCACAAAATCTGCAGGGATAATAAGTACATTGCCTATTTTCACATGTAAGTCCTCAAGAACACCAACTGGTAACTTCAAAGAACGGTCAGTAAACACCAGAGAGATTTTGGAGGACTTGAATTAAGTGAAACCAAGTCTTCTAGCCACATACAAAGGCATCAAGTTGATACTAGAACCCAAGTCACACAGAGAGCAAGCAAAATTCATATCTCCAATCTTCATTGATAAAACAAAATGCCCAGGATCTCCAAGTTTCTTGAGTATCTTGTTCTGAAGGACAGCACTGCAGTCTTTTGTAACCTTCACATAGTCATCTCCAGCTGAGACCTTGCTTGTTACTAAACTTTTCATATATTTCTTCATTGCAGGCATCATCTGAATAACATAAACAAAATGTATTCTCACCATAAGATCATTCGGTATCTCTTTGCATTTATCCTCTTCTAAGTCCTTGCGTGACTTCTTAGGGCGGGTGGGATATGGAACTTTTGGAGCATAGACCCATGCAGGCGGTAGTGTGTCTAGCTTCTCCGGTTGAACTTCAGTTTCCTGTTCCTTTCTCTCTTCCAGATCAGTGACTACCTCTGCATTCTTTTCACTCCATGCTATAGGTTCTAACACTTTTCCACTCCTTAGTGCAATGGCTTGAAC
Organism: Cardamine flexuosa; assembly: GCA_963555745.1. Classification (NCBI taxonomy): domain Eukaryota; kingdom Viridiplantae; phylum Streptophyta; class Magnoliopsida; order Brassicales; family Brassicaceae; genus Cardamine; species Cardamine flexuosa. Next base: position 3,768,200 of record OY743218.1, read on the forward strand.
ATACACCCTCTTAGGATTTTGTTCCCCCTTTGCTGGAAGGACTTTTGCTGCCTTTTCATTGCATCATCAGTTTGAGCAATTTGAGTATCTATCAGCTTCATGTGTGTGGAGACAGCCTCATACTTTTTGTTGAGATCATTATACATGTAATCCACCTTCAGATTGATCTCATTTGATGAATTCTATTGTTGTACTAGGAGCTGCTGCATAAGAACCTGGAGTTCATCTTGAGAATTATTTAAAGAGCTTGCAAGAGCTTGGAATGAGGTTGGGCCAGCTGGCTGAAAGTTGTTGAATGGCTCTCTTTGCTGAAAATTTCCCTAAAATCCGTTATGGCCCTGATTTTGCACAAATTGTTTTCCCTGAAAATTCTGAGGAAAAATAATCTGGAAACCCGGACTTTGCACGCCTGCATATTTGGCACAAACTGCTTTCCTTGAAAATTCTGACCAAAAGCGGCTCCTTGCTCAAGGTAGACTTGATCATGCAGATTTTCAACATTAGTACTTCTGTAGGAGAGGTTTGGATGGTTCATGTAGTTCTGATTAAATCCCCTATTCTACACAAAACCTTGTCCATTCACATAATTCACCTCTTGGAACTCATCAGTTCCATCTTCACCAATCTCTTGACAATATACAACATCTGATCCATCTTCAACTAGCTGAACACTCTTATGATTTGCCTTCTAACAGAAGACTCACTTTAGCACTCAAATCATCAATTTTCTGAGAGTCTACACTGCTGACTCCTCTAGACCGATCATACTCAGGGCAGCGATTGCTGGAACTTGCAGCCAAGTTCTCTATCAGTTTGTTAGCTCCACTTATGCTTCTTGTCATAAAATCTCCACTACTTGCAGCATTGAGTGCATTCATGTGATCCCAGTCAACACCATCCTAGAAGATGTTAAGAATCTGCTCATCAGAGTAAGAATGGTGAGGACATTCTCTGCCGTACTCCTTGAACCTCTCCCAAGCCTCACCGAAAGATTCCCCTAAATTTTGCTTAAAAGTAGTGATCCCACTCCTCAATGAAGCTGTCTTGGCTTAGGTGTAAAAGTGATCAAAAGGTATCTCTGGTTTCTGCCCAACCTACCCATGAATTTGCAGGTAGGGATCAAAGCCATATGTGTGCCTTATCTGCCAAAGAGAAATGAAAGAGCTTGCACTTGATGTAATCAGCAAGAACTCCATTTGAATTAGTAGTACTGCAAATCTCCTCATAGTTCTCTATGTGATCCATAGGATTCTCAGCTGGTAAGCCATGGAACAGGTGCTGGATTCACCAATGTAATTAGCTGAAGTTTGATCTCATAGTCTTGCCTCGCAATCTCTGGTGGACATAGAGCACATCTGTTCTGGTAAAAAGTATGGGGAGTGTCAGTTTCCCCAATACCACGTTGCTGCTAAAGCTCTTGTTGTTGTTGTTGCTGCAGCTGCAACTTATCCAACTGTTGCTTCATGTTCAAAATCTGAGTTTGAGCATCAGCGATTGCTTGATTGTTGATATTATCTCCCATGATGGCTTGTTTCGACTTCTTTTTCTTAGTTTTGTTGTACGTACGTTCTGTCTTTGCTAGCTCTTGATTAGTGAGTTGTAGGAGATTGTGAAAACCTTGACTTCTCCTCTTCATACACCTGCAACACATAAGCAAGGAAAGAAAACTTAATTAGTAATCTTAGACTAAACTTCAATCCTAGAACTGAAGGTACTGCAATTGGACCTAGGCAATGGCGCCAAAAACTTGATACACATAGTTTTAACTCAAATAAAAGACTGCAAGTACACAGACAATCACAATAGTATAAATGGGATCGAATTCACAAAGACCAAGTGTAACACTATGATTCTTTGACAATAAAACTAAGGTAAGACAATAATATGGTTGTTATTGTGATATGAACGAAAATAAAAATAAAATATGGTGTAAACTATGAATTAAAAGGCGCTGGGTCAAGGGATATTCACGAGAATTCAGAGATCATGAACCAGATAATTATTTAGGGCTAAATAAGAACCATTTAGAACTCAAACATAAAGATTTAACTAATCCACTGTCGTTGTATCAATTACTTTATCTAGCAGCCTAAGTATCTAAACTGTTGCTTGAACTTAGAATTGTAAACAAGCATTAATGAACAAGTTTAATATGTTCACGGATTACCTTAACATCAGCTTTCGTTGGCTAAGGACAATCCGCTCATCTATGTTCTTTCAGGCATTTAAACAAAGAATTTTGATGCGTTGAACAACCTAAGATCAGAAACTATGTGATCAATTTAATTCCAACAATAAGATCAACAGTAGATGAAGAACCCTAAATAATTTTCTATCTATATCTGATTCAATGATTCATAAATCCCTTTGCAAACTCTAAACCTAACTATGAAACTACTCACCATAGAAATAGAGAAACAACAAGGAGATGAAGAAAAACTCATAATCATATAATGAAAAATCCGAAAGGGCTCATAAAATCTTCTCAAAAGATGTAGAGTCAGAGATTCCTCTCCTAAAAGCTTACAAGATCTAAAGCTAGCCGTCTCAGTAGAAAAATAAAATTTAGCCTAAACAATGGCAGGAAAAAAATAATAAGTCTAAACACGTTCTGGGTCAAAACTAAACCGAAATAAGAACATAAACTGAAAATTCCATTTTTGCGTTTTGGAAAAAACAGGGCTGGATCGATCGATCCAGGTGTGGATCAATCGATCTGAAGTGGAACGATTGATCTGATTGTGGATCGATCGATCTGAAATCGATTCGCAATTCCCTTAGAGGCTTGGATTGATTAATCTGGAGTGCAACGATCGATCAAACGATCCCGTTGTGGATTGATCGATCTGGAGTGCAACGAGCAATCCGGCTCTGCTTGGTCGATCTGATGAAGACTCAGCATTCTCCATGAATTGGATCGATCGATCCTGGTAGGGACCGATCGATCTGAGCTTCAAAACACTCCATTTCGAGCTGTAATGCTCCCATCTTTGCTCCATACGCATAGATTTATATCCAAACGTGTTTTAACCTGATAAGACTCTAAAAACATAAAAAAGACTCCAAAAACCTCTTTAAACAGAACTTAGAAAACACGAAATATGCAATCCATCATAGCTTGTACACATGTTTCTCTCGATACTCTTGTGAGCTGGGTTAAAGCTCACCGAGATGTACCATTGCCGGTTTGGCGTGAGAACTCATTACTTTGCCGTGTCGTCCCTTATTTACTTTCTGCACGCAAACAAGCAAACCAAGTCATTAGTCAAGCAAATCTGAAACATTGTTGAAGGCTTGAGATTTTGGGTATTGATTATGTACTAAAGGTTGATGGTGAGTCATCAGAGTCAAAGGATACAGAAGAAACAGTGAAGTCATACTCTAAGAGGCTTGAAAAAGACAGGCGTGTGAGAAATTTGTTGAGCATGAGCATAACTGATTTGGTTCTAAGGAAAGTCATGAAGCACAAGACTGCTCAAGGCATGTGGGATGCTCTTGAATCACAGTACCAAGATAAATCTTTGCCTAACAGATTCTATCTAAAGCAGAGATCTTACAGTTTCTAGATGGAAGATGGTAAGAGATTAGACAAAAATTCTGGACGTCTCAGATCTTGCTAGCCTCGAGGTAGAGCTGAATGACGAAGATCAAGCTGTGATTCTTCTAAACAGTCTACCCTCTCACTTTGCTCAACTGGTTCATACGCTAAAGTATAGAGGAGGAACAGGAACAATAACTCTAAAGGAGATTATCACATCTTCATATTCTATGGAAGTAGAGTTGAAGCAAAAAGGTAACTACTTGACAACATCAAATAGTGAAGGTCTGTTTGTTCAAGCTCGAGGAAAAACATAAAAGAAGAATGTGTCTAAAAGAAAAGGTAATCAGAAGGGTAAGGAGAAACCTAAGGCTAAAAGAACTTGCTGGATATGTGGAAGTGAAGGACACTTCAAGAGAGATTGCCCTAAGAAGCCTATTGGTGAAGCAGGTGTCGGTGAAGTAGAGAGTTCAGAGCCTCTTATGTTGACAGCTTCAGAACAGTACATTAGGGAGAGTTGGATTTTGGATTCTGGATGCTCATATCATTTGACATTCATGAATGATCTTATGTTTGACGTGAAGGAAGTTATGAGAGGCGAGATCTTGATGGGTAATTACACATACTGTGAAATAACAGCCATTGGGAAAATCAAGATAGTTAACTACAACAAGACTGAAGTTGTGTTAACAAATGTCAGATACTCTGCCACGGCAAGAAGAAACCTAATCTCTTTGGGTCAACTAGAGCAGCTTGGATGTTGGTTTCAGTCTAGAAACTACATGATGCAAGTGTTCAAAGATGACAAAGAAGTTCTAGCTCGTGATTAATTAGACTCGTTGTATCTACTGGATGGTAAACCCGAACTAGAACAGGCAAATGCAGCAATCAAGTCAGGGGATAAGACAGTCTTATGGCACAATAGGTTGGGAGACATAAGTGCAAAGGGTTTACAGCTGTTAGTCAAGAAGGAGTTGATAAAAGCTGCAGAGATTTCAGAAATGAATCAGTGTGAACATTGCATTTTGGGTAAGTCTCATAAACTACCATTCAAGACTGGGAAACATACCTCTACTGGGCAACTAGAGTATGTGCATTCTGATTTGTGTGGTTTGCCTAATATTACTCCAAGCCTGTTCAAATGCCAATACTACATTTTATTTGTATATGACTACTCAAGAAAGGTTTGGGTCATATTTCTCAAAACTAAAGATGAAGCTTTCAGTAAATTTGTTGAATGGAAAGCTCTTGTGGAGAATCAAAGTGGGAAGAAGCTCAAGGAATTGAGGACAGGCTGGTCTAGAATACTGTAACAAGAATTTCGATGATCAGTGCAAGCTTCATGGTATAATGAGGTACAAGTCGTGTCCCTATACTCCACAGCAAAATGGAGTTGATGAGAGCCTAAACATGACTATTCTTGAGAAAGTAAGGAATTTACTAAGTGAGACAGGTTTGAGAGAATCGTTTTGGGCTGAAGCAACATTATTGTGGTTTATATAATCAACAGGACTTCGTTTACACCATTAAATTTTAAAATACCTAAGGAGGTTTGGTCTGGTAGAAAACCAGAATACTCTCATATGAGGAAATTTGGCTGCCTAGTATATTATCAAGTGGAACAAGGCAAGCTACAACCAAGAGCCACGAAAATAGTTTTCATGGGCTATCCTCAAAGTGTTAAAGGCTACATAATTTGGAATGTTGAAGAGATGTGGGTTTGGTTCTTTCGATGTGGGTTGTAGTCGCACCTTGTCTATACGTCTTAGACTGGATCGTGTATTATCTTCCTCTCAGGTTTCTATGGAGGTTTCGAAGTAATTGTACACTTGGCCGTATCCAAAAGTTAGTCTTTGGCAATTACTTGGGAGTTTCTTGTCGGGTTGTGAAACCTTAGTTTTTCATTTGGAGTGGTACCATTAATTTGCTATAGGAGGTCTCCGTTATCGTTGGTTTGTTTGGCACAATTTTCTCGGTAATTTGCTATCATAAGGCAGATGGACTTTTAAGAAGCCTTCGCGGCTGGTGGATTGACAGTGTAGGGTTTCTTCCTTGCTTGTTTGATATAGGTTTCCGTTTTCCCTTAATATTATTTTTCTAGACGAGTATTGGTCTTTGGATTCTTGGGTAACTTCTTATGTTGTTTTGGGTTTTTGCATCTGTTTAGTCTCATTGCGGATGTTGTAACTTTTTGTTATTTTATTTTTGTGGGTGTGATAATATTTGTATTTTTTGACACTTAACTATTCAACCTCTTAATTTTAACATTGGTGTTTATAAATTTATCTATTATCATTAATAATATTTAGATGATAAAAAAAAAAAGCATGTCCTCAAACTCCGTAAACGAGTAACACTACCACATCGTTTATAAGCTTCTCCTCTTACTATCAATACATTTACATAATTGGCCTTAAAGTATAATATGACGCTTTATGACCTCATGTCGCTATAGTTCCTCCTAAAAATCACCATACGATACACATCAAAAAAAAATTTCTCGATCATTACTTGATCAGTCAACTTTTATTATTACTAGAGAATTATCCGCGCTAGATGCGGGTTTGTGTTGTTAATAAGTACTTAATTTGTGTATAAATATAATTATTATTTATAATTATTTACTTGATGTTAGCTTCATGGTACAATCTGTTTCTGTTTATATTACTAAAACAATACCAAACAACCTAACATTAATATAATCCTAATCTTGATAGAATCGAGTATGTAAACATTAGGAATGAAAGTAAAGGCCAGTAATGTCTTAAAGCAAAGGAAATGCTTTTAAGCTTAGTAGATCTTGATTGTCATCATAAAACAAAGAAAGAATGGTTATACCTGTGGAGAAACGATTTATCTTTTATCCAAGTTTGTTAGATCAACGTATCAGTTGGGTCAAAGTTTATTGGGCCGGTTCAACTTAAGAAATCAGAAGAAAAAGGTTAATGGATCCGTGATCCATTAAGGTTTGAGGAGGTTATTTGAAGAAAAAGGAAAACCGTGAGCTAGGTTAATTAAGCTCAAGTCGGTTGATCGAGTAAGTATATATACACGATTAGGTTTCTCAAGTTCAATCATCACCAATATACAAGAAGCAAAAGATGAACAAGCATAGAGATTTCAAAAGAGAGAGTTCTAGGTCAAGCTTGTTCTAAGGAGCTTTGGTTAGTGAGTTTTTGGTTTCTTGCTCTTGGGTTTATCGTCTTCGTCGTCATCCTCCACAGGCATGAAGACCTTGAGTTCTTTGTCGATCTCTTCATAGTACCTGAAAAGAGAGATACAGAGTTAGGTCATTGAGACTTATAGAGAGAGAGCTTGTAAACATATTAAACTTGTTGATTTCTTATAGTGGAAGTTTGTGGGACAAGAGTTCCCACACGAGACGTACTCTCAAGTTTGAGAGGAACTCGTTAATTTGTTGGTGTCGTTAGTTTTAGTACTTGTGATTACTTAAACTATCTAAACGGATTAAGGTTAAAAACCTTCACAAGTGGTATCAGAGCACTCAGGTGAAGCAGAAGGCGATCAAGTATCAGGTTCTGCTATTGGATACTAAAGAAATCAAGCAAGGGGGAATCAAGGCTGCATGTAGTTTTTCATTCTTGAAACAGGACAAACATGGAGCAAAACATTGGCAAGTTCAGTGTGGCAAAGTTTGGCGGTAAAGGGGACTTTGGATTATGGAAGTACAAGATGATCTGTCAACTAGAGCTACTGGGTCTAGACTCTTATGTGCAGGAGAGCACATCAACCTCTACTTCAGGAAAAGTTGATTCCACGGATGATGAAAAGGAACAACCAGAAGTAAGGATTGAGAAAGATGAAGCTAAGGCAAAGGAAGACCGGGCTGCTAGGGACAAGATAGCAAGGAACCTGATTTGCATGAGCTTGGAGGATCCAATTCTTCGGAAAGTAATGAAAGGAAAAATGGCTCTAGAGGTATGGCAGGGGTTGGAAAAGGAGTATCAAACTAAATCCTTATCAAACAGGATTTATCTGAAGCAAAAGTTCTCCTGCTTCAAGTTTGAAGAAAACAAAAGCATAGATGAAAATCTAGACGTCTTTCTCAAACTGATCTTAGACTTGGGCAGTTTGAATATCCAAATCACAGATGCAGATCAAGCAGTTCAGATCTTATCTGCACTTCTAGAAGTGTACGATTCACTTAGGGACACTCTTAAGTATGGGGTTGGTAAAACCGTGAATTTAACTGTTGAGGACGTGACAAGTTCTGCTTATTCTAAGGAAATAAAATTACGGGAGAAGGGGTTGTTGGGGAAAACAAAACCAAACTCCGAAAGACTAATTGTGGGCAGAGGTAGAACAGAAAACAGAAACAGTGGTCAAGGAGGGAACAAGTATAATGGCAATGACAAGAGATCCATGTCAAGGCCAAAAGGACAACCTAAGGCTAGAGAGTGTTGCGTTTGCGGCAAGGAAGGTCACTTCAAAGCGGACTGTCCGGAGAGGAAGAACGCCAAGAGTGCTGCAAACATAGCTATAGAAGAAGAGCATCCTATGATACTAACAGCTAGTCTTCATGACACTAAGAATGAGTGGGTACTTGATTCTGGGTGTACGTTTCACATTACCCCAGACAAGGGAGTCCTATTTGACCTAGAAGAAATTGATGGGAGAAAAGTTCTTATGGGTAACGACACTCATAGTGAAGTGAAAGGCATAGGAAAGCTGAGGATTAAAAATCCGGATGGCACTATTGTAACACTTACATAAATGAGGTACATGCCTACCATGGGCAGAAACCTAATCTCATACGGCCAGCTTGAGAAGAATGGTTGCAACTATGTTGGTGAAGATTTCAAGGTAACATTCTACAAGCAAAGAAAGAAAGTGTTTTCAGGAGAGTATCAGGATGGACTATATTTCTTGGATGGTATAGTTCTGGCAGGAGAATCATCTGTTGCTCGAGCCAAAGTAAACAAAACAAACAAATGGCATTCAAGGCTAAGACACATGAGTCTAAAGAATCTAAACATTATGCTAAAAGAAGGTCACTTGGACCCCAAGGAAGTTCATACATTGGATTTCTGTGAGGAATGTGTCTTAGGGAAGTCTCACAAACAAAGTTTCCCAGAAGCTAAGCATACATCAACGTCTATTCTAGAATATATCCACAGTGATCTGTGGGGATCAGTCTCGAATGAACCAAGCTTGTCAGATTGTAAGTACTTCTTAACCTTTATTGATGACTATTCAAAAAAGGTTTGGATCAGGTTCTTAAGAAGTAAGGATGAAGTGTTTGAGAAGTTTTCGGAGTGGAAGACTCTGATGGAAAATCAAACAAACAAGAAGATCAAGTGCCTAAGAACAGACAACAGACTTGAATTCTGTAACAACCAGATGGACAAGCTATGCAAGGAATCCAGAATAAAGAGGCACAGGACCTGCACTTATACACCACAGTAGAATGGTGTATCAGAGAAGATGAATAGAACGATGTCTGATAAGATAAGATGTATGCTAACAGAATCTGGATTGGAAAAGAAGTTTTGGGCAGAAGCGGCAGCAACAGCGGTGTATCTAATCAACAGATCACCAAACGCATCCCTAAACTTCAAGACTCTGGAAGAACTTTGGTCTGGATTAAAGGTAGATTACAGTGGCCTTAAACGCTTTGGTTATGTCACATATGTACACACACAACAGGACAAGATGAGTCCAAGAGCTGTCAAAGGCATCTTCACGGGTTACCCTCTAGGAACTAAGGGATTCAGGGTATGGATACCAGAAGAAGGAAAGTGCGTAATCAGCAGGAATGTAGTCTTTAATGAAGAAACTCTGTACAAGGAAAAGACAGAAGTACAGAAAGAGAATACGTCTAAAAAGTCAAAGAAGATGACTTTTAGTACAGAGTTAATCCAGAAACCAAAGACCACAGCTAAAGGTCCCAATGAGCAAGGTGGAGCAGTTTCAGACAATGAGGAAGACACCGGTGAAGATGGAGCATCCTCAGAAGAATCAGAGAAAAGTGAAACTGAAGATGACCATGATTCAAATCATGAGGAAGAGAATCAGAAGGTTGAACATGACTCTCTAGATGGGTATTTGCTGGTCTGGGACAGAGAAAGAAGAAGTAATATTCAACCACCATCCAGATTCGAAGACTCTTACTCTGTAGCGTATGCTTTGGCTTGCGCAGTGGAGATTTACATTGATGAACCAAGAACCGTCAATGAGGCAATGAGAGATCGAAACTGGAAGAAGTGGGAACAGGCTATGATTGAGGAGATGCAGTCTCTGGAAAAGACTGAGAAATGGGATATTGTCTCAAAACCAGACAGGAAGAAAAAACAGTCGGATGTAAATAGATTTTTAAATTAAAGGAAGGCATTCCAGGAGTTGAGGAACCTAGATACAAGCAAGACTTGTAGATAAGGGATTTACAGAGGTGGAAGGAGTAGATTACAATGAGATTTTCTCTCCAGTGGTTAAGCATGTGTCTATAAGGATCATGTTGTTAGTTGTTGTGAACTACGATCTGGAGTTAGAATAACTTGATGTTAAGACTGCATTTCTAAACGGTACTCTGGATGAAGCCATCTACATGAATCAGCCTGAAGGGTTCATAGAGAAAGGAAGTGAAGACAAAGTGTGTCTACTTAAGAAGTCACTCTATGGATTAAAACAGTCTCCGAGACAATGGAATCAAAAGTTCGACAACTTTATGAAGTCACAAGGATTCCAAAGGTGTGTCAATGATCTGTGTGTCTACCACAAAGGATCAACTATCAATGACCAGGTATTCCTTTTACTCTACGTAGACGACATGCTAATAGCGGAAAAGGGTTTAGAAAAATTTAACATTCTGAAGAAGATTCTAAAAGAGGAGTTTGAGATGAAGGATTTAGGACCAGCTAATCGGATCCTAGAAATTGACATTGTTACGGACAGACAAAAGGGAACACTAAAGCTATCACATAACAGATACCTAAGACAGGTATTGAGGAATTTCAATATGGATGAATGTAAGCTGGTAGTATCACCAGTCAAAACTCAGTTGAAACTGAGAAGCTTAACACAGGAAGAGTTGACTAAAGAGGAACTACACATGAGCTCTATTCCGTATGCGAGTGCAGTTGGGAGCATCATGTATGCAATGATTGGTTCAAGGCCTGATCTTGCATATGCTATTTGTCTAGTTAGTCGGTTTATGGCTAAACCGGGAAGAGAACATTGGGCTGTGGTTAAGTGGATCCTAAGGTACATCAAAGGCGCAACAGACATTAGCCTAACATTCACCAAGTCAGATCATCTTGATATTTAAGGTTTTTGTGATTCAGATTATGCTACGGACCTTGACAGAAGAAGATCAGTTTCAGGATATGTGTTCAAGGTAGGAGGAAACACAGTGAGTTGGAGAGCCAGCCTTCAGCATGTGGTAGCCTTATCAACCACAGAAGCTGAATACATGGCACTCACAAAAGCGTCTAAGGAAGGGATTTGGTTACATAAAATGTGCAATGAATTGGGGATAATTTCGGAAAGTTTTAAAATGAATTGTGATTCACAAAGTGTCATTCACTTAGCAAGAAATCCGGTTCATCATGACAAGACAAAGCACATTGCAACTAAATACTATTTCATACGAGATCTAGTAGAAGACGGCTCAGTAAATCTAGTCAAGGTTCACACTACATCAAATCCGGTGGACATTATGACAAAGGGATTACTTGGTAATACGTTCAGCGATTTCCTTGAATCGTTGAAGATCACCACCTGATTTTTGTGGAGGTACAGCTTGATAACCCTGTTGGTTGGGTAATCTCGCATGGAAAGGAAAGGAGAGGCATTAGAAGATTCTTCAACATGCATCTCGGAAAAAAAAATCAACAAAAGCAAGGGACTTTAGGTGGTAAAATCTGAAGTAAAAACAAGGAGGCCATTACCTTTTATCAGACGTCAAGGAATCTAATCCTCGCGTTCCTTGTCGTCTGAACAGTAACATTTTTCGAACAGGAAAATTAGTTCGATGGATACCGGAAAGTAAACAGAATCAGAATCAGGGTTAAACCAAGGATTCGAGTAACGATTCGACTTACTGAGGTTAAGGGTTTTGGCAGCACGGGAGTACATGAACTCTTTGACGGATTTTCCGGAGAATCTTCCTCGGGGAAGATCAGGGGTAAGCGTTGGTGGGTAACGAGAGGAAGCCGTGTTGGAAGTGCTGCTAGAGGAAGCCATTTGAGGAGTGCGTCGAAAAGTTTCTAAGTTTTCTTTGGTTTGAGAGGGAGACAAAACGAAAAGGGGTTTGCTTGAGAAGAAGACAAAAGGTGGAGAAACGGTTTGTCTTTTATCCAAACTTGTTGGATCGACGCATCAGTTGGGCCAAAGTTTATTGGGCCAGTTCAACTTAAGAAATCAGAAGAAGAAGGTTAATGGATTTGTGATCCATTAAGGTTTGAGGAGGTTACTGGAAGAAAAAGGAAAACCGTGAGCTAGGTTAATTAAGCTCAAGTCGGTTGATCGAGTAAGTATAAATACACGATTAGGTTTCTCAAATTCAATCATCACCAATATACAAGAAGCAAAAGAGGAACAAGCATAGAGTTTTTCAAAAGAGAGAGTTCTAGGTCAACCTTGTTCTAAGGAGCTTCGGTTAGTGAGTTTTGGGTTTCTTGCTCTTGGGTTCATCGTCTTCGATGTCATCCTCCACAGGCATGAAGACCTTGAGTTCTTTGTCGATCTCTTCACAGTACCTGAAAAGAGAGATAGAGAGTTAGGTCATTGAGACTTATAGAGAGAGAGCTTATAAACATATTAAACTTGTTGATTTCTTATAGTGGAAGTTGTGGGACAAGAGTTCCCACACGAGGCGTACTCTCAAGTTTGAGAGGAACTCGTTAATTCGTTGGTGTCGTTAGTTTTAGTATTTGTGATTACTTAAACTATCTAAACGGATTAAGGTTAAAAACCTTCACAATACCAGAAAGGCATTCACGCTCGTTCTGTCAAGTTTTCTTCAAAAGAATTCTTCAAGATCATGTTGCAGCTCATTTGAACCACTAAGATCTTCATAATCAAATTCCACATCTACACCTCTATCTGATCAATTTATTTTTGATATTTGAGATCTGAATAAAATATTATGTAGGATATTAGAATGTATCATTCGCTTAGACATCAGTATACGTCATAGTATCATCATTTCTACAGAATATGAGAATTATAACTTACAGTTTTCTGTCTTCGCAAGATCCTGACCAATTTGTAGGTTGGATTTTCTTCATATTTCTTTTGTGTATACATGAAAATGGAGATTGAATATTATTAGAATTTGTAGGTTAGATTTTATCAGTCATACCTTGTTTGACAATATCTCCTCTTAGACCCTTTATAGAACTATATATCTGGCATACGACAAAAGAGAAAATAATTGTTACAATTTGTTTAAAAAAAAACACAGTGAGATAGAACATTGTATCAGATCTTCATTCTCCTTGCCATAACCTTAAGTAACATATGCTTTGGAATTAGAACACAGTAGAAGAAGAGAATATTTATCTAGCAAGAAGGGCATCGTTAATGGACAGAAAATCTTCAGCATATTTTTTATTTGATTACGCTTATTCCCGTTGAGGTGATGGTTTGGAGGCTGTGATGGAGCTTTTGGGGATGTTATGAAGCAAGAGTTGGAGAATATGAGCAACCTTCAAAGCGGTACCATAGGATGGTAGAGCTTGAGCTATAACATTACTCTACATCTTGGCTAGGGTTTTAAGTTACAATCGAGTCAGATCTCAATTTCACCAGAGATTGGAGGAAAGAGGAAAAGGATTAAAGATGACATTTCGAGGAAAATATCTTCGTAGAAATATGAGAGTGTTTGACTTAATTATAAGCGATTAAACATAGAGGTAGAAGGATCAATTTCGTAACGATTATTTTAGAGAAGAAGTATGGTTTTTTAGCAAATTAACGGAGAAACAAATCGATAGATATGCTGATGTGGCTTCCTTTAAAGCTTTGGTATTTTGCTGAATAGAGTTTTTTTAAAACTTATGTGTCAGCTTGAGAAAGAAGTTTTAGAAAAGCTTAGGTGGACATATGAAGAGGCCTTAAAACTCTCTTTTTATATATTTTATTAGGGATTCACCGCCCTAACGCGCGGTTTATTTTTAAAAATTTAATATAAAGTTTTTTGTTTTAAAATAGATTTTTAGTGTTTATATTAAAATGTTTTATTTTTATTGTGTTATCATAATAGCTTTTTAGTGTTTAAGAATTAAAATAAATTTTGCCTATGTGTCGTCATCTTATCAAAGCTTAATATATATATTTTACAAAATGTATTTTGTATTTTAATTTTTTACAACATATGTGACTGCATATATTAAAAACCTTACTCAAATGTTAATTATGTATTCAGAAATTTATTATTCTAAATTTCCACTAATATTAAATAAGAAATTTTATAACAAAATATTTCTGACTGTACTTCAAATTTTTCTACTATTAATAAAAAAGCATTCTATGTTTAGTTACTTTATTAGAAATTAGTGTAAGTTATATCGTATAACACTAAATGCATACATTATTCATTGTTGTTGTTAAAAAGTTAGTATGAGCTTTCCCTGTAGTTGTTACTTTTGTATGTTGGAGTGGAAACATTTGCTCGTCTCCAAGCTGCTCTACTAATGCTTTAACGTGAAGACATGACAGCTTTAGAGAGTAGATTTAAAAGTTGATGTACATACAAATGGAACTTTTGGTATATAGTAAGTATAAGTTAGACAATTTCCATCTATAGTTCAAAAGTTACTATATAGTGTTGGGCAAAGACAGAATTTAAAAAATAAAAGAAACACTTATAACTCGACTACAAATAGATACAAAAAATAGATTAAAAAAAAAGTGTCTAATTATGCTTAATATTGACATGTAACAAAAAAAATAAAAGACAATATCTGCATGTCAATATTAAGCATAATTAGACACTTATAACTCGACTATAAATAGATAAAAAAAAAAGAACATTATACATTAATACTGTTAGACTCGTCACAGAAGACATGGTAAACAGATTATTGTTCTTTATTTAAACGTCCATGATGGCTCTCGAAAAGCTCTCATACAAACATGGAAGAAACTGAAACTTATTCGACCAAGGAACTAAAAAACTGTTTTGAGTGATATCTAACCATTTCTCTGTTATAGACTCTGTAACATAGTAAGTGTCACCTAAATGCAATAGAAATGTTATATTGCTAGCTTCATACACCTCATATATGTAGAAAAAGGAATATGAGTACAAAGACAATATATTACAGGCTACAGCGGCACATAAACTCATTGCAGAGCATAAAGTATAAGAATAAACGTACATGAAAATCAATGGGACTCATCAAATAACCCAAACAATCAGGAAAAAGCTACTTTTAAATCTTTAAATAAACAAAAAGTTTTGACAAACAAACCACTGGAACCACAGATCAGATACCCACTTTTCCCGTCGTAGCTTGTCCTCGGTCATTTTATCTCCAACGACACACATATTTGTGCCTTGGAACTTGACTAATAATTTTCCTGAGAGGATCTCCAATGCTCCCTTATGTATAGATCCGCAAGCACTATGGAAGACATCGTGGTTTGAACCCTGTCAGTGAAGATCAAACCCTTATTTAGTTTGAACAAAATTTCTGCTCAAACCAATAACAACAAATGTAAGAAATCAAAAGTATACATCAAAGAAACACATGCAAATTTTCAGGAAAAAAAAAGAAACACATGAAAGACAATTTAGGTTGTAATCTGGAGAAAGCTAATAACACAAAAAGAAGTAAAAACATTAATGGAATGACAATCGATGTATCATAAATAGAAATAGAGATAATCGATTAACCTTTGTCATCTGATGCAACCCATGAGCAGATCGATCAACGGTTTTCTCAGTCTTTTTGTAGAATACGTGTCAGGGTAGGTAGGCTAATGCAGACTTGTACATGAATGAAGCCAATGAAAAGTTTATGGAATGCACACAAAAGCAGAGACTCTTCTGTTCTACATATTTATATTCACTGCAAAACTATTAAAAGGCATGATTGTTAAAAGGTGAAGAATATTAGAAAAGTTTATGCAAGAGAATCTAAAAAACCTGATGTGGAGATGCTTTAAGGAGCCGAAAACAAATGACTAACCCCACAAAATTTCATATAGAACAAAGCTGAGACGTTCAATAAAGTGGAATAGTGGATGACTGAGCCAATTTGGCCGCAAGATTATTAGGAATCAGAACATTACTTGACAATTAATGTTAAATCATAAATAAATCAACACTATAATAAGACAGATGTCTCTTCTGGTGTTGACACATAATCTTTTATTTTGATTTTGAGACTGACATGTCAATTAATGAAAAAAGTTTAAGAACCAATAAGAACATTTAATTTTTACGCATGGTTTGTTGCCTCTCCTGGTGTTGACACATTATCTTTTACTTTGATTCTGAGAGTGACATATCATTTAATGAAAAAAATTTAAGAACCAATAAGAACATTTAATTTTTACAAATGGTTTGATGTCTCTCCTGATGTTGACACATCATCTTTTACTTTGATTCTGAGAGTGACATGTCAATTAATGAAAAAAAATTAAGAACCAATAAGAACATTTAATTTTTACACATGGTTTGCTGATTCATCATTTATCATAAATAAATTAATAAAATATTCTAAAATATTCATATTGTTTTATACACATCATATAATATTTATTTTTACCATAAATAAATTAATAAAAAAGGTTTCTAAACAAATCAAATTATTTTAGTTATACACACCATATAATATTTATTTTTAACATGAATTAAATTACATGTGTTGATTAGCTATTTTTTTAACCGACATATCGAGTCTCATGTCGTTGATTAATATTGGCTTTATGCTTTCTTAAGCTATTTTTTTTTGTTGGATTAAGAGTCATGAATTTGGATTTCCTTGTATATGAGTTTTTTTAAAGAAGGTTGTTGAATTCTTTGGTACTTTTGTAAGGTTCATTTGGCTGCAAATTGTAAGTTTTAATGATTTTCTTTACTCTCAGACCTTGTCTATGGATAATAAATATGTATCTGAATGCACAAACTATATGAAATATTAGACCTAAAAAATATATAATAATAATAATAATAATAATAATAATAATAATAATAATAAAAATTTAGAAAATTAAAATTTCGTTGTAATATCTTAAATTTAAGTATTATAAAAATGGCTAATGGAATAAAACTATTCCCCAAAACTAAACTTCCTAGACAAAAACATACTAAAAAGCTTAATATAAACTAACCATTGCCATTATTATTCATACTTAAATGTGCATATATAATCAAATAAAAAATATTACCAATTCAAATGTCTTAAATTTAATTATTCCTATATTTATCCTATTTAAAAATTAATCTCAACAAATACAAAGTTAGTATAGTAAAATTAACATTTTCAAAATCGAATATACTAATAGACTAATGCTAATAAAACAAAAAAAAAAATACAAACACACTATTACAAAAGGCACATAAAATTTGAACTAATACAAAACATCAATTTATATGAGGCTTCTAAACTTTTAAAAATATTTAAACAAAACTATACTAAATGAAGGTAATACAAACTAACCATCGATACTATGAAAATATTTATATTTATAAAAAATATTCCGCTGCGTAGCGCGGGTATTAATCTAGTCTCTATAGATCCATAAGTTACAGAATTCGAAGAGTTTGAGGCGATATGTGATAAAGGAGGATTATTCAAAACCTTTTTTCTTTATTAGTAAGAGTTTATTAGTAGGTTTTTAATACCTCTGTATTATTACTGGGTTTGGGTTTTTTAGTATTGGGTTTTGATAGTAATGGGCTGAATCTTTTTTAAATCAGGGATACATGCCATGTGACAGTCTTAAACTTCTTCTTAAACTTGTGTTTTTTTGCTGATGTAGATACCTCAAGAGACTCCAAACACCTACTTTATATATAAGAATATATATAAGAGATTATAAGAGAATTACGTACAAATACGCAGGTTTTATTTAGTTTATTCTTTTTTTTTTGGCAACATTTATTTTATTCTTTTAACAATTTATTTTAGATATTTATTTTTACTAATATTTTTCTTACTTTTCAAAAAAAATATTATCTACATTTTTCTTTTATGATATGCGTAATCTCTTTCATACATTATTTCAAAAATATTTATTTATTCTTAAATTTTTATTTTCATCAATTTACCATTTTAAAGTTTTATTTATATATATATATATATCATTGAATTCATCTCCTTTTCTATCTTTTAGTTATTATTTGTTTGTATTCATTTTTGTTTTCTTTTTTATATATAATTTGGTATCTTTCCGATGGTGTATTGAATATTTTTCATGGCTTATAATTTTGTAGGTTGGAGCTAACTTCTTAACTTATTCAGTTTCAAAATTTTTTATTTTCTTAATTTGCATTGAAGTTTATTTATCTTTATTTGTCTGAAAATAACAATTAAATCACTGAGAAAATAAAATAAAATGATACATTAAAAAAATTATATTATATATTTATGATTTTAATTGTTATAATGGTTTTATATAATTAATAGTTGGACACACATTAATATTTATTGCTGTTAATTTTTGTATTAAAAATGAGATTAATTTCTTATATAAAAAAAGAGCTAATGTTATAAGAGATAATGTTAAAAGAGTTTGTTTAACATTTGCTTGTTTACAGAAAATACTGTATTTCTTTGGATCAAGACAACTAAAGCTCTCATTTGTGTGTGGGTAGTTTGATGTCATCACTCGAGTGCTCTTGCAACGTTTAAGATGTGCTGGTGCTTCCTTTCAACTCTGCCGTTTTGCTGCGGCGTCCCTACACATGATGTTTCATGTATAATTTCTTTCTTTAGAAAATACTATGTTAAACAAATGAATTCAGAACCGTTGTCGCTTCTTATTGTTTGAACTTGAGTATGAAACTGACGTTCTGTGAGTGCCAAAAATTGTTTCAGTTGTTCTGGTGCTTCTGTTTTGGTTTTAAGTAGATATAACCACATCCCACGTGAAAAATCATCCACAATTGTTAAGAGAAACCGAGCTCCAGAATGAGTAGATATGCGATATGGACTCCATAAATCTACATGTATTAACTCAAAAATCTTTGAAGCTTTATTCATACTCAATGGAAAAGAATCTCGTGTCTGTTTTGCACGAAGACAAACATCACACGTTTTATTGAAAAAAGACGAAACATAAACTGAACTTGTAATACACGGTAGCATCCCCATAACTTTCGCAGACTGATGTCCCATCCGATTGTGCTATAGATCGATTGTCTTGTCTTCACATATAGCAACTCCGGCTAACACCTCGTTGTTGCGAAAATGGAATGTACCCGCTCCAGTCACCATCCTCGAACTGCGGTACTAAACCACAAGAAAGTTATCAGCTAGCTGAACTATGCATCTATTTTCATCCATCAATTGGCCCACTGAGATCAAATCAGATTTCAAATCTTCAACATAATATACTGACTTCATTACTAAATCTGGACCTAGTCGAATGAAGCCTTCTTTGAAAGAACCCTTTTCTCTCCCATCAGCCATAATAATTAGGACTGGTGGCATATCACGAACTTGAGACAATGCCTCAGATCTACCAGTCAAATGGTGGTGTGATGCACATGTATCCATTACCCAAGAAGGAAAGGAAATCATACCCGATGCATGTTCTGAAGTTTGGTTATTGCCGGCATTGAGTATGGTCTTGATAGTGCGCCATTGCTGTTCCATTAAACCACTAACTCCATCACGATCTTCATCTGTTATGACATGGTTCACTTGTTCTTTGGTCAGATTTTCAATGTTGGGAACGTGAATTTGATTCACATAGGCTGGCTAGGCCCGTCCACATGCTCCAGTTGAAGGAAGTCCTCCTCTTCCATGACCAGGTAAGGTATGTGACTTAGGCCTATGTCCCCACCATTCGGGATAGCCTATGACAGCATAACACCTATCAGCAATATGGCCATGACGATTACACAAAGTACAATGGCTCTGTGTTTTGTCTTTGTCTTCTATGCGATACTTAGGCTTGGACTGGACAGCAAAAGCCGAGACATGTGCTTGTTCTTCAATGATTGTCGCATATCTTCCTCTTGTCTAACTACATTGTAGACTTCTTCAAGTGTGCCTATTGGAATTCTTGACACCAATGACGATCTCACAGACCAAAACTGTTCATCGAGACCGGACAAAAAATGGTGTACTTTGTCCTCCTCACGATCCTTCTCTTGTGCAGTCCTAAGGTTGCACTCACATTTACCACAGTGACAGGTTCTCAAGGGTCTGTGTGTGGACAAATTATCCCAGATTCTATTCAATTTGCCAAAGTATGCCTCAATTGCCACACCTCTTTGCTTACAGCATGCAAGCTAAGATTTCAGCTGTTGAAGCCGTGAACCATTCATAACAGAGAAGTGTTTCTTCAAGTGTTCCCAAAGATCTTGAGCAACATCACGGTGTGAGATGCTAGATCGAATGGTTGGTTCAATAGTGATGCGGATCCATGACACAAGAAGAGCCTGAATTGTCTTCCAATCTTCCAAGTCAGGTGAGTCAGCCTCGGGTTTTGCAATTGACCCATCAAGAAATCCGAATTTCTTATGCGACGTTACTGTCGTTCGAATCCCACACTCCCACTCATCATAGTTTTTGTCTTTCAGAAGTGGGTGTGAGATCACTACTCCAGGATTGTCAGCAGATGTCAGATCGTAGGGAGAGATCGTCCTCCTTAGTTCAGTTAGATTCGCCGTAGTTGTCATGATCAGAAAAAAATTAGAGTTTTATCGATTTAAATTTCAAGCTCTGATACTATAAAGAGGAACAGAGAACAAGAGAATTGTACTGATTTAGATTGAGAATCGTGAGTTACATAGATAACCAGCTATCTAACTGTACTCTGTAATCAGAACTGGTTACCAGAATATCTACTCTAGTTACAAATCTAATATACACAAACAGAGATATGATTCGTGAAGAATAGCTGAAGTCTGGCTTGGCCCGTATCAAACATCAACCGGCCCAATATATTCATGTTTGTTTTCTTTTTCATATGTATATATTACGGATGAATCACAAGCCAACATACGATCATTCAACTTTGAATTTTCTTTTTTTTAGCAACTACTCTAGCCGTATGGCGACCTCAAGGGTGATTCTTATAAAGTCTCAAGATCTGAACCAGTGAAGAAGGAAACAATCTCCGATCCTCCCTCATCCATCCTAGAGGCTCGGATCCTTTTTGTTTTCTCTTCTATACCGTCAGTTTCCCCAATGTTTTGGGTGTTTTTCCGTTTTTTTTTGCTTCACGTTGACTTTGGCTGCAAGGTTTCAAGATGATTTCGTCCTCATGCAGATCAGATCGTTCACCATCATCGTACAGATTTCCAGCATTAAGAAGAAACAAGTCGAAGGAGAAGCCGCCCATCAAGATCCGAAGGTTTATAATTCTGAAATCATCGAACGTCATGGACTATCTCTCGTGGGTAGGATGTTTCATACTGATAGTAGATCTGTAGTGGCTCTCATCTCTCAGATGCCTCGGCATTGGATCTGGAACGTAGAAGGTCGTGTCAGAGGGCATGATCTGGGTAACAATCGCTTCCAGTTTGATTTCAACAACGAAGAAGATCTACAAAAAGGGCTCAGGAAGCAACCATGCTATTTCAATGATTGGAGATTCTCCTTGGAAAGGTTGGAACCAAATATTAGAATCGACTTCCCGAATACAATGACTTTTTGGATCCACGTCATGGAAGTGCCATCTCTCTTTTGGGACGAAAGAACCTACTTCGATATTGGAGATGCTTTAGGCGAGGTTAAAGAAGTGGATGTTCGTGGAAAAAGAATCCAAGTGACCCTAAACGCAGATAAGCCTCTAACCATGGAAACTGAGATTGAGTTTCACTCTGGTGAGAAACTGAAGATAACTCTCAAGTATGAAGGTCTACTCCGATATTGCTTTACATGCTTTCACATCTCACATGAAGAGAAAATGTGTCCATTGCTTATGGATGAGGAGAAAGTTAAAAACAGAGAGCTGCATGCTGGTCTGTATAAAACGAATGAGCTCCAAAGGAACCATCACACTTCGTACAGAGCTATGTCTTGGAAAGATAAAGGTAAAGGAATTGCAACCACCTCTCATGGTCGGTTGAAAAACAAAGCTGGTACTCATGACCTCCCAAGGAAAAATATCTGGAAATGAATTGAACCGGCTAGAGACTATGGTACTGGATCTTCCAGAGGAGAATATCCCCTAGAGAATAGGGAGAATCGGAAAAGAAAGACTTGTGAGATTGAGCCGCGTGAGAACAGGAAGAACCGTTGGGAAGTAGAGGAGTTCTCACCGGAAAAAAATCAAAGATACTACCAAGCGAAGAATGCTTCAATACGGTTCATTCAAAGGACACGAAATTATAATAGGCATGAACCTCACACTCGTATGGAGACAAGATACATTGAGAGCCCTAGGCATTAGTATTCAGATGTCCGATCCGAGCTTGGAAGATAGCCAAGATTAGGTGGTTCTAAAAGCAATATCAGATGGATCGCTAAAGAGAAACAAGGTCTGAGTCTTTTGAATAAATCTATGGGTGATTCTTCAAAGGCTGATGGTGAGGAAGAGATTTGTCGCCACCTAGAGCTTCACAGCAACCTGCGCACCCAGTTTCACTTTTGGACATGGAAATAGAGCGGGTGCCAGGCCTAGGAGCAGGTAAGGATATAGAGGCTGAACCATCTAGCCCGGTTATTGTACCTGAAAAGACTATGATCCAAGAAAATGAAACAGTCCCTGAAACTCAGGAGGATGGTATAGAGTTGGATAATGGTTTTCTCACAGCGGAAGAAGAGGAGCAACTATTGAGGGATATGGATGAGAATCCAAACTATTTCAACGATGATGATCTTTTAGGGGAAGAGTTTGAAGAAGATGCTGAGATGATTGAAGCAATCAAACCTGTTTCACCAACTCATCAGGTCAGCCAGGAATCTTTACCTCTCCAAGAGAAGCCTGCCTCCCCACAGAATAGTCTGGATATGCCCATCGCAAATCTAAGGAAACAAGAGAAGAAGAAGCACTTAGAGAAAACAACAAAAGTCCCAATCATCGATAAATGGAAAAGCTCTCACTTGGAGACAAAGAGACATTCCTGAAGCCCTATTGTGGGGGTCGCCTCAAGAAAGAAAAAAATCTTAAATATTTCAAAGAGTACAGGT
Organism: Cardamine flexuosa; assembly: GCA_963555745.1. Classification (NCBI taxonomy): domain Eukaryota; kingdom Viridiplantae; phylum Streptophyta; class Magnoliopsida; order Brassicales; family Brassicaceae; genus Cardamine; species Cardamine flexuosa. The sequence continues at coordinate 3,791,018 of OY743218.1, forward strand.
GGCCCTTCTCCAAAGAAAGCATCAACTCGTGGTGCCTCCCAGGTCGATAAGTTTACCCGTAGGGCCATTTTCCCTCGTCATGAGGTGTTCCCGTCAGCTATAAGTAACAACAAAGGTTCCAAATCAGGTTTGGAGGATTCCCAGAAACCTCCCAATTCTCATAGATGAGGATCTTTAGCTGGAATTGTCGGGGAGCGGGCTCATACCTGGCAATTCATCGGTTACGGGAAATTCATCGTAGGTTTTTCCCAGATTTAATTTTTCTTTGTGAAACTAAAAACTCTCGTCCTTTGTTAGAAGATTTTCAGCTTTCGTTTGGTTATGATCACTTGTTCACGTTGGATCCCGTTGGGAGAAGCCGTGGGCTAGGATTTTTTTATTTGGAGTCATTTAATGTTTCTGTTTTATTTTTGAATAATCGTATGATCGATATTGAAGCTACGTTTGAAGGCAATAAATTTTATATGACTTTTTTCTATGGAGATCTTGTTGTTCATTTCCGTGAGCAGGTTTGGGATCAATTAGCTTCTATTGGGTTAGTCCGAGAGGGTGCCTAGTTTATGATATGAGATTTTAATGAGCTCACGAGCAACACAGAGAAATGTGGAGGACGTCGTCATTCCAAAGCTTCCTTTCTGCCATTCAAGTTAATGATTGAGAACTGCGGTATGCACGAATTTCATTATAAAGGTAATCCCCTCTCCTGGGTGGGACGTCGTGGGAGAAACCTAATAAAATGTAGACTAGATCGTGCGTTGGGCAATGAAGATTGGCATGAAAAAATTTCCCACAATATATGGAGTACATGTTATTATGGGGTTCAGACCATAGGCCCCTCGTGGTAAACATACAAGTCAAGTCGGGATTTTTTTAAGAAATCCTTTAAGTTTGACAAGAGATGGTTAAAAAAGGATGGCTTTGCAGATACGGTGGCTTAAGGTTGGGGAAGCCACTTGGAGCATAACTCTGAAGCTTTTTATGATAAGATTTCCCGTTGTAGGAGAGAGATAGCAGATTGGAGAAGTTCAAATCCATCAAACTCAGAAAAATTAATTCAAGAGTTACAAGAAAGCCTAAACCGTGAAGCTAATTCTGACTTGAGTACAATAGAAGAAGTTAATAATATTGAGCCCCTCTTATGTGAGGCATATAAAGAAGAAGAAATATTTTGGCAACAAAAAAAGCCGGGCCACTTGGTTAGAAGAGGGAGACCAAAACACACAAAAAAATTCACGCAACAACAAAACAACGAAGAGCACGAAATAAAATTATGGGTCTGAGGAACAAACAAGGGGAATGGATCGAGACCTCTGAAGGTATAGAAGCAATTTCAGTGGAATATTTCACGGAATTATTTTCACCAGTGGAAGCCGGAAATGTCGAGGAGTCTCTCAAGCACATTCAAAACACCATTACACCCGAGATTAGTGATGTTCTTATTCGACCGGTTTCAGAAGCTGAAGTGAAGATGGCTCTCTTTAGTATGCATCCTGAAAAGGCCCTAGGACCGGATGGAATGACAGCATTATTTTATCAAAAATTATGGGGTACCGTAAAAAATGATTTGGTCAACTTACTCCGGAAATTCCAAGAGGAGGGAGTTTTTGGTGAGAGACTAAATGAAACAAAACATTTGTCTTATCCCAAAGAAAGAAAGACCGATGGAGATGCAAGAGTTTCGACCTATCAGCTTATGCAATGTAAGCTACAAGATCATCTCTAAGGTTTTATGCTTCCGTTTGAAGAAAATACTCCCGAATCTGATTTTGGAGACCCAACCAACCTTTGTGGCTGGACGTCTAATCACAGACAATATCTTTATCGCCCAGGAAAATTTCCATGCTTTAAGGACCCATCAAACATGGAGACGAGATTTCTTGGCAGTCAAGACGGACATGAGCAAAGCCTATGATCGAGTGGAGTGGGGATTCCTAGAAGGACTGTTTCAAAAAGTTGGCTTTGATCCTAAATGGATAACTTGGGTTATGTTAGATCAGTATCTTATAAGGTACTTCTGAACGGCCAATCAAAAGAAGAAATCCAACCTGGCCGAGGTCTAAGACAAGGCGATCCCCTCTCCCCATATTTATTTATCTTATGCACTGAAGTTTTAATCTCACATCTGAAAAATGCTGAAAGAGAGAAGAAACTATCAGGCCTGAAGGTGGCCATCTCGAGCCCTGTCGTCTCGCATCTTTTATTTTCCGATGATAACTTATTTTTTTGCAAAGCAGATCCTGCTGAATGTCGTGTAATTATGGAAATCTTTCGTGTCTACGGCGAGGCATCGGGTCATCAAATAAATTTTCAAACATCTTCTATCCTATTTGGGGATAAAGTGGCAGACTCGAAGAAAATGGAAATTAAAAATATCCTTGGTATTCACCAAGAAGGTGGTATAGGCAATTATCTTGGCCTCCCTGAACAAATTTATGGCTCTAAAGCAAAGGTCTTTGCTTTTGTACAAGAACGCTTACACAACCACGTTAACAATTGGACAGGTAAATACCTCTCCAAGGGCGGTAGAGAAGTTTTGATCAAGTCAGTTGCGCAGGCTTTTCCGACATATGTTATGTCGTGTTTTTATCTCCCTAAAGGCCTTTGTTCAAAGCTAAGTAGTGCGGTGGCACGGTTTTGGTGGGGTGCCAAAGAAAATAGCCGAGGGATGCATTGGCTCTCATGGGATAAAATGTGTCGTCCCCAATCATTGGGAGGTATAGGATTTCGGTCCTTTATGGAGTTTAACACGGCCTTATTAGCAAAAAAATTATGGAGGCTTATCAAATACCCAGATTCCTTACTCGCAAGAGTATTAAGAGGACGGTACTATAGATATGCCTCTCCCATTCAAGAAAAAAGGTCAATTCTCCATCTTATGGGTGGAGAAGTATGTGCTCGGCTAGGAATCTTTTAATGGCTGGTCTTCGAAAGACAATAGGATATGGGATTCTAACCTCTGTGTGAAAAGATCTGTGGCTTCCAGATATCCCAGCTAGACCAGCACGTAGCCTTGGCATTATCCGGAACGAGCATCTATCTGTCTGGGATTTGATTCGGAAGGATAATAAGGAGTGGGATCTACCTTTGATACGCTCATCCATTATGCATGCGGATATTCCTTTGATTACAAGCATCAAACCAAGAAAAGTTTTCTGTAAAGATTCCTACTGCTGGTCATGCACTAAGAGCGGGAAATATACGGTCAAATCTGGTTATTGGCTAGCAAAACAAAAAAAAAAAATACGGAACCCAAGAGTCGTATCGGAGCCTAGGATTGTACCGCTTCAAGCTCAAGCCTGGAAACTTAAAACGACTAGGAAGATTAAGCATTTTGTCTGGCAAGTAATGTCTGGGTGCCTTGCGACTAAACAGAATCTGCTCCATCGACATATTGGTTCTGATGGACTATGCCCCTGTTGTGAAGCAGTACTAGAAACAACGAATCACCTTCTTTTTGAGTGTACACTTGCGAAACAGGTCTGGGCACTAACACCTATTAGTCGGGACATAGCATTTTTCCCTACTGAAGCTCTTTATACCAACATGGCCCACTTGTTTTGGAGACTAAAGGGAGAGGAGTTGGAGTTGGACCATGTTCGATGTTATCCTTGGATCCTATGGATGATTTGGAAGGTGCAGAATGATAAAATCTTCAATGGTTTGAACAGAGCCCCGGAGGAGATTCTGAGTAAAGCAAACAATGAGTGTAAAGCATGGCTGGAAGCCTCACAAAAACCCGATCATACTGAGTACGAAGCTGGTTTTCCTACCGAGGAGCAGAACCCTGTTACAACAGTATAATCACATGTAAGGAAATGCAGGACGGACGCTGCATGGAAGGAGAATGAAGTTACTTGTGGCTTGGGCTGGTGTCTCTTTGACACCACAAATAACCCTATCCATCTGGGTTTGAAGGGTACCCACAGATGCCTCTCGGCAACCCACGCTGAGCTATTAGGACTAATCTGGGCGATGCAATGCTTAATCGATCTCAAAGCCGAGTGATATACCTTTGAAATGGACTGCAAGGAGCTTCTACCCATCACGGAGATGTCCCAAGACTGGCCAATTTATCAAGCTTAATTAGCGGACTATGTGTCGTTAAAAGGGAAGCTACCTTTTTTTAATCTCTCGTATGTTCTGAGAACTTCTAATACTCATGCTGACTTCCTTGCCTGTAGTGCAAGAATCCGTGGTTATTCTTTCTTTTGTAAACGTTAATGTGCCATTGTGGTTACCTTGTGTAGCCACACCTTTTGTGCATGGTTCTTGAATGAAGTTTCTATTTGACGTCAAAAAAAAAAAAAAACATACAATCATTCAGCTTTTTCTCAATTACCATCTGATACTCAAAATATTTCTCAATTAGATAGTTTTTTTCTTGATCATTACCTAAATAATATCGACTCTCTAACTAGGCGGTCGGTATATACTTATGGTACCAATAAATAAAAGGAGCATATACTGGATACCACTGGATGTATATATATATCTACTGTATTAGGTCCTGAATTTTGATTAGGACATTGTTATAGATAATGCCATTGCAATGAATATAACAATTTCAAGTTGTTAATTTCGTGGTTGCAATTGAAGTTAGTCTGTCGGTTCGCAGTTTCAATTTGTAGTTTCTAGTTAACTATTTTACTCGGCTATTACGATAAACTTCTCTTGTATTTCTTTTACCATCTATCATATAGATATGGTTTATTTATAAGAACTAAGTTTGACTAAAGATAAAAAATTTGAACGTATTCTTTATTTGCTACTACGTAGATGACCGTTAATACTAACCTTAACAAGAAATTTGCTAAATCAAATATATATATATATATATATATATATATATATATATCACTGATTAAGTAGATGATTATACTGCAAATCTAACCATAAATGCAGATCCAACTATTATGATGTATACGTGATAGTAGGCTAGCTAGCTATAATATGAGAACCCTGGAGATTTTATTATGAAATCTATAGGCCCAAATCAGAATCAAAGAAGAAAACAACTCAGCTGAATGATTTGAAATCTAATTTTTTTAATGTATATACACATTATTATACAATCATGGCCAGAGAGGCCATACCACATGTGTATAGTACAATCTCACATGTGGCAATGCCAATGAAAATTCACAAAAACTAAAAACATTAGCTTTAGAAATGAAGACATGTCCCATGTTCACTTTGGCTTATCTCTTCAATATCTCCTCGATTTTGCATTTGCTTGGTTGCTAGGACACACTCGCATACAGCCACATGAATTCTTAATGACCCATATGTTCCTTAAGCTCCAAAACTACTAGTCATTTTTTTTGTTAAAGGGCTTTCTAAGTCATTTCTTTTTTTGCCGGTTTTATTTTCTACTTTTGGAATTGTTATATAAATGCACAAGAGATAATGTAAAAAAAAATGACAAATCCATAAGAGACTGTTGTTGATCAAATGTTATCATAATTCACACAAAAAAGTTATAATAATTCACCTATTTCTATGGAATATTTAAAGATTCAGTCTGGGTGGTATTCATGACTTATAATCCAAGCCTCAATTAAAGTCTAAAAGGGACATCTTGGCTCTAAGTTACATGATTTTGGATCCCACTACTTTGTTGGAAACTTTTAACGTTAAGAAGTTTCGAAACTTTTACTCAAAAAAAATCTAATGGAAACTTACGAAGTTATTCAAGAAATCAAGATTTGGTACGTGCCCTATGGTTGGATAGGAAAAATAGAGATGTTCGAGACTTTCCATATCAGTATGTGAATAAAACAATATACTGTACTAAAGTAGATAAAACAGCATTTGACTTCTAAGCAGTTAAAAAATTGTCTTATTGTAGATTTTGACCAATCAAACATTTTAAAGATTTGTTTTTACGATAGAAAAAAAAGAATTTAATGAGTTAAAAACAAAACCTCATCACCGATTGCATCTGAAAATTCTTAGAAGAATCAGTGTATTTTTTTATTGAATTATTGAAATTTGTTTGTTATGTAAGCGATATATATTACTTATTAAAATAAACTATATGATTGAGAACACAATATACAAAACTTCGCCCTCTCATGTGGTAGACCTTACTTCAGTGAGACTGTGCTGAGGAGAGAGCATGTGCCTCTCTTAATGACATATATAAAGTTATATATAGTTGTTTTCTAGATAATTATATAACCTAACACAGATACTATACAATTTAAAATATTGTTTGTTGGCCACGCTATTAAGAAACTAAAACCTAATAAATGCTAAGTGGGAGGAATCTCATCAGCAAGAAAACTCCTAACTATAACTATTAAAAAAAACGAGATTCTTCATAAAATTTGTTTGCTTAAAACAGATGCAATTGAGTTCCTTCAGTAATACTATTTGCATATATTAGTTTAGTCTTGTAGGCATTGTTATAAATGGTGCCAAACAAAATTTGTACTAGATATTCAAAGTCATATAATACGAATTTTAGTATTACCATTTACAATCTCAAACGTGTTTATGACCAATTGCTAATTATATCTGGTCAATATATAACTATGTACGTCATAAGAAAAAAAAAGTTACGTGTATATATAAAACACTTGGGTCTGATAACTTGTAATTGTATAGCTGTATTGCAGAGTGTTATCAAAATATATTCTCTTCCGAAGTCAAAACCGGTTAAGTTCAACAATATTTATCCACCGATTTTATATCAAGTTAATATTTCTATTATAATAATATATTGTGATATATGAATATAATATTAACTTAATATATATATTTAATATTAATAATATTAATGCTTGCAAAATAGAAACTTCCCATGTGCTTTAATTTTCTCAGCAGTTACGGTTACTGTCTTTTTCTTAGTATACTTGAAAATAATAAATCATAATCTTTTTTGGTTTTAAAATTTTTATACATCTTGTGTTCATTATTATTATTTTCGTGTGCTTTGTTTAAGAAGATAGCGAAGATAAACACATCGTAAGTCCAGCCCAATTAACACTTTAACATGCTATATTGCTACGGGCAAAAGAAAAAACTTCCACTAATATAGCATATATATGGAACTTACATATATATATGCTATATTGCTATAAGTAAATAAAAATGTCTTAACCAATAAAAATTCTTATATTTTTAAGGATATTAAGATTAAGAACTAATGGATTACAGTAAGAGAATACCTATGAACTATATTTAATTTTTATTATATTGTTTGAATAAAAGTTGGAAGACATGGTGACAACATAGTCCCTTAATCTATTAGTTACTTTTGAATCAACGTAATAATATAGTTTGTCAAAGTTGATATAATTACACGTTTTATAAATAAGTTTGATCTGGCTTGGCTGGACCAAGTTGTCATCCTCCAAATTCCTTACCAATCATCCAAATTGATTTTTGGCCTTTTCTTGGAATCATCTTATTTACTTTGAATTTTAATTCTTATTTTTCCTTTAATATATATATATATATATATGAGTAAATACATGTATACACACAGTTTTGTGACTGGCCGTATCGAGTAGGATCCATATGCCAATAATTTTTTTTAAAGTATTTTCATATTCATGTGTATAAAGGTCTAAATTTTCCCAAAGTAATATAAACAACAGTCTCTTTCCTACTTAATCAAATCACTAGACGCGGCTTTGCTTTTCAAAGTAAGTTTTAACCAAATAGTCCGCCTAAAACCACGTTTTTATTGGTCACAGTCATATTAATAAAAAAAATTTGTTTTTTGATAAACTTTTAATAGAATTTTATAGTTGATAGATAACATTTTCTCCATCAATTGTCTCCTAATTTCTTTAGTCATGAAATTATTCTCATTTTTAGCAAAACTTTACCAAAGAAAAATGCTTTTAAATTAAATATATATATATATATAGATCATGAAATATAGCTTAAATCCCGATCCGATATTAAAATTAAAATAATATCTAAAAACTGATTTATGATAAAAGACAGAATATACAAAAATGGAAATATGGTCGATATCTTACAATTATTCTTTACCAAAAAAGGAATAATTTTTTTTGGTTTTATACGTTTGTACCTATATCAATGGAATTAGAATGTAGCTATTCTTTGATTCATTTCGCATTTATTTATAATCTCTATTTTAAAATCAAATATTAAAACTATCTGCATATTGTTTCCGAAATAAAATCATATCTTCAAAGTAAGAAAGAAATCAATTTGCGTCTAGTTTTCAGTTACTAATGAGAACTGAAATGCCGTCACAAAAAGACTAATCAGAAAAATAAAATAAATAAATAAAAAATCCAACTTTTTTTCGTTTAAAAAACTAAAAAAAGAACAAGGAAAATTCAAAGGAAGGAGGACTCTCTTCTTCTTCTTCTTTCTTCTTCTTTATTTACCAGTTTGTTCACTTCACCACATGATCCTCGTCTCTCTCTCTTTTCTCTATTTCTCTCAATCACAAGTTTCAGTTACACAAAATCGTATCTCAGAATCTGATCTGATCATTGATCATCACTGACTGTTGTGTCTGTGAAAAAAACATTTTTCAGTGGAAAATTTAATGAAACAGTGAAGCAACTGCCACAAAAATCTTTATTCTTTTCTACTTCTCTGTTTTCATCTTTAAAATGAAAAACATTTCTTAGAATCAAAAGACCCAAATTTCTCTATTTGACTCTCTTTTTTGTCTTTCCAAATTCATGGCTCCAAATTCAGTAGCAGTGACAATGGAGAAGCCAGACAACTTCTCTTTGTTAGAAATCAACGACTCAGATCCATCTTCATTCCCTGAGAAACGTAAATCCATCAGTCCAAAACAATTCTCTTGGTTCCTTCTCCTCAAAGCTCATAGAGTCGTTTCTTGTCTCTCATGGCTTATAGCTTCGGTTAAAAAGCGAATCGCTTTCTCCGCGAAAAACATTAACGAAGAAGAAGATCCAAAAAGCAGAGGAAAACAGATGTATAGATTCATCAAAGCTTGTCTCGTTATCTCCATTGTTGCTTTGTCCATAGAAATCGTTGCACATTACAAGAAATGGAATCTTGATCTTATAAACCGACCGTCTTGGGAGGTTTATGGGCTTGTTGAATGGTCTTATATGGCTTGGCTCTCGTTTCGATCCGATTACATCGCTCCTCTTGTCATCAGTCTATCAAGATTCTGCACTGTCCTCTTCTTGATCCAGTCTCTTGATCGGTTAGTTCTTTGTCTTGGTTGCTTCTGGATCAAATATAAAAAGATCGAACCTAAGATCAAAGACGATTCTCTCGATTTGGAAGAAGCTTCAAGTTTCCCAATGGTTCTTATTCAGATCCCAATGTGTAACGAACGAGAGGTATACTTAAATTACTCTGTTTTTACTCTGTTTTCCTCTGTTTTACTCTGTTTTACTCTGTTTTCCTCTGTTCTTCCTCTGTTTTACTCTGTTTTGTGTTCTGTTTTGTAATTATTTATTTATTTTTGTTTGTTAGGTGTATGAACAATCAATAGGAGCAGCTTCACAACTTGATTGGCCAAAGGATAGGATCTTAATTCAAGTTTTGGATGATTCAGATGATCCAAATTTACAGCTTTTGATCAAGGAAGAAGTATCGGTTTGGGCCGAGAAAGGCGTAAATATTATTTACAGGCATAGGTTGATAAGAACTGGTTACAAAGCTGGGAATTTGAAATCTGCAATGACCTGCGATTACGTTAAAGATTACGAATTTGTTACTATCTTCGACGCAGATTTTACTCCTAATCCTGATTTCCTCAAGAAGACTATTCCTCATTTTAAGGTAAAATTACTCAAAACTGTCCTTACTTAAAAAGGTAACATATTTCTTGGTGAAGTTTCGTAATTTACGATGATGTTTCTGAGAAAATTCAGTGAAAAAGATTTCTTCTTTTTACACTTTTTCTTAAATAGTAAATCATTATACGCTCTTTATTTGGTTCAACACTCTTATGAAATTATACTCGTCACCGTCACCGACAGTTGTCTTGTTTTTATTTATTCTTTCTTTTTCGGTGGGTCATCATGTTCAACGTAACCGACAAATTTTATATATTTTTAGGAAAATTTAAGATTTTTTTTTTTTAAGTTTGAAAAATCCAAGTTGTTAAATGTTAAGTTTGAAATCAAAGTAACCGACAAATATAAAACTACAAAAAAAACCCAATGATTTCTGTGATTGATTTTCTAATCACAAAGTCTTCAGATTAAATCTAGTTGTAGCTAAACCTTGACTATGTTTGGTATCGGGTTTCAATTGTTCCTTTGTTTTTACATTTACTTACTATAATCGGTTTTCCAAAGTTTTTTTTAGTATATTAATCACTTTTAAAAGTAAATTGTTCAAATTTACTGCAATTCGTTTACATTTAAAATATAAATTGTTTTAAATTTTACTTTATAAAAATGTAAAAGTATAACTTGTTCAAAATTTTAGCATATCAACAATTGAGATTCTAATTTTTGTATATTACATTTCTTTGAAAAAAAAAACAAGAGATTAAAAGAGAGAATTGCATTATTTTGTTACAGGGGAATCCAGATCTAGGACTAGTCCAAGCAAGATGGTCATTCGTAAACAAAGATGAGAATCTCCTCACAAGGCTACAAAACATTAACCTATGCTTCCACTTCGAAGTAGAACAGCAAGTGAACGGAGTGTTTCTCAACTTCTTCGGTTTCAATGGAACCGCAGGAGTATGGAGGATCAAGGCATTGGAAGAATCTGGTGGGTGGCTCGAGAGAACAACCGTGGAAGATATGGATATCGCGGTTAGAGCGCATCTCAACGGCTGGAAATTTATTTACCTTAACGATGTGGAAGTCACTTGTGAGTTGCCTGAGTCTTATGAAGCTTACAAGAAGCAACAACATCGTTGGCATTCCGGTCCTATGCAACTTTTCCGGTTATGTCTTCCTTCAATCATAAAATCTAAGGTAAAATTCAATTTTAAGAACTAGTTGAATGTAGTCAAAACATATACTAATATTTTTTGTTTTTGTGGATTTTGATTTTGATTTTTCATTTTTCATTTTTTTGTAGATATCGGTTTGGAAAAAGGCGAATTTGATCTTCCTTTTCTTTCTTCTAAGGAAGCTAATTCTACCATTTTACTCATTCACACTCTTTTGCATCATACTTCCATTGACAATGTTCATACCCGAAGCCGAGCTTCCATTGTGGATAATCTGTTATGTTCCTATCTTCATTTCTCTTCTCAATATTCTCCCATCACCTAAATCTTTCCCATTCTTAGTCCCTTACCTCCTTTTCGAAAACACAATGTCAATAACCAAGTTCAACGCCATGATCTCGGGGCTGTTTCAGTTTGGATCGGCTTACGAGTGGGTTGTGACAAAGAAAACCGGGAGATCATCGGAATCTGACTTGCTAGCGTTTGCTGAAAAGGAAGAGAAGTTACATAGGAGAAACTCTGAGTCCGGTTTGGAGCTTTTAAGCAAACTTAAGGAGCAAGAAACTAATCATGCGGGGCAAGAAACTGTGAAGAAGACCTTTGGAGGGCTAATGAGGCCGAAGAACAAGAAGAAGACGAACATGGTGTTCAAGAAAGAGCTCGGGCTTGCTTTCTTGTTGCTAACCGCAGCTGCAAGGAGCTTTCTCTCGGCTCACGGTCTACATTTCTACTTCTTGCTGTTTCAGGGACTGTCTTTCTTGGTTGTAGGGTTGGACTTGATCGGAGAACAGATCAGCTAGACACATACAAAATCAAGAGTAAAGACAGAGATAAGAAGGAAACGGAAGACGTTTATATTCGCTATTTTTTTGTTTGTTTTTTTATTCTTTTCCCTTTCTTATATGTGGGTTTTATACATAATTTCAAGAACTTATAATGTCCAGTTTCAGATAAATGAATTGAAACGAATTTGTTATATGATTTTTTGGCATAATTGTTGAAAATCATAGCTCTTAGATGTTATTGTATTAAGAGTGGTTTAGAGTCGGCCAAATTTCAAAATGAAAGAAGAGCCGGTGCTATATATTAAAATCTTATTTTTTTGGATTATGTTCCAGTTTTTGTTATACTAGTACTCATACGTTATCAATATACAAACGACCTTCTTCTTGAATAAGTATATATATTTTGTATGAAACGCAACTTTTTGTACGTTGTTGATTTTTAATCTGTCCATTCGAGTTTCTCATGTTTCAGACTCGTAAGACTGAGTTCGAGTTCTTCAAAGAGATAAAAAGCAAGAAATAGTGAAAGGATTTTGGTTTATTTTGGAAAGACATATTTCTGGTTGGTTAGTTTTTAAGAGTCCACTCGAATTTCTAATGTTTCATACGGTTATATGCTCTGCTGGAGTCTTATAAAGAGGTAAAAACAATAAATGTATTATAAGAAAACAGCTGTTTTTTATCAAATGTTGTTAGCTCAACTGGTACATATTATAAACAAAGCTTAAATATTGTTGGTTCGAGTGGTTTTTGGGATGAAACTAATATTAGAGCACCATCAGTGAGTCTCTCACTTTAGTTTCTAGAAATTAAAATAATTATATTTCATTTAAAATATAAATTGACCACTAAAAATGAGACATATGGCATGAACGTATCTAGCATTTGAGAGACGTTTCTCAAAAGAGAGACTATCTACTTCTTTCTTCTACTTTTATGATTCTCTTTCTTAAAAAAACACTGATGAAAGTGCTCTTACATGCTATGGTTTCGGTATGGAAAGATTATGGAATTCGACTCAAAACCTCCTTATATTAAAAATAAAAACAGCTGTTTTTAACAGAAAAAAATCAGCCATGAAACCGTCGGAAAAGGGTATTTCTGGTGTTTTGTTGAAGTTGTTTGATCTTGAACACATGAAATAGTTATGGTTGATCAGTATTGTCTTGTTATGTTTTACCTATCTAGGGCACAAATGGCTAGGTATAAGAGAGTTGGAGTGCTATCTTATGTAGGTTAAAACAAGTAATGGTGTTACTTAATGCATCTAAAGTTTATTTGTTTGATTTCGAAAGGTCACAATTATGTTTTGATCAAAAATTTATTCTCATGTTTTAGTTGTCTAAGGATCAAATGACCGAGTCAAAAGAAACTAGAAAGAAGTGCTGCAGTAACTTGTTGTGGAAAACAAGAAGATATTGAGTGGAATAAGTAAGATCAAGACAAATGATCTGATTTAATTAGGTCTTTTATGAGTTTTTATTCAACGAATGATCAGTAAATTAAGTGATTTCTTCCTCTTTATCTTTATACATTTTGGGGCATAACAAAATGGTATAAGAGCCAATTTCCCTTTTGACGGTGGGTATGAATGGTGAGATACTATTTAGTATCTCACTTCTCCATCAGATGCTCTCTCGAGTGGAGTCCATTGTGAGGAACCAAGAAGGAACCAAGTGCATAAATGAAAATAAAATTTGTCTTCACCAGTGAAGATTTTACGTCTTCAACAAGGAATTGATCTAATTAAGTTAAAGCTTCAAGAAAATCATCTTCCCAAAGTTTTGTCTTTTACTATTTTAATTTGTAAGTTTTTAGCTTTAAATTTTATCAAAATAATAATAATTAAGCGTTGTTTTGATCTTTGTTGCTTTTGTTGGAATGTATCTATTATTGAAGGTTTTTTTTCTAATCTCCAAATAAAAATAGGGTCATTTAGTTAAAAATACACATATAACATAATAATTAGTTTTGAGAAACTCATAATTCCAAAATTAAATCTCTCACATCATTTTGGGTGTGTGAGGATGTTTTTACCCCTACATCACACAAACTCGGGACAAGATAAAGACGTGCTTAGCGCGCGTTACGGTAGAATGGTAACAATATAATTAGCATTGGGTAAGTCGGTATTCAGATCATTAGTGCTATGTCGGTATTAATATTCTTAGCTTTGTAACTATTAATAACTGAAAACGATAATTTTTCGTTATAGTGTTGCAGCGTTTAAATGTTGTTGGTAGATAATAGTTATTTTAGCGTTTCGACTCGCTAACATTACAATGGTGAGATATTTGTTTAGATATTGTGCGTAGATAACATTTACGTTAGCGTGTGGAGACGATAATATTAATGTCAAATCACAAACTAAATGAAAGATTTGGTGAGATCAAGTTTTGATAACAGTAATTTTAGCGTGTCAGATCGATATCCAACAAATATTTTAAAGTTACATAGCGTTGGATCGGTATTCAGATTATTAGTGCTAGATCGGTATTAATATCCTTAACTGTTATAACTGTTAGTAATTGAAAATGATGTGATGTATCTGAAAATGTGAGATATGAAAGCTGGATAATAGGTATGTTATTGTGTGGTATGTTGTTTACCATTCGAAACGGTAACATTCACTTTATCATCGATTCAGCGCTCTCGGTAAATATACGGAAATAGTGCTAACAACAACATACGGTGATATATTACGTACCGTGTATGCATAAAGAGTAGATAACAAGTTTGTTGTCCTATAATAGATTGTTTACCGCTGGAAACTGTAACATTTTATTGCAGTGTCGTAGCGTTTAGATATTGTTGTTAGATAATATTTATTTTAGCTTCTCGGCTCGATAACATTATTGTGTCGTAGGATTTAGATACTGTGGTTATATATCATTATTAAATGCTGAGATTTTTGTTTAGATATTGTGGACAATGGTACATAAACTATTAACAGTTAGATGTTAGCCTGATGTTGTTACCAATAAGAATTAAAAATTAAGATGGTGTTGGTAACAATGTTTTTTAGGCATTGATAAAGAAACTATTAGCAGTTAGATGTTAACCCGATATAGCTAGCAATAAAAATTAAAAATTAGCATGGAGTTGGTAACAACGTTTTTTTGGCACTGATAAAAAAACTACTAATAGTTAGATATTAGCATGATGTTGTTAGCAACTGACACAAGTGATATCAAACCGACGCGCCTCATTGTAGGGGTAAATTGATAAAAAAAAGTTAACAGTTTTTGCTTTTGTGTCAGTTAATTAATGAGAAATGTATTGTTATTCCTTGCAATTTTCTCATAAGAATATCACTTCCTCCACCGGCTCAGCCCCTAACTCCGGTGGTCAAATCTTCAACCACACCGCCTCAACAACCAGTTATGCCAAAAGGTAAAAACATGATTACATTCAATGTTAATTCATCATGTAACAAATATCATATTATACTTGCATATGAATCAGTGAGATATGTCGATACATAGGCTTAATGCGAGTGGGTTTGGTGGAAACTCCTGTCAAGGGGCAAGCTTCCTCTTTGAGAAGTCAACGATTGTATAAGCGGTGCTATTATAGAAAAAGGCTTAGGATATGGCAAAATTTCAACTCCAAAACAGATGAATCCAAATATTAGGAGGATCAATACTTTGTTATCCCATGATAATATGAACTTAAGAAAATTGGGGTTTGTAGTCAACTCTTTTTATGATTTTGACAGCCAAGATCAGTGCAATACAATGTATAAAATGTAGGTCCACTAAACACATGCTTTGCAAGAATCACAACTGTGTCTACCTATCATCACAACATTCTTTAAATAACGTATTTATTTTTTATTATTAAATTACATGCTAAATTTAGGATTCTACAATCAACAGATATGAAATCGCCAATAGCTAAGATTGTGTCTCAGAAAAATTAATTTCAACTTGGTTTGTCATCATCATCACCATCGTCATTTCATCATCACATCTCAGTATCTCACCATACTGGCATCTCAATCTCATCATCATCAACATATCACCTTCAACACATCAAATTCATATATCATCATATCAGCATCATCATCACCACATTATCATATTCATTCAGATCAGCATCATCAACATTTAAACAAAATATCACTGAAAACATAAATTGATTTGTATATTATATCTAAGAAGGAAAATGTAGTTAAAATATACATATTTGTGATTTGATATAAACCGAATTTATAATTTTCTTACAACAAATACTCAAACGGAATAAATAAATATATATTTGGAAATGGTTTGTATAAATTGTATTTTTGATCTCAAGATATTAATATTTATTCGAAATAACTATTTTCAATTGAATTTTGCACTTTACAATTTGGTTAACAAATGCATTACTTATTTTTCTTTTTAAAATTGAATGTTAAATTTATTCAATTCAGAAATACATTTTTACAACTCGGTACTACTCATTTTTCAAGGTTAAAAAAATCAAAAGAAATTAAAACAACAAGAGAATTATCCTCCCAAATATGTTTTTTGCAAACTATGTTTCTATTCTCTTTTGGTATTGTTGATCTCCCATTTGTCGGATAGAAATAACATGTTTCAAACTGTCTGGTCAATGGTTTGGACTATCTGCAGTGCCAGCTTAAGAGCTTCACCATGTCATCGATTATTAATTTCTCGCCAAATAAAGTGTCCTGCAGCCTGGTAAGAATAGCACAAGAGAAAAAGTTGAACATTTTCTTGTCATGAATCCACCAACTCATCATGATTTGATCCCAATCTCTTATACCTCTAGATTGTAGCAAATTCATAACGAGTTTACCCTATATTTCTGCTGAAAAACTGCAAAAAATAAAAGATGGTTCCGAGTTTCTATTTGATGATGGCAAAGAACACAAGAAAAGTTAACTCCAACATTCTATTGTTGCATTCGATCTCTTGTTGATAACTGATCAAGAACAACTAGCCATAAGTGAAAATATACTTTGGTGTGTCAAAAGAAAACAATACACCTTTTTACCATGCTTTAACCTGATTAACATGGCGCATAAATTCCATGTAATTTTTGCAACAAACTTTGTGAAAATTTTATTTGTCTTATTTCGCCACAAGACTATGTCCTCCTTGTCAAAGCTTCATATTTTTTTCTTTCGGATTCAGTATCTTCTAGTCTACTAAATATATTCACTAGATCTGGACACGAAATAAATATTCGGATATTTGAAGGTATTTGTTATTCATTTCGCTTCGTCCGAATAAGTAACTTTTCTATTCGTATTTGCTTCGGACCTAACCGAATATTTGCTAAAATCTTAAATATTCGCGGATATTCGATTCGCTTCGTAACAATTTTAAAATAATTATAAAAATAAAATAAAATAAAGAAAAAATCAAATTTATCACAAAATAGAAATATTTTATTTAAAACTACATATTTTATTTAATATTTATAAAATTAATTTGATGAATAAAATTTTACAATTTCTATATAGATATAATCAATATGCAATATATATATAATTATCTCTATGTGTATAGATATATGTAAATATATCGAAGCGAATCAAATATTCACATCTTAAAATTTTAGTATTTGATATTTGTTTTGATTTTAGTGAATATTAACTTTTAATATTTGTTTTGTTTCGTAAAATTACGAATATTCTGTAAGTTACAAATTCTGTTTCGGTAGGACATGTATTTCTATTATTATGAAATTCAATGTGGAGTACTCTTGTGCATCTACGTCACTCGGCTCGCGCGCAACCCCGCCCCGAAAAGAATGTATTTTTATACACCTAGGACATAGATTCTATATGAACCAATGGATGATCCCTCCGACCCTGTTCTTGATCCAATGTGGAGACAAGGTATGTTCGTTATACCTTTCATGACTTGTTTATGAATAACCAATTTTTAGGGCGGTTAGATAAATAGATCCATTTATCCTTAACACACACATGACTGGATTTTTCCCGAGTTAAGACTAAGACTTTTTTTTTTGTGACTTCTCATTCTCAACGAAAACAATAAGACCAAGAATAAAAAAAAGAAGGTCTAGCAAAAGGTACGCCATTAAAGTAAGTGCGCTTGACTACTCCTTCCACTGATTGTTTGCATCGGAGTCCAAACTATGTGACTGAATAAATCTTCCTCTATTTATTACGGGTCGAGGACTCCTTCTCCTTCCCCTTATTTAAACTCCAATTCTTTTTTTTTAAATCAGAATAGCGAACTGAGTCGAATCTAATGAATATTTTGCTTAGAGTTAATATCCACTCGATGACAATTCCTTGGTAGTATTAAACAGTATTAACCCCGAGTGTAATAATAACGAAAGTTAAGCCACAAGTCTAGCCTCTATTTTGTATTTTAGATTGATATTTTATATGTTTTCAGTTAAGAGGAAAAGCAGAAAAATATTTGAGAAGAAAGAGAAATAATATAATCACATATACAGACAGACACTTCTTCTTTTGTGAGAAATTCAAAGTGGGTCATATTCGATTGTACTCCACCTTAGTCCAATAAATAAAAATAGCGAGGGGCAATAAATTAAAATAAAATACATTTCTTTTTGTTATTTTGATGTGTCTAAATTCATCTGTTACCATTTATCATGTCTGGGCACGAAGCGAATATTCGAGTTTTTAAAAGTATTTGTTATTTGCTTTGTTTTGTCCGAATAACTGATTTTACTATTCATATTCGCTTTAGACGTAACCGAATATTCGGACATCCAAATATTCACTAAAATCTTAAATATTCGCGGATATTCGATTTGTTTCGTAATAATTATTAAAAATTATAAAAATAAAATAAAATAAAGACAAATTCAAAATTTGTCACAAAATATCAATATTTTATCTAAAACTACATATTTTTCTTAATTTATTAAATTTTAATATTTATATAATTAATTTGATGAATAAAATTTTGCAATTTCTATATAGATATAATCAATATGCATTATATTTATATACATATAATATCAAAGCAAAGCGAATATTCGCATCCAAATTTTTTAATATTTGATATTTGCTTAATTTTTAACGAATACTAAATTTTAATATTTGTTTTGCTTTGTAATATTACGAATATTCAATTTTTTTAATCAAATTGAAACGAATAACGAATCGAATCAAATTTAACGAATATTTTATCTATGACTACTTACCACCACTAGTTTAACGAAGAATACGGTCGGTATAAAATTCAACTTAGATATCTCTAGTTTTAGCCTAAGCAAATATTTAAGTTTTCCTATAGGTATTTTCTTATTTTTAATAATTTTTCAATTAGATGTGGGAAAAAAAGAAAGACAGAAAAACATATTTGGATTTTCTTCACTGTCGAAATCATTTGGTTATTTTGGACCATTCCAGTTGTATTTTGCTGTTATATCTTCTATCTTATATTGTGTATACTACAAACACAAATAACAATCGTTAACCAACCCCAAGACGCCTCTTTATAATCATTTAGCACCGACATTATACAAAATTAAATAATTACAAATTCCATTTTTGATAATTAATTTACATATACCATATGAAGTTTTAATGCGGTGACTATAATAATATAGACTCATCACATAGATATTTGGACTGCAATAACAACAGCCCAAACAAGTTTCTTAAACTCAGTGCTTTTGAAGCATGATTTTTGGGAGTATTTATTTGAATTTTCAACTAACTGTACAATTTAAATAATCATTTATACCCTTTAATTAAAAGACCCTTTAATCTTATGTTGTAGCACCGAATTGAAGATTAATCGAATAAAATCCATGAGGCTTGTGAGATTGCTTCACTGTCTTCTCCGCGTGGATGAGAGAGCAAATAACACAAACAAAAAAAGTTGAACTGCATGTGAACTACGTAATATCCGTCAATTAGTCTGTTTCCGTGTTTCGCCAAATTTTCTAATAATTTAATTTATCTACACGAATAATTTAATTTATCTATTTATGTTGAACAAATAACATGCATTATCATTTCATATATGTAATTACCCCTATATACTTAAGCAAATTCTGGTTTTTAGTACTTTAACAGAAACAGAAAAAAAAATATGTCTTTTAGTAACATCTTTTCCGTATAATGTTCCAAAAAAACATATTTTCAGACACTAATCCCTCCTTTTTTTTGGTATACCCGAAAATATTATTATTTTCTTTTACGTCGACAAATTTCACCTATTTGATAACCAATAAAAATATCATCCATTTTCTTTGATTTTGTTGCCTAGTTTTTTTTTGTTTCGTTTTATAAATAATGGATGGTGCCTTGTTAATGTAAAACCAAATCTAGCACTGATTGGTTTTGTAGTTTTGTGCGAGTTTAATTTCAACTTCTGACCAAATACATTGGCTCGATATTCCAATATATAGACTACATATTCTAAATAATCTAAAATTGGTTATTTTTATTTTATAAAATTGGTTTGGTTTTGATTTGATATCATTTTCTAGATATTTTTTTAATCAACAATATACCATAAACATATATACGGATTTAAATTTTTTAAGTTGCCGCAAAAACATTTAACTATAAACTTTTTTTTCATATCTAACAATTTTTAAAATATAGTCGAATCAATACACTTCTAGCTTTTCGAATTTATTTTCTTTTCTTCGGCTCAAAACTGATCGATTCAAAATCTATAGCGCCTTAACCGGTCTACAAGAGAACCGATTCATATAATTAAAGTTAACCAAAATAAACCGTACCCATCCACCCCTAGTTTTGACTTACACACATACCCGTGATTGGTGGACCGTTAGATCAACGCATGTACATCGGCGCGTGAACATCACTCTCCACTCCCACTTACTTACTTCATCTTCCATTATAACCCCAACCCTCACTTCTCTCTCTCTCTCGCCGCCCATCAAATCTCATCTTCCTCTCTTCCGCTATAACAATGGCGGAACTCAAATATCTCTCCCTCTTCTTCTTCTTCATCTTCACACTCGTCACTACAACAACCGAATCTCGCTTAACCAAAGACTACTACTCAAAATCATGTCCTAAATTCTTCGACATAATCAGAGACACAATCTCAAACAAACAAATCACAACACCAACCACCGCAGCCGCAACAATCCGTCTCTTCTTCCACGACTGTTTCTCCAACGGCTGCGACGGCTCAATCTTAATCTCCTCCACCGCTTTCAACACCGCGGAACGTGACTCATCGATCAATCTCTCACTCCCCGGAGACGGCTTCGACGTCATAGTTAGAGCTAAAACAGCTCTCGAACTCGCTTGTCCCAACACTGTTTCTTGCTCCGATATCATCACCGTCGCAACACGTGACCTTCTCATCACCGTCGGTGGTCCTCACTACGATGTTTACCTCGGCCGTCGCGATTCAAGACTCTCTAAATCGTCTCTCTTAACCGATCTTTTACCTCTTCCTTCGACTCCGATCTCGAAAATCATTAACCAGTTTGAATCTAAAGGTTTCACTGTTCAAGAAATGGTCGCTCTTAGTGGGGCCCATACGATTGGGTTTTCGCATTGTAAAGAGTTCGTGAATCGGGTCGCCCGGAATAATACCGGGTATAACCCGAGATTCGCTGTGGCTTTGAAGCAAGCTTGCTCTAATTATCCGAAAGATCCGACGTTGTCTGTGTTTAATGATATTATGACTCCGAATAAGTTTGATAATATGTATTATCAGAATATTCCTAAAGGTCTTGGGTTATTAGAATCGGATCATGGGTTATATTCTGACCCGAGAACCAGACATTATGTTGATATTTATGCTAGAGATCAAGATTTGTTCTTTAAAGATTTTGCTAAAGCTATGCAGAAGTTGAGTCTACTTGGTGTTAAGACTGGTCGTCGTGGAGAGATCCGACGAAGGTGCGATGCGATTAACTGAGTTTATGGTTTTTTTTTATATGTATTTATTTATTGGATTATATTTGAGGAAGAAATGTGAGATTTGATGGATTGTGAATCTTATGAGTTTTTTTGTGTGTGTAATTTTACTTAAAACACATATAATCTATATGGATGATTGTTCTAATCAAAGATGGCTTTGGTACAAAACAAATTAAAGATTGAATGTCAAGGAAAGGTTCTGCATTTTGAGCTTAAGATGAAAATACGTTTCAGAACTGATTCTGGTTCAGTGAGAGTAATATTCCAAGCTCAACTAATTAGTTTGAGTTTGTTGGGTCATTAGTAGCTGATTAAGTGATTAGTAATTAATATGTTGGTTGAGATAAGAGTTGTGATTTATATCCCTTTAACAAAACAAAAAAAGGTTGTGATTTATTACATCCAGTATGTTCAATTCAGTTTGGGTATTGAGGTTACGGGTTAAGGTTACTGAAATTAATTGAACAAATATCTGGTTTAGATCGGTTCAATTATTAGGTAATTTGGTTTTTGTTGTTTTCCTAAATTCCGTACAAAAAGTTGGTTGTCTAACTCGGGTAATGATTTCAAAAGAATTTTGTGTAAATTTGATCTTGTTTTTGTTCAACCATGTAAATTTGGTCCAAACCAGTTTAAATTGGTTAGAAAAAGTAGTTAATGTTCGGTTCGAACCACACCATTGGTTAATTTCAATTAAACAATTGGTTCGAAAACCTCCAAATTTTGGTTTGGTTAGGTTTGGAGATGAGACCGCTACAACAATATATGAAGAGTTTGATTGATAATTTTTAACCGCTGCGTTTGCAAAAGAACCATCTTGAATGTTACCAATCAATGGAGCGATTGAAAGAAACGATTGGACAAATGGTTGAAGATAACAGTTGGAAGAGAAAAAATGGGAGGTTGCAACCACCTAAAAAATAAGGCAACTCGTTTATAAATAAGGTGGTTGAATTTTTTATTATATATTTTTAATTTTTAAAAGTGGTTTTCATATATATAATTTTTAATTAAAATTTTTAAATTGAAATAATTTATTTTTTCTTTCATATTTTCATTTAATTTATGTTATTTTCTAGAACAATTTTTTTACTATTGAACCGCTTGTTACCAATCATAATATTATTTAGGTTTACCTATTATTTAAAAGCTCGTTTGAATTCAACCGCTTTCTCTTTTTTGCTATATCTAATTGCCTTCCTTTTAACAACCTCTTTTACACCCACTACGAATAAGCTTAACCGTCATGGTTTTTTTTCCTGAAAATATTATTCTAAATCCGATTCAAAAGAAAATAACGTTTTACATCACTTGTTTTGAAGAGAAAAAAGCTTTACACAATTTATAAGATTCTAGATGCGAGCCACATTTGTAACCCCTTGTTATACTGCGTATCACCAAGGAGCCGAATGGATGAGAGTTTGTTTCGAACATGTCTTTCAATCCAGCGGATCAAGACAGCATATGAGTTTGGGATGTCCCCGTCTCGTCTTGCATTGCGCTCCCTCCAAATTGTGTGGATTATGGCTTGGAAGACATAGCGGATTAAAAAAACTCAGTATTCGATCAAGTTGCGGATCAGTGAAAAAGGACACAAGCAAAGATCAATCTGTTGTGTACCTTGATTTCAATATGTTCTTAGCTAGAACTTTCCATATTTCCGATGAATATATGCATTGAACGAAAAGGTAGTCTCGAGTTTCCATTCCGTTTGAGGACATATCCCAACTTCCCGTTGCACTCACATTCTATTGGATCATGCGGTCCCCTGTAGAGAGGTGATTATGCATCGCCAACCAAAAAAAATAAAATGAGTACTTTGGTGTCACATGGGTATACCAAACACCTTTATGCCAAGCTACCTTGTTTGATGTCGTTCTAGTGTGATTCCAAGTGTCTGCAGTATTGAACTGTGGTTTTTAGACCTTGCATTTACCTCTCCAGTATACAACATCCTCAACATTCCATCTTAACTCTGTTTTCGAGACTCAATGACATTTTCTATCTCATTCAACATATATACTATGTGGTGTCTTCTAACTACGTCGTCTACACGCGGCGGCCAATGTTTCATTTCATAAAATGCGGAGGTCTATGATTCCTCTCAGACCTGCTAGGTCCATCAGACAGCCCAAGTTTGACCAGTGATCATACCAAAAAAATGTAAGAGCTCCATTGCTGACATCAACCTTACAAAGAGGCTTTGCAACTGCTCTGAATTTCAACAGCTTTCTCCACATCCAAGAACCCAAACTCGTTGTGTTTTAACTGACAAAAAAATGTCTTGTTTGATTTGGTAAGTCTATACCCATTTCACTCACAGAGAAGATCCATTTGAGATTATTTTCCAGATCAATTTTAAGGAGCTCACATAATTTGCCTCTTTTAATGATCGCATGCCCATATCTCCCTTTTCTTTTGGTTTACAAATCTCCGTCCATGAGATTTTTTCTTTATTTGGATTCAAATCAGTAGCCGACCATAAAAATGCTGAGCAGAGTTTGTCAATATATTTTATGCAAACCTTTGGAGGACGAAAAATAGCTAGCCAGAAGTTTGCAATAATCCATAGCACCAAACTTATTAAATTTAATCTCCCTGCAAAAGAGAGGAAACGAGTTGTCCACGACCCAAATTTTTGCTTAACCTGTTCCAATAAGGGTGAGTAATATGATTGTGTTAAACGTTTTGTGACCAGAGGAAGCCCCAAGTGTCGCATCGAGAGCTGGCATGAGGCAAATGGAAACCGGCTCTACGTCTCTTGGTTCACACAGTTTGAAGTTCCAGCAATAAACATAGTAGACTTCTCGATACATGATCGTATTTTTTCATCCCTCAAGACCATAAGATCATCAGCGAAACTCAAGAGCGTTAAGCAAATATTCTTGCACTTTGGGTGATAACTGAAAACGTGTGCCCCTGCTGCCTTATCAAGCATTTTTGAAAGAACATTAATACTCATAACAAATAAGTATGGAGATAGAGAACAACCTTGTCGTAACCCCCTTGCACTTTTAAAATATCCTGCAAGCTCTCTTTTAAGTTGAACAAAGAAAGTCACTGTTGTGACACACAATGATATCCAATGAATAAATTCTCGTGGAAACTCTAAGGCTGAGAGGACATTTATTAGAAAAGGCCATTGAACCGAGTCAAAAGCTTTATATATGTCAATTTTGATGGCACATCCCGCTGAGGTGCTATCTTTGTGATAGTCCTTCACCAACTTCGTAGCCAACAACAAATTTTTGATCAACAGTCTATCTTTCACAAATACCGATTGGTTTCTTACAGGATGAGATCGGTAAAAAATCTTTCATTACTCTTGCCTCTATTTGTTTAGGAATTATAGCCAGAATAGTTGAGTTAAGTGCCTTTGGTAAAAAACCTTTTGCGAAGAGAGACTGCACTGCTATGATGAATTCGTTACAAATAATTTCCCATATGGATTTGTAGAATTCAGATGTATATCCATCCGGCTCTGGAGATTTGTCATTTGGCATAGAAAATAATTTTGCTTTACCTCCTCTCCCGAGACAGTTGCTGTTAGCTTTACCCTATCCTCTTCCGAGCAACGAAACTGGAAACATTTATGGAGCTCTGCCACTAAAATACCTTCAAAATCATATGGCATATGTTGGAGAAAGTCCAAAAAATGTTGTTCCGCCTCTGTTTAGATATCATCCTCTTTTGATACATTGCCTATCGTGTGGTAGTTTCTTGGTGAAACATTTTATTGTTTGTATCACTGACCTGCAACCAATGGAGTTTTGACTTTTGTTTGAGATATTTTTCTTTTAGCTCCGCAGCCCGATCCCATCTTCTCAAGGCTGCATTTTTTCTTCCATTAGTTGAGTTGATGGATTTTTTAGATTCGCCTCCTGTTTCATACAAATTTCATTATACGCTTCTTTGGCCTTCATTACCAGGTTTCCCATATTTCTCTTGGCCAGATTTCTTATTAATGGTTTCAGCCCTTCAGTTTTTTTGAAAAACAGAATAATGATGAAGTTGATAGGAAGACAAGCTCTGTTTGTTACCAATAACTCTCCACCATTGGCTCTAAATCCTCCAATAGCTCTCCACCATTGGCCTAAAAAATCCTCCATCTCTGCAACAACATTGACAAACTTGAAAGGTTTTCTTCTTAACCTTCTACCATCCACATTCAGATGTATTCGACTTCTTAAATGGTCTGAGCAGCCACCAGTTTCAAAAACGTTGTATGATTGCGGAAACTTCTGAATCCACTTATCATTAATCATCACTCGATCCAGTTTCTTCATGATCAAATCACTTTCACTTTTATTACACCAAGTGTAGAGAGGTCAATGGTAAGCCATATTCGAAAAGAACAATAATTTACCACTGTCTAAAAGTCTCTCATACCGAAGTGCTATTAGGGGAATTATCAACTCTTGAGTGTTATACTATGTCCAAAGTCTCGTTAAAATCTCCGAATATAACCCAGAGCTTGTTACGAATAATATGAGAGTCAAAGTGGTCTCTCAAATCACTCCCTGCGATCCTCCAATTTAAATGAACAAGTTATAATCTGACTACCTTGTAAAAAGGAGTCATCCTCAGTGTCTTCTGCCATACCACCCAAATACGATCAAGGTGGGTGTATTCGTAGTTCGCTAAAACTTACCAATCTTAAAATATTTTATTTACAAATCTCTCCATCTTTCCCTCCTTTACTCTTGTATCAATCAAGCAAACAAACAGAAAATTCCCTTCTTCCACCCACTTCTTTATTATGGATTTCTTTAGATCGCGGACATTCCAAAAGAAGCTCCGCATATTTATTTATTTTTGTGATGTCTTATGCTGCTCGCCACACTAGGGAGTATATCCTTAGTGTTTGAAGCAAGAGAATCTGAAATGGTCTTGGTTACACTTTTTGTGGAATGTGGAGGAATTTTCCTTAAGACTTTCTCCCCCTTCAACTGTAACAGCCCGCTCTCGTGGTTTTGGATCGCGGAATAAAATCTTAGTAAAGCCCCTTAAGTCTATTTCCTATTTTATTAAGGAGACATATTTTGGATCGTGTTTTCTGTTTTAGACTCTGATTTTTCGTGACCACCTGATCAGAAGATGAGAGATCATGAGGAGAAAATAGAGAAAAAGAGAAAGAGAGAAAAGAAGAGGAAGAGAGCAAAGAAGAGGAAGATATAGAAGACAGATCCGACCGGTTATGGGAGAAAGGGCGTCACATCAACAATATATGTTTCATTTCCGACCGGTTATGGGAGAAAGGGCGTCACATCAACAATATATGTTTCATTTCGTTCTACATTCTTTTCCTCATCCCAGCGTGCTCTTTTGTTTCAATGACTTGCTCTGTTTCTGTTTCATTTTGATTTTCTATATCCTCTTCACCTTCCTCTATTAGAATTGAAATCTGGATGGAGAGACAACAGATTGAGCCTCATGTTTTTTTCAGATGATCGGCTAGCTTTCCCCGGAGAGACCGTAGACCAACCTTCCTCTAGTTCCCTACTCTTCACTTGCATTTCTGGAATAGATTTCTCTGTTCCCTCTGATTCCTTTTGCGTAACCATTATGTGTGGGTTTTCAATTGTTATTAACTTCATTCAAGGTTTCTCCACATACTGTGTTGTGTGTACTAATTTCACTGACTTTGAACATTCTGAGCATCGAGAAGGCAACCAAGGGTACACAAATTCAATCTCTACATCTATGCTTCAACAAACACATTTGCTTAGGAAAATTTGTTTAGATTTGAAACGATATATGTTAGGAAAAATCTTCGTCATATATGCTTCAACAAACACTTTTGCTTTTCCAAAGTTTTAACAGGGTTCCATCTCTGGGTGTAGTCGAATTTGTTTCCCACTGCAGTTGCCGTGAACTCCAAACCCTTGCGCGAGTACATCTTATGGGAAATGTTAATTACAAACTACCACAGCCATCACCTAAAGTTTACAACTTTGTTTTTGAGTAATTTATTATATAGTAAACTTTAAATTAAACTTTGAATCTTTACTGATATAGTAAACTGTAAAGATTCTAGAGCGTAGGTTTAATTTAAAGAATCTGATATTTTGTAAACTAATTTATTATATAGCAAACTTTGAATCTTTACCGATATAGTAAACTTTAAATTAAAATCATTTAAAATTTATGAATTTTATTAAGTTTTATTAAGGATGTTTTGGGTATATCAATTTATGAGTGGCACTCAGATTATTTGGTGGTAGATGATATTGGTTCTGAACAAGTAATGGCATTAGAGACCCGTACCCCTCTTATGGCGGTGAGGCGATGGTTTAGGAAATGCCTCCGCCGCGTAGAGCTCTCGTGAAGTATTATAGTTATATGGGTCCATTTATTTAATATTTACCATCAGCCTTATCGACCGATTCAAATATTGCAAATTAATGTGATTATAATTTTTGAAGGATCATAAAATTGACATTTTATTCAGAATTCAGATTAGAATGTGTTTTAAACTTAGTAATGGACATTTTTTAATCGACAAGTTTTAGACTTTAGATTTTTTATTTTTACCTTAAATCAAAACAAGTTAAATCCATTCTCTTTTTATCACCATTACTTGAATTTGTAATATATATATATAAAGAACTCTTCTCATTCCGTCACCTCAGTGTTGACATGGACGCCACATCATTTTTATATCTAATTTAATTTAAATAATTTAAAATTTATTTACATACTAATTATACATTTGGTATGATTATATAAATTAAAAAAAGAATTTGAAATGTCATCTCTCATATTCTACATCATACAACTGCAAATTTATTTTAACATAATTTATTGAAAGAATAATTTAATCATTTTGATTGTATTAAGATATAGAAAAAATACTAAAAATTATAAATTCAATTTTAGAACGTGACTGTCAATGTATTTCACGTCATGTAATAGCAATTGAGTTTCTTTTTCATGGAAATTTATATAAGGGATATATTAGATGTACAAATGTTATTTTATCAAAAGTAATATTAGAAAATATATGTATTTTATCAAAATAAATTACCATATCATAAATATAGAAATAGTAATTTATTATAACAACTAGGCTTGCAAACTCGGTCTATTAGATCAACCAATCGGTTCTTTCGGATTATATGTTCTCTTGGTTATGAAAAAAATTCACAGAACTGACCCGAACAAAAAAAATGGTTCGGTCGATTCGGTTACATATTTATAATCCATACAAAAACTCGGTTCAGATAAACTACAGGTTCGGTTTGATCATATAGTGATTTTAAAAGAATTTTGGTATAATTTTGTAATATTCGGTATAATTCGGTTATGTTGATTATAAAATTAGAAAACCATACCGAAATATGCTAACCGATTGGTTCTATGAACCGCACCCAATTTACACAAACCAACTAATATAAGTACTCTTAACTAATTTAAGTCCAAAGAAGGAAAAAAATGCTCTAACGATGACAATCCACTATATTACATAACATGAACCATTAATGTGTTAAATGAGAACAAAAATATGGAACAAAATTATAAAATGGAGACATTTTCTAATGATATTATTTTCCACCCATAGCATCATGGAGAAAAAACAATGTAGGACGTATGAAGAGTGTCTGTTTTGACCCATTTTATTATTGTTTTATTTATTTTATTGAGTCTAAAAGTTAGGTTTTGTGTTCTTTTGGCCGGTTTTAGTGTTTTTTCAGATTTTAATTTCCTTGGAGCTAAAATATGCAAAATGGAGCAAATTTGGACGTTTTTACACATCATTGGATTTTGGAGACATCCTGGATTGATCGATCCTGAAGAGGATCGACCAAGCATGACGAGGATCGACCGATCCCAAAGCTGATCGGTCAGTCAAAGGAATCTATGAGGTGGCACGGATCAGAGGAAGAAGATCGATCGATCCAAGTCGGATCGATCGATCTCAATCACGAATATTCTCCAAATCGCACATTAACTCCGATTTTTGACCTAGAAGACACTCTATAAATGGGGATCAATTCCTGAGCGGCCAGAGAGACCTAGACATGAATTTTACTGTTACTCTGCCATTTTTTATTTTTATTTTCAGATCTGTAAACTTTTTACATTGTTTTTCTCAGATCTAAAGTATTTTTATTGTATTTTCATTATATTTTCAAGATCTACATTCTGTATTCATCTCTTTCTTTGCATTTTCAACCATACAACATCATGATCTATCAACCCATTACCATGGTTGAGTAAATCTGCATGTTGGGAGATGAGATTTATTCAACAGGATTTAATGTTTAATTAGGTTATTGTTATAGATTAGAATTATGGTTAATAGATCTTTACTTCTATGAAACAAATGATTTTGTTAGGTTGACGAATCTATCAAATGATTCATAGGGTTTTATAGTACAACTAGCGTTGACTATTCTACCCGGAGTCTATAGTTTGTAGGCTTGATTTCCAGATTTCCAAGAGTTGAAGATGGATCTACAAGTGAACTCTATCAAACTTGCTCAAAATATGATATCATAGGGTCCTAGCGGATTTATGGCAGAATAATATTTACTTTTAATTAAAAGATTTATTAGAATAATATTTGCTTTTAATAAAAGATCTATTTTGGTACAATGTTTGTGTTCTAGATGTAAATCATTTAATTGCTAATCCAGTTAGATATCATTTTTATTTATTTAAATCCCTGCGATTTCTAAAATCCCAACATTTGTTTTAAATTGATTTCTTTCGTTATTTAAAGATTTTATTTGGATTTGATTTTTGTGACAACTTTCCATATTTGCATCCTAGCTTTGTTTAGATCTACGGATCTATAGTGCTCTTTACTCTCTGTGGATTGATCCCACCATTATACTGCCGCGCACAACTATGCACTTGCAGAGTTTAGATGTTGGATAAAACCTGATGCATAAAATATTACATCAAGTTTTTGGCGCCGTTGCCGGGGAGGTATTGTAGCCTTTAGATTTAAGTTTTTAAACCTAGTCTAGGATATTTTATTTTCTGAAATTTTTTTATTTACGTCTCTGAGATCGACCGATTCCCTTAAGATCGACCGATCCTACTTCTTGCACGATCGACCGATCCCTAAAGATTGACCGATCCTACTTTGTGCAAGATCGATCGATCCCTCTTTGATCGTTCGATCATTTTTCTCTCGAGATCGACCGATCTCTTCCAAGATCGATCGATCCCAGAGCCTCTTGACCGGATCTAATTTTCAAACTTCTTTTGCTTCTCAGGTGTATGCAATTAAGGAGCAAGGCTTCTAAAGATCTACAAGACTTGAGCATACACGAGTTTACAAGGAAGTCCACAAGAAGGGTCTCACTTTCAAGGTAAATATGATTCCATACACCTAAAAAAGGTTAGTAAGGTTGATTGATGATTTTGAATATGATGATAAAACTGAGTGGGAAGAGGATGTTAATTTTTTGGGTAGAAAAAGAAACTTTCCAAGTGGAAGTTTCAACCAAAACTTTCCAAGTGGAAGTTTCAACCAAAACTTTAGGAGCACTCCTAATTCTCCCTATAATGTCTACTCAACTAGAAACCCTAGGGAACAATGGAATAATCCTTATAACATTCAATTAAACTCTTTTCAACCTCCAACCGAATCATACCAACTGGAGCTTCATGGAAAGGCTGAATATGGATCAATTCAATATGAGAATGCAGATTCTCTTGGCAAAATTGAGTCCATGTTTAAGCACATCGTGAAGTGCAGTCCGAGACTGCCGACGAGATAAACGCCAAGATAGAAAGAGTATCCAAAGATTTGTATAAGAGACTCGGGAGTCTGGATGCCGAAGTAAAAATTCTAGAGACCAAGACTGAGGAAACTAGGTCATTAGCTGAATTTTGTTTCTCAATCTCTCAACAATTACCTGATACAGAAACATAAGAGCAGTTCACGCTATCGCTATCGAAGGAAATCTTTCCTTCACAAGTGAGTAGCGTAGCTCTAATGATGATTTCTCTGAAGGGCACCAGGATGATCTAACTGACTGTTATGAGGATGACAATGACTGGTCAACCTGTGATGGACACATTGATGAACCTGAAACCCCAGCATTTCCCGAAGAAAAGGAACTTGACGACATGATAACCAAACTGCAAGTTAGGCTACCATTCGTCGAGATGGTAAGGAAAGTTCCAGACCTAAAGGCTCGTCTAAAGAACATCCTCATGGGAAAGACCTCACTTGAGGATGGAGCAATGAAGATCCTTAGGGAATGCAACAAATAGATGCAAGTCAAAATCCCAAGGAAACTCGCAGACCTTGGCTCTTTCAATCTATCATGCACCATAGGCACTCTGAAATTTCATAATTGCATGTGCGATTTAGGAGCCAGCATCAGCGTGATGCCCCTCACTGTGTCAAATGCCTAGATCTTCTCACACTCAAACCATCTACCTTTTCTTTAATTCTCGCCGACCGATCTCTGCGAAAACCACAAGGGGGGGGGGGGCTTGAAAATATTCCGCTGAAGGTGGGAGAGTGCTAGATCTTGATAGACTTTGTGGTGTTAGACCTTGACGATGGAGGCCAAGACATCATACTTGGTAGATCTTTTCTTTCCACTGCAGGAGCATTGATAGATGTACCAAGGGGAAAGATTGATATCTGTCTGGGTGAGAAAGTGATGAATTTTACCACCACGAAACAAGGAAAGAAACCGACCATCGACAGACAGACTTTCTGGATTGATACCAAGGAGAATCCCCAAATTGGTCTACCATTAGGAGACTCACTGAGCACTTACACTCCAGGAAAGGAGTTAGAAGAACCTGACTCAGAACCCCGTGGAATGATCAGACTACTGGAGACCTTTACCCAACCTCAGGAAGCAGCGGATGGCCCTCTTTAGGCGTCAACCTCAGGGAATTCAATATCCATGATTAACACAAAGAGTCCTCGTGACGGAAATGTATGTGAAGAAGACCGATTAGATAAGTCCGATGACTGGTGCGAATTGAGAGCACCAAAGCTTGAGCTAAAAGAACTCTATGATGGCCTGAAGTACGCTTATCTCGGCCCAAACTCGACATACCCTGTCATTATTAATGATAAATTGAACCCAACTGACACATCCCTTTTACTTCGAGAACTTCGTAAGTACAGAAAAGCATTAGGGTACTCGCTTAGTCATCTAACTGGGATCTCGCCTGGTCTATGCACACACCGGATACACCTCGAAGATCAATTAAAGTCATTAGTGGAACCCCAACGCCGGCTAAACCCGAACCTCTGGGAGGTAGTTAAGAAAGAAAATTTGAAACTCCTCAAGACAGGTGTAATATACGCCATCTCAAATTGCCCGTGGATTAGTCTGGTACATGTCGTCCCAAAGAAAGGTGAAGTTACTGTTATTTCAAACAATAAAAATAAACTCATTCCTACGCGTGCTGTAACCGGTCACAAGATGTGCATATATTATCGGAAACTGAATGCAGCCACTCGAAAAGACCATTTTCCCCTTCCACTCATCGATCAGATGTTAGAGCGTTTAGCTAACCATCAGTTCTATTGCTTCCTTGACGGATATTCCAAATTCTTCCAAATCCCAATTCATCTCGATGATCAGGAAAAGACGACGTTCACATGTCCTTATGGGAGTTATGCATATCAAAAGATGCCCTTTGAGCTTTGCAATGCTCCAGCAACATTCCAAAGATGCATGATGTCAATATTCACAGATCTCACTGAAAATATAATGGAAGTTTTCATGGATGATTTCTCCGTCAATGGTTCCTCCTTTACCAACTGTCTGGCTAACCTTAGTAAAGTCTTGCAGCGATGTGTAGATAAACACTTGTTTCTAAATTAGGAAAAATGCCATTTCATGGTTAGGGACGGGATCGTACTTAGGCATAGAATTTCAGAAAAGGGGATTTAAGTAGATAAAGCAAAGATAGAGGTCATGACCAATCTTCAACCCCCAAGAACAGTACGAGAAATCCAGAGTTTCCTAGACTATGCAGGTTTCTATAGGAGGTTCATAAAAGATTTCTCGAAGATTGCAAGACCTCTCACACGACTTCTATGCAAAGAAATTATTTTCAATTTTGACAAAGACTGTCTCGATGCATTCCTGGAAATAAAGAAGGCACTCCCATAGTCCAACCGCCAGACTGGAAACTCCCTTTTGAGATAATGTGCGATGCTAGTGATTACGCCGTAGGGGCGGTTCTAGGCCAGAAGAAAGACAAGCGTTTGCATGTTATTTACTATGCTAGCTGGACACTGGATGAAGCACAAACAAGATACGCTACAACCAAGAAGGAACTTCTAGCAATCGTTTTTGCTGTAGAGAAATTCTGATCATACTTGGTAGGATCTAAGATAATTGTACACACAGACCACACTGCATTATGTTACTTTCTCAGCAAGAAAGTGGCTAAACCCTGATTACTGCGTTGGGTTCAGCTAGTACAGGAGTTTAACATTAAGGTTAGAGACAAGAAGGGAATAGAAAATGGGGTAGCTGATCATTTGTCCAGACTAAGAGTAGAGACGAAGGTCCCAATAGATGACCGATTTCCTGAAGAAAGAACTTATTCCATCTTCGAGGAGTGCTACGAGGAACGCAAATGCATACTAGCTTTACACAAGGAACCCAACAAACATCCCTGGTTTGCCGATTATGCTAACTTCCTCTGCCCCAAAATAATACCCCCAGATTGTACTGGCTACACAAGGAAATTTTTTTTCTGCAAAGTTAAGAAATACATCTGGGAATAACCTTATCTGTACAAAAGTTGCGCCAACGGTTTATACCGACGGTGTAATCCAGAATCAGAAGTTGCTGGACTTCTTTTTCACTGTCATGGCTCGAACTATGCGAGACATTTTGCTACCTTCAAGACAGTTTCCAAGGTCCTTTAGGCAGGTTTCTGGTGGCCCACGATGTTCCGGGACACACATGAGTTTGTTTCAAGATGTGATTCCTGTCAACGCCGCGGCAACATAAACCAGAGAAACAAAATGCCCCAGAACTATGTACTCGAGGTAGAAGTATTCGACTGCTAGGGAATCGATTTCATGGGCCCCTTTCCGCCTTCATGTGGAAATATGTACATCCTTGTTGCTGTGGACTATGTGTCCAAATGAGTGGAAGCAGTTGCAAGTCCTACAAATGCTGCCAAGGTTGTTCTGAGAATGTTCAAATCTGTGATAGTCCCGCGATTTGGAGTACCAAGGGTAGTAATAAGTGATGGTGGAACTCACTTCATCAACAAACTTTTTGCTAATCTCCTGAGGAAGAATGGTGTTTCGCGCAAGGTGGCAATACCATACCACCCGCAGACCAGGGGGCAGGTGGAAGTTTCAAACAGAGAAATAAAAAGTATCCTGGAGAAGACGGTTAATGTCACAAGGAAGGACTGGTCCCTTAAACTCGATGATGCATTGTGGGCTTACCGAACTGCTTATAAAAATCCAATTGGGACTACCCCTTTCAACCTAGTCTATGGAAAAGCTTGTCACCTGCCAGTGGAGCTAGAGTACAAAAAATTATGGGCAACCAGACTGCTAAACTTTAATTCCAAAGCTGCAGGAGAAAAACGCCTGACCCAAATAAATGAACTGGACGAGCTAAGACTAAAAGCTTATGATAACGCGCAAATGTACAAAAAGCGCGCAAAGCCTGGCATGATAGGAAGATAAAACTGAGAGAATTCCACAGCGGCGATAGAGTACTTTTGTACAACTCACGTCTGAGGCTTTTTCCAGGCAAACTGAAATCACGCTGGGGAGGACCTTATTTGATTAAGGAAGTTAAACCTTATGGAGCAGTGGTGCTGTGGGATGGAAAGACCGGATATTTTACAGTAAATGGCCAGCGACTTAAGCCGTATTTAGCTGACCATGAGGAGAAGGAGATCTCCATACCCCTGACAGAACCCAATTGAAATAAAACTAAGTCAAGCTAGCGACTTTGCAAAAACAAGCGCTGGTTGGGAGGCAACCCAACATGTTATTTGAATTTATTTTTGCTTTTGAATTTATAAAACTATTTTATTTTATTTTCTTTCAGTTATTCCAATTTATTTATTTATTTTCTAAAATAAGATATGATGATGTTTTTGTGTTGAGCTGACTAAAAACAGGTGCAAAATGCAGAAGATGCGAATTTCAAGAAGTTTCAGTATGCTGGGATCGACTGATCCTACCCAGATCGATCGATCCCCGAGATGAGAAAAGCTGAAAACCAGTTCGATGAACAGACCAATGCTCCCTTTTGGTCGTAAAACTCCTTCCATGGTTTATGGTTTGCTTTCTTGTTCACAATTCATTATCTCCAGTGTTGTTTCGCAGCACCCATTTTCTTTGATTTTATATCACTGCAGGACGCAGTGATTTAAGTCTGGGAGAAAAGGTGACTGATTTCATATTTTACTAACACTGTGTCTTCTTTTGTTTACTTGTGCTAAAATGTTATTCAAACGTTTTCAAAAATAAAACTTTTTCATTTTTTTGAGTCATTTTATTGAGTCAAAACATGGGATTTTACAATTTTCTTGGTTTTCATTTTATGTTGACATTTATTGGATTTAGTTCAGGAAGATTGGAAACACCATCAGTGGATCAAATTTAGCCGAAACGACCTATCCTTTGGAAATCTGAATGATCCAGCGTTGTCTCTATCTACTTGGACCTTTAACTTGGACTAATATTCTTACTTAGGGGCTCGATATCTCAAAAAGAATCATATACATCTGGAGTTCACCCCATTCTTATTGGTGCTCCAGATGGCCAAGCTCATTTTTAGTTTGGTTCCACACCCTTACACCCGTTTTCATTCAGACCCCAACCATCTTTCGGAACATTAGGAGCATGTGCACCCAAGTGCAAAAACTATGGAGTATGGGAGCCGGTACAACCAAATGCTCTAAAGATTTCCGAGTAAGCTTTCAAGTATCAGTACTTCATCTATATTAATTTGAGTTGACTATTGGTGTAGTTTTTAGTAGGATTAATGTACATGGTTTGAACTGGTTCCAACTTCCCCTTCTTAGAAAAAATGCTCTGGGATCGACCGATCCTATCTTGATTGATCGATCCCATCTTATCCCGAGACTCTCTTTAAGAAAAAAAAAAAGGAAAAGAAAGAGAAGGGAAAGAAGTCAGAAGGAACCAGAATAAAACTTTTTATTTATTTAGTTAGTTATTTGTTTATGTTATCTATTTTATTTTAGCACCAATAACAACTCTATTAGGATCATTATATAGAAGATTGCTTGGGATCCAAGGTTCAGGAGGTTGTGCACCATCTTTGGTTTCCGTCTCACTGTGATTTTGCGCATTGGCTTGCACCGGAGTTCATCTATCATGCCTAACCATCACCCTTAAAATGACCCCTCGTTAGCCCTTAGCGATTTTGACTCTCTTTGTGAGACTGCAAACAACACTTAATGAATGTTAAAGAGCCAACAATGGAGATTTCAGAAGTTCCCTTGGATCTCGGATGCTAGAGTACGGTAATGTTTGCTATGCTTATGGTAAAGTACATGTTGTACTGCTAAAATTCGAATAATCTTTCACAAAGTTTCTTCTTGGTTTACATGATCAACATGATGGATTCTAAAGCTAAGTGTATGTAGCAATTTAAAGAATCTGATATTTTGTAAACTAATTTATTATATAGCAAACTTTGAATCTTTACTGATATAGTAAACTTTAAATTAAAATCATTTAAAATTTATTAATTTTATTAAGTTTTATTAAGGATGTTTTGGGTATATCACTTTATGAGTGGCACTCAGATTATTTGGTGGTAGATGAGATCGGTTCTGAACAAGTAATGGCATTAGAGACCCGTACCCCTCTTATGGTGGTGAGGCGATGGTTTAGGAGATGCCTCCGCCGCGTAGAGTTCTCGTGAAGTATTATAGTTATATGGGTTCATTTATTTAGTATTTACCATCAGCCTTACCGACCGATTCAAATATTGCAAATTAATGTAATTTTAATTTCTAAGGATCATAAAATTGACATTTATTCAGAATTCAGATTAGAATGTGTTTTAAACTTAGTAATGGACATTTTTTAATCGATAAGTTTTGGACTTTAGATTTTTTTTTTACCCTAAATCAAAGGAAGTTAAATCCATTCTTTTTTCATCACCGTTACTCGAAATTTTAATATATATATATATAATATTTTTTTCTCTTTTCATTCGGTCACCTCAGTGTTGACATGGACGCCACATCATTTTTGTATCTAATTTAATTTAAATAATTTAACTTTTTTTAACATACTAATTATACATTTGGTATGATTATACAAATTAAAAAAAGAATTTGAAATGTCATCTCTCATATTTTACATCATACAACTGCAAAATTTATATTAACATAATTTATTGAAATCATAATTTAATCATTTTGATTGTATTAAGATATAGAATAGATACCAAAAATTATAAATTCAATTTTAGAACGTGACTGTCAATGTATTTCACTTCATGTAATAGCAATTGAGGTTTTTTTTTTTCATGGAAATTTATATAAGAGATATATTAGATGTACGAATGTTATTTTATCAAAAGTAATATTAGACAATATATGTATTTTATCAAAATAAATTACCATATCATAAATATAGAAATAGTAATTTATTATAACAACTAGGCTTGCAAACTCGGTCTATTAGATCAACCGATCGGTTCTTTCGGATTATCTGTTCTCTTGGTTATGAAAAAAAAATCACAGAACCAATCCGAACAAAAAAAATGGTTCAGTTGGTTCGGTTACATATTTATAATCCGTACAAAAACTCGGTTCAGATCAACTACAGGTTTGGTTTGATCATATAGTGATTTTAAAAGAATTTTGCTATAATTTTGTAATATCCGGTATAATTCGGTTATATTGATTATAAAATTAGAAAACCATACCAAAATATGCTAACTGATTGGTTCTATGAACCGCACCCAATTAAAACAAACCAACTAATATAAGTACTCTTAACTAATTTAAGTCCAAAGAAAGAAAAAATGCTCTAACGATGACAATCCACTATATTACATAACATGAACCATTAATGTGTTTAAATGAGAACACAAATATGGAACAAAATTCTAAAATGGAGACATTTTCTAATGATATTATTTTCCACCCATAGCATCATGGAGAAAAAACAAAGTAGGACCGTATGATGAGTGTATATTTTAACTCGTTTTTATTATTGTTTTACTTATTTTATTGAGTTTAGAAGTTAGGTTTTGTGTTTTTTTGGCTGGTTTTAGTATCTTTTCAGGTTTTCACTTCCTTTGAGCTAAAATGTACAAAATGGAGCAACTCTTGACGTTTTTACACATCATTGGATTTTGGAGATATCCTGGATCGACCGATCCTGAAGTAGATCGGTCAGTCAAAGGAATATATGAGGTGACAAGGATCAGAGGAAGAAGATCGATCGATCCCAGTCACGAATATTCTCCAAATCGCACATTAACTCTGATTTTTGACCTAGAAGACACTCTATAAATAAGGATCATTTCCTGAGCGGCCAGAGAGACCTAGACACGAATTTTACTGTTACTCTGCTATTTTTATTTTCATTTTCAGATCTGTAAATTTTTTACATTGTTTTTCTCAGATCTAAAGTATTTTTATTGCATTTTCAAGATCTACATTCTGTCTTCATCTCTTTCTTTGCATTTTCAACCATACAACATCATGATCTATCAAGCCATGACCATCGTTGAGTAGATCTACATGTTGGGAGATGAGATTTATTCAAGGGGATTTAATGTTTAATTAGGTTATTGTTATAAATTACAATTATGATTAATAAATCTCTACTTCTATGAAACAAATGCTTTTGTTAGGTTGACGATTCTATCAAATGATTCATAGGGTTTTATAGTACAACTAGTGTTGGGAATTCTACCCGGAGTCTATAGTACAGCTAGTTTTATAGTACAGCTAGCGTTGGGAATTCTACCGGAGTCTATAGTATAGCTAGTTTTATAGTACAGCTAGCGTTGGGAATTCTACCCGGAGTTTGTAGGCTTGATTTCTAGATTTCCAAGAGTTGAAGCTTGATCTACAAGTGAACTCTATCAAACTTGCTCAAAATATGCTATCATAGGGTCCTAGCGGATTTATGGTAAAATAATATTTGCTTTTAGTTTAAAGATTTATTAGAATAATATTTGCTTTTAATAAAAGATCTATTTTGGTACAGTGTTTGTGTTATAGATCTAGATCATTTAATTTCTAATCCGGTTAGATATCCTTTTTATTTATTTAAATCCATGCGATTTCTCAAATCCTAACATTTGTTTTAAATTGATTTTTTTCCTTATTTAAAGATTTTATTCAGATTTGATTTTTATGATAACTTTCCATATTTGCATCCTAACTTTATTTAGATCTATGGATCTATAGTGCTCTTTACTTTTTGTGGATCGATCCCACCATTATACTGCTGTGCACAACCGTGCACTTGCGGAGTTTAGATGTTGGGTAAAATCTGATGCATAAAACATCACATCAACGTACCATTACAGTTTAAAAATTAATAGAATCATACTCTTAGAAAATCATATAATAAAAATTAAATTATTCCATTTACAGTCAAGAGAAGTAATATATTAAAAGTTTTAGAACGATAAAAACATTGTTAATGGAAGACAAAACACAACAAACGAAATACACAACAATTTAGAAAAATTAATTTAATGTTAAATCTTATCTTATACTATTAAAACTGAAATACAAATTTGGGATATTCATCTTTCCAAACACCAAATAACTGTTAATGTATCCAATTATTTCAATATTTAGTTTTTATATTTTTCTTCTTTCTAAATAAATATTAAATTATATTTCTACAATAATTTTCTTATCTAATATTATTATTTTAATAGTATGAGTTCTTATTCCCCTATAATCTTTGTTTGATTTTATTTTCACATTATTTTAAATTATTATATAATCAATACAATTTATATAATTTTAGATTTTTCTGCATATAATGTGATAGAATTTTTTTAAGTGGACATATATTCCTCAATCAATGATAAAGGTGTGTATATTCAACGTTTCACATCGGTAGAGATGCATATATTGTGATAGATTTTTTTTAAATGGACATATATTACTCAATCAATAAAAAAGGTGTGTATATTCAACGTTTCACATCAGTAAAGATGTCAAGTAAATTGTTACCAGCAAGATAAATACAAGTAAATCCGACATAGAGCTTTGTTGACTACAAATATATCAGACTTTATCTGTGAATTGGTAGATCAGTGTGCAAACTACCAAATTTTAATAAAAATAAGTTAATTATATATGAAAATTAATAATTTTATATAGTTGATGAAAATAATATATGATATATTTGAAAATATAAAGAGTTTTATGATTAAAATATTTATGAAAATAGAGTATTAAAATATTTATATTTAAATTTTTTATTATTTTATGAAAAAGATTTAAATTAAGTAAATAGTCAAATCTTCGGGTCAGCTCACTATCATGTAAATATAGTGTGACACATTTGGACATAAGAGCTACTTACAAAAATTTTAAATAGAAATATAGGTTAACTAACTAACAAGACTAACATTTTATAATTTAATAAAGTAAAATTACATATAAGTAAAACAAAGATAAATTTATAAACGAAAGAAACAAAATATAAAAATATATAAATTATATGAAAAACTGACGAGAAAATATTAAACAATAAAATATAAATATTTGTTACATTTATTAAGAAAATATTGACCCGCGGTGTACCGCGGGTTCAACTCTAGTATACTACTAAAACTGAAGTACAAATTTGGAAAATCCTGTTACCAAACACCTAATATCTTAATCATACTTCCAAACACCTATTAACTAATTAATTCTTTACAATCATTTTCTTATATAATATTTCTCTATAATCCTTTACTTATCTAATAATATTATGATTTTATTAGTATGAGTTATGATTCTCTTATAATCTTTGTTTGATATTATTTTGAAATTATTTTAAATTATATATACTATTAAAACTGAAGTATAAATTTGGAACATCCTGTTACCAAACACCCAATATCTTAATCATACATCCAAACACCTATTAACTAATTAATTCTCTACAATCACTTTCTTATATAATATTTCTCTACAATCTTTTACTTATCTAATAATATTGTGATTTTATTAGTATGAGTTATGATTCTCTTATCATCTTTGTTTGAAATTATTTTCAAATTATTTTAAATTATATATAATACATATGATTAATAAAATTTTAGATTTTTTTATGTATATGTTGTTATTTGAATTTTTATAAACAGATATATAATCATGTTTCATGTTATAGAATTCTGGTTATTCATGTTTCCAAGCAAACAGAAAATAAACAAAAATATTTTATACAAACAAAATAAAAGTATTCATAACAAATTAGTAAGTTAAATTTATACATAGAAAGTTATAATAAGTTTAAAATAATTTTATTTATATACAGTAAATTAATTAATAAAATATTATAATTTTATATGAAAACAATTGACCCGCGGTGTACCGCATGTTCGAATCAAGTCTATTTTAAAAACAAACACAAGAAAACTACTTTTTTTTTTCTAAATACAAAAATGAAATAATAAAAGCAATACACAAAAAATTATAAAAATTAATAATGACTTCCGCGTGTAGCGTGGATCTAATTTATCGGTAATTTAGTCTGGTTACATATTTATAATCCGTACAAAACTCTGTTCAATTCTATTACCGGTTGGGCTTATTTTGATATAATTTTGTAATATTCGGTATAATTCGGTTATATCAATTATAAAATTAGAAAACCCAACCAAAATATGCTAACCGATTGGTTCTATGAACCACACCCAATTAAAACAAACCAACTAATATAAGTACTCTTAACTAATTTAAGTCCAAAGAAGGAAAAAATGCTCTAACGATGACAATCCACTATATTACATAACATGAACCATTAATGTGTTTAAATGAGAAAGAAAACTAACAAAAATATGGAACAAAAATCTAAAATGGAGACATTTTCTAATGCTATTATTTTCCATCCATAGCATCATGGAGAAAAAACAAAGTAGGACGTACCATTACAGTTTAAAAAATTAATATAACCATAGTTTTAGAAAATAATATAACAAAACTTTAATTATTCCATTTACAGACAAGAGAAGTAACATAATAAAAGTTTTAGAATGATGGAAACATTGTTAGTGGAAGACAAAACACAACAAACAAAATACACAAAAATTTATAAAAAATAATTTAATGTTAATTCTATTTTAAAAAGCCAACACAACAAAAAATAATTTATGTTTTTCAAATACAAAAATGAAACAATAAAATAAATACACACCAATTT
This sequence comes from Cardamine flexuosa, assembly GCA_963555745.1. Classification (NCBI taxonomy): domain Eukaryota; kingdom Viridiplantae; phylum Streptophyta; class Magnoliopsida; order Brassicales; family Brassicaceae; genus Cardamine; species Cardamine flexuosa. Next base: position 3,833,917 of record OY743218.1, read on the forward strand.
ACAAAAATTAATAAAGACTTCCGCGCGTAGCGCGGATCCAATTTATAGGTTAAGTCGGTTTGGTTACATATTTATTATCTGTACAAAAACTTGGTTCAATTCTATTACCGGTTTGGTTAGGTCTGGATAGTGATTTTAAAGGAATTTTGGCATAATTTTGTAATATTCAGTATGATTCAGTTATATTGGTTAGAAAATTAGAAAAAAAAAAAAATTAGCCGATCAGGTCATCCCTACCAACCGAACCCAGACCAAATCCTCAAATCTCGTTTTGGTTTGATTTGGTTTGGATAACTCGGTTCAGTTACAAATCTTCGGCCTAATAATAACCATTATAGTAGTACATAATAGAGTAATTTCACTCCATAACAATGCATTTATCAAAAATTAATTGACACAAAAGCAAAATATTGTTCATTCTTTTTTCCAAATTTACCCCGACCAAAAGTTATAATATATGTTATCATGTTATCATTGGTCTTATCGTGGATTTAGGTTTATCGTGATAATAATTGTTAGCAGATACTATTACGGCTATCATTATATATGAGGAGTGGTTAACGTCAAATTGTTTTTTTTATTCAACATCAAGTCATATTGTTAGCATATATGTTAGCATTCTCCATTAAAGTTAACATTTTCGATTTGTTAACTTTCAACATTCATGTTAACACTTATATGTTTCCGTTTTTTGTTTCTGATTATAAGTATATTTTGAAGTCAAAATATTAACTTATTTTTCATAACCTCAATAATGTTAACATTTTTCTATTTGTTAACTTGTCACACTCATGTTAACACGGTCGTTAACTAAGTAGTTTGTTAGCTCATCTTACTTATGTTGTTTTTGTGTTTGTTTCTGATTTTCTCATTAACTAAGGAGTTGTTAAAGTTGTGCTAACATTTCCAATATCGCCAACAACTAATTAGCACCTAAACATTTTATCATACTAAAACTAAATTAATTGTTAGCATGCAAGAGAAGAAATATCTTTAATGATTTTTAATAGGAGTATTTTCATCAAGAAAAAGTGAAATAAAAAGAGAGAATTAAATAAAATAAAATGTCAACTGAAAACTTAATTAAAAACTTATTTATGTATTTATAACAAAATCACCCTACATAATAACCATCAATGTTGAAGTGATTGACTACCAATTCACGTTTAAATGGTGGTGGAAATAAAGAAAAATATTAATTCAATTTCAAATAAGATATTAGACTATACATCTACAAGGAATTTTTTTATTTTAAACAAAAAAAAAAAATATTTGATAAATCGAAATTCTCATGAATACATTAAAATATTACAAAAATTACAAAACAAAAATTCCTGCATCGTGTTACCTCAATATCCACCTAAGCCACAACAAACAAAATCAATGTTTTAAAAATCGTTAGGTGCTACTTAGGCGATCACCAAACGCTTAGCGCTTAAGCGGGGAATAATCATATGGAAATCAGTAATTTATATTGAAAATAAGTATTATAGTTATGGAATCTATACTAATAATAAGCGACGATGAGGAAGCCTTCTCAGAGTGTCCACGTTAAGCCTTCCTCGCTTCCCAGCGTGTCCACGTCACCCTTTTTTCCTCTCCTCCTTTTGTGGACCATTTTTTTTGTTTCTCCTCCAACACCTTTATAGACCCTTATCCATCTTCCCTTTAAGGCCCATTAGGTCTCAGGCCCGCCAGGTCCTTCCCTCCTCATGCATCTCCTACCTTTCTTCCGAGCAGTTGCTTTTTCTTTCTCTAAACTCAAACTGCGGTTAGTTTCCAATGCGCCACGTGGACCTTTTTGCCATTTGTTCCTTTGCACCCCTCTCTCTCTCCTTGCAGCAGCCTTTTTCTTCTCTAGTCCCAAGCTGCGGTTAGTTTCTAGTGTGCCACGTGGGACATTTTTGCCCACGTGTTCCCTCCCACCTCTCGCAGCAGCCTTTTCCTTCTCTAGACCCAAACTGCGGTTAGTTTCTAATGTGCCTCGTGACATTTTCCCCACGTGTTCACATGTTCATGTCCGGTTGCTCCCGCCGAAAATGACAGTGGGTTGTTTTTAATTTGACACGTGTTGTTTCCTTAGCCCCAGAGAATTTCGATATCCCTCCTTTTTTTTGTTCCTTAAAAATATAAAATTGTTGAATAAAATAATATATTTATATATGAGTGTTTGACTTAAGAAAAAGTACGAGAACTAGGGGAAGAACAAATGAATGCATGCCTTATATTCTTCTTCTTTGATCACGTACAACATATATATAGGAAAGAAATTACTTGGTATCTAAGTGACTTAGCCTCCAAGTAGTTTGGTCTCTAAGCTATAACAACTTTGGCTCCAAGTAACTAAAGGATCAGATCAAGTTGGATAATCATTATGTTATGTATAACATTCCTCCCTTAATTATCCATTTACGATCTATGAATTATGTTCTGTTTTGTTAAAAATCTTATCATGTAAAATTCATTGGGATAAAACCATGACAAGGAAACAAAAATACAGTAACATAATCTCCCCCTGGAAAAGATATACATGATCCTCTTTTTTATAGATCTCATGAATGATTATCATTTTCTTCAATACTTGATGTATAACAATCACTTTAAGAGAGTGTGAGATCTTTACGATAATACATCATTTTGATGTATATCTTCTACGTGTTACTTGCTGCCTCGTTAAAATTTTTATCATAGAAAAACCCAGTAAGACAAAAACTATGATAAGGGAAAAAGAGTGCATCCATACATGTTTTCATATTTTTCACTCTCGAAGCATCATCTCCTAAAGATGCATACTGATCATCTGATTCTTCTTTCGAATGTTAGAGTGGGGAGAACCTTTGTAAATAGATCTTGAAAGAGGCTAATTTATCATGTCTCTCTTGATATCTCCTTCTTTGATTTGGGCGTCACAACGACTTCATCATCATTTGGAGAAATGGCGAACATGATCTGTTTTATGAATGCCACGAAACTGCATTTCTTGAAGATAACAAAAGATATGTTCTATCTCATCTTATTGTTTGCATCCACTAGATGAGTTATATCCTGCAAGTAAATTAGTAGCAATCACTATTTCTTGTATAATAAAATTTGCAAGATAAAAGTCCACCGAAAATACTTCGGGACACAATACTTCCTTGTTATCTTGATAAGGTCTGAATGGATCTTCTTCAACATTCAAAGAATTACTGACTATCGGAATACTCAAGCTATTTTATTTATATAGTATGAATGAATCTTCTTCAACATCCAAAGGTCTAATGATCATTTGAGTTCTCAAAGATTTGCTTTATCTATAATATATCATTTAAGATACTTTTGGTATAATTTGATTGATGCACATATATTTTATCTTGGAATTGCTTTATTTAAAGCTCATGACAAAATTTTGTCTTTCCAATGTATTTTCTTATGAACTCAAATTTTAAATGAGTTTTTGCATCATCAATATGATCATGAATCCAGATGAGGATTTCTTTATAATGACGCAAGAATTTTTTTATGCATCTAGAATATTTTAATCCACAAAGTGAGCACACATCCTTTTTGGAGGTGCTTAGAATAACATCTCTTAAATAGATGTTCAATCAGAATACCTGAGACAATTTTGTCTTCTAAGGTTTTATATTCCAAATGACTCCTATAGAGTTTTGATGATGTTCGAAACATCATACTTAAAAGTTCACCGGGAACACAATTTTGATATCATATATCTTTCGGCGATTTAGCTCTATAAGCATTTCCCTTGAGGCGTAATTCAAGTCTCTTATATATAGCATCAAAATTTTATTTATAGGATACTTAACAAAACTGGCACGAGATACCATTTTGTTTCTATATCACAATACCCTTTGATGCTTTAACAATTTCTCCAAAATTTCTCGCTTGTATACGAGTTTAATTTAGACTTGGCTGCCTCTTTTATTTATTGGCTAATATTTTATCTCAACGCTTATCTAAATAGCAGAGTCTCTACGCTCATCACATGGCGGAGTTTCATTGTCCTCATTATTTATATCGCACACGCTTATATAATTTATATTGTCAATAATTATTTTTATCTTTGGTTCTATGTTTCCCGTAATGACATAGTTAATCGAGATCTCTTAATCATTGATCATTATCAATAATTTTATTCATGTACATGATTATAAATTAACCATATGTCAACAGTCTATTGCTTCTCTTTAGAAGTCTAATCCTCTTCTTAATTTTTCCTTTTATTTTCAAGGATTTTATTTGTTTATAGAACCAAAGTAGTCTATCGCCATAGACTTAGTCTTTCAAGGACATATATGGAGCATTTCAGCTGGAATATAAGAATGAATTATTCTCTGAACTTCAAGTTCATATTTATTCATATGAGGATCTATAATGATAATTCATTTCATAAAACCTCATTTATCAGTTGTTTGATTTGCAATATATCAGAATAGTGATCCTTTGAACTTTTGTACTTTAAGTTCATAATAATTTGTTCAAGGACTCAAACTATTTAACTCTCCTTGATGATGAGAGAAAATTTATCATCAAAATGATGATATGCAAATCTTTCAATAGGCACATATCTAAATGATGGCTTATTCAAAATAGATATTTATCTCCACCAATATATATTTTATTTCTCTTTGGATAGTGTGGTGTGGTGGAGAATTTATAATATATTTCACACACTCATAAATTTCCAAAAGAGAAATAGCAGATCTCTAACCATGAATAAATTACATGGGAGATATTTATAACTTGTTGGTTTTATATGTAAAATCATTTTTACGCACAAAACTGCATGTTTTATGCCAACACATGAAACTTAAATTTCACCATATATCGTTTTGCAATCCTTTGGATTTGCTTTATGAACGATAAGCTCATTTTAGTGTGAACATCATCTTATGGACGTCTCTACTTATTTCAATTGACTTTCAATAAGCAATGAATTTCAGGATGTAAACTCACCAAAGTAATTTAGACTTGGGACGTAAACTCACTAAAATTATCAACCTATGGTTGATGTGAGATTCTTTAATTCTCCCCCTCGAGATGATGACTCTTCTAATACATTCATCTCGAACTGAATCTCACTAGGATCAATAACATATCTAATTATTTCCTCATTTGAGTAAAGTATTATGCATCAAATCTTGTGAGACTCTTAATACACTTTTCTCAAGATGATGGTTTGTCTTATCCATTTATCTTGGACCGATTCTTATTTTTTAGATTGGTTATATCAACGTGTATGATTGGGGTTGAGCTTGTTTAATAAATAATGGTGATTTGGCCTAAAGCCATAGGATTTATGAGGCATAGCCTATTTTAGAATCAAGAAGGAGGTTTAACCTTCCACTCCATTAATAATATATAAATTTAAATAATTTAACATAAATGAAATGTTACCTTCATGTATGAACGCTAACCTTGTGAGGCTTGAAAGCTGAATCTCTGTTTACTCAGATTAAATTTTCAATGGCAATGATCTTTGATATCATTGATTGACCGGGATGGCAAAACCGGTTATGTTATGATTTAAGAAATTAGTAAACCTTATATTTACTATCATTTATGCCATCTTTATTTTTGCATAATATAATCATATACAGGCATGTCGCCATTGTGATCAGAAATTCGATACCATATTTATTTAACTTTCGACCATTTTATAAAGCACTCAGCGATGCCATTTTAAACAAGAGAAACTAGATGTTCAACATCGATTCTCATTGACATATAAATGTCTTTAAAGGCTTGTGAAATGAATTCACTAGTGTTATCAAGCTTTTTATTTAGGGCATAATCATGGAGTTGTGTTCTCAACCTTACTTGTTGGGAAATGAATCTTGCGTAAACCGTATTTTATGTTGTCAATGCACACACATGTGACCATCTATTAGCTTCGTCAACTAGTACTATAAATTATTAAAGTGGTCCGCATAAAGGATAAATATATCCACATATATCATCATATATTCTTTATAAGAATACTAGAGATTCATTCTTAATCTTTGGCTGGTGATAACCGAATTATGAGTTTTTAAAAAAAAACATGCATCACTTGAAAACTCATTAGATTGAAAACTCTCATTGTTTTCAATGAAAGGCTTTTAGCATTTTGCACAATTTTTCGCATCATGACCGAACCAAGATGTCCAAGTCTTTTATTCAAAAATTTCAAATGTACAGGTAAACTTCAAGTTTACTGTAACATATGATGCGATTATAAATATATATATCTTTTTACAATATATTACAGAGGATAACATGAAAAACAAATTTCAATATATGTTTCCTCTTCGATGTGATGCAAAAATATACAATATCATTCTTATTATAGTCTCTATATTATTATCAATAAGACAACATTTCTTTGAAACTTCAACAAGTTTCTTTGAGACTTTTGGAGACATAAGATATGATCAATTATAAAATCTATGCCTTTGGCTTTAAAAGTCGAAAAACTAGCTCATCTACACTTTCCATTTACTTTTGTATTGCCTAATCTTATATTGACATATGCCTAATAAATTCTCAATATGAGATAATATTTTTTTATTTTAAAGACATATATACTTTAATGTCTTTGATCTATTTATAACTCATATAACAATTATTTAAATTAAATTAAATAATTAAACAAATAAATTCATAAAAATAAATTAATAATCATAGCTTTTTTATATATATAAGAATTCATGAGGCATAAGCCTTCCATATAAGAATTCAAAAGCTTGAATTTCATATATTTAGTGAGACTTAATTTTTCATTTGATTGATTTGGATGGAGGTAGAGTCTACCCTATATAATGATCAATTTAGAAATAATTTATAGCCTTTTTATGTTTTTTCGTAATAGAGGTAGAGCTTCCTTTATATTACGATCAATCCGAGAAAAAGACATAACTTTTTATTTTATCGTAATCGAGGCAGAGCTTTCTCTATATAACGACTAACCCGGAAAACCATAGTTTTATGATTATATATTTATATTAAATAATATAAATTTGTAAATTAAAATAATAAAATATGAACTTTACTTGTTTAATATTATAAATAAATAATTTTAAATATTTAAATACTTTTAAATGTTTTAAATTTAAATATTAATTTAATTTAAATTTAATATTAGTTTAAACTTAATATTATTTAAATATTATTTAAAGTTTAAATATAAATTTAAATATTACTTCAAAAATTTGATTGGAAGAAACTTGGTTATATTCGGAGCTTACTTGTGCTAAAAATGTGTTGAATAAAATAATATATTTATATATGAGTGTCTGACTTAAGAAAAAGTACGAGAGCTAGGGGAAGAACAAATGAATGCATGTCTTATATTTTTCTTCTTTGATCACGTACAACATATATACAGGAAACAAATTACTTGGTCTCTAAGTGACTTAGCCTCCAAGTAGCTTGGTCTCTAAGCTATAACAACTTTGGCTCCAAGTAACTAAAGGATCAGATCAAATATGGATAATCATTATGTTATTTAATTATATCCGGATTCAATCTCTTTTTTTCTCTTTTTATTTTATTTTTTTTTGTTCTCATCCTCCTTATTCTTTCTCTGATCTGAAGTTATGTGTATTTTAAAATTAATTTTTTTCCCTACAAAATATACCATGCATCCATATATTTTTAGATAAAATTTTATTTTTTTTACAGAATGTACTTTGCATCCATTTATTAATACATGTCAAATTTAAAACATAGATTCACCGATTAAAATCAATCTTCTTTTTATTATGTGTCAGTTTTAAGATTGACAAGAATTATAGTTTCTCTGGTTTCTCATATGTGCCTTCTTCTTGAACCGATCAAATTGTTCTCTTTTTCAAGAAAGCAATCTGCTCATTGACTTTCGTGTCTCATTTACAAAACTAAATCCAAATTTTCCTTTGTTTCATAATAGATTTGTGGCTAAATGCATATTATTTTCGTTTGCGTGTGCTTATGTCATATGTTTTTTTTTCAGGTGAATAGAGTTGACAGTTGCCTGGGGTTTAAGTTATTAAATTATTACAATTTTTTTTAGATTATGTGTTAAAGTTAAGATTGATAAGAATAATGACACACATACTACCACTATCTATTCTCCTATTTCTTACATGTACATTCTTTTTGGGCCGATCAAACTCTTCTGTTTCTCGGGAAAACAATATGTTCATTGACGTTTTTGTCTCACCAAGAAACCAAATCCAAATTCTCCTCCGTTTCACAAGTTAAATTTGTCCACTGTTGGTCTTATTGACTTTTGTGTCTCACTAGGTAAACAAAATCTAAATTTTTTTTTGCTTTAAAACTTACTTGCTACAACTATCGTTTTTCTAAACCATATTTACCGTATATTTTTAGTGGAATATCCAAATTTAATGGCACATGTAGTCTTCTTATGTCAATATCAATGACAGCTGTGTGTGCATGTGTTGTTCTACGAGGGCAAGATGTTTACGATCGAATTTTCTCTCTCTATAAATAGAGGCTTCTCATGTTGTAATCGTCTCATCACATTTTCCCGTCAAAAATCTTAACATCATCAAAACCCTTAAACTATGTCCAAAATATATTTCAATGATCTTCACGTAGGTTTTTGGGAAGGGGTTGTGTTATGTAGGCTTCTTCATTTCTGGGAGGCACAGAATCATACCATAGGAAACACTCTTATTGGTATGAAATTGCTTCTCATAGATGAAAAGGTATTCTCTTCTCTATTATTATTTTTTCTTTAATTTTTCTTTTACGTAGCATTTAAATTTAAATTTTATAAACCGTTTGTTTATAATAGGGAACGACTATTCAAGTATTCATATCCCGTTATCGGATTCAGTGGTTCAAACCCTCATTGAAGCCATACTCCGTTTACAATCTCAAAATGTTTGCTGTCAAGGCTTCAAAAAAAAGATACAAAGTTTCCAATCACAGATTAGGTATAACTTTTACGAATTATACCGGTTTTGATGAGGCGAGTGAAAAAGTTGTGGATATCACTCGCCAAAAGTTCAGGCCACGGTTGTTTGAAACTTTTATTCAGATTGTTAACAAGAAGGAAAACCTGTTTGGTAAGTAATTTTAGTATTTGTGAATATAGTTAACATTTCACACTTCTAATTTTTTTTTCTTAAGATGTAGTTGGAAATCGTAAGCGTTACCGCTGATAATTTTGAAATCAGTTCTTCAATCGGAGGAGGATTGAAAGTTGGAAAGGCTATTATGAAGGACCGGGTCTTTTTACACGTCTTGATGGAAGAATATGTAACTATTTTTTTGATATATAATTCTTTAATTTCAAAATTTTAATACTTTATATGATACATATTTTCATTACGGCTGTGTTGATTGGTTTGACATGATTTTGTTGTTCAGTGGTTAAATAATTTGTGTATGTTTATGGGAGGACATAGCTACTAATTTTCTAAACATTTGGAAGAAAAGGAGATTTAACCCCATCGTTGCTCTCATTACTTCCATTATTTCAAAAACTATTAGAGGCTAGTGCGTTTAACGATTTTATTTAAAATCTATTATGTTTGTATGTCTTTTCCAATCTCTTAGAAAAATAAAAAAAGCAGGTGTTGTCGCGTTGAATAGTTCGAGTGCCACTCGGATGTTTTTCGATAATGATGTTTATGAAACTAACCAGTTTCTTTCATGGTATGTATCCAATTTCTAATTCCTAACCTACCATAGGATTTATGGTTACTATGCTACGAGACGTATTTGATTTTTTTTTTTTTTGGGTTTATTGTGATTCAGGATGAGGGAAAATAAGATGATGGTTCCACTTATTAGTAACACTACGTCAGCGAATACAAACTTGACACTACTATGGTAATTGACTTTAAGTCCCGTGTAAAAAAAAGAAGCGCTACATGTATAAGCTATTATTGTTTTTGGTGTAAAACTATTAAATGTTAGTGCAATATAATTGTAATGTTTAGATACGCATATTAATAATGTTTGTTACAAGAGATATCGTCAGAATATGATTTCCTTGTGGGTCGAAGACAAGGAAGTAAATTTGGAAGACGTTCAAGGGATTCATTATGGTCATATTTGAAGGAAGTGTCTACAAAAAGAAAAACAGTAAAACAACTCCAACACCCCAATATCAATAATTATTTTCTTTTAATTACCATCCTTTTTTTAATAATTTTTTTTAATGTGTAATTAACTATGTATGAAAACGACTCTAAGAATAAATTATGTTTTTCTAACAATATATGTCGGGAGCTATTAACAAAAAATATATTTAAATGAACATGTCAGGTTACATATGCATTTTTGATCTATGTTGCGTAAGTTAAAATCATTTTCATGTAAATTTATGCTGCGTAAGTTAAAAAACCTTATGTGCGAAATTTAACTGCATGTAAACGTGAGAGATTTTCCATTTCTAAAAACAAACATTACGATAATGTCAAATGCCATAGCTATGTGTGAAGGAAATGAGATGAAAATATATCGGGAAGAAGATGCGTTAATCAGAGATTGCGATGGTATATTTTTATCTTCAGACTTTCGTTATAATAAGTCAAATAAATAAAATTGGTCACATTTAATGTGATTAAGTTAATATATTGTTAGGTAAGCAAATAGTTAAATATCAGCGAACTGTTGATTCAGTGTCGTCGTCATATAATATATGCTTACCACGTATTCTAAACCTAAAAATCACATTTAACTTAAGTTTAGTATAAATTCGTTAGCTCCTATAAGCAGTTTCTACTATTTATCAATCGTTAAATTAACTATCCTTCTTTTCAAATTCTTCAAAAAAGTTTCGCATTTACATTTTAAGAAATCGTCGATAAATCGATTACGTCGGACAAAAGAAAAGGTTAGCATAGTAAAAAAAATGTGTGTTACAATGCGTTGTGTAAGTATAAATATTATAACTCATGCTTTTGTTGTACGTGGTACTAAGCATATTAGCTTCCATCTCATTTCACATATACAAAAGTATCATGATTGTAACTTTCATATCCTTTCTACCTTCTTTACTATGCAAACAATTTAGTCAAATTATTTTAACATGTTCATCAGTTTAAATTCTTTAATCTTTTCATTTTTCAGGTGGTTGTAGTAAATGTGCAAAATATTGTATGTTTATTATTTCTATTCTATTAAATTGTGTACTATATTATCTGTTATATTTTACAATTATAAAGTTTACTAAACACACATTTATGGATGTAGTAATGAATAAAAATGCACGAACAATTAGAAGAGGGATTCTTGATTCAAAAAGATCGTCAAAAAAACAGCAAAAAGGTAAAGTTATATATATAGTGAATGTTGGTCTACTTTTTCCGTATATAGCTTATAGTTGATTTTTCTGTTGCAGTTGACAGAAGAGAAGCTAGGGACTTTCTTCTTCGACAAGTATCCAAATATTATGATTGTAATTTTTCAACACATGCTACCTATTTTATCATATAAACACATAGATCAAATAAGATTATCTTCATAAAGTTCTAACATTTTAACTTATTCAAATGGCAGGTGGGTGTTATAAATGTTCAGAATATAGTACATTTCTAATTACTTACATAAATATTTAGTGCAATAATTTTCTAAATTTATTTTATGAAAAATACTTACTGGAAACCTGTTATTGGTTATAGTTATGGGAAAAACAAACGAGGAATTAGAAAAGCAATTCGTCTATCAGAAAGATTGTTACGGAAGCAACAAAATAATGAACATTATTCTTTATGCACTGTATTCCTATCTTTATATGGGATGGTTACTAATATTTAATCAACTTATAGATGAAACATCTACGAGTGGAACATCATTGACAAGGCAAGAACTAAGTTAAAAAAGAGGTTAGTCTGTGAACAAAAATGAAGTATATTCGAGTAAATAGTGGGTATTGAACATGTTTTATCTGTTTTGGTTACAGCTACATGTGCTCGTGAAAACCCAATTTTAGAATGCATTAAATGCAAAGCGCTGGTATGGTACAAAGAAAAATCTGGTCATGATGGAAGAACGGGAAAGCCCGTTTTCTACAGGTGGACTAAGGTGTACGATGGCGATTTGTAGAAAATTTGGTAACCCAAATTTGTTCATTACAATGACTGCTAATACGAAGTGGAAGGAGATAAAAAAACTTATTTCAAAATATGGCGGTAGTTTTGGAAACAAAAGACCAGACATAGAATCCCAGGTATTCAAAATGAAGCTAGATGATTTAATAAAAGACCTTGAACAAGAAACATTTTTCAATCGGTCTATTGCAGGTAACTTTAAACAATGAATTTATAAATTATTTCTAATAAGTATATTTTAATTTTATATAATAAACTGCCATGAGTAATGTGTAAATTTTGTGTCGATAGGATTGCATACAATCGAGTTTCAAAAATGAGGGTTGCCACATGCCTATATATTGTTATGGTTAGAGAATACTCCAAGAATACCATCTCCTTCTGAAATGAATGCTATAATCTCGGAGAAACTACCAAATAAGATAGAGGACCCTCTTGGGTTTCATCTTGTGGAAAAACACATGATGCATGGTCCATGCGGTAAAGATAGACCGTGTTCCCCTTGCATGAAAAAGAAGGTATTTTAAAAAAATATCTATGTCAATTTAGCGATGATACTAGAATAGATGAAAACGGGTATATCACTTACCAGAGACGACATAATAGTGAACATTATGTCTTAAAGAGTGGTATCACACTTGACAATCGCTATGTTGTGCCGCATAATGTTGAAATGTTGAAAAAATATGAGGCGCATATTAATGTCGAGTGGTGCAATACAATGAATGCTGTGAAATACCTATTCCAGTATATCACTAAAGGTGTGGTAAAACAACGATTCTGATAGAAAATGGTTAGATGAGTACTTCAAAGAATCGGGGAAAAGGGAAGGTTGTAAAGGAAAGAAATGAAATACAGGAGTATTTAGATTGCTGCCACTTATTAGCTTCTGAAGCTATGTGGCGAACATATGCTTTCCACGTTCATAAGAGGAAACCATCAGTTCAAAAATTGATTATTCACTTAGAAGGTGAGCAACCGGTCTCTTATGAAAAAACAGATAAACTAGAACGTGTCCTCCATAGATTTGGTATCAACAGAACTATGTTCAACGAGTGGATGAAGATGAATAAGAAATGTGCAAAAGCTAGGGGGCTTTTGTTTGTTGAATTTCCTTTATATTTTGTTTGGGATTCAGGAGAGAAAACGTGGCATCCAAGAAAATCTGGCAGCAATATAGGAAGAATAATCAAAGCTAGATCCGCAGCGCTAAAAAAACAAAATAGCCACATTCCGCCAAGCTGGTACCGAGTCCTTCTATGAAGCTTGGGAACGGTATAAGAAATATCTAGGGACTGAGGAGATGATGAGTGATGAGTTCAATGATAAGGAGGATCAAACTGAGGAGATCAACTTTCTTGGTGGACATGGAAACTACCAAAACCAGGGTTTTAACCCGAATTTTAGGAATCATCTTAACCTGGCCTACCGCAATACTAATAATGAGAACCCAGGAGATCAGTTTTATCCATCTTGGAGTACTCAAAACCAAGGGAACTTCCAGAACAATGCTGGTTAAGGTAAAAATGGATTCAACCCCCAATCTGGGAATGCTGGTTCCATGGGGAAGATTGAATTCTTCTTCCAGCAAATCATGGAAGGACAGAAGAAATTTGCTGGAGAGATCAACCTTAAGGTTGATAATATGTACAATGATCTAAATGGGAGGCTTGAATCCTTGGGTGCCCATGTGAGGATATTGAAAACGAAAGTAGCCAGGTCAGCCGAATTGGTTAAAGCATTACCAGGGACTCTCCCAAGTATGAAACCAATCCCAGAGAATTACTGAAGTACATCGATCTGTTCGGGGATGAGGAAATTTTTACAGAAATGGCTGCTGAGATCGATCGATCCGAAGGTGGGATCGATCGATCCAGCAATAGGAACCACTGTTTTCTCGATGGAAAGATCGGCCCAGATTTTATCAGGATCGACCCACAAAATGAAATTGGTCGATCCTACCCCTCCAACAAATATTTAAAAATTGGGCTGGATCGATCGATCCGGCCTGAGATCGATCGATCCTCGCGGACACGATTTCGGAACCCTTTGCTTGATAAAAACCTAAAAAAATTTAGAAATCACAAAGAGATTAGAAATTCGACCTTGCAGCCATCTAGAGAGATGAACTCTGCTGAGAACATGGAAACTAATGAGAATCAAGGAGGGATTGGAAGTGATAACCACAACCACCTGAAAAACCAAACCCCTAAGATGCAGAAAAAGATAGATCAGGTAATCACTGAGATGAGGGTGAGATTGCCTTTCATGGAAGTTAAATCAATGACCCCTCAAGTCATGGATTCAATGAGAGATATAATTTCTGGAAGGACAACCATTAAAGAAGCAGCTGATTTCCTTCAAGAGGAATGTAGCAAGAAGATGCCAAAAGGACTTCCTCGAAAATTAGAGGACCCTAGAAGGTTTAGTCTCACAGTCAGAATAGGGAAATATCAATTTAAGAACAGCTTTCTTGACACTGGAGCCAGTATAAACATGATGCCACTCAGCCAAGCTAAGCTAAGAAGTTAGGGTTACTCCACATGACACCAGTTACCATGGAAGTCGAGATGGCTGATGGAACATCAAGGAAACCAGTAGGAAAACTTTTAAACATTCCTGTTAAACTTAATGGAAGTTATGCACTGGTGGACTTTGTTGTCCTCGCATTGGACGATCAGTGGAAAGGAGCTATACTTGGCAGACCTTTTCTAGCAATAACCAGAGCCTCAATTAGCATCCCAAAGAGGAGGATTAAACTTACGTTCAAAAATACCTCCATGACCTTCTACGTCGATACCGTCAACAGAGCCCACCATGAATGGTCAAGCTTTCATTATGAAAGATATGGACTCTGTTGATGCTGTTCATCCAATGAACATGACTCCGAGAAGCGACGATGGTGAAGTTCCAGCAGAAGTAATCTTTGAAGCCACTGGAGAAATGCTGGACTACATGATGAGGGCTGTCACTGCAAAGCCCAAGATAAGGGCAGAAAACCATCCACCAGATGAGGAAGATACCACTCCTCCAAAAAACCCAGAACCCAATTGAAATAAAGTTAAGTCAAGCTAGTGACTTTGTAAAAACAAGCGTTGGTTGGGAGGCAACCCAACATCTTCTTTTAAAATTTCTTTTTGCTTTTTGCTTTTGAATTAATGAAATTATTTTATTTTATTTCCCTTCAGTTATTTCAATTTATTTATTTAATTTCAACATAAGATATGATGATGTTTTTGTGTTGAGCTAACTGAAAACAGGTGCAAAATGCAGAAGATGCAAATTTCAAAAAGTTTCAGTACGCTGGGATCGACCGATCCTACCCAGATCGATCGATCCCGGAGACGAGAAAAGCTGAAAACCGGTTCATGTACAGACCAATGCTCCCTTTTGGTCGTAAAACTCATTCCACGATTTATGGTTTGCTTTCTTGTTCACAATTCATTATCTCCAGTGTTGTTTCGCAGCACCCATTTTCTTTGATTTAATATCACTGCAAGACGTAGTGATTTAAGTCTGGGGGAAGGGGTGACTGCTTTCATATGTTACTAACACTGTGTTTTCTTTGTTTACTTGTGCTAAAAAAAATTTCAAACTTTTTCAAAAATAAAACTTTTTTCATTTTTCTTGAGTCATTTTATTGAGTCATTTTATTGAGTCAAACATGGGATTTTACAATTTTTTTGGTTTCCATTTTATGTTGACATTTATTGGGCTTAGTTCAAGAAGATTGGAAACACCATCAGTGGATCTATCTACTTGGACTTTTAACTTGGACTAATCTTCTCACTTAGGGGCTCGATATCGCAAAAGGAGTCATATACATCTGGAGTTCACCCCATTCTTATTGGAGCTCCAGATGGCCAAACTCAGTTTTAGTTTGGTTCCACACCCTTACACCTGTTTTTATTCAGACCCCAGTCCTCTTTTGCAACATTAGGAGCATGTGCAACCAAGTGTCTATTTTGACCCATTTTTATTATTCTTTTACTTGTCTTATTGAGTCTAAAAATTAGGTTTTGTGTTCTTTTGGCCGGTTTTAGTGTCTTTTCAGGTTTTCTCTTCCTTGGAGCTAAAATGTGCAAAATGGAGCAACTTTGGACATTTTTACTCATCATTGGATTTTGGGGACATCCTGGATCGATTGATCCTGAAGAAGATCGACCATGCATGACGAGGATCGACCGATCCCGAAGCAGATCGGTCAGTCAAAGGAATCTATGAGGTGGCACGGATCAGAGGAAGAAGATCGATCGATCCAAGGTGGATCGATCGATCCGAGTCACGAATATTCTCCAAATCGCACATTAACTCCGAGTTTTGACCTAGAAGGCACTCTATAAATAAAGCTCATTTCCTGAGCGGCCAAAGAGACCTAGACACGAATTTTACTGTTACTCTGTCATTTTTATTTCTCATTTCAGATCTGTAATTTTTACATTGCTTTTTCTTAGATCTAAAGTTTTCATTGCATTTTCAAGATCTACAATCTGTTTTCATTTGTTTCTTTGTGTTTTCAACCACACAACATAATGATCTATCAACCAATTTCCATGGTTGAGTAGATCTATATGTTGGGAGATGGGATTTATTCAAAGGGATTTAATGTTTAATTAGGTTATTGTTATAGATTAGAATTATGGTTAATAGATCTCTACTTCAATGAATCAAATTTTTTTTGTTAGGTTGACGAATCTATCAAATGATTCATAGGGTTTTATAGTACAACTAGCGTTGAGAATTCTACCCGGAGTCTATAGTTTGTAGGCTTGATTTCCAGATTTCCAAGAGTTGAAGCTGGATCTACAAGTTAACTCTATCAAACTAGCTCAAAATATGCTATTATAGGATCCTAGCGGATTTATGATAGAATAATATTTGCTTTTATTAAAAATATTTATTTTGGTACAATGTTTGTGTTCTAGATCTAGATCATTTAATTACTAATCCGGTTAGATATCCTTTTTATTTAATTAAATCTCTGCAATTTCTCAGATCCCAACATTTGTTTTTAATTGATTTTTCTTTCCTTATTTAATTAATTCCGGATTTTATTCGGATTTGATTTTTGTGACAAAACTTTCCATATAACGTTGAGATGATTATCATTAGGGTAAACGGTAGGAAGAAACTTCCGATGACCATTTGTTTATTCTAATAAAAAGATCACACAGGGATTATAAACGGTAGGAAGCAACTTCCGATGACCATTCATTTATTATGGATTTAATCCTTATTAAAAAAATAAAAAATAAAAATAAATAATAAGTCTGGGGAGTTCAAAGAGTACCAAAAAGTTGATAATGGCTGGTTTGTTATAGTGAAATATGGTTATAATTCTAGAAGATCATTGACATTGAAACTGTTGGTAAGATAGAAAAACAGCGATGAAGGTTGTTTGTTGGATTATGTTGAGTAAATTGTGGTGGTAATTAAGAATGCTGCGAGTGCTAGCGATGAAGTACATAGTGGTTTGGATCTTTTCAAGTAAGAATTTCTAGTGGCTTACTATAGTGAATGTGATTGTGGTGTTCTGATGAGGATATGAGTTTCGCGATTTTCAAACTTCTTCCTTGATTCAATTTTCTGTTTGGTTGAGGGCAAGCAAAAGCTAAGTCTGGGAGAGCTGATATATCATGGTTTTTATGGGTTTTAGCCATGATATACATATTGGTTTTAGAGTCATTTTGTTATTATATGAGTCTTATTATGTACAAATGCGAGATGGACCTTGTTGATACATTATGGAGCAATTATGGAGCATTGTAGTTGAAAAGTTGGGAAGTTACTGTTCATCAAGTTACTGTTCACCGAGTTACTGTTTATGTCAACCGACACACGTGAACAGTATCGGTCGACATGGTACTATTCATGCCGAAGATTTGCAGTTTTTGCCCAGAAGTTTTCCTTATTTGAAATTAGTCCAAATTCATGTTTTAACATATATATAGTATTTTTAGGTCATTGTTTAGACCTATGCTTTATTTTCTACAGCCACTTTTCAGAGATATTTTTGGAGAAGATTTCTAAACTCTTATATGTTCTCTTTTTTATTCTATGAGTATTATTGAGATTATAATTTGTGTTTCATTGATTATGTCTGAGTAATCTCCTTGTTAGATCTAGGGTTTTCAAGGGTTTATGATGAATTGTTGAATTGGGCATAAACATATTAGGATATTCCTAATGTTCTTCATCTAGATTTGAATCTATACTAGTTCTAGGCTAGCCGCCAGAATCTAGAATGATAGGAATGTTAGTAGGTGCGAGAGTGCTATTGATATCCTGACCTAATCATAGATGAGCAAACAGCCTTTTCGCAGCGAGAGTTGGTTTAGGAATTTTGTGAACATATCGTACTCGTTAATCATGCAGACTCTATTTATATGTATTTGCAAAGAGATTTGGTTTGCTTCTTTTTAGAGGATAGATGTCGTCACAGCGAGAGTTGGATAGATATAATATTAGTGTTATGAGTTTAAGAACCGAACAAACAATTGTATCCTAACTATTGAACCGCCCAGTTCGCAATTCAGAGTATTCCCTAATTGATTTCCCTAGGTCTAGCTTATTCTCTTATTGAATCTACATCCTTATTTCATTTTTTTCAACTTGTTTTATTTAATTTACATTTATTGGTTTAGCTTAATTCGAAACTGATAATCTATTGTGTGAACTAGAGTCCTTGTGGATTAGATCCCTAAGTACTATAGTGATCTCTTAATTTAAGAGAGTAGCTTTTAAGGGTTAATTTGAGCATATCATCGATCACTCTGATCGAGTCAAGGGATCGAGTCAAACAAGAAAAGCAAAAATAACTCACCACTTGATCAGAGTGATCGAGTAAGAGAGGAAAATGACAAAAGTGCAACTAAACGAATAGAAAGCAGAGAAACAAGATTGCTAAGAAAATTAAAGACAAATAGGGTTTCCAGGGATGAGATAATCGACTAGTAACCACTAATTGTCCTCTCTGGTGCTTATCAAACAACAACCACTAAGGGCTAATCCCTAGACAATAGATTTCTAAAACAACATAATCCACTGCCGTGACAGAAGGTCTCAAGATCCACCACTGACACACCCGATTTTTCCAGGGCCACCATGATGAATCATGCATAAAGAATCAAGCCACTAAAGCCAAAACACATTCCTATCAACCCAATTTTGCCAGGGTAGTGTATGTGGATCTATGGAAAAAGTTCTTCCAATGAATCCATCACACTGTCATGTGGGATCCGTTTGAGATCAACTCCTAATTGATCAGAGAAGGACATGCATTAAGAACACTCACCCAAAAGGGATTTTTAAATCAAGCACATAATATAAGCAATCAGAATAGTAAACAAATGAATCATTAATCTATCTCATCCCTAAAAACCCTAATTAAACTACTCAGAACCCATAAGAACACACAAATGTTCAAACCCAGAAAACTCTAAATCTGACATATGTCATAGATCAGATAAAGATGAGAAGATTTTAAGAAGAAACTTAATGCAAATTACTGATTATATTAAAAGTTATGAAGATTACAAAATCTAAATATCAAGAACAATGAAGAACGAGAGAGAGAGAGAGATGAAAGAGGCAGAACACTAAAGCTGAGGTAGCATAGGCGGCTCTGATCCAACAATGCCCCTTTTATAGGGATGGATGAGAAGCCCTAATAATCAGAAAATACCAAATAAAGAATCCCAGGAAATCTGGATGTGTTGACTTGGTTGGCTTACTCGAGTGGCTGATTGAGTGGCTGATTAAATCAAACTCTAAGGGTCCAGAAACATGTCTACTCGAGCTCTACATCGAGTGCCTGGTCGAGTCAAGCTTCTTGTATCCCGAAATGGTCTATGACTGAGGTCATGCAGTTCAGGCTCCAGTTCGACATGTCTTCACTCTTCGGGATGCATCTTCCAAATGGCTGAATGTATTGCTTCTATTCTTGTCCCATGTGAATCTTGTCCAATCTAGCTTTCTAATGGTATAAAGAACTGCAAATTTGGTCCACAGGAAAGGTCTTCAAATGTTGCCAAACTTCTGATGCTCTGAAGCTGTCCAACGTCTCCTCATAGACTCCATAAAGCTGATCCATGCCTCAAATCTTCTGCGTAAAGTCTCAATAGTCTCCATAGCTCCAAAAGTACGTAAAACCAACTCCAAAATGCAATATGTATGCAATACTCATGCAAAAACACCTAAGTGAGCTAAGATGAAGAAACATACACATAATGGTATGAACAAGGGACTAAACTATGCTAATATGATGATAAATGCACGTTAAAAACATGTAAAATACAGTGTTATCAATGACTGGTATGTACAGTGTTCTAAAAAGAAGATGAGTTTCACGATTTTCAAACTTCTTCCTTGTATTCATTTTTCTGTTTGCTTGAGGGAAAGCAAAAGCTAAGTCTAGTGGAGTTAATGGCCCTGTTCTTTTCTTTGTCGCTGGCGACAGCTCTTGCGACTGAAAAATTGCACTCTTTTCCTCTTTTTTTGGTCGCTGTGTATTTGTCGTGAGAGAATTTATTCATTGTAGTCACTGAAAAATCTGTCATTTAGTCGCTGAAAAATCCAGCGTCCACTTTAATGGTTGCAGCGACTCAACAGATCTGTGTTTTCTACCTACAACTGTCGCTGGTTTGAGATCTAAATGAGAATCTAGTTATAATTTTGGTCTCTCAGCTCTGTCGCTGGCGACCCAGAAAAGAACAGGGCCAATATATCAGGGTTTTTATGGTTTTTAGCAATGATATAGGCATTGGTTTTAGAGTCTTTCCTATTATTTATTGACTCTTATTAGGTACAAATGCGAGATGGATCTTGATGACCACTTTGGAGCTTTTGGAGGCTTGTAGCTTAGCAAAATGACTTGGAGACTGATATTGATGTCCACATCGATTGACAAGCATTCTCTGTGTCGGTCGACACACACGGTGACGTAAAAGATGCCTTAGATTTTTATCAAATTTCAAGAATTGCAACATTTTCCCAGAAGTTTTTATTGTTTGTAATTCAAGTCCTTTTCGTATTTTAGGTTATAACTATGTTTTAGAAGTCTGAGAAGACTAAGTTTTTATCAAGTTTTGTATAATCAAGTTCAAAAAGAGATTTTGGAGAGAAGAATCAGAACTTACCTTGTAGAGAGAAGATTATGAACTCCTTTAGTTCTTTGATTTATTTTATGAGTATTATTCAGACAGTGATTTGTGTTTCATTGATTATGTCTGAGTAAATCCCTTGTTAGATCTGGGGACTTCAAGGGTTTATAATGGATTGTTAAATTGGGCATGACTTATTAGGATATTCACAATTTTCTTCATCTAGATTTGATTATACACTAGACTTTAGATTGATCACCTGAATTTTTGTATCATATGAATGTTAGTAGGTGCGAGAGTGCTATTGATATCCTGAACTAATCATAAATGAGCGAAATAGCCTTCTCACAAAGAGATTCGGTTTAGGGATTTTGTGAACATCTCATACTTGACATTAATGCATGCTTCATTCATTAGAACTTGCAAAGAGATTTGGTTTTCTATGTATGAAGGATAGATATCATCGCAGCGAGAGTTTGATGATATTATAATTGTGTTATGAGTTTAAGAACCGATCATATATTGCATCATATTTATCGAACAGTCCAGTTCGCAATCCAGAGTATTCCCTAATTGATTTTCTCTAGGTCTAGCTTTTAAATCATCTGAACGTACCTCACATTCATTCTAGTATTTTATTATTGCATTGCTTTTATTTCATTACTTTTGTTATTGTTTAGCTTAACTCGAATTTGTTATATTTATTGTGTAAGCTTTTAATTTATCTCCTATCACTTCTCTCGGTGGCTATAAACTATCTGATGTTGGGCATAAATAGATAAACATGTAAGCTAATAAGAAAGCTCTCAAAGAAAATAATGTGTTAGACATTACTTGAAGAAAAAAATATTAAAAAAAAGAAATGCAGAAATACAAATCAGTCCAAGATGAGAAATGAAAACAAACAAATTAAAAGATTAGGGTGTGTTTCGGATTTGCATTGAACTTGGAACATAAGAGCACGCAAATGGACACCCACTGTATATAGATTCGCTAAGAACCGCTTTTTTAAGTATCCATTATTCCCAATGATGTAAGCAATGTTGCGAATGATAGACAAAGATGTATCTCTGTCTTTACCAAGAACCACTGTGATTTTCTTCTCCTCGTCAACGAAGAAACTCCCTGCAAAATTAGAAATATGCAAATTAGTCATAATGAGTGGTTTCATATCAACAGCTAAAAACATGTTGTTCCACGACACTGCATTGGGCTCAATCTTATTAGTAATCCATATCTTGACGACTGATGTATTGACTTTCCGAAATAGCACCACAAGCTGTTCTTCTCTAAGACTAGAAAGAGTCACAGTATCTTCAAAGAAAGCATGGAAAGGCAGATGCAAACGCGGGCCAAATCTCTCCGTTGTGAAATCAAAGGAGACTAGGAAATCAGGGTGATCTGGTGATATAAGTCCAGAAAAACCTAATGGGAACTGCCCTTGAGCATACCAGTAAGTGTTGCCCTTAAGAGACAAGCCACTGTGTTTAAACGAAATATGCCAGTCCGGAACGAAATCATCAATGACCTTCCATGAATTGGAGTTTAATCTGTACACCTCAAACCCAAAAATTTGGTTGCGCTTCCCTGTTAGATGTATAACTATGACGCCCGTCTCCTCCTCTCATGAGAACGGCGCATCACTAACAGTAACTTCTTACTCAAGTAACTCAATAACTAAGGATCAACATTATTAATTAAATAATTGTGTCACAAATATCCAATATTCAAATAATTGAATTAAACCGGGTATAAAATCCGAATAAATAAATAAATAAAACAATATCGTAATATGAAAATAATAAAAACTCTGTTGATCCCCAAAATAGCCCCATAAAGTCTCGCACATCAACTACTCAACATTACCACCTGAAGGGAAAAAGACAGAGAAAAGGGTGAGTAACAGGGGAGTCACTCCGTGAGGTATTGTGTGCTAGACCATACAAATCAAACCCGGCTTAACAACACACCATGAGAGTATAGACTTAAACATGAAACAACCACGACACCTAAAGCACCCAAGAAAAACAAACAACGAGTCCTATGCAAATTAAGGGATGGCCCACACCCCCCGTAGAGGCTTCATTATGGGACAGTGCCAAATCATACCGCCCGTAGATGCTTTATCGATACACACGGGGTCCCGGTTCAGCGATCGACTGACTGACCGTACCCAACACACAAAGACCCCGACAGTACAGTGGAAACGTCGACTGTACATCCACCGTGTCACCTCATAATCATATACATATATAACACAACACTACACCACATCATGTGAATCAAGAAATATGTGAAATCATCGAAACATCCTATGTCCGGTTTAACTAAAATAAGACCGACTCGATCATAGAGACTAATCATATTTAGGTACTATACAATCATTAGGGAAGTTAAGGCAAATAAGAAATATGCGATTAGCCCTCACCTTAGCCACTAGAAGACGGTGACAACTCATCCTTTACTCTTTAAGAAACATTCCTTTCCGGGAACTTTCTATTTCTGAAAACTTTCCTTCTGGGAACTTTCTATTTCAGGAAACTTTCCTTTACTTAACTTCTGTGTCCGAACTTCCCTTTCATGGACTTCCCTAAAATAGAAAACTTCCTAAATTAGAACTTTCTAATAATAGAAACCTTCCATTAATAGGAACTTGCCATATATATATATATATATAAATTAGGGTTTCTAAAAACAACTAGGGCTTTCCTGAAATTATGTTACAGCTGCCGTCGTTTTAAACCTCCGATCCCGGCTGGACTTTACATCAGAATCACGATCAGACAAAATATCTAGAAATCTGACATCTGGGGCTTTGCAATGATATGTAGATAGGCTTCTAACTCCTTACGGTTCACCGGGAAACTGCCCTTGAAGTTGGGCGACGTTGGAATCCGATATGCAGAGATCCTCCTTAGAAGAACGGATATAACTTTCCGACCAAAGCTCTGATTTGGGATCCGCTTGCAGCTGTGGCTAGATCTTGATGTCGTGTATCTCTCCATGAAATATAAGATAGAGAAGATTCCCTTTGATCTTTCGTTTTCCCTTTCTCCCAGAACCGGTTGGATCTGTCTTCATCTTCTTATTCTTCTTTTCTCTCATTTCTTTCGTTTCTCTCTTCCTTCTCATAATCTCTATTCTTCTGATCAGGTGGCTACGAAAATAACAACCAAAAGCCCTAGAAACCTTTTTTTTTAATATTTCCCCTCCTTTTAAATTCATTTTAGCTTAGTAGGCTTTTAACCGGACTATATTGTGCGATCCAAAACCATGAGAGCGGGCTGTTACAATTCTCCCCCACTTAAGTGGAATTTGTCCTCGAATTCTTGGCGGAAGTTCCCAATAGATATACATCTTGTGGGTTGTTGTTTGGTGTCCTCCCACACTGTTGTCTGCAACACATCTCCTTTGTGTTGTCCATACACAAAAATACTTGAGTAGTACGCTTGCTACAAGATCACGTCTTCGTCAAATGTCCTTTAAACTTTTGGGAATTACTATCCCACCCTTTTCACGTCCTTTAATGTGAACCGTGTAATTATCTTAGCCACAATAACAACGTCTTTCCACAACTTTTGGTAACTTCCCTTATCTCTAAGAACACCATGGACCTCAGTAGCATTCTTGGGCAATGGCCAAATGATTAACTAGGTTAGTAATTCTGATTTCACTAACACTCAAACTTCTGAGCTAATATAACCATGAATTCGAACTCCCTCATGCCCTCAAGACTGTCTCCTGGGTCAAGATCGGTTTGACATAACCTGGGGCTCTGATACCAATTGTAATACCCGGTTCCTAGGACGATCATGGTCAACGAGTTGACTTTACTATCCCCCCCCCCCCCCCAGAACCCGCCAACTAGAACAAAACTCAATTCTTAAATATCCTGCAAGAGAAGAAAGAGTGAGTAACAGGAGAGTCACTCAATGAGGTATGGTGTGCTAGGCCACAAAATCAAACCCGGCTTAACAACACACTATGAGAGTCTAGACCTAAACATGAAACAACCACGTCACCTAAAGCACCCAAGAAAAAAAACAACGGGTCCTATGTGAATTAAGTGATCGCCCACACCCCTGTAGAGGCTTCTTATGGGATAGTGCCCAATCACACGCCCCGACCGTCCCTACCAGTGAGCACCCACGTCCTCTCTCGGGCCCATGGGCTCCATCCCTGTCTGATGGGCGGTCCGTTAATTCTGAAGGCTCTCTAAAGACTTGTTACTATCCTTACAAATCACCACATGATCTTTCCCCGTGTTTTGGCCTCACTCACACGGTACCAACAATCACTTCCCGGTAGGTCACCCATCCTAGTACTACTGCAGCCCAAGCACACTTAACTCTGGAGTTTTCTCATGACGGTTGACAGAAAAGATAAGTGCACTTTGGTGATATAGGTAGCCAAAACAAATCTCTTAAACTCTCCTTATGCACCACTATATACCAGAAACCAGGATGTAACAATCAACCCCACTAACAGACCACAACATCCTCGTTGCGCACCTATCGCCCTAAGGACTGTCTCCTGGGTCTTAACAGGTTTGACATAACCTAGAGCTCTGATATCAAAATGTGACGCCCGTCTCCTCCTCTCATGAGAACGGCGCGTCACTAACAGTAACTTCTTACTCAAATAACTCAATAACTAAGGATCAACATTAGTAATTAAATAATTATGTCACAAATATCCAATATTCAAATAAATGAATTAAACCGGATATAAAATCAGAATAAATAAATAAATAAAACAATATCGTAATATAAAAATAATAAAAACTCTGTTGATCCCCAAAATAGCCCCATAAAGTCTCGCACATCAACTACTCGATATTACCACCTGAAGGGGAAAAGACAGATAAAAAGATGAGTAACAGGGGAGTCACTCAGTGAGGTATGGTGTGCGAGACCACACAAATCAAACCCGGCTTAACAACACACCATGAGAGTATAAACCTAAACATGAAACAACCACGGCACCTAAAGCACCCAAGAAAAACAAACAACGGGTCCTATGCGAATTAAGTGATCGCCCACACCCCCCGTAAAGGCTTCATTATGGGATAGTGCCCAATCACACCGCCTGTAGATGCTTTATCGATACACATGGGGTCCCGGTTCAGCGATCGGCTGACTGACCGTACCCAACACACAAAGACCCCGGAAGTACAGCGGAAGCGTCGACTGTACATCCACCGTGTCACCTCATAATCATATACATATAACACAACACTACACCACATCAAGTGAATCAAGAAATATGTGAAATCATCTAAACATCCTATGTCCGGTTTAACTAAAATAAGACCGACTCGATCATAGAGACTAATCACATTTAGGTACTATACAATCATTAGGGAAGTTAAGGCAAATAGAAATATGCGGTTAGCCCTCAACTTAGCCACTAGAAGATGGTGACAACTCATCCTTTACTCTTTAGGAAACTTTCCTTCCGGGAACTTTCTATTTCGGGAAACTTTCCTTCTGGAAACTTTCTATTTCGGGAAACTTTCCTTTACTTAACTTCTGTGTCCGAACTTCCCTTTCATGGACATCCCTAAAATAGAAACCTTCCTAAATTAGAACTTTCTAATAGTAGAAACCTTTCATAAATAGGAACTTGCCATATATATATATATATATATATTAATTAGGGTTTCTAAAAACAACTAGGCCTTTCCTGAAATTATGTTACAGCCGCCGTCGTCTTAAACCTCCGATCCCGGATGGACTTTACATCGGAATCACGATCAGACAAAAGATCCAGAAATCTGACTTCTGGGGCTAACTCCTTACGGTTCAGCGGGCTGTTACAATATCATTCACAAATCTCAAAAATTTATGCTTATTCTCCTCGTCGTATCTGAGAGCGTACTTCTCCCATTTGTGGTAAGAATTGTTAGGTTCGATCCACCTTGTTTTTTCCAAAGAAGGGTTCCATACAACAAGCCTAGAGGACTCTTTGTCTTTGTCTTTATCTTTGTCTTTGGTGATGCATAAGAATAAACCGTGGCAGTGAAAGACTTTAGATATGTCAACTCCATCTGCATCGAGATTACCTATATGCTCTATAGATTGATGAGGAGATCGACGCTCATCAAGGAAAATCCATGTTCCAGCAACATCACCATCTCAATTCCCTTCCTCTGCTTCTTTAAAAAGCTCTCACGTTTCGTTAAAATGTTCCACTTTTGCAGGTCCATTTTTACTGACATGATATGTGAAAAAAGGGCAAGGATGTTCAATGTAACTCGCACATAGAGATGTCTAAGATGCAGTTTGGAGGATCTGATTCCATGGAATTATCAGATTGCCGAGCATCTGGCTGTTGTATCACAACATTTAATCTTGACACAGCCTCTGTTGAAACAAACCATGTGTTACCTAACTGCTAAGTATGGATAAAACCCCACAAACCTCCAACAAGCGGCTTGAAAACAGATCCGCCAAATCTTGAACCTGATAAATAGCTGTGCTCTCATCATTGCAAGCTTCCAGTACAAATGGAAGATAGGTATCATAGAATCTGCCAAACGAATATAAGTTAGACATCACATAAGAACGCTGAAAAAATGTACAATGATCCAGTGAATGTGTATCCTTACTTAAAGGCAGCCTCACGAATGCATATAGCAATCCTTCTCTCTGCAGCTGTTTTATCCCTTCCCTTAAAATTCAAGGAATATACATCCCGAAACCAACAATCAATAGCAAAACAGAAAACCCAAGGCGAACCAAGAATAATATTGAATCAGAGCAAAATAAAAAAAACCACCTAAACCTAAGGAAACGATGAAAACAAGGCCAGCTGAAACACTCGATAATATATGCTCAGATGGAATGAACAAGTAAACAAAAAAAAGGCCATAATTTGTCTTTACAATAAGAAAACCACCAAGACTACCAAGGAAAGTGCAGAGCATTCACGAAGCACATAAAAAGAAGTTGCAAATTTGTTAATGAAAGTTTACCTGCAAGCATTCATTGATAGCTTCCAACATACTCAAAGAAGTTCCTAAATAAAATCCAGTCATCCGCCTCATCAACACAGTGAATCAAAGCAAAAAAAAAAAAAAAAGAGAAAAGAAAAAATGAACAGAACACCCACTAAAGTAATAATGTAGTCAGAGAGCTGCTTCAAATAGGATAGATGGCGCCATTGAGATTCTCCTTTCTCTATTCCCAACTTGGCTGAAAAATTATCCAATTACTTAGAAACCTGCATTCTAAGGAACCAAAGAATACATTATAGAAGATATATTTTCTGATAATAATACCTGACCCAGCTTCTTCGTGAAAATAGAATTTCAGTAAAGGAATCAATATTAAAAAAGTTCAGTCTACCCGATCCCAACACAATACCAGATATTGAGACAATTTAGAGTAACTTAACCATACTAACCTGATCAATCCAAGAAAAAAATCTTTCTTTCAACTCATCAGCATCTAGACCACTTGTTTTGATCCCTTTTCTCACTACAAGAAAACATGCACTTTTCCGACAGATGTATTAGTCGGAAAATCATAAATTCTGACAATATTCCGATAATACATAATAAGTCGGAATACGGCTGACTGAAATTTTGTTTTGTCGGAAAATAGTCAGAAAAAAATTCCGACTAAAAAAGAAAAAAAAAAAATTCCGACAAAATTCCGACTAAAAAAAAAAAAAGAAATTCTGACAAAATTCCGACTATATATATCAATTTATATAAAAACAAAAGTTATGACAAAATTCGGACTAATATTAAAAATTTAGTCGGAAATTTGTCGGAAATATTTATATTCAAAAAAAAAAATATTGTCAAAACAAATATTTTGTTGGTTGAATTTATATAAAAGATTTATATGAAATAAACGATTTTAATAAACAATAAAGAAACAAATATTTAAATATGGAAATATTTTTAAAAAATTAAAATTAGTATCTTAAATGGTTGAATGTTTGGTAAAATTTTATAAAGTTTAAGAGATTTAAAATTTGTAGATAGATGTTTGAAAATGTAAATAGAATTTAGAGAGTTTAGAGAGATTATAGAGAGAATGTAGAAAGATGTTTGAAAATAAGAAGTGATTTTGGAAAATAGTCAAAAAATAGTCAAAAAAATAAAATAAAATTCCGACCAATATTATTAGCCTGAAATTATAGTCAGAAATGGCCATGTTTTCTTGTAGTGTCTTTTGTCTCCCAGGATAGGGTTTTTAGTAAGAAAGCCCCCCAACTAAAGATTTTTAGTGAAAAAACCCCTCAACTTTGGATTTAATGAAAAAACCCTTCAACTTTAGCTCTGTTAATAAACAAACTGATCCGTTAACAGTTCCGTTAAAATGTTCTAAAATGAAAATTTTTTTAGTAATAAAACCCCTCAACTAAAGATTAATCTTAATAAAACCCCTCAATTATAGATTTAATGAAAAACCTCTCAACTTTAAATCTATTAATGATAACCCCCCCCCCCCCCGGGCACCCCTCTATTGTCCATTAATTATTTTTCATTTTTTTATATTTTGTTGTCAAAAATAACATGAAATTTTCTAAAATTAAAATGAGATGTCTTTAAATAAAAATGACAATTTATAAAAGGTGTTGTAAAAATGAAAAAGATATGTCGTAAAATGTAAACGATATTTTATAAAATGAAAACAACATTCTAAAATGAAATCATATTTTCTTAGAGATAAATGAAAGAAAAGACTACCCAATGAATGTTGTTTTCATTTTACAAATGTTTTCATTTTAGAATGTCATTTTCATTTTACAACATGTCGTTTACATTTTACACCATGTGGCTTATATTTTGCAATATGTCCTTTTCATTTTACGACGATAGACCTTTTATAACATGTCATTTTTATTTTAAAACATCTCATTTTCATTTTAGAACATGTCATGTTATTATTGACAAAAAAAATTAAAAATTAAGATTAACTAATGGACAGTAGATGAAGGGGTTTTTATCATTAAATGATTTCAAGTTGAAGGAGTTTTTCACTAAATCTATAAGAAAAAGTCCCTAGGATAGCACTATCCCAACTTCTTTTGACACAAATAGCACCGAAAAAAGAGTTTGACATGATTAGCATTTTTCTGATACTAAAAGTCAAGTATGCCCCTATTTTTAAATGGGGGTATTTTGTTTTATTTTTATTTTTCTCTCGAGCTTTCTTCTTCACCAAAAAATCGACGGCGACGTATAAATTTGACAGAGAAATTTGACAACGACGAATACGACGACAAGATGAATACGACGACAAATACACGGGGAATAAGACGCGACAAAATCGGCAAAAACAAAGGATAAATTGTCGGCAATTTCTAGGTTTGTTCAATTCAATTCAATTTTTTTGGATTTTCTGAATTCTGTGATTTATATTCATCCTTCTCTTCTCAACGGTTATGCATCATCCTATCTTGTATCAAGATAAAATCTTCGTAAAGTGAATACATATGGACGATCATGCTTCTGTAATTTATGATCATGCTTCTCTTCTCAACGATTTGCTTTATTGAAGATGAATTTGAAATTAGAGAGTTTTTTGTTTACTCCGCTCTTTTTCAGTGTCTTTTAGCAATGTAGCTAATTTTTTGGTGTCATGCTTTTTACCGCATCTCTGTTTTGATGATTTTTTGCTTTCACAGATGTTGAATCTCTATTCTGTATGTGGAGAGTGGAATTCAAGCGATTCACTGATAAGAGAGAGTGGACTTTTTTAGTTGATTCTGATAAAGGAGCATCGGTTTTTGAGATTGATGAGGATGTCAAATTCAAGGATTTGTTAGATATGGTCATTGATGACTTTGGAATTGAAGATAAAGAAGTTAGACTTAGTTATGAACTTCCTCAGAGTTTGAAAGTGCTCATAAAGGTTTCTCCGCCTTTGTTTATACATAATGATCGCTAGCTTAAATCTTTCATCAAGAAACTTAAAGAAGATGCATGAATCATTAGCCTGTTTGTCACTGTAAGAAATTCTTTCTAAAACTGGACTATTTTGTGTTTTATTACAATTGTTTTTTTTCTTTACTTTGCAACTTTTCATTTTTGTGTATTCAGATTTGTGACAAAGACAAGTTTCTTTGTCACGAGAATGTTGGTAGTATCAACCAATCAAGGCATATAGATGGATCTGATTCTAACAGAAATCAACTGGTAATTCTTTTCCTTGATCACAGTTTTTTCTCTTGTTTTTTTCTTTATGATTTAGGAAGGCTTTCCTAAATCTATAACAATGCTTCCTAGATCGATATTCCTGTGTGTGATTTTTGATCCAGTCATTGTGTAACGCCCGTGTTCTGGAAATTAATTAATTTAATTAATTTGGAAGTTTTTTCGAGTTTATGAACTTTTGACAAGTCTAGAGAAATTAATTATGGGGTTGAAATAATTAATTTAGATTTGTTCTGGGGGTGTCATAAATCGTTTCAAAAGTTGTGGGATTTTTCTCAACCAAGTAGACACAAATCAATTTGGCTTCTTCTTCCTCTTCTCCTTGAGCACGCCATTTTTCTTCTAAGGGTGGGAGAGTCTTGAGCTTGTGAGAGAAGAGAAAGAAGAGAGAAGAAGAAAAGGAAGGCTTGGTGAGCTTGTGAGAAGCTTGGATCTTGCGAGATCAAAGGTGTGTGAAGCTTGTGGAGCTTGAAAAAGTGAGTGGTTGGAGCTTAGGGTTGGGCGTGGAGCTTGGACGAGGAGGAGATATCTTCTTGAGCTTGTGGAGTCCATCTAAGGCTAGATCCTTCCATAGCTTTGGTGAAGGGAGGGAGAGACAGAACTGTTAGAGTCCGGTAGAGAAGAGTTTTGACCTAGCAAATAGTAGGCAAAGGTAACAGAATTTTCTGGGATTGTAGCTAAGACCTATATCTAGATGTGACCTTTTACGGATATTGATTTGAGTCAATATTCAAAGAATCATAGGCGTTTTCATGAACTGTTTTGTCTCAGACGCGATTTGGACCAGCGTGTATTCAAAGGAAGATCGCAAGTGAACCTTCGGTCTGATCGCTACGAAATTTTGTGGGTAGCTTCAGGACATCTAGGGGAATATTTGCAACGGTAGGATTTGAATGTGGACGGTTAGATTTCGTTTCGTGATCCCATCTTTCAGGCTGACCGTTCTGTGATGTTTCCAGAATTTTTTCAGTTTAGGTTAAATGTTGTTTTTGGTTGTTGTGGTTGGCTGTAGGGTGAGTTGACCTAGTGTTGGCGAGTGGGAAGTCACTTCTGGTTGGGTGATTTTTGATCCATTTGGTGGGAGTGGTGAACAGTCTATGTATGCATCAACGTGGAGCACATTCTATGTCCGAAGACCATATGAATATCCAGGTATTTTTGCTTCTCTAAAAGTGTTTCCAGTTCACACAGTTTTTTTAGTTGATTTTTGTGTATGAGTTTTAGGAAGGCTTTCCTAAATTTATAATAATGCTTCCTAAATCGATATTCCTGTGTGTGATTTTTTATCCAGTCATTTGGAGTGGTGAACAGTCCACATATGCATCAATGTGGAACACATTCTATGTCCGAAGACCATATAAATGATAGTACTGTCAAATGGGCTGTCCATGTCCAAATGGGCATGTCCGGTTGGATATTTTTTTTGTCTGGACATTTATTTGTCCGTCCTTGTCCAAAAAGGACCAAGTCCAAATGGACTTTCCATGGACGTCCACTTAGTTATCTAGACTTAAATATTTAAAGTGCACAACAAAATAAAAAAAACATAATTTTGATCCATAAATTGTAAATAATAAGTAAACAAAAACTCAGAATCACAGAACTTTGATCCATAATTTGAAAAAAATTAGAATCACATAAACAAAATCAAGAAAATATAAATTAAAGAATCTAAACAATAAGTAAACAAAATAAATATATATTTGTCTTAATAGGTAAGATTGAAAAAAAAATGAAATTAGGTATAATAGATATATATTTTTTCAGTTAAAGAAAATATTAACTTACTAATTTTG
This sequence comes from Cardamine flexuosa, assembly GCA_963555745.1. NCBI lineage: Eukaryota > Viridiplantae > Streptophyta > Magnoliopsida > Brassicales > Brassicaceae > Cardamine > Cardamine flexuosa. The sequence continues at coordinate 3,867,038 of OY743218.1, forward strand.
AGATTTTTTTTCATAAATAATGTTATTTTTATTTTTTAGTTACCTTAAACTAAAAAAATATTTTAATTATGTTTGTCCATGGACTGTCCACTGTCCATCTTAGTTTTGCCCATTTTTAATTGATGTCCATTTGTCCATTTGGACAACCTGTCCGATTGGACATGTCCATTGGACAATTTTGAAGTTGGACAGGGTTTTGCCCATGGACAAAATGTCCAATTGATAGCCCTAATAAATGAGAACAATCCACGTATGCATCAAAGTGTAACACATTCTATGCCCGAAAACCATATAAATGTCCAGGTATTGCTTCTCTACAAGTTTTCTCCATTCACAGTTTTTTTAAGATGTGTTTTCTGTATGATTTTAGGAAACCTTTCCTAAATCTATAATAACGCTTCCTAAATCGCTGTTTTTTCTGTGTTGATTTTTGATCCAGTCGTTGGAAATGGAAAAAAATCCACGTATGCGTCAACGTGGAACAAATTCTATGCCCCATGACCATATAAATCAACCGGTAATTCTTCTCATATAGTTTTTCTTGTACGATTTTTAAGATAGGCTTCCTAAATTTGATGTCAGTTGTTTTTAATCGGTTCAAAGATGTTCTGTAAGTAACACATGCTCCTTCTCGCCTGCTGATAGAGAATATTATTCACGCTTATTGAATCCTATTCCAGATCTTCCACCAGTTTATATAGGTCATTCATCAGGTGTAAAAGATGATATATATGTGAACAAAATTTTCAAGAACAAGACAGAGATGATGGATATTCTGAGGAAGTGGGCATTAAAGCGCAAGTTTGAATTTAAGTCTCTGTGGTCGAATAAAGTAAGAGTGATATTAGGTTATGTGGATGATGATTGCAGTTGGAGGTTCCATGCATGAGTTGTTCCTTATTCAGATTTTTTTGTGGTGAAGAAGCTTGTTGATCAACACACATGTGACACAACACATAGGAATCCTAATCACAGGCAAGCTACCGCACCGACTCTTGCCTCCCTTATTTGCAGCGGATATCATGAGAAGAAGGATGGATTGAAACCAAAGCAGATCGTAGATTTTGTAAGAATGAACCATAATGTTCATATCAAATACAAGAAAGCTTGGAGAACCAAAGAAATAGCTGAGACTTTGGTTAGAGGAACTCCTGAAGATAGTTATCGTAACCTTGCGAAATGGTTGTTCAAGATTCAAGAGAACAATTTAGGATCTAAGGTATTCTTAGAGATGGACGCTGGCACAAAGTTTAAGTATGCTTTTCTAGCATTGGGGCAATCATTGAGAGGTTTTCAATACTTTAGGCTTTTCATTGCAATTGACGGTACCTTTCTCAAGGCTAAATTCAAGGGGACTCTTCTTGGAGCTACTATGCAAGATGGAGACTTCCATCTTTATCCTTTGGCTTTCGGCATTGTTGATTCTGAAAACGAGGATTCTTGGACTTGGTTTTTAAGAGGGTTGAAGACAGTGATCCCTGATGGAGAAGACCTCGTTTTTGAGTCTGACCGTGCTATATCAATTGCTACTGCTTTGTCAACAGTCTATCCACTCGCACACCATGGTGTTTGCAAGCTCCATCTTATGAAAAATATAAAATCTCAGTTCGGGAATAGAGGTATGATCCCGACTGTTCAAGCTGCTGCTGATGCTTACACTGAATTTGAGTTTTTTGATATTTTGTCACAAATTGAGAGAGCAAATCCAAAGCTTTGCTATATACTTGGTGAAAGCAGAGTTTGCTAAATGGGGTAGATGTTTTGCACCAGCCAACAGATACAACATTATGACAACAAACATTGCTGAGTCCCTGAATTCACTGCTAAACATGCCGAGGGAGATGCATGTTATATCTCTTCTTGAGACGATAAGAATGACCCTCAGCAACTGGTTTTTTGAACGCAGGGAATTGGCTACCAAATTTGGTAAGTACGCAACACCAAATGTGATAGAGAAGATTGCTTTAAGGTATGATGAAGCTATGACGCTTGATGTATACCAAATAGACGAGTTTGAGGTCAAAGACAACACTCATAAGTTTGTAGTCCATTTTGAAGAACAAGCATTGCTCTTGCAACGTCTTTAACATAGACAGGATCCCTTGCATCCACGCAATAGCTGCTGCTAAACGCACAAGGCGGGACGAGTATAAGTTTGTTGATGATTTTTACAGAAGGGATACATGGTTTAAGGCTTACTCTGAGAGCATACATCCTTGTGCTGATCTATCGACATGTTCTTTTTCCGATAATTTGTCTCCTTGGTTTTACGGTCCTCCATCCACGAAGAAGAGTAGTGGAAGACCACCTAAGAAGAGGAAGAGAGCGGCTGGGGAATTTGGTGTGCCTGGTTCAAACTCTCAAGGACATAAGTGCAGTAGATGTGGCATAGGAGGACACAACAAAAGCACATGCAAGAATGGGATATGAACTTTCAACTTTATATTTTTTTTTTTATGAAGCATTTGCATTGTTTTAGGAACCCTTTCATAATATACTGTGTTACCAATTTTAAAACTCAACATTTTCATGTTTTTTTTGTGTGTTTTTGCCTAGTTGGATAGCTTGCCATAACTTTTTTGCTTCAGATGTTTGTTTATCTTTTTGTTCCCATTTTTTCATAATCTATTCAAAACTTCTCTTCAGATCATTCCTAAATTTTTTCTAAACTACTTGTTTGATAAATCAGAAACAGACACAGATGCTTCTGAAATTCTTCCTAAACGTGTGTAAATGTTTCCTAAATTATTTCATTAATTTAGGAAACACTTACACATATTTAGGAATGCTTTTAGGAATCATTCCCAAAAAATTTCTAAACCAATACGAATATTTTCAGTAATGTTTGATAAGATAGGTTGTTCCTTCTTTATAGTTTTAACAGTTTTTTACTTCATAATTTAGGAAACAGTTACACACATTTATGAATGCTTTTAGAAATCATTCACAAATGGTTTTAGGAACCCTTTCCTAAAATATTTCCTTAAACTATGAAATATAAACCAGCAAAATAAACAGCACAACAGCAAAAATAAACTTTGCTCAAAAGGAAATACCATAATCGAAAAATCAACAAACCAACATTTTTCATAACTAAAAACCATGTTCCGATTATCAAACAAGTACCATGTTCAAAAAACAAATTTAACAACACCTGTTACATAACAAAACTTAACAACACAAAATACCATGTTAAAAAAAAACTGAAGTTCAAAGGAAAAAAACCATAACTGAAAACAGAGAAAAATAATTCAGTTGAGAGATCTGAGGTAGTCTCCGAGCATGGAGGGCATAGGCCAGGTCTTTTCCAAGCTGACCTTTTCCCAATCCTTTGGTTCCGCTTCTTAATTTTCTCGACCTTACGGTTGCACTTCCTCAACAACCTCTCGTATTCCTGAGACACCTGTTACAAAAAAGAAACCAAATCAAAAAGAGACTTTATGAATGTTTTTTCCTAATTCTATAATAACTTTTCCTAACTTTATGTATGTACTCATTCAAATCAAAACTCATTCAAATAAAAACCAATATCTATGCGTTATAAGAACTTCCTAAATTAAGATATTTCTATATACCTTCTCGTTCCTACCTATCTACATATATAAAGGTAACATATAGTTGTCAATGTTCCTTTTGGTAATACTGATGAACCTCAATTTTTTCTTTCTCTGGTAGCGTCTCTATCCACTCAATCGGAGGTTTAACTTTTCCAGTGTAGAAATAATAAGGATCCTCATCGAAATACAGCTCCTCATCAAAATCCGGAAAAGGATTTTCTTCGGGTGATGGAGTTCGACTTGGAGGGGGAGATTGATCCATGGTTTGAGCATCAAATTCCATATCGGATTCTGATGTCATTTTTGAACGGCGAGGAGATGAAATATTGGAGATGGTGGTGTTGGAGATCTGGAATGAGATCAAAAGTTAGGGCTTGACATGGTCGGAGATATTTTTTTAAGTGAGAATATCAAAAAAAAATTTAGTGATGAATTGATTGTGAAGATAGCGTGTAGATATACATATAGAACCAGAAAGCTGCAACTCTTAAACTCCCCATTGCATCGTTTAGTGCACTATCAGCTATGTTTCCAAGGCATTTTTAAATCAAAATATCCCACACTAATTGGGCTAAAAAACCAATGTAATTATAAGTCCAATTCATACATAAGCCCAATTGTCCAATTCATTTGTTTTTAGCCCCATTTTTTTGATAAATCGGAAACTTGTCTTAGTGTGTTAGGAAGCATTTGTCTATGTTTAGGAACACTTTCCTAAAACATTTTCTTTAAACTATCAAATATAAGGAAAATAAATAGCAAAAATAAACTTTTTTTTAAAGGAAATACCATAATTGAAATTCAACATTCATAACCAAATACCATGTTCGAAAGAAAACTGTAGTTCAAACGACCCTTTCCCAATCCTTCGGTTCACGGAGGACGGGGGGCATAGGCCAGGTCTTGTCCACATCGTTTAGTGCACCATCAGTTATTTTTCCAAGGCAGTTTTAAATCAAATTAACCCACACTAATTGGGCTAAAAAACCAATGAAATTATAAGTCCAATTCATACATAAGCCCAATTCATTGTTTATAGGCCCATTCATAAACATCTACAGATGCTTCCGAAATTCTTTCTAAATGTGTGTAAATGTTTCCCAAAGTATTTCATTAATTTAGGAAACACTTACACATATTTAGGAATCATTTCCCCAAACTTATCTTAGTGTTATAAAGCCATTCCTAAACAGCTAGTGATGCTTCCGAAATCTTTCATAAATGTTTGTAAATGTTTCCCAAAAATTTTCTAAACCAATACGAATAATTTTCAGTGACAAAAAAAAGTGATAATATAAGTATTTTTTAGTTTGTGATATCACAAAAAGTCATAACATAAGTTTATAACATAAAAAAACTTAATAACAAAGTAAAGTGATAACATAGGTTTTCATTTAAAAAAAAGTGATATCACAGCCGAAAATGATCATTGTCACTACATTTTTGTCTAAATGATCATAAACCTTGATTTAAACAGTCAAATGTACTGTATGCTAAACCACTCCTTAGGTCGTGAATAACTGCATCACATATCTTTGAGAAATCTGTTATCATCAAGGAGTGACACAGGATCTTTTTAAGCACAAATATTGAAAGGAGCCATGTTCTTCATAGGCTTCAGGTTCTCAGCAATGGAGAGGAGAGGAGGTATCATCGCTGCACAATGTAATTATGATCACATATATTATCATAGTTTTATAAATTTAGTAAAGTAAGACTTTTCAAGTATTTTTTGTTACCTGCTATTTTTGAAACAGTTTCCAAGTTTTTCAATTTGTTCTCCTGTGGATGGTTGCAGGCGAAAGACTCTATTGTTATGTTCTTCACGTTTATCGCAAACCCTATCCAGTGTTTACCAAGCTTACTAACTCCATAAATGATGTCCACATCTTTCTTCCAGTTCATTTTTGGATAAGCGTCTCCTCTTGCAACTTCATTCACAGAGTCCGGGAATGTTTTCTTAGTATCCCTTTCTTAAAACTACTGTATGATTTTAACAACTCGCTGAAGACGTTGGTGTTGCAGAATGATGCTTTTGGAAACCAGTTGTTGTGTAAGTAAGGTGCATGTTTATCACGAAGAGAATTAAAATAATTCATTACGGCGTTGATGTGCTGCATTTATATATTTAAGGAAAACGAAGTTAATAATTCAACCACAGATGATTTCCTAAATCACTACAGCTTCTTCCTAAATCATTCCCAAATCAACACTTGTGCTTCTTAAATCATTCCTAAATCAATACTTGTCCTTCCGAAATAATTCATGAATCATTCCCAAATCAGTATATATGCTTCCCGATTCATTTCCTAAATCAACACTTATGCTTCATAAATCAGTACATATGCTTTTGAACATAAATATAGATGAGCTTTCTTACCTCTTCGGTGACATGATAGTTCCCATCATCCAGCCTGCTGAACCACTCCGAGTTAGCTTTGATACAATCAATCCTGTGTTAGTCAATTTAATTTTGTTAGTTAACTTCTTTTTAGCACAAAACATTAAGTATAAACGCAGGATGATTATAGATAAGTATACACTTACTTTAGAGTCCTCTCTCCTAACAATTCGTAAACGCAGGATGTTTAGTTGAGTCACTGTTGGCAACAAAAACGGATCCAGAAGTGTATTTGGTTTAGGTGTTTTGGCTAGTGCCGGGTTTGAAGGAGCTTTGTATGGAATTCTGACTGTGCTAGCTACTTTTGCATCCCGGCTGCTCCTCCTTAGAAAAACCTTTAAGGATTTCATGTTTCTGCAACCTTCATCTTTTTATGTGGATGGTCATCTGCTTCACTTGTTCTCTTCATCTTCAATTTCTTACGTACATCCTCACCCTGAATCGTTTCTTCCAACTAAAACAACCAAATTTTTGTAAGCAGCAATATCAACTTTATATAACTATATATGCTTCTCAAGCATTCCTAAATCATTCCCAAATCACTACAAATACTTCCCAAATAATTTATAAATCAACTCTTATGATTCCTAAATACATTTCTACCAAATAGCAGCAGGAAATCGATATAGATAATTACATGAACATTCGCTGGAGGATTCCATTCACCGTTCACCCATTCTCTATAGATCCTTATGTTCTTAATGTCAAACTGAAGTACCTCAAACGTATGCTCTATGTTGACTGAAACCTTTGATTTTGTTTGAAGGACTTTTATAAATCCAGCACACCAATTATCAATATGGAAAACTTCTATCTTCTGTATCAGATCTAAAATTGTGTCTGTTTCAATAGGTTCTTCTGGTTGAGGAAATGGAGGCGGATGAGGGCGTATCCTCAACATTGAGACTATTTCGGTATGCTTGGTAGAGTTGCTTTTGTACAAATCTTCATACTTCACAACAAACATCCTCGACTCAAGTTGTGTCTCCATCTCTTGCTTCACTTTCGCTACAAACCACTTCCCATCAGGATATGCTATCTCCACCCTTGAACTGGGTATCAAGTGTTGTGGAACTTCTGGGATATCAACCTGCATCCACATGTACGTGTTAGTAACTATTGATATATAATTTTATCAAATTTATGAGTTTTTTAGCAAACCTTTGATTGTGATACTCGAAGAGATTGTAACACAACAGCTGCATCCTCTGTCTCCTCTGAGTCCGCTATGCTCTGATCTACATCTTCCATTTCTGTATCAGCAGCATCAGGCATTTCTTCATCTCTCTGATTCTTCTCTGTAACAGTAGTAGCAGCAGCAACATCTTTGTCCTTTTTGCTCTTATTCTTCTCTGTAACATCAGTAGCAGCAACAGCTACCTTGTCCTTTTTGCGCTTATTCTTCTCTGTAACAGTAGTAGTAGCAGCAGCAGCCTTGTCCTTTTTGCTCTTGTTCTTCTCTTTATCAGCAGCATCAGTAGCAGCTGCTTTCTCTATTTTTCTCTTTTTCTTCTCTGTAAAATCAGTAGCAGCGGCAGCAGCAGTCTTGTCCTTTTCGCGCTTATTTTTCTCTGTAACAGTAGTAGCAGCAGCAGCAGCCTTGTCCTTTTCGCTCTTATTCTTCTCTTTATCAGCAACATTAGTAGCAGCTGCCTTCTCCTTTTCTCTCTTTTTCTTCTCTGTAACATCAGTAGCAGCAGTAGCAGCCTTTTTCTTTTCGCGCTTATTCTTCTCTTCATCAGTAGCATTAGTAGATGCTGCCTTCTCCTTTTCGTTTTGATTCTTCTCTGTAACATCAGTAGCAGTAGCAGCAGCAGCAGTCTTGTCCTCGCTGGTTCTTCTCTTTATCAGCAGCATCAGTAGCAACAGCCTTGTCCTTTTTGCTCTGATTCTTCTCTGTGTCAGCAGTAGCAGTAGCAGCAGCAGCAGCCTTGTCCTTTTCTCTCTGATTCTTCTCTTTATCAGCAGCATCTGTAGCAACAGCCTTGTCCTTTTAGCTCTGATTCTTCTCTGTATCAGTAGTAGCAGCAGAAGCAGCCTTGTCCTTCTGATTCTTATCTACCGCCACATTCGTTTCTGAGGATATATGTGGTTGTGTGACAACATGATTACACCTCTACAAAATGGTTAACTTTGTTAGGAACAATTATTACAATTTTATGAAAGCCTTTCTTAAGTCTTAAACGACAGATAATGTCAACTATACCTCAACATTTTGTTATGTGTTGCTTGATGGTTGTGTCACAGCTGGAGTCAGAGGTTGTGTCACAGCTGGGGTAAGAGGTTGCGTACAATCTCTACCACTGCTTGATTGTTGTATCACAGCAGGAGTCAAAGGTTGCGTACCATCTCTACCACTCTACAAAATAATTCATTATTTATGAATATTTTTAACTATAATTTAGAACGCTTTCTACATATGTTTCCTAAATCACTACAGATTCTTCTCAAAATCACTACAGATGTTTTCTTAAATTAATACAGATGCTTCCTAAATCACTACATTTGCTTCCTAAATCAATACATATGTTTTCCTAAATCACTACATATGCTTCCTAAATTGCTAAAGATGCTTTCCTAAATCACTACAGCTTCTTCCTAAATCACTACAGCTTCTTCCTAAATCCCTATATACGCTTCCTAAATATCATACATATATTTCATAAATCAATACAGATGAAAAATAATTCATCTTTTATGAACGAAAAAATCTTACTTCAGCAAATAAAAAGATATCATTTGTCAGCTCTTGTGTTGGCTCAACACTCTCATTTTGGTTTATCTCCTTTGTTGTTGGCTCAGCTCTTGTGTTAAGTGGATCTTTCTTTTCCTTGTCCTTTTTATTGCTTGAGAGTCAGGTAATCAGTAAAAAATAACTCATCAGTTCAGAATTGATAAATATTTCTAAACTACTTTTCAGAGTTATGAAGACCGTACCTTATTAATCAAACCATCTAACTAAAAGTAATCTTCTTCATCTATCACTTTGTCACTCTTTGGAGAAGCCCTCTCATGACTTGAACCTTCATCCCTTGTCACTGTCGGTTGAATCTCTCTTTCACTGTCTGTTGAATCTTCAGTTCCCTTGTCACTGTCTGCTGTAGAAGAACTCAAAGTGCATGATTCATCGTTGTCATGTGCCATGTTTTCTCCTGTCGAGTAACTCCCACCATATACATTTTCCGGCTGACTAGATACGAAGACAGGTGTTCTTTGACTATCACTTTGATGACTTTGTTCTCAATTTCGGACAACCTGTCTTTGATAACCTTGTTGCCATTCTCAACTCTCTTCATAGCTTTATTACCTTCTTCAACCATCTTCATGAGGATTGTAAGCTTCATATCCATTGAATCTCTTGAAGAAGAGCCTCTGTCAGCGGATCTTCTCTGTTTTTCTGAAAACGGATATCGCAGCCTTTGTTTCCCTAATTCATCTAATGCTTCATAGCAATCCAGCTTCTTATTTTCCCACTGTTGAACTGTTATCTTTAAGCCCTGCTTCACAAACCCTATTAGCGTGTCAACATCTTGATCGATGTTATCTTCCATAGTGATGTTTTCCTCAACATTGTCAGGAATCCTTGGAAGAATGCATACTACATGTAGCTGCAAAAAAAAAAACCAAAAAATATTAGCTACAGATCATATTACTCTTAACTTTAGAACATTCCTAAACCTTTTCCTAAACTACTACAGTTCACTCCTAAATCGTTTCCTAAATTTCTGCATATCAGTCGTAAATTTCTACATATGCTTCCTAAATCAATACAAATGGTTACTAAATCAATACATATGTTTTTTTAAAATCTACAAATGGGTCCTAAATCAATACAGATGTTCTTTTAAAATCGCATACAAATGCTTACTAAATCGCTACAGATGCTTCCTAAATCAGTCCAGATGCTTCCTAAATCAGTCCATATGCTTCCTAAATCAGTCCAGATGCTTCCTAAACCAATCCAAATGCTTCCTAAATCAGTAGAGATGCTTCCTAAATCAATACAAATGCTTCCTAAATTTAATACATACGCTTCCTAAATCGCATACTGATGCTTCCTAAATCAATACAAATGCTTCCTAAATCAATACAGATGCTTCCTAATTGCATACAGATGCATCCTAAAGCGCTAAAGATGTTTCCTAAATCAGTCCAGATGCTTCCTAAATCACTACATATGCTTCCTAAATCATAATACATATGCTTCCTAAATCATAAATTGTTAAGGAGAATTACTTACATCCTGTTTTGCTTCTACTTGTAAAACTTCTTCTAAACCTGGGTTCTTCAGCTGCTTATACTTTTCACACAAAAAAGCTGTTGCTGGGACTGATATGTCAATGGTAGAGTAAGCCGACTGAAGCATTGGTATGGATTCTAGAATCCAAATGTGTAGCGCTAATGGGAACCAATGAATGTCGACTGAAACTCTTGAAAACTTGTCCTTTGTTATTTTCCCCACTGATTCTAACAGAAGCTCATATGCATTTTTCCCCCATGGATACTTCATCATAGACACAAGATTGGTTGATTTCTCTAAGTACTATCTTGGATACTTAGCTGCTGAATATCGATGGAGGAAGATATTTTCAGTTAACGGCAGCATCCCTAAACAGAACTTCTCGTCATATGCATTCCAAGGAGCTCTTCTCATCATATCAATTATGTCTTCCGATGTGTGACTCTCCTGCTCCAATTCATCCCAATCCCAATGTTCTTCATTCTCTTCATTATCTTCATTCTCTTGAATCCATTGACTGCATTTTAGACCAGTCACCATATGAAATTCATTAATAGAGAATCTCATAGGCTGTCCACCAAAATGGAATAACAACTCGTTTCTCTTCTTGGTCACCATTTTTCTGGCCAGTATGCAATGGAGAATCTTGCCTGAGAGCGTCATCTTTCCACTTGAATAAAACTTGAGAATCGGACCAAGAAAGGAGTTTTTTACTCTCTTAAATTCTTCAACTCCCATTATCTTTTCTACATCATCCAGGTAACTTATACTGGAGAACTGGTTTATTTTTATAGACTTCCCACTCGGTTCATACCCCATCTTGAAAATTGGTGTAGGAAGATTAATGAACTCAGCTGGCGTTGAAACTGGGTCAGCTTGTGTTGAATTTTCCATTTTTTTCTTTACGTTTAACCTGTTACATGAAAAGAAAGAACAATATCAATACAAATGTGCTTTTAAAATTGCATACAGATGCTTCATAAATCGCTACAAATGCTTCCTAAATCAGTCCAGATGCTTCCTAAACCAGTCCAGATGTTTCCTAAATCGCTACATATGCTTCCTAAATCGCCACATATGCTTCCTAAATCAGTCCAGATGCTTCCTAAATCTGTCTAGAGGCTTCCTAAATCAGTCCAGATGCTTCCTAAATCGCAACATAGGCTTCCTAAATCGCTAAATCAATACAGATGCTTCCTAAATCAATACATATGCTTTTCTCAAATGCTTTTCAAAATGCTTCCTAAAAAACTACAAATCCTTCTCAAATACAGATGCTCAAATACTCAAATCAATACAGATACGCAAATGCTTCATAAATGCTTATTAAATCCTTCACAAAATGCTTCTCAAATGCTTCCTAAATGGTTATCAAGTGCTTCTCAAAAATGTTTCCTAAAATACTACAGATCTTTCTCAAATGCTTCCTAAATAACTTCATATACTTCACAAATCTCTTATTTTACCAAATCATTTCTACGCATGCATTCAATTACACAAATATTCAAGTTTGCATTATGTCGAACACTTTATATCCATCATCAATTCTACACATTTAAATCAAATTTGATGATACCCAAAACACACAAACACAAAAATCGTTGATACCCAACACACAAAACACAAAATCGATACAATTCATAGACACAAACATTCATCAACAAAGACCTAAATCTATTAAAACACAAAATCGATTAAAAATTTACAAAATACCTAAATACATTCAAAGCAAAATCAAATCCAAAGCACTATAATGAAAACTCATCAAGATTCAGAAACAAAAATGAGCATATAATACCTATTTTGACAGAATGTCGAGATTGATATTGTCGGGGCCAGAATCGCGAGATCGGGGCCGGAATCGCGAGATTGATATAGTCAGGGCCGGAATCATGAGATTGATATAGTCGGGGCCGGAATCACGGGAGATGGAAACCTAAATCGCCGGGAAAAGAAACGGGAAAGTTGACGGAGAAAAAAAAAAGAAACAGTGTTATTTGTGGAAAATGTTATATTTTTAAAAGGAAGGATATAATAGTCTTTTAGCCTTTAATGAATGCTAAAACAGTCCAAATTTAAGCGTGAGTGCTATGTAAGTCCCAAAAACTAAAAACAGTACTAAAATTGAGAATTGCCCAATCTATAATTGAGGGGTTTTATTAAGATTAATCTTTAGTTGAGAGGTTTTATTACTAAAAACTCTTTTCATTTTAAAAAGTGTTTCAAAATTTGACATAACCGTTGACGGAGGGATTATTTCATTAACAGAGTTCAAGTTGAGGGGTTTTTTCATTAAATCTGTAGTTGAGGGGTTTTTTCACTAAAAATCTTTAGTTAAAACCCCTTCGGGATAATGCAAAAAATATTATGCATGTTATTTGTAATATAAAACAAAACAAAAAAAATCATTTCATTATATGGACAGAAACTGAGCATCGTTACAATATCTCAAGAAAAAAAGAAACTTCAGGAAATTTGCACCTCCAACAACACAGATAAAAATAGTTTTGCATCAGAACTAAATAAAAGCAAGGTCTAGAGATATCATAACAATCACATGAAGATTACTGCATATAGCATCAGTTATTATAGTAAGTGCAATTTGATTAGACCCACGCACCTGCCTAGCATCATCCCTTAATCTGTCCTTTCCAACAAGACTGATGCACTCCATGGATTTGATACAAAGAATCCTCTTAGATTTGTCAGTTGCATTCATCAAACTAGTTTTGAGATACGGCATGACAGCATCATCATACTTTTGAAAGTGTTCCTACAAATTTAGATTATGTTAGACCAAGAGTTGCATGTAAAGAAAATAATAGATGCAACACAATGATAGCACCGTAAGTAGGATTCTATCAAGATAGTTTGACACTACTTCAAGAGCTGTTCATTCGAGAGAACAAAAATCTCCTTTTATGATCAATAATATACCATACTAAATAAAATAGAAATATTCTAATTCTAACTAATCTATTTATTAACTCGGTGTCTCTCACAAGAGCAATTAAAGCTCTTTCTTGCACCATTTTTTTAACATTCTATAAGAAGCGTTATTATCATCCCAAGTCAATCATTAAACTCAATAGAGTAGAAACAAGAAAAAAAAATTTTAAATGCCAAAATTTCCAAATAACTTTTGATGATCCTGGTAAGACGAAACATATATCTGATTGTATGCAGGAACAAACCCGTAGTGATCAATATGTGCTGGCCTACAGGTGAAGTAGCCGCTTCAGCTGGGCGCATAGGATTGGAACCACTGTGGCCCATTTGAAAATGTAAAAAATAGTATAAAACCAAAGAAAGACCTCAGATTTTATCAGAACACATACTGTGGCCCATTTGAGATTCAAGTGTTGGAAAGCTATCGACCGTGAGAGTGTTGAATATTGATTCAAACATGGATTTACTTGGGCAATTAAATCATTTGTTAGTTTTTATTTTATAATAAATTGGGGGCTTCAAGTTTATCTTTATTGTAGGACATAAATGAGTCCAGGGAGTAATGGATGTCAATTACATTTTATTTTCTATATAATCATGTATCTGATTCAAGATCAAATATCAGAGAATAATTTAAGAATATCAGAGAAGAACTTTATTCAGAACTTTCATGTAACACCTCTATTTCACAACATTGTGGTATCAGAGCAAAGATGTTGGTCCCCTTTGATCTTGTAAGACAAAGACGGAGTGAGCCATGGCAGTGGAGGAAACCAGCAAGTTTCAGTTCCGCTGTTCAAAGGTGACAAGTATCACCTGTGGAGTCTTAAGATGAAGACGATGTTCAGATCTCAAGAGATTTGGGATTTGGTGGAGAATGGATTTGAAGATAAAAATCTAGGGGTACCCGAGCAGCAGCTGCGGGAGAGTCGCAAGAAGGATGCAAAGGTTTTGTTTTTAATTCAATCAGCCTTGGAGGATGACATCCTGTCATAGATCATAGCTGTGAATACATCCCATGAAGCATGGGAATTTTTGAGGCATGAGTACCATGGAGAGTACTCAGGACAGTTCAACAATACTGTTTTTGGAGCTGGTAGAGGAAGAGGTGTTTTTGGAGCTGTTAGAGGTGCAGAGGCAGATCTGGTGGTCGTGGAGACTATGACCATGGAGGAGGTCCGTCTGACAGTTCTAGTATATCGTACAACAGAGGTACGGACAAGAGCAATATCAGTGTCATTATTGCAAGAAGTATGGTCATATGCAAGTTGACTGTTGGAAGAAACAAAATGAGGAAAAGCAAGCAAGTTTTGTTGAACAAGCAGATGTGCAGCAAGAAGCTGTGCAACCCAGACTTTTCATGGCGTACAAAAGTCTAGGTGTGTCCAAAACAGTGTGGTATTTGGATAGTGGCTGTTCTAATCATATGACTGGCATCAAGTCATTGTTAAAGGAGATTGATGAGTCACACAAGCTGAAGGTGAAGCTTGGAGATGATAAAGAAGTTCAAGTTGAAGGAAGAGGAGTTGTGGCCGTCCAGAATGGTGATGGTATTGTTAAACTCATATATGATGTGTATTACATTCCTGATCTAGCACAAAATGTGTTGAGTGTTGGACAGATGCTGGAAAAAAATTGTTCTGTTTTCTTTGATGGGAATATGTGTGTTATCAAGGATAACAAATCTGGTCTCACACTAGCAGTAGTGAGGAAGACGTCAAACAGTCTGTACCCGTTACAGATGTGTTCTGTTGAAGCGAATGTTTTGGTTGCTAAGGTATCACATGATTCAAAACTGTGGCACTTACGGTATGGACATTTACATGACAATGGATGATCTTGAGTTATGCGAACGGTGTATAATGGGGAAACAAACAAAGAGGTCGTTTCCAGTTGGTAAAGCAAGGAGAGCAACTCAATGTCTTGAGATTGTTCATGCAGATTTGTGTGGTCCAATTCAGACTGCATCTCTTTGGTGGCAGCAAATATTTTATGTTGCTCACAGATGACTACAGCAGGATGAGCTGGGTTTATTTTTTGGAGACTAAGGGAGAGAAGCCTTTGAAATGTGTAAGAAGTTCAAGGCGCTTGTTGAGAAACAAAGCGAACACCAAGTAAAGGTGTTGAGGACTGACAGAGGTGGAGAGTTTACATCCACTGAGTTCAACAACTTATGTGCAAAATAAGGGATTCATCGTGAGCTTACTACAGTTTATACACCGAAGCAAAATGGTGTGGCAGAGAGGAAAAACAGAACTGTCGTAGAGATGGCTAGAAGCATGTTGAATCAGAAGAATCTACCAAATCAGTTCTAGGCTGAAAGTGTTAAGACAGCTGTGTATCTGTTGAACATTTCACCAACAAGAGCTATGTTAAACAGAACGCCATATGAAACATGGTGTGGAAGAAAACCTGGGGTAAGTCACTTAAGATTTTTTGGTAGTGTTGCCTATTCTCTTATTGACGCTCATAATAGGAAGAAGCTTGATGAAAAATCTGAGAAATGCATATTCTTGGATATTGTTCATAATCTAAGGGATATAGATTGTATAACCCTGTGAGTGGGAAGATTGTTGAAAGAAAAAATGTTACCTTTGATGAGGAAGCGATCTGGAGTTGGCGTGAAGGTGACAGTGGTGAGCTTGTGGAAGTCGTCGTTGACAGCAGTGTTGAACGACAAGAGAATCAGAGTCCAGTTAGTTCTGCAGCTAATACACCAGGAAATTCAGTCTCTGGTTCACCAAGTTCCAGTTGTGGCACCGGGTCAAACAGCAGTGCTAATGGAAGTTCAAGCTCAAGTCCACTTCAAAAATTCAGATCTCTTCAAGAAATTTTATGAGGTTCAACAAGCTTTTTTTACTTTTGAGTCAGAAACTTTCAATGATGCAGCAGAGAAAGAAAAGTGGCAAAAAGCAATGGATGAGGAGATAACATCCATAGAGAAGACTCGAACTTGGAAGCTAGTTGAGCTTTCTGAAGGTAAACACTCAAATGGTGTGAAGTGGGTGTTTGGAACAAAATATCTTGAAGATGAGATATTTGTGAGTCAGCATAAGTATGTGACATATTTGTTGAAGAGGTTCAACATGAAGAAACATTTCGGAGCAGCAAAGAGGTTGCTGAGGTATATTGCCGGTACAACAGAATTTGGTCTGTGGTACAACAGAGTTTCACAGTTTGAGTTGGTTGGTTTCACAGACAGTGAATGGGATGGCTGTGTGCAAGACAGAAAAAGCACTTCAGGACATGTTTTCAATCTGCCTTCTGGAGCAATTTGTTGGAGTTCAAAGAAGCAAAACGTGACAGCATTGTCATCGTCGGAAGCTAAGTATACAACAGCTACTGCAGCTACTGCAGCAACATGTCAAGCAGTTTGGTTAAGAAGAATTTTGGAAGATGTCAAGTAAGAGCAGAAGAGTGCAATAATCATTTTCTGTGACAATAAGGCAGCTATAACAATGACAAAGAATCTAGCATATCATGGAAGAACAAACAATATATCAATCAAAGTCCATTTTGTCAGAGGTTTGGTAAGTGAAGGTTCTGTGATGTTAGAGTATTGTAGCACAAACGAACATAGTGCATATGTTCTAACAAAGACGTTATCCAATAACAAGTTTGACTACTTCAAAAGCAAGCTTGGAGTGTGCAAGTTTGAATCAAGGGAGAATGTTGAGTATTGATTCAAACATGGATTTAATTGGACAATTTAATCATTTGTCAGTTTTTATTTTATAATAAATTGGGGGGTTTCAATTTTATTTTTATTGTAGGACATAAATGAGTCCAAAGAGTAATAGGTGTCAGTTACATTTTATATTTTATATAATCATGTATCTGATTCAATATCAAATATCAGATAATAATTTAAGAATATCAGAGAAGAAGTATTATTCAAAACTTTGTTTTTATTCTTATTTTATTTCTGTTCATGTTACACCTCTATTTCACAACAGAGAGAAGGAAAACACATACTGTTGTTCACCTTTAGCTCGTGGATTTAAACTGCTTCGCGGACTCCCTTCGCCTCAGTTGTTTACTCTCTCCGTGAACCTTTACTATCAATAGAACCACCGGTTTACTCTTCTGAACTCTCTTTACCAGTTCGCTTGTATTCGATATTTCCGGACCAATCTATCCTCTCTTTATTATGATGAAATGGCAAACACGTGTCACATAATGAGAGAGTGGATCTTTCTGTTCGGGATCCGGTATCAACAAGAAGGGGCTATGATCGAATTTGAATATGAAAACTTAGGCAAATCTGTGGCAACTGTTGTCGCATCAATCATCAAACTGTTTACTGTCCTTATCTTTCTTCACCTATGATACTGTTGGAGGATTCTGATACCCCAGGTATGCCTGTATGCGAAGAAGGGGACGGCTCTAACACTCTTCTGCTTATTTCATCAGAGTTTACTGCTGTTAATTTTTGGTATATATGATCCAACTAGTTGGTGTTTTGACTTGTTGCTCGGTGAGAGTACTGTCAAAAATGACGGATGCTTTTGGTTTAACAATAATACAGGAAGGCAAGTAGGCAACTAGAACATTTTTAAAGAACTTATGTTAATATCTTGCTAAAGTTTTATGACGTTTAGGAAACATCAAGGCAGTTTACCCTTACATAATTTGAAAACTCTATTATATGTTTTTGTAGATAGAATTGTAATGACCCTAGTTTTAAATAATTTTTGACTCCATTACAAAATTAATTTAAATACATAAAACAATAAAAGACCCAATACATGAAAAAAAAAAAAAAAGAGTTCAAATATTTGGAAGGTGTGATGCATGCTAGGATTTTAAATCTAATTTTAAAAAATTTAAGTAAACAAATGGATTTAGATTCTAAAATGTTTCCGCTTTAAAATAAACTAGATACTGACCCGTTTGAGACCGAACGGGCAATGCTTTTTTGTTTTGTTTATGTTTATTTATTAAATTTGAAATGCTAGCATTCACAAATGCATTGGACATTTGGTTTGGTTTGGAGTTTTACTATAGTATTAAATTATTTTGTGCATGTATTTATACAATATAAAATAGTGGAACAACTTTCATTATACCAAACAGGCGAACGTTAACAATGCAAGATTTGCTCTTTGTGTAAATTGATTAAATTTATAATGTTAGTATTTACCGTTTCTTTGATAATATGATTCGCTTTCGAATTATAGAATAATATAGTAGTGTAATTTGTTTGGAGATCGAGTTATACAATATTAGAATAGTGTAATGTGTTTGAGGTTCAAATCTATATATTCAATGATGACGAAACTAATTATAGTTTGTATAAGTATTAAATTAGTGGATAAGTTTTCAATAATATTAAATTAGTGGATAAGTTTTCAATAGTATTAAATTGCAATAATTAATAGGTGTTTGAGAATTCAGTAATGTTTTTTAGTTATACAGTTTGATTATATTTTTTAGTTATACAATATTTTTTTAGTTATATGAATTTAGAAAAACCCAGATTAGAATATTTATGAGATTTTATTGTTAAGATGTTTATTTCCTTAACCATAAAATATGTGAAAATCCCACTAAAATACAAAAAAATATAAGGATCTGTATGTTTTTGCGTATTTAAAGATTTTGACATATTTCATATTGTAAATAATTTTCAAACTACATATTTTACGAAATAAAGATTATTTGTAAAGATATATTTGTTTTTACATATTTATAAATTTTCACATATTTTTATATTTTAAGGAAATTAAAATAGTCTCATTTTTTTACATTTTTTAACTTTTTTCTTGGGTTATAAAAATACTTTACTTTCTTCTATATTCCTTTTTAATATATATTTCCATAAATTTTCCATATAAGTAATGCTTCTTCTTATTAATAGTATAGATATCCAAAATTTATTTTTATAAATGTTTTTTTTTATCCTAGTTATAAAAGTTTTTAGCTCCGGCCAACGGATGAAGGGACGAATGGAATCTTCTAATGACATCAGCAAAGTAATTCTTTAAGATCTAATTGTTATGATTGGTTGGTAGAAGGATCTTACTGAGTTGTCATGGTGAAGCCTACTTGTGACTTATGATTTACTCCTTTTCATTCCTTTGTTTGTTGGTTAAAGTGTGTCCTGTTGATGTTAGTTTGTAATATTTGTAATATTTTGAAGGATGAATTACTAGAATGACACACATTTATGATTTATATAATCTATATAATAAAATGACACAAACCTTATTTTTATTACTAGTTTGTCATTTTTGGTTTTTAATCACCAAAATAATCCTATAAAGCTTTGTTAGGAAAAAAAAATCACTAAAATGTCATTAATGAAATAACTGCAGTGCTACATATATTTACAAAAATGCTATTCCGTCTATGTGATCGCAGACTTATTTTGTCGCAGACTTATTTCTTTTGATCGCAGAGTTATTTGCAAATCTTAGTTACTGCAGACTTGTTAACGTGATTGCAGACTTATTTCGAGTTGTAGAGTTATTTTGTCTGATCGCAGAGTTATTTGACAAATTCAGTTACCGCAAAGTTATTTTACGTGATGGCAGACTTATTTCAAGTTATAGAGTTATGTCCCTTCACCGCCGAGTTATTTGACAAACTCAGTTACCGCAGAGTTATCAAAGTTACCGCAGACTTATTTCGAGTTGTAGAGTTATTTTGTTTGACCGCCGAGTTATTTGAAAAATTCAGTCACTGCAGATTTATCAAAGTTACCACAGACTTATTTCGAGTTGTAGAGTTATTTGACAAACTTAGTTACCGCAGAATTATCAACGTTACTGCAGACTTATTCTTAGTTTTGCAGAGTTATTTTCGTTGGCCGCCGAGTTATTTGACAAACTCAGTTACTGCAGAGTTATCAACTTTACCGCATACTTATTTTGAGTTGTAGAGTTATTTTGTTTGACCGTCGAGTTATTTGACAAACTCAGTTACCGTAGAGTTATCAATGTTACCACAGACTTATTTCAAGTTGTAGAGTTGTGTTCTTTAGCCGCTGAGTTATTAGACAAACTTAGTTGTTGCAGAGTTACCATGTACTCGCAGAGTTATTGAAAACATTATGGCATACTAAATGAAAATGAACCCACAGACTTACTGAAAGCGTGACCGCAGACTTATTGAAAACGTGACCGCATACTTATTGAAAATGTTATCGCAGAGTTATAAACCATGATGTCGCAGACTTAAAAACAAAATGTAAGATCATTAAATCTGGAGCACACGATTGAATTGTTTGGCTAACTCAGTCACCGCAGACTTATGATTGTTCATGTTGTGGCAGACTTATTGAAATACGATATCGCGGAGTTATTTCAATAAGATATTTTTAAATTTGGTTAGATTTTATAATTTTAAAAAAAAAATTATATTATATATTTTGAAGTTCTATTAATATATATTTTTTTGAAAATACGATATATGTATCTATATATATATCTTTAAAAAAGTTATATGTAAGATATTTTTGAATTATTTTGAATTATGTTAATATTTTAGTTACTTGAATAAGATATATTTTCATATAAATTATATAAGATATTTTAAAATTTTTTTAATAAATTTTTTTTACAGAAGATATTTTTTGAATTATGATAGAGTTTTAAAAGTTTTTTTTTATTTTAAAAGATTTTTATTTTGTCATTTTCATTTTTTATAGATTTTTTATTTGAGTTATTATTATGTTTAACTATTTTTATAAAAATTCATTTTTCACTTTTAAAATTTTTTTTTTTTTTTTTTTAAATTTGTTTTTAATCCTTTTTATATTATTTTCGTATTGTTTTGTAATTTATAATAGCATTTTTTTATTTTGCTAAAAATGAATTTAAAAAAATCCTCTTTTTTGGATTTTTGAGAATATATTGAATTTTCTAGTTTTTAGAAAAAATACTATTTGGAAAAGTTAATTAAATTTTGTAATTTAAAATATATATATATATATATATATATATAATGGCATTTTGTTATTATGTTAGTAAGGATAGATTTTGTTTTATTTTTTTCACTATTTATAAAAGAGGCCAAACTAATTATTTCCCTAAAGAGTTGTATTATTATGTGCAAATTCCTCTATTTTGAATGTGTTTCATTATAGAAGTTGCTGTAGTTCTTTTACGTTGAATATATATACAGTATCCTTTGGGAAAAAAGAAAAAGTTAGAAAGATACATAGAAAATAGGCCCAAAATGGGCCTAGAAACATCTAAGCCGCGTTTCGTCTAAAATAAATAAATTATCCTATTCCAAATAAAGAAAAATCAGAATTGTCAACTTCGACGCTGGCTTCTCCTCTAAGTCAGCCCCAATCTCTCTATATATACAGAATCAAGAACATACAAACAACAACATCGACAAGAAGAAAGAAAAAGATATGGCAGGAGGAGGAACAGAAGCGTTTCCAGATCTTGGCGAACATTGCCAAAACCCTGAT